>OY294044.1:101239546-101416652 GCA_958510825.1 Brachypterus glaber
CAAATTTATTTTCCTGCAACTATATTGGAAAACAAACCTTAATAGTATATTAAAGGACAAGTTACATAAGACACTAATTTGGAGCATTCGTCCATGTTTGGAAAACAAGCCGCGAAGCTGGGAGTTTTTTAAGGAACGAGTGCGCCAAATGTTTTATGGAAATAGTTCTTTACACTATTTATAATCAATTATAAAAAACGTAAAAAAACGATCACCTTCTACGATTTTTTTTGTATTTGCCTAAATTACTCCTATAGGATTTATGAAAAAAAAGCAGGGGTCGGAAAATCACTATGTCAATGAAGGCTAAAGCGACAAATTTATTTTCCTGAAACTATATTGAAAAACAAACCTGAATAGTATATTAAAGGACAAGTTACATAAGACACTATTTTGGCACATTCGTCCATGTTTGGAAAACGAGCCACGAAGCGGGGAGTTTTTTAAGGGACGAGTGCGCCAAATGTTTTATGGAAATAGTTCTTTACACTATTTATAATAAATTATAAAAAACGTAAAAAAACGATAACCTTCTACAATTTTTTTTGTATTTGCCTAAATTACTCCTATAGGATTTATGAAAAAAAATCAGGGGTCGGAAACAAAAAAGTTAAATTTAGCAGAAAATCACCATGTCTTAGCAATGAAGGCTAAAGCGACAAATTTATTTTCCTGCAACTATATTGGAAAACAAACCTTAATAGTATATTAAAGGACTAGTTACATAAGACACTATTTTGGCACATTCGTCCATGTTTGGAAAACGAGCCACGAAGCTGGGAGTTTTTTAAGGAATGAGTGCGCCAAATATTTTATGGAAAAAGTTCTTTACATTATTTTATCTATTTGCGCATTTTATTTTGCCTACAAAGTACTTTAGTTTTGAATAATTTCAATATCACTGATTTGCAGAATTCAATGTATTTATATCGGTAGCAATGACACTGTCAATTTAAAAAAAAAAAAATGTCATTAGTATTATTATAAGTTACAAACTTTTCCAGTTTTATTTTAAGTGTATTTTTATGGTTATTTTGAATAAAAATATACGAGGAAGAGTTAACATTTACTCTAGTACATGTGCGTAAAATGAACCAGCCAGCCAGCACCTTCACTTCTAGTGTTTGAGACTTACCTTGAACAACTGACAAAAAATCAAACACAGCTCAAAATCATACACAAAACAACACAAAACATACATATTTATTAATATATAGGAAAGGGGCCTAATTTCTGATACCATTTACAATCTATCCAATATTTAATAGGCGGTATTGTTTTTTGATATTTTTTATATAACAACATACAACTTATGATAACGAACCATGATTTATTATGAAAACAATTTTATTATAGTTTATTTAAAAAAAAAACACAGTTAAAATAACTTTGCGCTTTTTTGTGCATTTGAAAAAGGGTTCTTAATTTCGGACATATCAATTTTTTTTTCAAGAGTAGATCTGGATGCCATTGCTTATGTTTCTTGTTATTCCTTGACATTTTGTTCTGCAAATAAGAGGTAATTTAATCTCGAATTTTATCATTGAGCGATTTTTTACGAATACGCCACATGAGCGATTTGTGCTGCCATTTAACGGGAGAAGCTCTATCGTTACCATACTACAGGACGGATTTAGTTTGACTTTTGGATTTACATAAAAGTAGGTTTCTGTTTACCTCTGCAGATAGTAGGTATTTTAGATACACTACTATCTGAAATTAGGAGACTATCCGAAATTAGGCGTCTTTACTATATATTATAGGAATTTTAGCTGTTTTTTGGATTATTAGATACTATTGAATACAGAAATCAGTATTTTTAGAATTTTTTAATAATTTTCACATTTTTTGTTACCAACTTACAAAACAAAAATCCCCAAAACTGTTTTACAATTAATAAAAAAGTTACTAAAACTTTTTTACAATTAAGCTTATTGTAACACGAAAACCAAAACTACAAAAACGTAATTATGAAACACAAATAGATAAAGATATGTAATGACTAGTAAGGCCTTGTAATCCATGTAATATTTTGGCGAATTTCGTACCGATAAAATCGAAAGCAATTAAAGCTTAATATTTTATTCCAATTTAATCTGAAAATAAAAACTAAACATAACTTTGAAAAAAAAATATAACTTTCAAATGATGTATCACACGACCCCCATTTTCATTTAAGATTTGGCCACGCCCCAGGGCCCCCTAAAAAATTATACAATTTATGGCCAAAGATACTTTATTTTATGTTGTATATGAGTTCCAAATTTTAAGTCGATACCTTACGCCGTTTAAAAGTTAGAGGCACTATACCATTTAAAAGAATAACCCGTTTACCTTCATTTTTTATAGTGTACAAAACGGACACTATTTTGGGTTTTTCCTTGACATTCTTCAAAAAAAAAGATTTTTTGAACTGCTTTAATTTTTAAAATTTGATTTACTGTACTGACCTGTTTATTTTTTTCTTATTTCTAATATTGTATTTTTTAAGCAGCACCCTAGGGCCCTCGGTTACTTACTATTCCTTTTTTAAATTCCAAAATTTGAAAAAGTTTGTTTTGAAAATTGTTGAAAATAGTTTAATAATGGTTTTTAGTTGTTATACTCCTATCAGCCTCAGCAGAAGAGGATTATCGTTTGCTTTGGACCCCGAAAAAAGAAACGTTTTATGTAAAATCAAAAAAAAAATTACCAAGGTGCATTATATACTACTATAAAAAACCTTTAAGAAGCCCGTCCGTATGTCACGTTTTCTTGTCCGCACGATAACTTAAAAAAGAATATCCGATTAAATTATTTTTTTTAGGAAAAATAAATTTTGAATATGAAGCCTATTGAAATTGTAAAGAATCTCTCCAAAAATAAGGGTTATGTGGGGATAAACATTTAAAATAATCGAAAATTGTGTAAGAAAATCTGCAATTAACCAAATTTGAAATAATTCCACCAAAAACAAAAAAGTTAAACTTAAAAAAAATAAAAAAATAGAAGGGAACCTGCTATGCATATGCAGGGTGATCAGTAACTGCCATGTCAAAATTTACATCCAAAAATATGAAAAAAAGTTTTTATAATGGTTGATCCGAAAATGCCGGGCCTGCAATTAACCAAATTTGAAATAATTCCACCAAAAACAAAAAAGTTAAACTTAAAAAAAAATAAAAAAATAGAAGGGAACCTGCTATGCATATGCAGGGTGATCAGTAACTGCCATGTCAAAATTTAAGAGGTGATTCTACATCCAAAAATATGAAAAAAAGTTTTTATAAAAGTTGATCCGAAAATGCCGGCCCTTCGAAGATGACATATCGAATGGGAAACAAAAAAAAGCATCAATAAAATTTTAATAGTGCAGCGTAATTCTTCATTTAAAACTGAGCAAAAAAGTATTCTTCACTAAAATACCTAAATTTAATATTAAAGGAGTAATAGCCTTTTAAAAAGTAATGTTTTTGGTGGCACAAAATGTTACTTCCCCTTAATTGCATTTTTTTTAAACGGTTGTTCCTACAGTGTTACACTATATAAAATTTTTTATGCATTTTTACTCCAGGAATTCTGATTTTTTACAAAAAATCTAAAAAAGTACACATAAAAAAGTTTGGGACAAAAATGTGTTAAGCCTAATATATTTTTCCGTCTAGGGACGCCTCTGGATAAATTCAAAAAAAAAAAAAAAACATAAACTTATTGCCCTTATTAATACTAGTATACATGCAAAAGCTCGTCGCTATAGCTTCAAGGGTACCAGAGTTATTAATTAAAAACCTTATTTTTATTACAAATTTAAAGGGCCGTAGCTCCCTTCGGGCTCATTCAGGTCTATTTACGTGCGTAAACAATATTGCTAGTTTGGCAATATTGCCAAAATAGTAATATTGTTCACGTGAATAGACCTGATTTGCGAACCAACTTTTATAGGAACTTTTTTTGATATTTTTGGATGCAGAATTACCTTTTAAATTTTGGCACCCTGTATGAACATCATTTTTTTCAGGAAAACTAGTCACTATTAAAAGTCACTACTAAATTTAAAGAAAAAAATCAATTTAAAAACAAAAAAGTTTTATGGGGCTCCACTTAAAAAATTAAAAATATCCCAATACCATTCATTTACCCAAGTATACCATAGAATGCAAATATATCTTCACGGCTTGTTTTTTAGTTGTAGCTATTACATTCACTAAATAAGTTCCAAATAAAATTACCTACTAGAAATTTTCACCAGCAGAAAAATTTAATTATAAAATTTTAATTATTTTTCGCCTTCGCTTACACAATCTTGGAGAAGGTTTTCAGCTTTTTTAATGAGCTCTAGCCACCCTAAAACTTTTCTTTTAGTCATATTTTACATATGTCTACTTTTTTACTTCATGTCATATGTAATAGGGTCTAAAACAAACACCCTTAAAATATTAGCAAGTACATAATACGGATTCGTATGCATTATAAACTACATTATATTACGATTTATAATATAATAATAATGATTATACATATAAAATTTATTCAAAATTTATTCAAAAAATAACTGGTCAGCAAGAACCTTGGTAATTTTGCCAGAAAGCTTATTGCAGCACCAACTTGACAATCTTAAAATTTAACAATTTGACAGATAAATTATACATTTGATTATGATAATTATATACTAACTATAACCAAATATCAAAATATATAGGTCTGTTGCACAATGTTAGCTAAAAAAAAAAATTGGTTATACTCAAGGCTATGTCAAAACATTTTTGGTTAGCTTGAAAGCTGATATGCTACCAGCAGCCTCTTACTTATATGAGGTTATGTTAGTAGTAGTAGTAGTAAGGGTGGGGAGGCTACAAGCCAGGCAACTAGGCCATTATGGCCCTTTTTGCCAGCCCCGAGCTGTCCCAGCCACACATCTACCCTACTCCCTGCCTGAACCTGGCGGACCTCCTTATAAAGGTCGCGATATCTGTCCAGGCAAGGGTACGCAACTCCTCTCTTCGGAGAGTTGCCACTCCGAAGATCTCCTGTCGTATTCTGTCGAACCGATCGCATTGTCCTAGGAAATGGAAGGACGATTCTTCGTCTATCCCGCAACCCGAACAGACGGGGTCGTTACCGACCTTCATCTTGAACAGGTGCCTTCCTAGTCCACAGTGACCCGTGAGGATCCCTGTGAGTTGGCTGATCGTGGCTCGGCTTCTTCCTAGTAGCCACGCGGTTTTTGACTTGCTTGGACCGGAAAGGAAGTCCTTTGCCTGTCTGCAGTTCGTGACCGTTGACCAGCTTTCCCTTAGTTTTTCTCCAGCCCACGTGTTGAGGGCTGATGTGACTTGTTTCCTTGTAATACCAAGCATGGGTTCGGGTCCCATGCACGGAGTTTCGGCTCCGAGCCTGGCAAGTTCGTCTGCCTTCTCGTTGCCTGTAATCCCGCTGTGTCCAGGGACCCATACAAGGTGGACTCTTTTGTTCATCGCTAGCTCCTCCAGGGCTTCTATGCATTCCTGCACAATACTGGATCTTGTGCCGGGTGCACTGAGAGCCTTGAGGGCTGCTTGGCTGTCGGAGCAGATGTATACATCTGATCCGTTACTCCCTAGAACCTCTTCGCATCTTGCCGCTTCCTGTATCGCAAAGACTTCCGCTTGGAATACCGTGTCTTGAACAAAGAAGCCTGCGCCCGAGCTTTGCGTGCTTTCCATCCGGGAGCCGTCTGTATAGCACATTGTTGCGTTTTGGGCAAAATTAACTTCCTTGTTCTCCCACTCGTGTTTTGTTGGTATAGTGAGAGAGAATGCTTTGTCAAACCTTAATCGGTCTTCCGCCTCTATCACCTTGATGCTGCTGATAGGTAACTCTACTCTGGCAACATCGGCGATTTTTGTATGTCCGTAGACTGCCCCTTCACCCAGCCAGCATCCAACATCTCTCATTCTAAGGTAGCTAGCCATTGCCTCCCTCCTTATCCAGGACGGAAGCGTTGGCAGCCCCAGTAGAACTTCCAGTGCTGATGTATGAGGTTATGTTACTTTTTCTAGATACAATCCTAAAAATTATTAAGCTTACCAGCGTAAAAGAGCTATTAAGTTTTTTAGAAACTTCGGTATTTTTAAAATAAAATTTGAGAGTTTTTTCTAAGACAAATCGATTTTAATTATTTTTAATAAACCTAAGTATTTTTGAGGGATGGAGATTTATTTGTTTTACTTTCGAGTATGGCCATTTAAAAACGCTTATTTTGTGATTTTTTTCTTATTAATAATGTCTAAAAAAGCATATTTTCCGTCTCGCCCATGTTGATTTAAAGTGCCCATCCTAAATTTCCGTCTCTCGACGAAAAAATAATAAAAAAAACAGACGCTATCGTCGTAACAATTGAACGTCGGGCGTCGGGTCGTGTATTATGACAGCCAGGAGGGTGAGTTTGCCAAATATTGACATAATCACCGTATTAAATAGTGTTTATTTTAGTTTCGAAGGTAGAAAATTTCGCTTTTGGAAATTAATGTTTTGTGGACATAGAAGCGGGAACATTTACTATGAAAAGTGTTTTCTTTTTCTTGAAATTAATTTTGCCTAAATAAGTTTTCCTGGTAAATGGAATAGTAAAATTTAATATTAGGCAAATTGTAAATATCGAGGTAACTATGGAAGGTCAAAATAATTCCAATAATTTTAAATTGCATCTTCATCATCGGCATCATCATCATTTCATCATTCATCTTTGATGAAAAAAAAATACATAAAAGTTATAAATTTTTATTAAATGAAAAAAAAACGAAAATGTATTTAAACATTGTGAATCTTTTATAATATTTTTTCTATTTTGCGACTCTTATAAGCTCATAATCACACGAATTTTGCGTGTTCTTATAGGCCCATAAGAGGTATCTACTTTTTTTTCTGTTGGGTTGGCAACATACAGAAGCCTATCTCTTGACGTTTTGCGTGCAAATGTCAATGTCGATTTAAAAATTTTTTGCAAAATTTTGTGTTTGGGTTATTTTTTACCGTGTTAAAATTGTGGACTGGTTAATTGCAGTGAAAAAGGAAGAGATGACTGTAAAATATATCAAAATATCATTTTTTCTTAAAATTTTAAACATAGTGTAAACTGTAATTCCAACCCAAAACAAAAATCCCTAAAACAGTCATCAATTTAAATGTAAGTTTTTCAAATTTTAGAGCAAAATAGAAAAAATTGTATAAAGCACTCGTTTCATAACACGTTTTTAGAGCACTAGTACTTTAGAAGACTCGCCGCAAGCGGCTCGTTTTCTAAACTTATACTCGTGCGCTAAAAACGTATGTTATGAAACTAGTACTTTAATATACTATAAAAGTAAAGACAATATTTCAAGGGGGCCGCCTGCCCCCCAGTTATGAGTCCATTTGGTTTGGATGAATCGCTTCTGTTGACCCTTCAAACCCCTTAATGTTTTATCAATGTTGAAGATTGTAAACAAATAAAAACACAAAAACCTTCGTATATTGAAATCGATATCAATTTCTAAATTGAACACGTGCCCTAAAAAACAATATTTTAGTCAGTGTCAATATTTAGGCAGACCCTTCCTTCATACCAGAGTTGGCCTAGCATTTGATGCGCCCGAAGAAAAAGTAGGTAATAAAGTGAACCAGCCATCAAATGAGCGAGAATACTTTCTCATTAAAAAAGTTATGTCCAGAAACAATTTATTTTATTTTGGGGACAGGAAGGGGGGTCATGAAAAAATTAGTAGAGGAGGTGGTGCAAAAGTGGAAACCCAGTTTGTTTTTAATTTGTATTAAGTCAGTAATGTTACAATGTTAGAAATAGGGGACCATAAGACACATGTGCAAAAACCATGCACTTTAAAAATAAAAAAATATTTGGCTAACTATATTTTTCAAATTTTGAAGAAAGTGCGGGTAATGTGGACACCCTAAAATTGCAGTAAATCAATGTGTAAACACATAAAGATGTTGGAATATTGAACTTTAGGCATTATTTTCTTTTTATATATTCTTTTATTTATAGAAAACAATATTCGTTCATAAGAAAATACAACAAAATTTTTTAATTGATTACAAAAGTTAAAAGTTACAAAGTAAAAAGTTTCATATTTCATATTTCCGGCATCCCACTTCTTTAAAAGAGCCTGTCGCTTCGGCCCGATGTGCTTCCGCGGCATCTAAAATAGAAGCACATGAAGAGTTAGAAACAATCCACCTGATGTGGAAACGTTTCCACATTGCCCTCATCCACATGTTTCCAAGTTACCCGCACTTTAGTCAAACTGGATTTTACGAGTTAAGTCAAGAAAACGTTAGCTTATAATTCATTAAAATCCAACAATACCTTCCCTATAACTTCCTTTTCCAATACTCTGATACGCATTAGCCTCATGTTTCCACATTTGCACCCCCTCCTCTAACAAAATATTTTGTATATTTTTTTTTTACTTTTTGAGTTGCTTTTAAATTTTTCTAATGTGAATAATGAAAACGATATGTCCAGAAATATTTTTTTACATTTTGGGGGAGGTGGTTGGAAAAAAATGATAATTACATTTTTTATGTAATTTTATTTTACATTTTATGTGGTTTTTAAATTGTTCTTTCTTTAAAAAATATATTTTATGAAAGAATAATTGTAAGATATTATATTATTATATTATAAACAATATAAAAAAACACCAAAAAGTGCAAATGCAAGAAAGCTTTAGCCCCGAACGCGACAATTTTTACAATTTTTACGTTTAATTTTTAAAAATAAAAGAAAACCTAAAAAAGCCCCAGAAAAAATTTACGAATTTGAGGATCTATAGTTTATATGGCCCATTTGGAAAAGGGCCTGCATATTTGCTAGTTCTGCTGACCATAAAATAAAAAAAAAATAAGAAAAACCTAGGCAGGTCTGTAGACCATATATGATCCACGAAAAACGGCCTGCATATTTGCTTGTTTTGGCTCCCTTATCGTTTTAAGGGAGTAAAAAATTTTTAGATTTTCTTATAGGATTTTAGGATTTCTGGGGGGGAGGGGTGCTACAGGGTACCCCTCTGGATACGCCCTTGCATTAGAGTTTAACCCCATTTTTACCTTCTTACCGCTTATCGTTCACCCCCATAATCTAACCAGCTCTTCTAAAGAATAAGAAACAATACTCAAAAAAACGGTTGTCGATATCTTTTCTAGAAATTGAGTTATTCAAACAAGAAGGTCTAAAGCGTTGAGAAATTAAAAAAAAAATCATGGACAAATATTTTGACTTCTAGCTGATACATCGGCACTAAGTGCCGACGCAAATATAGAGAAAAATTTATAAAAGTATAAGAATTATGTGAATGAAGAACTTTTTTATAACAGTTTGTATTAAAACGTTGACTTTTTGGCCTTTATGTTAATTTTTCCTGCATAATTTCACCGTCATAACGGTGCAATTTAACTCAGTTGTGTAGACTTTTTGCAAAGTGAAATATTTAGTAAGAAAATAATTCCATTGACAATTCAAAATAAAAGCGGAAAAAGAATTACGATATCTTTCTAAGGAATCCATGGAAGGAATACAAATGGTTCATTAGCTACATGATGCAACTTAAGAGCCCTGAGATTGCCGTAAATTCACTAAGAAAGAAATAGGAAAAATAAGTTAAATATTAAGAAATATTGCTGCCAACAAAACGAAAACAAACGCAAGACAAAAAGTTATTTCCAATTCTTTTTTCCAAAAATATGTAAGATAAACTTTGTGCAGAATCTATATGAGTAAAAAATTGAATCAAGGCAGCTATGATTAGTGATTTAAAAATAAATTTTAGTACCTAATATTTTTGTTACACATAGTGATTTTGATCATTTTTTTAAACTGACTGTCATCTTACAAATAATTTCAAGAACATGTTTTTTAAAAACTTTGTTTAAATTCGTTAAACTCAATTATCTCTAAGTAGATATCCCTACAATCATTTAAAGTTATGTAACGTTTTCTAGATATAAAGAATTACTTGGACCAAATCGTAAAAACATTTAAATGTTCTAGAGGCAATAGACCTAAGATAGGGGTAGATATCGTCGGCTTACAAGTAAAGAGCACTAAGTCCAAAAACATGGTTTTAAGATATTGACAAATTTAACTTTCATTGTTGTTTTTTAATTTTTGTAATAATTGTTTTTGGAAAAAAAACTACCGCAAATTGCAATGACATGTTTGGACATAATAATGTATCATTTGCAGTTAAATAAAGAAAAATTGAAGTAGTTTAATTCAGCTAAATTTGATAAAAGACATGGATTTTTTACTTGTAGGCCCACGACGTCGGCTTACAAGTAAAGAGCAAAAGTCAATAAAATAATATAAAAAACAACTATTTAAAATTAAAACCCTTGTATTAATTAAACGTAATGAATAACTATAAAGTAGAAAACAAGATGTTTACATAAATTTTCAAAAACTAGATTTTTAAAAGAAGGGTTTGGACTTTTTGATTGTTTAAAGAACGTTTCCAAAATTAATAATAATAATTAATTAGTATTAATTATATGAAACTGCTTACTATGCCAGAACTAAGACAGTTTTCAGATGCCATCAAAGAAGCATCTCCTAAAGTCAATAATTATAATGAATCATTATTAATGATAAAACAATTCACCGTGCAACACCCCTCAGAAATGCATCGAGACTTTGAAGGCTTCAAATTTAGTTTTGAAATATTATCTGATAATAAAAAAACCAATGCAAATGAAAATTAAATTATTACCTACACATCGAAAGCACACGTAAAAAGCATTGTCATTTTACAGGTAAAGTTCTATTTCTCTGTTCTGTCTCTATTCCATCAACTTTACCAGAGCAAAATTTGAATGCGTTTGTCAATAAAATAAATAACGCGATATTGTATCATATAAATGATTCAAGCAATCATATTTTTATAAATTAACTCTTTTTAGAAAGTCGCTTAGTGCAGAAACATTTGAAATAATCTACAAGTAAAACGCACTAAGTGCACTAAGTGATTTAGTGCCTATTGCCAGATAAAATTTTAATCAAAATCAAATTGGCGCGTTTTGTATAGTGGGTAACTCCCTTGGCAGTCCACCTAGAAGTTAGTTCGGTTTACCTATACATAGATCATCAAAAATTAATTACAGTGCCATTAAAATCCCATTTTTGCAAAAAAGTGACTTAGTGCCTTTTACTTGTAAGCCGACGATATAAAAACTTAGTTTACCCCACTGAAAAAATTAAAAATCGGACAGATTTGGATTTATCTAAATTATAGTTTTACTATTTATCTCAGAAGATGCCATCCAACCTTTTAAAAACATAATTTAATATAAAATGTCATAAAACTAAATAATAATTAGCAATAAAATGTTTTTGGCCTTCGTCCTTATATTATAAACAATTAAATTATCGAGATTTAATTACTTGTTAACCTATTAGTAAATAAATTTTATAAATCTATTATAATTAAATTACACAGCCACACATAAAAAAAATTATATCCAGAGACTAGACCAATGAATTTTTATATTTTTGGGGTGGCTGAAACCGAATCTGAGAATTGCTCCATTAGATCCCAATTTTTTTCTACCCATAAAAACATTTAAGGAATTTTCGCACCCTTTTTTAGGTGTAGAAAATAATTGTGACCTGTTGGATCAATTCTGAGGTCAGATTCAGTTTCAGTGACCCCGAAAATATAAAAATGCGTTGGTCTAGTCCCTGGCACTTCTTTTTTTTTTTTGGTTGGCTATGCACAGCAACCCAAAAAAAAATTATGTGCCAGAAACTAGACCCACTCATTTTTATATTTTCGGGGTAGCTGAATCCGAGATCAGAATGGATATTAATTTTTTATTTGTGTGACTGTGTTATAATTATTAATTAATTTATTATTTAGGCGCAGAAATATTTAGGGCTACTATATTATGTACAGAAAAACAATTATAGGATGAACAATTTTTGTTAAAAACCAATACAAAAATTTAAATTATGCTTAACATCCTACCGAATTCCTTCTACAAAATATTTATTTGTACATGAACTTTCGAGATTTTTGTTTGAGTTTTCAACATAAAAACATCTATAATTTTTGGGAATTTAGAAAAGATTTCTAAAATTTCTAAAAATTTTGTATTCGTTAAGATTTTTGAAAGATTTTTAGTAGAATTCCGAAAAATTTTTCACTGACTAGGGATTTTTTTAGGATATCGTGGTGACAAACTTTCCTCGACAGGCCGACGACATATTAACAGCTTTTTTTTAATGAATTTTTTGTGTATAAAACGAGAAACTTAAAAAAAGCAATACATTTATTTTTAGGTACTAACTGAAAACTTTCCTTTGTGGAAAGTAAAAGTTAAAAATGCCTTATTTCGCTGACTCTTATTGCTTGTTCAGGGCTAAACAGGAACATTTAAAATATAAATTAATAATTTCAATGTAGTTTTGGCATAGTATACACTGTAAAATATAGTGTAAAATTTGGCTTAAATTTTAACGTAATATTACCACAGTAGTCATGTAATATAGAAAACTTTTAAAATAGTTTAAAGTATTTATAATGTAATAATTTTCGTTATAAATAATGTAAAATTTTACATTGCTAATAATGTAATACTCGTACACTCAAAACAATTTCCAATTATCTAGCTTAGTTCTGTGTAAAATAAAAGGTAAGTACAACCTGTTAGTTTGTGGTGTATGCAAATTTCAATTAAATTCTTTAAGGAAATATAATCTTTATCATGATGCAGTATATTCATAGAAATTAGGTTAGCCTAAGTAATGTCAGATTTATTTGCTTGCAACAAAAATTTAATTTGAAATTTTTAAAGTACCTACTTAGGTATAATTATTACAAAAGTCATGTTCTTAGAAAAAATTCTGAAACCCCAAAAGTGAATAAATCTGACACAGTGAGGTATGTCAAATTCAGAACTGTAATATTTCTACAATTTAAAACACTTTTGCACCCATATTAAAAATAATGTTTTTTTTATTTGTCCAGTCAGTGGCTGTACGTCATAATTTTTTTAAATCCATTTTTTCGCAATCATTTTATAGGGGTCACATAATACCTACATTCCCAGAATAAAAAAAAACTTTTGGAATAACCTACCGACAGACAAACATACAGACATGTCTGTCTGTAGACAGACAGATAAGAACGAGGACTGCAGTATTGCAGTACCATGTGATGAGGACAAACAAAGAGATGAACCAAGATAATTTAAACATTAATTGAAAAAACCTTGCCTACAGACCCTTTTGTCAATGTACCTAACTTAATTTGGAGTATTTTTTTAGGGGCAAACCACATTTGAAAAACATCCGGTATGTTATAATATATTATATGTATATTATAAAATAGATTTATGTAATTATCTATATATAGCTATATAAACTATAGTTTAATCTTATATCCTTCTTGTATATATACATATACATACAGGGTGATCAATAATTGGCATGCCAAAATTTAAGAGGTGATTCTACATCCAAAAATATCAAAAAAAAGTTCCTATAAAGGTAGGTCCGGAAATGAGCCGTAAGGGAGCTAGGGCCCTTTAAAATTGTAATAAAAATAAGGTTTTTAATTAATAACTCTGGTACCCTTTAAGCTACAGCGACAAGATATTGCATGTATACTAGTATTAATACGAGCAATAATCTTATGTTAATTTATTTTTTTGTATTTATCCAGAGGCGTGTCTAGACGGACAAAAATGTGAGGCTTAACAAATTTTTGCCCCAAAATATTTTATGTGTATGTTTTTTGGATTTTTTGTAAAAAATATAGATTCCTTGAGTAAAAATACATAAAAAATGTCAGATAGTGTAACACTGTACGAGCTATTGTTAAAAAAATGCAATTAAGAGGAAGTAACATTTTGTGCCACCAAAAACGTTACTTTTTAAAAGGCTATTACTCCTTTAATATTAAATTTAGGTGTTTTGGTAAAGAATACTTTTTTGCTGTTTTAAATGAAGAATCACCCTGTAGCATTAAAATTTTATTGATGCTTTTTTTTTGTTCCCCATTCAATATGTCATCTTCAAAGGACCGTAGCTCCCATAGGGCTCATTTCCGGACCAACCTTTATAGGAACTTTTTTTCATTTTTTTGGATGTAGAATCACCTCTTAAATTTTGGCATGGCAGTTATTGATTACCCTGTTAATACATTTGGTATACTACTTAAACTTGTTTTATTTTAATGTTATATGCTATATAAATAGAAATTTTGGATAATTTCAATAGAAATTATCTAAATTTTCTAAAGCTTGCAAATGTGCAATTTTGAAGTTTTTAGCTATAGATAAAAAAACTTTTAAATTGTAAGTTTGCAAGCTCTAGAAAATTTAGATAATTTCTGTAGAAATTATCCGAAACTATAAATTACAAAACTAATAATTAAAATATACATTACGTAGATGGAAAAAAAAACATGATTAATATGGCAAAATGTCGTTATTAATATGGTAACATATTACATTACTAGTATACTAAAATATTACATATCGAATATGGTAAATTTTCAGTATTTCTAAGGGCATTAAATAACCAATGCCGGTGATGGTAATTTTACACGATTTTTATTTACAGTGTAGTGTCACTAAGTATACTTTTTCAAGAAAAAAATTATTTTTTTTTCTGATATGTTTAGATTTGGAAATGGATTTTGAAAAAAAATATATTCTTTACCTTTTTACTTTTATTTACTGTACTTTTTCAATTGAAACATTGCATGCAATTCATTTTTAATTACCCCGAATTCGTATGCAATTACGAATCTAAATTCATCAAATCATAAACAATATTTATAATGAGAATAAAAGTAAAATAATAAATTTTCTGTAAAAGGCACTGTCCTTGGTTTAAAATAAATTCATAGAAAAAATTAGAAACCATGAAAATCGAAAATGCCAAACAATAATCTCTGATTCACTACAACATGGATCTTGACGCAATTTTGCAATTAAAATCAAGGTTGGCCAATTTTGCTATGACCGCGATTACTTCACTCCATACAATTAACTAAATATATTTTATATAAAGCCACTAATAGTCTAAATACTGCACGGAAAGAAATTAGTGGGCTCTGCGCTATACATTATAAGATATTTGGTAACAGTGGCAAATTATAGTGATTTAAGCTATAGATTATAAGGGACACAATAACTAATACTGTTAAAAATAAATTGGAAACGATTATATATATTACAGACACGATTATATTTATTACAGGCACCATTATAAATTTACAGAAATTTTATTATATTATAAAAATTATTAGCAATAATTAAGCAATTAAGCTATAAATGCCATACTATTTGTTATATTTTATTATTCACTAAACAATTAAAGTATTTCATATAAATTTTTACACTGACTGCCATAATTGTAAGAGAAAGCCTTGTATTTATATAATAAGCGATTATAATTTGCTTGGTATGTGTGTTATAGCGCTCCTAGCTATAATTTTTTTTTTCCGTGTGGTAAAATTTTTTATTTCATTATTTTCTCCCGGCTGAAGTTTATACATGGTGTCCCGAAATGATGAGGGTTATTCTACATAAGAAAATTTGACAAAAAGTTCTTATAAAAATATTTCTAAAAATGCGTCGTAAGGGAGCTAAGCCCCTTTAAAAGTGGCTAAAAAATTCGGTTTTTATTTAATAACTCAGGGACTTTTTGAGATATAGTAACGAGGTTTTGCACCTAAACTAATCTTAATAAGGCCCATCTTCATATGCTATATTTCATGTAGTTATTTTAACCAGGGGTGTGCGAAATGGCGGGGGGGCTTATCAGTTTTTTGTCCCAAACTTTTTTCTATGTATTTTATTTTTGGAATATGATTCCTCAGGTCAAAATACATAAAAAGCTCTTATTGTAATACTGTAAGATTAACCTTTCTCGAGAAAAAAATATTTTAAGGTGAAATTTCACGGTTCGAGGATGAAAAATTAAATACTTAAAATGTTGAAAACCGAAATTTTAATGATACGGTTGATGTACGTCATAAACTAAGAAAAAGAACTCATATACAGGTACTTCCAAAAATTAAACCATAGGGAGCTAAACTTCGGTTTTCAACATTTTCACTATTTAATTTTTCGTCCTCGAACCGTGAAATTTCACCTTCAAATGTTTATTTTGTTGTGACAAATAAATTTTATTTCTGTCAAATAAACTGTTTTTTTTCCCATTAGCAAATCATTTTGAAATTAAAATATTTATTTACATGAACTAAATATTTGACTCAAATAAAATTAGTTAAAACCAAATAATTTAATTGTCCATATCCAAATAAATCTTTTTTATCAGTGTATAGTATCAGCAGGAGTAACTTTTTTTATGTATTTTGACCTGAGGAATCATATTCCAAAAATAAAATCACAAAAAAGTTACAAAGAAAAAAGTTTGGAACAAAAACTGATAAGCCTTTTCCCCCATTTCGCACAACCCTGGTAAAAATAAGTACATGAAAATAACATACGAAGATGGGTGTTATTAAGATTAGTTTACGTGCAAAACCTTGTTGCTATATCTGAGGTATAATATCTCAAAGGGTTTCCGAGTAACTGAATAAAAATCGAATTTTTTAGCCACTTTCAAAGGGGCATAGCTCCCTTACGACGCATTTTTAGAAATATTTTTATAGAAACTTTTTATCATATTTTTTTATGTAGAATCACCCCGAAGGTTTTTTGCTCATCATTTCCGGACACCCTGTATATGAAGTTTACATTTAAATTAAGCTATTTCCAATTAGCCAGGTTCTGGATCCGGTTTCTTTGGATACTGGAAGCCCCAAAAAGGTGGTGAATTGGGGTACCCGAAAAATCAATTTGAACTTACCGAGTCACATTACCTACCTTTATTACATTCAGATTAGTCTGTTTTCATACGTAATACACTGTCAGAGAGGTGTATTTTCGACATGTATCGAAAATATACCTAATCTGGAGGTGTATTTGCATGACTATTTTTTTAAACAAGTTCTTAATATTTTAAAACTTTAAAAGTAATTTAAATAAATAATTAATAATAATTTTATGTGTATTTATTTTGACACAATGAATTCATGTTTGACATTTCTAATTTTTGAAATAAAAAAGATCTAAATTCGTTAAATTTTTTTATATTAAATAAAAATAAGCTAATAAGACATGATAATTACCTCAATTTTGCCTTTTAGTTAATATTTTATTACATTCGGATGAGTCTGTTTTCATACGTAATACACGGAAAAAAAAATTATAGCTAGGAGCGCTATAACACACATACCAAGCAAATTATAATCGCTTATTATATAAATACAAGGCTTTCTCTTACAATTATGGCAGTCAGTGTAAAAATTTATATGAAATACTTTAATTGTTTAGTGAATAATAAAATATAACAAATAGTATGGCATTTATAGCTTAAATAGATTTAATTATTGTCCGTGCTAATAATTTTTATAATATAATAAAATTTCTGTAAATTTATAATAGTGCCTGTAAGAAATATAATCGTGTCTGTAATATATATAATCGTTTCCAATTTATTTTTAACATTATTAGTTATTGTGTCCCTTATAATCTATAGCTTAAATCACTATAATTTGCCACTGTTACCAAATATCTTATAATGTATAGCGCAGAGCCCACTAATTTCTTTCCGTGTACACCGTCAGAGAGGTGCATTTTCGATATGTATCGAAAATATACCGAATCTGGTGGTGTATTTGCATGACTATTTTTTTAAACAGGTTCTTAATATTTTAAAACTTTAAAAGTAATTTAAATAAATAATTAATAATAATTTTATGTATATTTATTTTGACACAATGAATTCATGTTTGACATTTCTAATTTTTGAAATAAAAAAGATCTAAATTCGTTAAATTTTTTTATATTAAATAAAAGTAAGCTAATAAGACATGATAATTACCTTAATTTTTCCTTTTTAGTTAATATTTTTTTTTAATATTACATTATTAAGCTGTTATGATTTCAAAAAGCTATAAAAGTGGTGTTTCGATTTTCTGTGCTATATTCGTGGCGAAAACATCCCGTCGTTATGGTTATGCCTTGTTTTTTATTGGTTGAAACTGATATTATGATACTTAAAAAAAACAATCTCAGTTATACAAAATTATTCAGCAGGCCAAGGGGTAAAAAAAGTCTTTGACATATGTCAAAGTAAAAGTCGAAAAAATTTTGATGTAATTAAAAAGTCATTTTATAAATATCCATTTCTTTAAAAAAATAAGTATAACATATCGCTCTGTAAATTTCGAAACATCATATCTCAAAATAATCAGTTTTTGGTTCCTTGCACTAATTACCTGTTCATGATGAATGATAACATATCGTCATGTGAGGATTATAGTGTTCTATATCCGTTTTTGGGGGGTATGGAGTTATACATATCGTTGAAATCAGGAAAATGCGCTTGTCCTTTATCCGTGCTGATATAAGAGCAAACTTGTTTAATAACCAAGACTTTGGTGCAAGTTTGTTCGATATCCTTCTAAAAGTATATACCATAACAACTGATTTTTTTTTAAATAATTTTTTTGAATTTTGTTTTGTTTTTGATTTTAATGAACCTAGGGCTATAGGGAAAAGTATTATTTTGTTGGCAGAACTATTTTCTTAATGATGTAATGTTAATAAGAGGAGGAGATTCTCTTCTTCCGCTTGATAATTCAAAAACATTAAAAGAACCTAATTTTTAGAGATATTCATACTGATTGAAAGGCATAAACTCGCAAACAAAAAAACAACTCTTTATAAAATGACCAGATAACAGAATGGCGACTGGCGAGACCGAGGAAAACAGGTAGGGTAGTAACGACCTGGTCGCGGCTACCCGGTCGCAGTCGTCAGCGACTGTGAATTTTGGAGGAAACCGTAACTTAATCCAATTATTTTATATAAAAATTTAATATAGTTTTAACATATTTTTAATAAAGTTATTTATTATTTTTCATCAGTTCGTCTGTAATTCATCTTTAAAATTGTGGCAACGCATGTAAGTCGCCACAGTTCAAAGTATGGTTTTTGGATATAGAAAACCATAATCCTCACTGACGATATGTATAAATACTCCAATTAAGTATTCCAATTAGTTCATTAGTAACGTTATATTCGAGTAATAAATTGGAGTTTGTATAAGTTACCATTCATTATGTATTGAGTTGATTAGTACAAGAAACTTTTTTTTTCTTTTCAAACAAAATTCAATTTTTTTTCATTTAAAACAAATATATATTCTTTCGAAAAACGGTTTTTTTTTTTTGAAAACGATTTTTTTTTTCGAGTATTTATTTTTTTAAGTTCAACCCCAATCACTCTTTTGTTTTTACTCTGACAGTAGGTTGTTCTCATATGGATTTTGGAATTTCTCGTATTTTTTTAATATGCCCTAAAATTTTTAAAATCCTACTCTTTTTTTTTAAAGATTTTGAAAAAAAAGTCAAGTCCAAACAAAAATAGCTCAATATTTAAAAATAAATAACTTTATTTTGTGCTTAGTTTTCAAGATATAATTAATTATATCAAATAGCGTAAAATTGACTTGTAATCACTAAATTTTGATGTGACACCTCAAGTTGACATGAGTTCAAGTCAATTTAACGTGTTACGTCATTATGACGTGAATACACTTCATATTGAGGTGTCATTTTTATTCGGTATGGTTCTTTTGGTTTGCCAAAATTCGCCATATAGGCGGTGCCATTTTGAATTTTTTAAATTTAGTCAAAAATTTTTAATCTACGATCCAGAAAATTCCCAGATACCGATTTTGGTTTGAATAAGCCATAAAAAGACTTCTGCCATATTGACGCCGCCATTTTGAAATTTTTAATTTTGACCAAAAATTCTTAATTAACGACACAGAAAACCCCCAGATACCGATTATAGTTCAAATAGGATAATAATGAAAAAAATCGTCCGCTATGTTGGAGCCGCCATTTTGATTTTTTAATTTTTACTAAAAGTTTCTTAATCTACGACCCTGAAAACCCCCTGGCACCGATTTTGGTTCCAATCGGCCAGAAATCACACAAGTCGTCTGCCATATTGGCGCCGCCATTTTGATTTTCTAAATTTTGACCAAAAATGTGTAATCTTTGACTCCGAAACCCCCCCGGTACCGATATAAACCATAAATAACTAAAATAGGTTTAAAAATTGTGTTATAAACAATAAAAAATATTTTGTCGACCACGGGAGAACGGTGCATTTTTGCAAGGAGTGGTTACTATTTTCGTTATCAGGATGGTTGAATTAGTCTTAAAAAAAATAAACTGCAGCTGTAACTGATGTGTAGTAAACAAAATTACATCTTAATTTACCCTAAGTTTAAACTCATTTTTCTCGAAATCTACTTTTTGTTGCTAGTATACGTTTTCGCTCTACCACTCACATATTGTAATTATATGAATTTTACATATCATATAAATTTTAAAATTTAACCCCATTTTTTACAGTGTACGCCGGCGTACCCTATAGGACTCTAATATAATTTTAAGGATTATTAAAATTTTTGAAAATTTTAAAATTGTAAGAAGTTTAACAATACAAACAGCTAAACTTTGTAGTGGGGTAGTTTTTTCTTTTTTTATATTTATTGTATTACATCATATCCAAATTTGAATAAAATAAAAAAAAAATCCCAGCCACTGATAGATTTGGCAGAAATGTTGAATTATTATTATATTTGTTACCAATAGACATAACGAATTCTAATTCAAATTCTCGAATGCAAGCACGACTTAAACAACTTTTTTTTAACCAGCTTATTGCCCATTCCGACTCTAAACTTTCCCGAAGTCCGTGCCTACCCCAAAAGAAAACTGTTGATCATTGTGTTCCCCTCTTCTCCCGTTCCCGGAAAAGACTTCGAGAGCCGCGATGCATTTTTCCTAGAAACACCGAACATAGCTGACGCACTATGTTCCAAAATGAGAAAATAAGAGACCAAAAATATTTGACCGTTAAAATGAATGGTTTGGATCTTACTTTTTTAAAAGTAAGACATTTATCGTTAATTTCATATATTTTTGGCCTCTTATTTTAAAAACAAAAAGTTTTTTTATTGAATAGGTAGATCTAAAAAATCATCATCATTAAGTTATCACAAGATTGGTTTGAGGCATCGTTCCATCCTACCGTATCAAATTCTTTAATATCCCTAAAATGTCTGCATATTTGTAATTTGTCAACAGTATTCTATTCTGGGGCTGCCTACCTTCTTTCAAACTTCCAACTCCCTCTCCAAAGCTATTTTCCTGGGGAAATATTCCTTCACAGAAAAAAGGTTATCTTGGCAGAAGATAATAAATTATCTTGGATTTATATTATCTTAAATCTAGGTAATAATCTTCTTTTAAGTTCATGTATCCTCGGTTTAAGATTATCTGTGACTTTGGTTTCCTTTAATTATTCTCTTGGTAGAAAAATCCTTGTGTCAAGGATTTTTTCCTTAAATGCATGATATTTAAAATAGTAACAGAGAATCAAGAGTTATTATCTTGACTCAAAGCCCCTGTTGTCTTACGGTAAAGAGTTTGCCGGCTGGCTGGCAAACAATTTGCGCAGTATGTCAAGATATGCGCAGGAGAGAAGTTAGGTTTGTTTTTGCCGTCAGTTGTCTTTAAAGGTGTATCATTGTTTTCATCTGCTTTAAAATGGACGAATTTGTATCTGTTACCCTCAAAAGATGGTGATTTTCAAATTTACTTAAAAAATTCACGGGTAAGTAGCATTAAACAATTTATACCTATAAGCGCCATTTTGCAATGTCGTTTAACAAGTTTTTCTTCAAAAACAAGTGCTTTTTCCTACGATATATATCGGTGTTTTTCAAAGAAAAAAATGACATTCGATTTTTATCTTTTAAGAATACGAAAGTTTTTAATTTTTATTTGTCAATAACTTTTTTCCCACCTTACTTGTTTAAATGGAATCATTAAAAAAAAACAAGATAAAAAGAAATAAAAATGTAAATATTTAAAACCTCGCCTCAACGCTAGAGTCGACGCGGGGCCTATGCGCGTACTTAAAATTCGCCGACTACTATCATACACGGCAAGTCATGTTACATAAAAAAATTGACACTCTGTATAAATAGTAGTTTACTTTAATTAATTATAGTTTAATTAAATTAAATATATTAATATATTTAATTCATTCCGATACAAAAAAAAAATAGTAAAAGGCTTTAGCTGATTTTTTTAAGATCTTAAAAAAAACTGGGACACTCTGTATAGTATTTCTTTATTTGGAAATTTCAATTTTACAAAAAAATAGGTTTTCTAGCAATAGTCTTTTACCAAAAATTAATGTCATAAAAAAAATTATGTTTGAGTTTAGACGGTGTAATTTTACAATCCAACGTTTCGTTTCTTCTTACTAGAGACATATTTAGGGATTAAACTGAAAATGGTATTGGACAATATATTTTTATTTTTAGTTCTTTACTCTTCCTTGTGAAGAAACATAAATAATTTATTGTCAAAAATATGAAAAAAAAATGGATAAGGTTTTAAATATTTTGAAATGTAAAAAAATTACTAAAATTTGTTCATACATTTTAAATCAAAATTCTGAATATACTTAACTTACAGACACCTAATCAACCCGTATAAGACATAGTGCGACGTTGGAGGGTGTAAATTCGTGCGGGGGACACGCGGGGGGAGAAAATGAGGGGGGACGCGGAAGGGATCAAAAAATACGATCAATAGTGGCTCTCTCTACTTCTTAAACCCTCCACTATTGCAATGAAGCGCTGTCAAAACTCCCTCTACTTCTTTTGGGAGACAAGGAGAAGTGTGGGGTTGGTTTTTTCAAAGGGTGGAAAAAATGTGACACATATTCCCATATGGAAAGGGTTGTGAATGCGTTTTACTTGCGGGAAGTTTTTCAATGGATGCATGTTTAAATATTTTATACCTTATAGACGTAAAAATAAAACTTTAGATCAAGTAAATACATATTTAGAGTTACACTAAATATATGTACAGTACATATTAATATATTTTATTTAAAAATTCAAATTGGATTAGAAAATATTAATAGATTTTAACTGTTTTTTTGTTTGAATATTTATATCTAAGCCTTAATGTATTTTTTTCTATCGGTCTATCGGTGACAATATCGCTAAGTATTTTCATAAGAACTTTAAAAAATAGCTTTGGTAAATTATATTTAAGGAAACTTAGATTAAAGAATGTTTATCAGTAGAAATTAAAATGTTATAAGGTGGGGACCATAAAAAACTGTCTGTTTGATCATTTTTAAAATGGTTTTAAAATATTATACAGATCTGTCAAAAAATCACCCCCCCCCCCCCCCCTCTTAACTTTTGAACGAGCTGAGATATCGACTTAATTAATAAATCTACTAAGACAACTTAAACTATCTTTTAGCATATATTTGATACTTTCAGCTCTTAAAATGTGGGCAGGGGGTCATGGGGGGACATTTTTTTTAAATGGAAAGGGGGTCGTGTCATCATTTTAAGGCCAATAAAATTCTCTATTGGACTGTATATTTTTAAATTTTAAAACAATTTTTTTAAGGTTTTGATTTTTCAATTTTTTTGTGCTAAAAATGCGATTTTTTAAGTTTTTTTTTTGTAAATTTTTATTATTAGTTTAAAAGTATAATTTACGTTTTTTCATCATGAAATTAGTCATTATTTAAAAATTGTTTAATTTTTTTAGAGAAATTTTTACAAAAATACTCATTTTCAACAGTATTTTAAACCCAAAAAAAATTCTCTACTGGACTGTATATTTTTTAATTTTTAAACAATTTTTTTAAGATTTTGATTTTCAATTTTTTGTGCTAAAAAATGCGATTTTTTAAGTTTTTTTTTGTAAATTTTTATTTATGTCAATTAAAATTAGTTTAAAAGTTTAATTTATGTTTAAAAAAAATAAAAATAAAAGTCCCAACGACCCCCCTTTCTATTAAAAAAATGTCCCCTCAACAGGGGGTGTTGAGGGGACATTTTAAGAGCTGAAAGTATCAAATATATGCTAGAAGATAGTTTAAGTTTAAGATTTATAAATTTAAAGTCGATATCTCAACTCGTTCAAAAGTTAAAAGTGGGGGAGGGGTGACTTTTCGTCCGCTCTGTATATAAATTAAAGTTTTAAAAGCTTTAAATTGGACCACATAAAATTTTATTGAAAAAACTGAAAAATTTAACTATTTTGGAATATTTAAAAGCAATTTTTTATTTAAAATAATGTTAAAAATATATTATTTAGGTAAAAATAGTTAAATATTTTATTTCAAACCGATGTTTTCATTATTTTCTATCAAATTTAAAAATATTTTTTTATTGTTTTACAAATTGTTTCGTTCATTTAAAAATTTTAAAACTTTCTCAATAATAAAACATTTGATAATAAATTGTGTTAAAAAATATATTTTTAAATAACCCGCTATAATATATATTATAATTATTTTGTTTTATGTAAAACATATTAGCCTAGGGTAGGCTGCCTACCTATCGGAAAAAATATGTGTTCCGATCAGAACATTATTCTTTAATCCGGCTCAATAACTTAATAATCCAACTGGTAGTTTTTTTTTTCGTTGTATGATTTTAATTGAAAAATCTCACCTTATTCTTTTAGGGTAAGCTTTGATCAGACTTATTTTAATTTTTATTTCATTTTATATCCTGCTAAGAAGAAAGGTAGTAAATGAAAATAACAGTAGAAATTTCTTTGATTCTTTGATTGCTTATTACATGTAAAAATCGACTGATTTCCCATCTATACAGAGCGGTCCAAAACTCACCCCCCCCCCCTTAACTTTTGAACCAGTTGAGATATCGACTTCAAATTTAGAACTTTTAAATAAGACAACTTAAACTATCTTTTAGCATATATTTATTACTTTCAGTTCTTAAAATGTGGGCAAGGGGGCATGGGGGCACATTTTTTTAAATGGAAAGGGGGGTCGTGTAATACATCATTTTAAAGCTTATAAAATTCTCCATTTAACTCCATATTTTTAAATTAAAAAAAAATTTTTTTGGGTTTAAAATGGGGTTGAAAATGGGTATTAATGTCAAAATTCCTCTAAAAAGAAACAAATAATTTTTTAAAAATGCCTAATTTCATCATAAAAAAATGTTAATTATACTTTTAAACAAATTTTAGTTGACATAAATAAAAATTTATAAAAAAAAACTTAAAAAATCGAATGTTTTAGCACAAAAAATTGAAAAATCAAAACCTTAAAAAACATTATTAAAAAATTTAAAAATGTTAGTTTAAATAGATAATTTTATAAGCTTTAAAATGATGTATCACACGACCCCCCTTTCCATTAAAAAAAATGTCCCCCCATGCCCCCCTGCCCACATTTTAAGAGCTGAAAATATTAAATATATGCTAAAAGATGGTTTAAGTTGTTTTATTCAAAAGTTCGAAATTTGAAGTCGATATCTCAACTCGTTCAAAAGTTAAAAGGGGCGGGGGGGTGACTTTTGGACCGCACTGTATTTACGGCCTTCCTGCTAAGAAAGATTAGTCCGGGAGCCCACGCCCAGTAGAATTACCTCACCGTTGAGACCATATATGTGTTCTTTATGTCCAGTCAAATAACTTCTTACATAAGAAAATTCTCTGAAGCAGGGCATTTTTTTTGGGACCAACCCTTAACTTTAGGGCGTCCGACAATGGTATTGCCAGAAATTTTTTGTCGGACAAGGCTACCATTTGATTTTAAATATTTTTATTAAACGTTCCTGAAAACATCAGCTGTGAGGTGCTAAATGTAATGACGTCATAACTAACCTAACATGGTAAAGTTGTATAGGATCATAACATGGTAAAGTTGTATATGATTCATAACTTTTTATCCATTTGTAACTGAATATTTAGTTACAAATGGATAGGAAATCATGATCCGATGGGCCATGGCCCCCCCTGGGATCGTAACAGGGTAACCTAAAATATAGGTACTATCAAATTTGAACAATTCCCCACATTTGTTTTAATTTAAGATAGTAACTTTTTAATGCACCTATTTGCAAAAAAATTGCCTGCGGCGCCAGGCTTTTTTGTATATTTAATGATTTAAAATTTAAACTTATTGCCATGGTTGACAGTCATATCTGGTCAATTTTTTGAATTTTGGCGAGATTTTTAAATTTATTTTTCATTGTATATAGGCTGTAAACATTTGCGGTCAATATCTTTTTTTGAAATTTACCCCCCCCCCCCTAGACTTATTTCGTGGATCTTCCCCTGTTATATACAAAAACCCACATATCTTTTATATGATTTTGTATTTCAAAATAATTTGGGCCCCCCCTGGGATTTTGAAAAGTCAGTGCCTATGGTGATAACTATATAAAAAAGTTTATGATAATTGTTTGCATCTTGTATGGTAATTGTATGACATTTGTATTATAATTGTATGATAATTTTATATGATTAATGTATAATAATCATATAAAAGTTGTATGATAATTGTATATTACTTGTATATTTGTAACTAAATATTCAATTTACTTTTTACAGTGTACAATTATCCGAAATTACCTGTTTTAATTATTTTATTCATAATTAAGGAATTATAAAAAAATACTTTCAATAATCTAATATTTTTTATAAAAATGCGTTTTGGATTAAATTACCGAAGAAATTACCCAGCTTAAATAAATAATAATATTTGTTTTAAAATTGAGGTTTTGTGTTAAAATTACACTTTTGTCCTAGTTTTTAAATGAAAGGACAAATTTCCTTTAAAATTAAATGGCACTTTTTTATTTAATAATACTCCATACACTCTTGTATTATTAAATATCGCACCATATGAGAATAAAAATGAAACGAGGTCAAAAATAAATTTCAAATAACAAAACTATTATGTTGTTTCAAAAATTTATTAAGTTATAATGTCTGAATGGCTTAACACACGAAGAAAAATGTACAGAAATTAGTTAAAATAGACTCAAATCAATTTTTACTTTAATTTCAAATACTTCTTTTACTTTTACTTTTCCCTGCAGTTTATACAGCAAATAAAAAATAAATAAAATTATAAAAATAATTTTTTGAAAAAAAAATTGAAATAATTTTATTTTGTAAAATATGGTTTTCTTCCCAGCAATCAAAAAAAATATAATTAAATCAAATAAATTAGCAGTATGAATCAGTTGTAAGACTACTACCTAAGGGAACATTCAAGTATTACGTAACGCACATTGTGATCATTGATTACTTTCCCCAAGGAAAGTCTATCGTAAAAATAAATTGAAAACATTTTATTATCCAAAAAATATGATTTCCGTCAAAAAAAAATCTGTCTGTCTGTCGTCTGTCTGTTCAAGAAATTTGTGACCACGCTTCGAGCTAGGGTATCTAAATTTTGACCACAGGTTGATTATTCAAAGTCCTAGGCTGGGATTGTTTTCGGTAAAAATCTGGTTGGGGTAAAGGGTTAAAATGGGGTGAAAATAATAAAAAAAACTAATTTAATTAAATGTATTTTTCGTTTTACCAAAAAATAAACTTAAAAAAAATAATATTTTTTTTTGTTGAATATTATTTTTTAATTTTTTAATTTTATATATTAAAATTCTAATTTTATTATTGTTTTTTCATTTTATGGGTTTTTGATTTTAATATACTCAGGAAAAAAAAAATATGGCCAAAAAATGGCACTTTTTAAAAATATATTTTTTTGTTTTTTTTTTTCTTTGAATATAAATAAACATACCTACAAAACTTCACAATGATATCCTTTTTCTTTCTATATAAAAAAAGGTTAAACAAAAAGATTATTTTTAAAATTTGAAGATAGAAAGACCCGTTAACCTAGTAAGAAAATATTTGCCTTTATTTATCAAAAAAATGAATGTAATCTATGTTTAAAATATGATCTAATTTATGCATATATCTAAATTGATCAGGTATGAGAAATGTTCAAATGCATATTTTCTATTTTAACTGTAAATATAACGTACACATTTGCGGTAATATTTGAATACATTTCGTAACGTATATTATTAAATAAGTCGTGAAGATATGTAATGCTTCGCATTCTATAGTATACTCCTCGCTTTGCAGATAGATATTTTTTCTGGTGAAGTTTTTTTTTTAATTAAACTTAAATCCTATTAAATTTTATTATACTTAAATTCTATTGGATTGGACTTTTTCTATTTTTAAGTGGTGCTTCCTGTAACTTTTTGTTTTTAAATAGATTTTTTTCAGTTTGGTAATTTTTCTTGAAAAAATTAAGGTGATGGCAGTTTATTCGATTTTTTTAGAAGTTTAGCCCCTTACAACTTTTTTTGTTTTTGGCACAATGAGGGGGATTTTTTTTTTAATTTGGTGCGCAATCTCTTAATACAATTAAAATTTTCTGAAAAATTACGTTTATCGCACTTTTATTCTATTTTTTCGATTTTTTAAAGTTTAGCCCTTTATTATTTTTTTGTCGCTATGCTCCAATGCCCACATTTTAAACGCTAAAAATATCAAATATATTAGAAAAGATAGTTTGTGTAGTCTTATTTAAGTTTCGAATTTTAAGTCGATATCTTAACTCGTTCAAACGTTAAGAGGGGGGTGAGTTTTGGACCATACGGTATAAAATTTTAAATTACAGTGCATGCATACTCACGCACGCACCTGCAGTCCAAAAGTTACCCACCTCTTAACTTTTGAACGAGTTAAGGTATAGACTTTAAATTTGTAATACTTAAATAAAATAACTTAAACTATATTTTTGCGTATATTTGGTATTTGCAACTTGGAATATGCGGACAGGGGGCCATAAGGGGTATTTTTTAAAGCCTTTAAAATTCTGTATTTGACCTTATATTTTTATTTTTTTAAATATTTTTTGGGAGGTTTAAAATAGGTGTAAAAATAGGATTTTTTGTCAAAATTGTTAAAAAAAAATCCAAATTTATTAATTTCATGAAAAACCTAAATTATACCTACTTTTAAACTAATTTTATATTATATGAACAAAAATTTACAAAAAAAAATCCTGAAAAATCGCATTTTTTAGCAAAAATATCTGAAAAATCATAACCTTCAAAAACATGTTTAAAAATAGCCTTCTCTTAGTCACTTTTGTAGCAAAAGAATTGCGGAGAGTATAATTTTGTATATTCAATGCCAGACAAAAGACACAAAAGCATATTACAAAATGTTATGAAGGCACAATTCAAAAAAACCTTGCAAATAATGCCCATAATAAACAATTACCAAGTAGTACGAAAAGACATACCCACATACAAATACCTAAAGGGTACATAAAATACGTTTAGAAATAATAATAAAAATACCACAAGGTGCTATTAATTTTTCAGTTTTTATAACCGTTTATAGTTTAACTATATAGTTAATTTATAAATAGGTACACTTTCAAAAATTCACTGAAATTTTAGAAAATAAATAGATGTTTGAATCCATGGTACTTATAACTAAAATTCTAAACAAAATTTCGTTGTATTTTTAATACTGAATGTATTTAATACTTTACTTGTGATATTAAATACTGCAATATGTGTATTGTATACAAAATGTTGTCATACTAACATATAGATCGTGCTGGTACATTTGGAACCCCACGCAACATGTGTTTATTAATACTGTAACATTTGGTAAATTATATCACAGTTATAGTTTGGTATACTTTAAGTTGTAGTTGTTGTGTTATTGATCTAGTTTAAAGTATGTTACAATATTTAGTAAAATAACAATCGGTAATTAATACCAAAATTTTGATTAGTAATAATACAGAGAAAAGTAAAAAAGGATCAATTATATTATGTGTAATTATGTGTGGTTGCAATCTTTATATTATTACTAATCAATATGTTGGTATTATTTATTGGTTGTTAATTTTTCTAAATACTGTAACATACTTTAAACTAACAACAACTCAAAGTATACCATACTATAAGTGTGATATGCTTTACCAAATGTTACAGTAATTTTAACTATAACATGCTAGTATTAATAAACACATGTTGCGTGGGGATTCACATGTACCAGCACGGTCTCTATGTTAGTATGACAACATTTTGTATACAATACACATTGTAGTATTTAATATCACAAGTAAAGTATTAAATACCAATGGTGGCGATATAAATAACAAATATGTATTTACAAATAAAATTTAGTATTAAAATTAAAATAACATTTTCTGAGTGAAACTTTGCCAAAATTAAGTATACTTTTTCGGCTAAGTTAGAATTTTACTTAATAATAAAATCTGAATTTTAGTAAAGTTCTGACTTAAATTTGGAATTTAAGTAAAACTATGACTTATGTTAATTTTTTTAATAAAATGTCATAGTGGCCTTTTTACGCTTCCGTATTTATGATAAGGTAGAGGAAAAAAAATATCACAATCTTATTGTACCTACTACGAAGATCGTACTATCGCGATGTATCGCGGGTGGTGGCATTTAATGAAACTAATTAAAAAATTGTGGAATTCTAACATAAACAGACCAATACATTTTTTATAAACTTTTTAGTTACAAGTTTTTTACACCAATAGAAATGTTGTTGAAATATAGGCGCCAACCAAATTTTGTATACTATTATAAGGTAAACTAGATGAAACGTTGCAAGCACCCGTCAAAACATCGGCACTATTGGGAAAACTAATAACATGCTATTAGAACAGGGTAGCATAACATAATTACAATTTTACTACTACTCCTCACTGCACAAACTAACTTGTATAATATTTATATTAAACTTTAGCTTTTCTTGTACACTTAATATATAATTAAAATTAATAATAAAAATATATTTTTTTACTTGGATGCAAGTTGAACTTATTAATGACAATTTTTGATTGATTTTAAAAACAAATGAATGGAAGCTTAAAATTTGTGCACTGGAGCCACCTAGTTTGCAAATTTCAAACTAGGTGTTTTATTTGATTTTAAATTCTGCATCTTTAAAACATTATAGCAAAAAACTGTATATTAAATTTTTTATAGGGCTTAAAAAGAGCTTTTGTTTAAAATATAATTTTTTGAAATTTATTTATTTATTTATTTATTTGTTTGTAGTCATTCTGGGACCTCGAAGGTGTTTTATACCATAATAGACTGGTTACATTACAAAAAATTTTAGTGCTACATACTATTTCATTCCATTCCAATATTTTAAAAAATATGTTCCTCTGTTCTATGTTTTATACCGTTCATTCCATGCACTTTCTTCACATTGTGTGAATACATTCCAGAAGTTTATTAATCAGCAAATACCATAATTTTGTAAAATTAAAATTCTCTAAAATAATTTGACTTTGACAGTTCAAGCAAAGTCAGATTATAAATATGTGAGATATGCTAAAAAAACCTTTTACTGCGTTAAACGCCAATATCTCGAAAACAATGCGTTTTAGGAAAACGTTGTTTATAACATTTTTTGACCAATTTAAAATTATCTTTTATATAAGTGCTAAATTAACCAAATACAATAATAATTGCCTTAATTATAAACAAAAAACGTTAAAAATATTAGTTTTACCCTATTTTTACCCCCTTACCACCAATCGTTTACCCCCAAAATCTAATCAGCTCTTCGGAATACGATAAGAAACAATATGCAAAAAACCGCAAGTCGATATCTCATGTAGAAATGGAGTTAGAGAGTTTACACCCAGACAGACAGACGGACGCCAAAATTTTTTTTACTGATTTCGACTCAGAATGGTCTAAAACATCGAGAAATGTGAAAAAAACATGGTCGAAGATTTTGACTTTTCGGCGAAGATTTCAATACATCGGCACTCTTAGTAGCACTAAGTGCCGATGTAATATGTTATACGATACAACAACCAGTAGTAGATTTATTATTCCATCAATCTATTTTCTAAACATAGTACAGAGTGATATTAGTAGACTGACAGTTATTATATGCTTATATTTATGGAATCAGCGCGTCAAGATCTAACGACATGATTTTTTTTTAAATCTGAGATATGCTCTAAAATCGTCAAATTTCGGTCATCGTATGGATTTTTAAAAAAAATTCATGTTGATAGATCTTGACGCGCTGATTCCAAAAATATAAGCATATAAAACCTTCAGATTAATATTTTGGAAAATATGAGCGAAATAAAAATAAACAAATAATAAGTTTTTCCTATTTTAAAAAATGTAGACGTGATGGGCCAAAACGGAGAACGGATTCTTGTTCAGCTACCAAAAATACACCTAGAAAACCATTTCTGATCCTCGTCAACCGACAGAAGAAAAATGTGGTCCTGTGTAATTAGGGATCGTTCAAGTATTAGGGAACGCAAATTGTAACAAAATTCATACACTTCATACCCCGGTTTCCGCGTTATTAAAGGCTGTAGATGTTTTATATTTTGGCTACCCCCTAACATATCCCCTATTTGGAGGGCTAGCCAAAACATGAAATCTGTACAGCTTTTAATAATGAATTTTGGTAAAATTTGCGTTACGTAACACTTAAACGTTTACTTAGAAGGTAACATTAAGATTAAATTTTAAAATTTATATGTTTTTAAAATAACAATATCATCTTAAAATTTAATTTTAAAATTTTTTTTTTAGTACCGAGAGGTAATTAAATTGCAGGTTATCCATACCCGAAACATTTTTTACAGTAAATTAATGATTATCAGTTGCTACAGTCGGACTTAAACCGTATCACCGAATGGTATAGAAATAATTTTTTAGATCTTAATATAAGCAAATGTAAGGTTATATCTTTCTTAAAAAGGGCTAGGACCTTAAATTTTAATTATGTTGTTTTAAATACTGATACCAAAATGACATTTGTTCCGCATATAAACAATATTGTTAATAAGGCGCTCAGAATGTGTGGTTTTGTTATAAGACAATGTCAAGACTTTACTAATATTTCTGCTATAGTCTTACTTTTCAATACTTTTTCTCGTAGCATTCTTGAATATGCGTCCATTATATGGAGACCGTCATATCAGTGTTACATTAACCTTATTGAAAGAGTACAGAAAAAAATGACTAAATTTTTGCTTTACAAGCTTAAGGTTTCTATTGATATTAGCTATATAGACAAATTATCTCTTTTAGGATTGGAGTCACTTTCAAATAGACGTATTAATATTGATAAAATATTTATGTATAAGCTTTTTAACAATTTAATTACTTGTCCTGATATTTTAAAACTTTTTTACTTTCGCGCATCTTCTGTACATACTCGTAATACCAACTTGTTACACATTCCCTTTTTAAGAACCAATTTATTTCAGTAGTCCAATCCCTAGATTGGCTAAAAATTTAAATCAGTGTAATATTGATATTTTTAACACAAGCTTAATAGGTTTTAAGAAATATCTTAAAAATGTTTAATTATTTAACTTTTATACGTACTTAGTTATTATTAAGTATTTATTTAATTCTACAAAATTGTTTTTTTCTTATGTATTGTACTACTTGGATTTCTTCTGTAATGTACAACAATAAATAAATAAATAAATAAATGAGCAAAAAAGTAATTTGATGCCTCCAAAAACCAAAATAATAATAATTTTGAAAAAAAATGTGTATTTCAAAAAAAACTATCAAAAACGGTTCGCCTGAGCGATTTTAAATAATAATGTAGTGGACCCCTACATTTTTTGGACTAAAACATAACTGATGACATAAGAAATCAATTCCCATTTAAAAGAAAATCGTAAAAGATACACTTTTTTAGACAGATAAAAAACCGTTTTTTTGAGTAATAGGGTGTCAAAAAATCTCGAATTTCGAAATCGAAAACGCTTCCTGGCTCAAAAGTTACTCCTTAGTAAAAAACGGTGGCCACTCAAAAATTTTAGAGGTATCTCAAAGAACTCAAACTTTAAAAAAAATCCGTACCTGTTTTTCAGATAAAAAGTGATTGTATATAAAATGCAGGAAATTTTGGAGGGTTTCTTTGGTAATATTTAGAACCAATACTAATTGTGAGAAACTAAAGAAATTATATCCCTCCTCTCCTCATGCTAGAACATAAAAAAATGCCAATTATTTGAAGATTTCGCTAAAATTTCATTTTTGCAAATTTTAAAAAGTGCATAAAAAATAGTTTTAAAGAAAAAACCTGCAAACCTATATTATGCGTATACTTGTTTTCGCAAGTCGGGTAAAAAAAATTCAATTTCAATTCGAAACCGGGTGGATGCGTAAAAATTTACTTTTAAATGCATTTATTTATCTTTAAAACGGTTAAACCTGTGATGTTACACCACACAAACTTTTTTGTGTATTTTTACATAAAAAAGTATATTCCAATAAGAAAAATTCAAAAAAAGTACACCGAAAAAAGTTTTAGGCAAAAAAGCAGAAAATCCACTCGGTTTCGAATGGAAATTTATTTTTTTACTAGACTTGCGGAAACAAATCACGTCTTCTGTATAGTCAGGTAGGTTAACATGTATATATGCTTATATACTAATATGTAGGTTTGCAGATTTTTTATTTAAAACTATTTTTTATGCACTTTTTAAAAGTTGCCAAAATTTACAAATAATAAGCTTTTTTATGTTTTAAGTTAAGGGGAGGGGGATATATTTTTTTTAGTTTCTCACAATTAGTATTGTTTCTAAATATTATTTTATAATAATATTTTTTTTTGTTTTTCACAATTAGTATTGTTTCTAAATATTACCAAAGAAACTCTCCAAAATATCCTCAATTTTATATACTTATATACAATCACTTTTTATCCGAAAAACTGATACCGATTTTTTTGAGTTTGAGTGCTTTGAGCTACCTCTAAACATTATTCGATTTGGCTCAATTTTGAGTGGCCACCGTTTTTTACTAACGAAAAACTTTTGAGCCAGAGACCGTTTTCGATTTCGAAAATCGGGATTTTTTGACACACCCTATTACTCAAAAAAACGTTTTTTTATCTGTCTAAAAAACTGTATCTTTTACGATTTTCTTTCAAATAGAAATTGATTTCTTATGTTTTAGTCCGAAAAATGTAGGGGTCCACGAAATTTTCATTTAAAATCGCCCAGGTGAACCGTGTTGTTTAGATTCTCAAATCAGTTTAGAACTCATACAAGATTTGTAATGATATCATCATTTTAAATTGGAAAAACGGTTTGAACTAAATTTTCGCGACTTGACCTTTATTAACATTGGTCTAGTAGAGAGCCGACTATGATTAAATTTTAAGTCTGTGTCAATTTAAGTTGGCAACAGTAGGTTCATTGTTAGAAATAATAAACCAATCTAAATTGATATTTGTGGACCATGCCCAAAAAGGGCCTGGCTTTTTGCTGAGCAGGGCGCGGAAGTCGTGGGACCCGGATTAATTTTTAGGTTTGGGAACTTTCAAGTATTAGGTAACGCAAATTTTGATCATTTTGGACCCCCCCCTGTAACGCTATTTTCCTATAACATTAACATGGGCTTAACACTCCAAAATGACCCCCACCCCCCCTAGGAGCGTTGCGTAATACTTGAACGTTCCCTTTTTATTTTTATTTACCAGAATACAAGTATTTCACCTGTATTTGATAGAAGTTCTGTAAATATTTAAAGAAACGCTATTTTTAACTTAATTACCCAGAAGAAACAGGTTCTTAATTCGAATTTAAACCCAATAACTTTTTAATAAGTTCGTATTTGATCAAAATCGGTTAGGGGGAAGGGGGTAAAAGGGGGGTTACATTTTTGTTTTGGTCGTAATTTTTTTAATATTTACAATGGAAAAAAGATTTAAAAACGTTAAATAAAACTGCACAAAAAATGTTATTATCAGTGTTTTCAGCACCCCCCGCCCCTCCCAAAATTGTTTCTAGGCATAACTTTCTGATTCTTCACAATAAAACAAAAATTTGAAAACCATCTAAAAGATAAAATAAGATTACAAAAAAAATGTAATTATCATTTTTTTCCAGCCCCCCGGGTGGCACCCTCAAAAACAAAAAGCTTTGCCCTGACAATTTCAACCAAAACTTGGAGCCCCTACAAAAAAAAATTGGCGCCCAAAAAAATACTCTCCTGAAAAAAAGCTTTGTCCCTGATGGTTTCTACCAAACTTGGCGCCCCTGCAAAAAAATATTGGAGCTCAAAGATAGGTGACTTAAAAACCAAGGCCAGGGAGGCTTAGCTCCCCCTGGTTACGGCCCTGAACTAAAAGGTAAAATAAAGTTACACTCTGGTAAGGGGCTGTCCATATATTACGTAACGCTCCTAGAGGGGGGTCCGAGAAATTGTTACAGTTTGTGACATCTGGGAGGGGGGTGTCTAGGTAAACATTACGTAACGGAATTTAATAAATTTAATGTTTATTTCCTAAGCTTGGCAGATGTATTTTTATTTCAACATAAATTTAGTGGCCCATAATTCCCTTTTTCACACAAAAATGACGAAACTATGCATATTTAAATAATATTGTAATCAGTAAAAAAACTGTTGACATTGATATTAAAAAAAATCTTACGGCCCTGTTCTTGCGTGATTTTGCCGATGAATCATCGGCGATGATACTTTTTCGCGCGGAATGTGTACTCACAGAACACCAATGTGTGTACTATTTTGTGTACCTGTACATAAACAATATATTGTATTGTACGTATATATTCGTGTTATATGTGACACTCAGTGTAAAAAGAGGTACCTAGTATTTTTTCTCTGTGTGATATTGATTATGAATGATTTTTTAAAGTTTGAGTGATTTTTTCGTGTAAATTTTTTTTAAGGTTATGTTATACTATATTTTAGGTTCATGTTTGTTTTGTCGAGAAAAACGAATCAATAGTGAGAATACAGTTAAATTTATTGCGAAAGAAATTTTTTATATTGTTACGCGTTACACATGGGGGGGGGGGAGTGTTGGTAAATGTGACAGTTTGTTACACAGGGGGGAGGGGGGGGTCAATTTTTTTGAAAAATTGCGTTACGTAATATATGGACAGCCCCTAACGTTGCACTATGTTGCGTTGGTGCAAGAGACCCATAACTTCGTAAAAACTTACAAGTTCCTTGTCTGGATGAAGTAAACAAATTGATATTTAGTCATCATTTTAGTTGAAATTAAAATAAATAATTTTAAGAAAGCTACTGCGTAAAAAATTAAATTCTACATAAATTCAATGTTCGAATCATATTTTTGCAAGGCCATCGTTTTTCTTTCTGCATTCAAATTAATTTTTTAATACGTACGAATAACTCGAGATTAAATTAAAGCGCAAAACGCGAAATATATTAGTCAGTTTTTATTTTTCTTGCCCAACTTCTTAAATTTTAAACAATAAAGATTTTTGTGGAAAACGTAGGTCTTACATTAGATAAGCTAAGTAGAGTCTGAGCGGGTTGCGAATAAACTACACAATATACCGGCATTTCATTAACGCCTATGCAGCGTGTTTTACAATATAATGTATACTATACAATGTAGAGTATACATGTATGTAACGTATACGATTATATTAGTTACAGTTAAAAAAAAAGTAGGTAATAAAATAAATAAAAAATTGGAAAATTGAATTTTATTACTTACATTACACTTTTTTATACCTTTGGGACCACTCACATTTAAGTTTAAATTTGTGTTTGTGACGTGGTCAAGTGATTATTACTTAAATTATTCTAAACTTTTTTTTTAAATCCATAAAATTTTGAAAAATCTGGATTTTTTTTTTGTTAATCTTAGTTCCAGATTTTTTTAACTTTACCTCGTTTACCATATAACTTGTCTTTTTTGGGGTTTCGTACCTCAAAAACGAAAAACTGAACCCTTATAGGATCGCTTGGTTGTCCGTCCGTTTATCTGTCTGTAACAGTCGTTTATCTCAGGAACTATACGTAGGAATCTGAAATTTGGTATTCGAAAATCCAGTCCACGTTAATAAAAAATATATAATATTTTGTTGGCCAAAAGAAAAAGAGAAAATTTTGATAAAACTAAATTTAGTGAACTCTATTTGGATATCACATATCATATTACACGTCTCAAAAATAAATATAAAAAAATTAAGTATGAAATTTTTAAAAACTAGAATTCGTTGTACGGTGCGGAACCCTTAATTTACCATTTTTTTTTTATTTTTTTACCTAAACAGCAAGCTAAGCAATGCTAAGCAACGTCGAACTGCTTATGCATTTTACTGGGAAAAAGTCCAAACTAAGCATTTTTAGATACATGTTTAGACTATATTATAGACTCTTTTTCTTAAAATATATTAGGTATTCTATAACACAGTATTAAAAAAATTAATAATAAGTGAATTTACAGTTTCTAATACTTTTATCTCTTCCAAAATTGGACAAACTAAAATTTAAATAAATTAAACAACTAATATGTATTTTATGCATTAAAATAATTATTTTGATTAAAATAGTAGGCACGATGATAAAAAATAAATTACACAGTTGACATGGAATTGTGTTAAATTTTGTAAAATTGTGTAATTTTAACACCGTTTTTCGTAAAATATAGACAATTTTACACATTTTAACACGTATCCGTGTCAATGCAGGTCTACATGGTCGACTTTGTAAAACATGTGTCAAAAATTCTGAAATAAATTTAATTTCTTACCTTATTTTCATAGCTTAATTTTTTTAGATACCATGTTATAAAATGAGTTATTTTGGGTTAAATTTATATACATAACCATTTGTCTAGAAATGCTAGTTCCGGAGATATGGGCATTTGCACAGCCAGTTTGACACTGTACTGTGGTTTTTTCGATTTAACCAATAAAAGAACTATACTTTTTATTATTCATAATTTTTAATTTACTACATGATTGATAAAATTTACCACAATTGCTATTTAGTCATCAATTCTTAAATATAAACATGTTTATTGGTAAAACACTTGTTTAGTCAAAAAGACAAAGAATTTGGATGAATAATAAAAATAATAAAAAAAAATGTCAATATTATTATTTTTTAACAATCTTGCATTTTTAAAACGTAATTTGTTTTTCCTAGAATTTATTTTGCAAACATTTAAATAGTAAAAATAATCTCTAAGAATTATTGGAAAATATTTAAACAAGTAAAAAATAGACTTCTTCACCCTCACCCTCATATTATATCTACCATATCCTAAAATACACTAGGAACGGTTATTGTAACATTTACGACATAAATATGAGGTTTGGATTATACATGTTTATTGCTGTAAATAGTTGCAAAATAGTTAGGTACTGTAATACCTATTGTTACAAAAATATGTTATTTTGACAACTGATTTTTTGTAAATTTACTAGCATTATTGTAATTGTTTACAAAAAATTGTACATGTTTACAAAAAAAAAAAAAATTGTCACAAAAAAATTGTTACAAAAATTTGTCACAAAAATTTGTTACAAAAATTCTGTACAAAAATTTGTTAAAAAAATTGTAGGTATTTTATTAGCAATTTACGACCAACATATTGAAAATCACGGGATTACAATAATTTATTTGTAAATTTTCAATAAAAAAAAGAATAATTTACAATAACTTTTTTTAGTGTAGGAATCCTTTCTTATTTCTATTCATATATATGAACATCTTTCAGAATAAAGGGAGTAAAAGGAGATTAAAAATGGTCCCGGCTCCTCCGTAAAAGACTACTAGTAGTCTTAATTTTAATTTTAGGTCATTATGAATAGTTTCGGTTAGACTTCGCCCATTTATATTAGTTTAGTAGTAGTAAAGTATTAATGTCACTGGTCTATGATCATATATGTGTTTAGAACTTTCCGATAGGTATGTAAAATTTTATCCCAAAACAAACGCATTTAAAAGTTTGGGAATAACAATTACTGAAGTATAGGCTGAGCACCGTAAAAAATACTTGTACTTGCATGCGCGCGAATCCAACCTAATAAAATAAAGGGAGCGTACATTTAATGTTACGTATACAGTATTTCGTTAGTAGTAATCGTGCGCATGCGAAAAAAAGTTTTTTTTACAGTGGTTTACATATAAATTACTGTTCAAAATTTAAAACCTAATTTGCGTTAAAATACCCTTCTGTCATTTTTCCAGAAATGTTACTTTAATATTTTATTGAACAAAACAGTGTGTTGCGTCGTGTAATTCATAAGCAAAAGCACTGCTAATATCAAACTGCAGAAATAATAGCAAAAGATTATTCTATAAGATCAAGACAAAATAGTTGATAGCTTAAAGAAGCGCAATTCTGAACCAAGTCGGCTTTGAAAAACCTCCTTGTAACTTGCCCCTCCGTACCCCTCTACCCCCTTGTATATCGAAGTTACGCGCCTGACTTTGGCTATTTAAAAAACGTCCAATTCTACTTTAAAGTAGGAATATTGAACGACAAAGACAAAAATATCTTATATTCACGACTCGAAAGAAGGAAAATATTAATTTTATAATAACAGAGGAAGATAGACATAATCAAAAAGAGACCCCGGGTCATCAGTTGAAGAGAGAACCGTCCGAAAAAAAAAAGATAAAATATTTCCGAACCTATGATATTAATACGTTAGAGAAGAAGCAATTCGATGCAAGGATAGAAAATAAGCAACCTTAAAGGCGCGAGAGAGAAGAAGGATAATAGGGTTGCACAGAGATCTAGTAAGCCGAGGGAAGGGAAATGCAAGTGCATGCAATTGCCGTGTGGCGTCGCACTTGTTGCATCACAAACGGACGTCGAGGAGCAGTAGTGGTACAGACTTCAAACTATCTATAATCGAGCACCTAAAGCGTACAAAACTTGAAAACGTGTTAACAGGAAAAATCGCGCCAAATACAAATATGTAACTTTATACACGAAAATCTGTAAGTTCAATTAAACTTACCTTTAATTTGAAACAAAATATAAGATATTCCTATTAATGATGCGTCTTTATCTTTTTTCAGGATCTTAGCAACCGGCGAAATGAAAAAACATCGTCAGCAGGAGGACAATTTTTAAACCAGTAGTGTTTTGTTTTATAGGACTGTTTAAACATAAAACTATTTAATTTAATAGTGCGAAAAAAATTACATAAACTTAGTGACAGTTTTTTTGTGATAAACCCCGAAAATATTTTTTTAAGCCAGGAATACGTTCTCCGTAAAATTAATAAATATTTTGTGTAATGAATGATTTGAAGCAATGGGTAATAGGAAATATATTTTACTCACTGATAGTGTAGTAGGTCCGATTTCGCGAAAAAATGGCCGATTGTTCGTACGCGCGTTGTGTTCAACAGAGAAGAAATATTAGAAGAGAATTGCAAAAATGGACAAAAAATATGGTTCATATTGTCGGTAAGTTTTGTCTTGATCGATTTTTCTGTTCGTCCTTCCCGACAACTTGATCAACTTTTATAACCTGTTGAGTGGGCTATCTGCCGATTTCCAAATGTTTGGTTTGTGTTTCCCATACAACAGTTGCAGAAATAACATTTTCCTCGCCGGCTTTATGCCAACACGTAATGGCTTCAATGAAACATTAGTTTAATTAATAGGTTGTGTGTTTGCCTAAAACTCAATAAAATAAAAACAAATTAAAATTATGAAACTAATAACATATTAAAATATTATGTTTAATGTTCGTTGAATCAGAGTTTTCTTAGTTGGCACTGCAGCATTTTAATGATTTTTTAAGATGCATTTTTTCGTATGCGTGTTAGACGAATTTTTGTAACATTGCGCCGGGTTATAACGAGAGATTCTTTTTATTTTTAAACCGGGGAAAATTTTCGCCATATTTCCTTTATTAAAAATCCATGTTCTTTCTACGCCGGGAAACAAAGTGTTTTTTTTACATTACTGTTTTTAACTTTTTTACTTTATTCTTTTTAACTCTTTCTTTTTTTTAATTCGTTAACGTATGCTGGTTATATTTTTAGTATTCCGGAAAAACGATAATAATTTTACAAAAATTTTATTTACACAGAAAAAAAATCCGTTATTAATTTAACTAATTACTTTTATATTGCCAATATAAAAGTATAGAAATACACTTTTTTTTAACAAATATGTGTTTAATCATATTTGCATTATTTTAGAAATATATTATACCTTTCGGTAGACATGTATTTTTATAAAAACTTCGAAAAAAAAAAACAAATTAATTTAATTTTAGTTTATTTAGCATAAAAAATATTTTTAATTATAAAATAATTAATTTGGAAATTAAATTAGTTTAAAACATTATTATTAAAAATTTTAAATTACACAAAATAAGACTGGAGTATTTTTATGTTAGGTAAAACATAAAATAAGCTTTTGAAATATTTTTATTAAAATAGAATAATTTTTAAATAATAGGACAATATTTTAAATAATAATATTAAATTTTAGTTTGGATATTTATCAGAAATAAATTTATACGATTTTAAATTTAAAAAAGAACCTAAACATTTTTAAATTTTATCTATATTATTTTTTTTGTGTGCTGAGGTACATTTACAAGTTAATATTTATTTAGTTTTTTTGGTCCCAAGGACTTCGTGGGAGATTCGTAGTTTGTTTTAATAAAATAAATCCCTTTTGGCATACATGGATTTGAGCTAAAAGTTATTTTTTTCACTATAAGTTATGAATAATAATTGCTAAAAGGTTATTTTTTATTATTTTTTTTTTTCATATCCAGGTTATTTTATACAAAACATTATTTAATTATTACTCTTAAAATATTTTCCTTTAACTAGACGACGTCTAGACGCGTCTATATATTAGTCTAATCAATGCTAATTGTCAGTACAATAACTAAAAAACAAGGTTTTAAAAAAATGTCTATGTAAGTGGAATGTTTAGATTTCTATTCTTGTTAGCTCTTTTTTAATAATTAAAATAAACTACCTATAAGGTTATAAGGTTATTTTTTAAATATTTTTTCTATTTTTTACGTGGTTAACCGATTGTTTTAATTTTGGTGCATAAATCTGTTCTAAATCAGGTCACCTGGTATGAGGATGATTGTAGTATTTATAACTTTTTCACTTCCATTGATAAAGAGCCTAAAAAATGCATTTCTAAATAACACTAGTTTACTTTGTGTAATTTTGCCTTCTGAATCAACTTTTTAATTTTTGGGTGGATTTTTATCTTTAGTTGAACTTTGTAATAAAATATTTTTTCCTAAATCAGTCGGGTATAAAAATAAAGTTGATAGAAGTTTTTCGTCCACTATTTCCGATTTTTTTTTTAATACTTACCCCCTCATAATTTTTTTATTTTTGGTGGGATTCTTTTCAGTTTAAATAGGCTTCTTGTCCTTACCATGATTGATTTTTCCTGAAAATTTAAAGTCTATAGGATTATTCTTTCTTAAGTTATAATAATTAAAATTAAAAAAAAAAATTAAAACTATCAACAAAATGAGTGCAGTTTTGAAAATAAAAATCTACTAACATTCGTCACGCTGAGTTGTTTAGAATTGTGTGGCGCACATAAGTGCAAAAAAAAATGGTTTTTGGACATTTTTTAAATTTTGGAAGTCTAACGAAAACGTATAATGCTCCACTGCTATGAAGTTGCGAGGAGTATAATAAAGTATTATTCATACAAACAAAATTATATTAGTCATCACATTCTGTTTTTTTTTTAATCCAAAACACGAAAGAAATCGAGTGCTAATAAAACACAAACTTTTATAACAATTTTAGAGAAAAAAGGCATGGGCAGTCTTGGAGACTGCTTACAGAAGTGAAAACTTAAAACTATGAACCCATAAGATGTTCACCTACCAAAAATCGCTCAACGCGCCTAAAGAAGTTTTTGCTTTAAAAATTAATTTTTTTTATGTTGGGCAATGACTTCAGGGGTGAACGTCGGAGCTGCGCGCCTAAAAGTCGGCGCTTCACTTTTTTTTTCATTTTGTCGATTTTCAGTTGTTTCAGTCCATTTATACCAAATTCCATGTTTTTGCGACTTTTCATTAAAAAAATGTAATTTTGACAGGTCGGTCTTGTCACTATGTCCTTACATACCAATTTTCAAATCCCTATGGTAAAACATTCAAGACTTATAAGAATAAGGGTTTTTTCAAAATATGTCTGCTCGCTGCGCTGGCCGGTAGCATTTTTTAAAGTCCCTAAGTCAATCCAGTCAAAAGTAATTATGAAAACAAAAGAAAATCATGATGTGCCTATTTTGGACTTCACGGCTAGTATTTTATGTAGGTATATGTCTAATAGTCACTATAAGCCTATATTTTAAATTTAAAGTCAATCCTATGAAAAGTTATTAAAACAACAGCAAAAATCATGATATGCCTATTTTGGACTTCATGGCTAGTATTTTTTGGTATTTTTATGTACGTATCTTATTTCAATAGTCACCATAAGCTTATATTTTAAATTTCAAATCTCTAAGTCAATCCTATCTAAAGTTATTAAAAAACAAGAGAAAATCCTCGAGAAAATCATGATGTGCCTGTTTTGGACTTCACGGCTTGTATCTTTTGAAACTTTTATGTATGTGTCATGTTTAAATAGTCACCTTAGGCTTATATTTCAAAGTTCAAGTCTCTACGTCAACTCGGTAAAGAGTTATTAAAGAAACAAAACATGTCCGGTGTCTGGGAAGGAAAAAGTCGGTGTCAGTGACGCGAAACCATAAGATTTTCCCCTACCAAAATCGCTTAACGCGCCTAAAGATTTTTCACTTTAAAAATATCTGTACATAGTCTTTTTTCTCAAAAAAAAATCAGTGTACCATGTACAATATTCTACTACTGAAAAAACTAAAATAAAGAGCGTTATTTTTTGAAAAAGTAAAATATTTGATTTGAAATTTAAAGTGACGATTATACTAAAAAATGCGAAGCCTTAAGTCTTTAACCAGAGTCGCACAAAGGGAAAACATTGCCTTGGGATAAATCGGAAAATGGCACCCCTGATAATGAAAAAATGTAATATTTTATATTAAAATTTCATCATCAAGTTATTAGCCCTAGCACTGGTTTAAGGCAGCTCTCCATCCCACCCTATCCTTAGCCAATTTTTGTATTTCTTTAAAATCTCTTCACCTTACATCTTTTATTAATCATGAGCAGTATTAAAATTTAAGTTTTACAATTTCTCGTTATGAAATTTCCTCGAAAATTTTGCAAAAATACACTGTAACAAAATGGCAGCTTGTTGCCATATACCGATTCGTAGTTTTTTATAGAAGCAATATGTAAGATAGCATGAACTGAAATGTAATTTTCTGCACAAAAAAAAAGATTCCTTGAACCAAGGACACATGGCTTTCGATATGTTTAAAGCCATATTCTCTTATTTTAAGGCTAGCATTTCTTTGAACCAAAGTCAATGTCCTTGAATGAAGAGCGCGTGAACATATCGAAATACATGAGCCCTTGGCTCAGGGAATCCTTTCTTCTGTGTTTTTTGCGTAATTTTAAGTTAATTTACAGCGCTTTAAAAAATTTGAACCCCCTTCCCCCATGTAACTCTCTATAAAAGATAACGCCACTCGCGCTATTCGTTACGCAAGCAGCGGACCAGAACATGATATACGGACAGACGGACGGATATTTTAAAAAGTTGTTTAGAATATGGGAAAATCGCGTAATTTTGGTTACCATTTACTATTTATCCAATATTTAATAGGCGGTATTAATTTTGATATTTTTTTTTATATAACCACATACACTCTAAAAATTGTTTTGTGAAATTACTAACAATATCGTTGGTTATTTAATGCCACCGATTTTGTTAGTTATATTACATATCAACTTTGTAATTTAACTAAACTGCGTTGTAATCTTGTAAATTCATAAAAATTATTTTTTTTTAATTTCACATTTTCCTGTGATATTACATAATAATTTGTGAAATTATTTCGCATTTTTACAATATTACAACACGTCTTTGTAATTTTAAATGTTTTTTTGTGAAAAGCTAAAACATTTGTATTTTTTTTGTAAAATGTTCAAGTATTTTCGCAAAATTTAGTAAATCTACAATAATATTGCGTTTTCATTAAACTAACTTTTGATTTTACAACATAACAATATAAAATCGCTGCAATAATGTTAGTGTTTTTTTTTTAATAGAAACCTTTTTTTCAGTGTACAACCTATTACAACGAACCATGATTTATTATGAAAAAAAAAAACATTTATTACAGTTCCGAAAAACACGGTTAAAAATACTTTGCGCATTTTTGTGCATTTGAAAAAGTGTTCTTAATTTTAGAAATATCCGAAGTTTTTTTTCAAAGTAGATCTGGATTTCACTACTTATATTTCTTGTTATTTCTTGACATTTTATTCTGCAAATAAGAAGTAATATAATCTCGAATGTAATAATTAATTTTGCCATTTTTAATTTAAACGATTTTTGCTGCCATTTAACGCGTTACCGTTAATATGGACGGATTTAGTTTGACTTTTGGCTTCACGTTAAAGTAGGTTTCTGTTTATCTCTGCAGGTATACTACCAGTAGTATCTTAGGTACACTACTATCCGAAATAAGGCGTCTTTCATATAGGTATTATAAAACGCACTTTGGTAAAATTATTTTTGATTATGAACAAAATTTAACTTTTTCGGGGTCCGGACGTATACTGCCCTGCTAAGACAAGTTGTCCTACCTGCAAAAATTCACTTTTTGAGATAAGCACACCACTGTATTGCTTTACACTAGCCCCATGCTACAAAAACGAAACGTCCTATCTAAAACCCAAATCCTAAAAATTAGCCTAAGATGTTTGTGGAAAATTTTCAATGTTTTCTAAATAAAATTGTCCTTACTAGTCTTTACTAGACGAATAAGTCAGGGCTAGGACTAACTTTACAGATCTTAGGCTGGGTTTATAAAAGTGTAGCTAAATTTCACTGGCACCTAATTACCATGGCAACTCCAATTAAGATAAAGAATGTGCTCTTAACTGAGACTTTATCTGTCAGAAAATTTTAACTGTATATTGATAACCCCGGCCTTAGTATAGTATTCATTTTACTAACTGACACCTGTGAGATGAGGCAAGTGGAAGAGAAGAGGTAAAATTTTTGCGTGTAAACTATAGACGAACTTAAATTTTTCACATTCCACCCATGATAAAATTTAGATAGTAATTTGATTGGACTTTTTAGTCTGACTTTCTTAGAACAAATGCATTTAGTATGAAATTTTATTTTTCTGACTAAATACTTTTTTTTTCAAAGGATATCACGTATTTTTGATTTAAAATAAAGCAGAACCCAACGCCATATTTATTTAAACATGTGTTCAAAAAGTGCAAATAAAAACAATAAAATTGGCCATATCTTAAAACTTCTAATTTGCAGATAGGACAACTTGTCTTAACAGGGCAGTATAATACTCCTCTGCTGAGAAGCTGCGAGGAGTATAATAATTTTATATAAGAAATTTAATTATTCATAATTAATTAATATCAAATTTAATAAAAACCTAAAATCGCAAATATAGAAATTAATTTAATAATCTAAAATCCAATAAAATTAAATTATCGTAAATTAAAATTTGGTAAATTTTTGATAGTAAATTTTAATCAATGATTTGTAATTTAAGATTTTTCGTGTTTATTTATTGATAACATTTATTACTATAAATAGTTTATTGTTAATTATTATTTCCTTAGCTAAAATATTATCGATTATTAAATAGGACCACTTTTTACATCATAATGTTTAGGGTTCCTCCATCCAGCGGCGGCAGTGTCGGTCTCGGAATGCATTACATCTCCATTACTCCGAAACTAAGCATTTTTAGGCATATATTATTGATTATTTTTTAACATTTTTATCAACCAATCATTTAACAATATTTCTAACCACGTGTTTATTTCTGCCCAATCATATTACAGAATTTTCTACTGTAGAAAATTCTAGTGAGGATTTCTGTAGTATTTTTTTTTTTCAGTATTTCTATTTTACAACAAAATTTCATACCTAAAAGTAATTAATATAAATATGAATATATTATTATTTATAATTATTGTTATTACTTTATTATTTACCAAAAAATACCACAAAATATTCTTTTTATAAAATGTAATGACAGTTTTTCTAGGTTTGGACTTTTTCTCGTTAAATTCAACGAGCCTAGCGCAGTGCCGCGCTAGTCAGTGACTAAACTATTGACAGAACCGTAATTTGCATTTAAAAATGGACAAAAAAGGTTTTAGTTTCAATTGGACTTGAATTAAAGAATATGCCTGTAAAAATATTAAGATAAGTAATAAAACAATTTATATAATTTTGCGATGAAAAAAATATAAGAGTTGGTTTGACTATTACAAATCATTAAAAAATAATCTTCTAAATAACACACGATTCTTCGAATTATCGGAAAAAATCACAGTTTTTATTTAAATTTGCTGTCAAAGGAAAAAATTACTCCAAGGGCATTCCCCGATCGTAATTATTTCCAGATTTTCATAAAAAACAGCGAATTTTTCCCCCATCATTCTCAGCCTCTTGTGTAATTATATAAGAAAACTTTATTACTAAAAAGAAATCATTTTAAAACATAGTATTTAACACATTTTTTTTAACAGTAAAAATAAGGGATAGCTAAAACTTAATCAATTTCAATATTTTTTTGAGGATTTTTTTTTGTCTTTATAATCTACATTATATCTATAATCCATTATATATATATTTCTTCTTTAATTTATTTAAATGTTAACAAAATTTTTCTTTAAATTAAAAAAAAAAATATATATATATATATATATATATATATATATATATATCATTAGCAACTGTCACATTTTAGTTATTAGTAATTTTTTTTTAATACTGGGATGACAAAATATGAGTAACAGCTCGCGATTGTCCGGGTTCTGATTATGACATCGCCACTGAAACGTAAAAGGCAGCAGCAGGCTGCTGCTGGATGGAGTGACCCTAATAATGTTTACTTATTTAATTATCTAATTGTTTTTGGTATGTCCAATGTGCAGGATGGTTTTTCTAAGTAACGATAATTTATTTCTTATTTTTTTTAGTTATTATCGAAGTAGAACAAACGCATTTTTGTAATCATGTTTCATTTTAAAACCACGTGACTCATTCGGCTTGAGTCATTAAAAAATACGCATTTTTAACAAATATTACGTGCAAATAATACTAATTCACAAATTTCAACTTTTTTCTTGAATCCAAGTCAAAGTTTTTCACATTTTCTTGTGGATTTTTGTCTCCCAAAACCAAATCCACCGAGAAAAAGCTTTTAGACTAAATGTGCCCTTTACGCTTTAATAAAAAACATACTAAAACATAGTGTTAAAACTAACCACTTTTCTAAGGTAGCTATAGCGCGAATTTCAGCCTATTTTTTTAAAAATTATCATATTTTTTTAAACCATATATTTATGGACATAATATGTTCATAAAATATTATGTTTATCGGCACCTCCATCGGCACTTTTTTCTTATTTTTTCATATAAAATAATCCTGTGATATACGTATGTTTGTGTAAGTTTTGAGGGCCACCCTAAATATCCCCCTAAATTCCCTAAATTATAATCAAGGCACTTTCTTTGATATTTAATTTAATTTCTCTACTTTTAAAGTAGGTAGACTTCTCTATCACGGTGTTTTTTTTTCAAATTTTAACTTTTTGTTTCCGACCACTGATTTTTTTTCATAAATTGATTAAACACACCATAAGAAGCAATTCAGGCAAATATAAAAAAAAAACGAATTAATATTTTTATAATTTTGTTTAAAATTAAAATTTCTGTCCTTACTAATTCTACGTCTAACCACACTTTGCTTGAGACACACAAGTCTTTAACTTGCTACCATTCAAAGTCTCCAGACTAGGAGAGGTATGAGTAGTTGTCTTCATCTAGCAATAGATGGCGCACAAGTCTACATCAATATAATGACTATATTCCTTTTGCGAATAACGTCTAAAAACGTTTTCTTAATCAACGTGCAGATACTTGATACTGAAGAGGGCCAGCAGACGAACTGTCAGTCTACCAATATCACTCTGTACTATGATTAGAAAATAGATTGATGGAATAATAAATACATATTATATTTATTATAAATATAAAATAAGTATTTTTCAGAATGATTTAATATAGGTCAAAATGTTTAACGTTGATAAATATTAAATATAATAGTGATATCGCTAAAAAAATATTCACATATTGAAATTTTAACTATATGACCTTGCAAATTATGTTATCAACATGAAATGCATTTTTTTTTCGTTAAAATAAATTTAAGTACTTGTGATAATTTTTGTGAAAACATGCGTACACTTTATTTTTTTTTTGACAAATTTACTTTTGATAATATAACTTAAAACTTAATTTTGTCATCATAGTACAATAAATAAGTTTATAAACAGATATACAGGGTTATTCTTTTAAATGGTACACCCCTCGTAACTATTGAACGAAATGAGATATAAACTTTAAATTTCGAATATGTAAATCACACAATAAAAATTATCATTTGCCATATTTTTTAGTTTATTTGTTCGGTAAGGTGTCGCCAGGGGGGCAATGGGGAACAATATTTTAAATGGCACCATAGGTCTTGTGATAAGTCATTTTAAAGATCTCAAAATTCTCTATTTAACTGTATGACTATTAATTTTTTAATATTTTTTTGAACATTTTTTTTTCTTCAAAATTGTGCAAATTTTTAATATTTTGTGCATAAATAGGGGAAAGTCGGGTAACGGTGCGAAACTTGATATGATTGATTGATAATATTACAAAAAAATTATAAGTCGCAAAAGAAGCCCTACTTATTAGAGTCTCATTACGTATCAAAACTTAGGTAGCTTTAACCATAATCACAATAAAAATATAAAGCTACAAAAGTGCATTTGCGCACAATTTCCCACCCCAAGGGGTAATAGTGCGCACCTGTTGGGATAAGCACAAAAGATAAAAACAGAAAATAATGCAAAAATATTTATTAAACACAAGATATGTGTACAGGTTCTCAAAACTTAATTAAAAAAAAGTTTTGGAATTATTGATTGTTTAAAGAACGTTTCCAAAACCCTTCACCAATTTTAAAGAAAAAAAAAATAAAAAAAAAAATAAAAAAATAAATAGTTCAATGGTTTAAAATAACTTATCACAAGACCTAGGATGCAATTTAAAATATTGTCCACCACTACCCCTGGCGCCGTCTTACCGAATAAAAAATTGAAAAATATGACAAATGATAGTTTTTGTAGTGTGGATGGATACCACACTACAAAAACTAAAAAGTCCAAATATAAAGTTTATATCTCATCCCGTTCAAAAGTTACGGTAGGTGTACTATTTAAAAGAATAACCCTGTATATATCTGTGTTCTTTACATTATAAAGTTATGTATTTTCTGATTGGGTGTTATAATAGGCATCATTGTACAAAATTTTTATTTATTTTTATTTATTGTAAAATTGTTTTTTTTTGTTCCCAAGTTGGTAACAAAACAAATGAAAATTACCTATAACAAATTTCTAAATATTTTGGTTCCTGTATCCAACGGTATCTAATTGATCTAAACAACAGGTGAAATTCGTATAAAATATTAATAAATATGTATGTTTTGTGTTGTGCGTGATTTTGAGCACTGTTTGATTTCGTGGAGTTACCCGGGTAGGTAAGTCCCAAAGAAGTGAAAGTGCTCCGTTGGCAGAATGAAAGCTTTGAGACATCTCTGTACACCAAAGTACATGTCCTTTCTACTTAGTCTAATTTAATTTAAAATAACTACTTTAAACTTAAAAAATTTGTAACCATTATGAATTTGTAATTAAAAAAACTAATGAAATTTTTTAAATATATATATATGTCATTGTTACCTATATTAAACTCCCCAAGCCCGTCATATTGAAATTATTTAAAACTAAAGTTCTTTGTAACAAAATAAAACCCGCAAATTGATAAAATAGTATAAAGAACTCTTTCCATAAGACATTTGGCACACCCGTCTTAAACACGGAAAAACGGACTCGTGAGCCAAAATGCTTTATTTTACTTGTTCTGTAATATACTATTACAAAACCTTCAACAAAAGACTGAGGGCAATTTTAAAAAGGCATTTTTTTACTGTGGAAATATTACCTTTTTTTATTTTTTCTAATGAAAATGTTTAAAAAAGATCAAATGTACTTTTTTCATTCCTGTTTATTTATAAATAGACATTTTATATCATTAAAATATGTAAAGTTCATGAAATCATGGCTAGTTAAGAAATAATATAATTACAAGCAAAAATATAGTGGAATTATTTCGTCAAGTCCTTTGGGTTCCCTAGATTTGAATTTAATGGTTGAGACCTCGACTCGAGTGCTGTTGTCACGCAAATGTTCGACAAAGAAACATAGATCTTGCCTTCTAGAATCAATTTAAACCATACCCGAACTAAAATTAAACAATTTCGGGCGTTTGTGAATAAAAAAAAAACAAGTCGAGTCCATTTACAGTCTGAGATCTGTTTTGTATACACGGTGTTTGGAGGACTACAAAGGGGATGTTTCTACATCATAAACCATGAAAGACCATAACAGGAACGTAGGTCGGGAAAGCGAGAATCGGGGTATGAAGTGTTTGGAATTAGCTTAGGGAACGTTCAAGTATTACCTAACGCAAATTGTACCAAAATTCATACACTTCATATCCCGGTTCCCGCGTTATTAAAGGCTGTAGAAACTTTTTACTTTGGCTACCCAGCCTAACACCCCCCTATTTGGGGGATAGCCAAAACATGAAATCTCTACAGCCTTTAATAACACGAGAAACGGGGTATGAAGTGTATGAATTTTGGTACAATTTGCGTTACGTAATACTTGAACGTTCCCTCACGTAATACTTGAACGTCCCCGTAATTAGCTTGATCCGTTAACAGTATTTAAAACTATAAATGTAGTGTTTTTTTTGCTGTATATGTAGTAAGTACACAATTTTACTAAAAAAAACTTCGAGATATAATTAGACTTTAACAAGACTAATAATAAGCCGAGGTTTGTTAATACCTGTGCTGTATGAAATATATTAACAAATAATATTATTAAATGCCGGTAAATAAGTGGTCTATTTTCATTATATTAATTAATTTAATTTATTAATTAAAAATCAAATCAACTAAATCGTACCTACCTGAACAAAAATTAAAAAAAAAAATTATATTTTTGAATTAAAAAACCCGTAACCCAACCGCTGTAAGTCCAAAATTTAAAGGTTATTTGTAATACACATAACCTTTAAATTATAGACATTGTGTATAATTAGCTTGATTTAATAGCGGACAACGTTGCAAATCGGTAGAGGAAAGACGCCTAATTTCGGATGGTTTCCTAAACCTACTTTTATGTGAAGCCAGAAGTCAGACTAAATCCATCCTGTAAACTAAAAAGCAGAAAGTTTTCTAATTTCGGATAAATAATTGTTATGTATTTGATTCCCAGTTTCGGATATCCGAAATTAGGAATCTAAAGTTATGTCTCCTATAGTATTTCGTGAAAATAGCTTAATGATTGATTAAAGTTTTAAAGTTAAGGGCTTTTAAAAAATAAACGGTAATACAATAATTTAACAATTATTGTTTTCATAATAAATCATGGTTTGTTATAATAAGTTGTATGTTATGTTATATATAAAAAAATATCAAAAAGTAATACCGCCTATTATACAGTGCGGTCCAAAAGTCACTCCCGCCTTTTAACTTTTGAACGAGTTGAGATATCGACTTCAAATTTAGAACTCTTAAATAAGACAACTTAAACTATCTTTTAGTATATATTTGATATTTTCAGCTCTTAAAATGTGGGCAGGGGGGCATGGAGGGACATTTTTTTAAATGGAAAGGGTAGTCGTGTGATACATCATTTTAAAGCTTATAAAATTCTCTATTTAGACTAACATTTTTAAATTTTTTAGAAATGCTTTTTAAGGTTTTGATTTTTCAATTTTTTGTGCTAAAATATTCGATTTTTTAAGTTTTTTTTATAAATTTTTATTTATGTCAACTAAAATTAGTTTAAAAGAATAATTAACATTTTTTTATGATGAAATTAGGCATTTTTAAAAAATTATTTGTTTTTTTTAGAGGAATTTTGACATTAATACCCATTTTCAACCCCATTTTAAACCCAAAAAATTTAGTTTTTTAAATTTAAAAATATGAAGTTAAATGGAGAATTTTATAAGCTTTAAAATGATGTATCACACGACCCCCCTTTCCCTTTAAAAAAATGTGCCCCCATGCCCCCCTGCCCACATTTTAAGAGCTGAAGGTATTAAATATATGCTAAAAGGTAGTTTAAGTTGTCTTATTTAAAAGTTCCAAATTTGATGTCGATATTTCAACTGGTTCAAAAGTTAAGAGGGGGGGGGTGACTTTTGGACCGCTCTGTATATTGGATAAATTGTAAATGTAAATGTAAAACCAGACTAATAATAACCCTAGGATTGTTAATACCAACGAACTAACGACTCCCCTCTAGAATACGCATACCGTTAATATAAAGTATCTCCAACATCTCGGTTTGTTTGTAAACAAATAGTAAGTATATTCAGGCCTGAACAATAACAATTACCAGTAACTGTTATTGTTGTCTCTGTAAGAACAAAGCTCTGCGAGTAAGACAGACAAATGTATATGTTGGCTATGTTTTTGTCAGTTTTTACAAATGAAATTCCTATTCTAGAGAGAAGAGTTATTAGTTCCTTGGTTAATACCTGTGGTGTATGAAATGTATTAAAAAATAATGATTTAATATTATTAACTGGTCTATTTAGCGTCACAGTCAAACAATAAAAGCATCTTATAGCATGTCACATGTCCATTAATTATAAATTTAAAGAGATAGAAGCCTGGTTTTGTGGCATGGCACGCCTATACTTCTAAAATAGGTGTGTCCACATGATATTTTGTCTAAACACCCCACCAATATCACTATCCGACATAATTTATAAGTTTTTAACCTAAAATAGGCCCCGCCCAGGCCATGGTTAGAATTTAGAAATCGTCTACTTCCAATAGGGGAAACCGTTAAATTCAAGGCCAGGATTCGGCGGCACTCAATGGAACATGTTTAAATGTATAATTTCGTCCAATTAAAGATATTTATCGCTCGGCTTAAATTATTTTTAGACATTAAGAAACATTCATTTAAACTATATTTTTTTAAATGTTTGCTTCAATAAAAACTAAATGTTCAGTAATTTCAAAAAAATATCACATATTTTAATAATGTATCTACCTAATTTAGTGCATCTAGAACAGAACCTTGTAAAACTTAATTTAATTTTTTTTTAATAGATGTTTAGTAATATATTGGTTTTTGTTAAAATTTGATTTCATTTAAATAATTTAAATGCTTTATAACTCTATAGTTATACCTATAGCTATAACTATAGCTATATCTACAGATATAACTATAGCTATAATTATAGCTATAACTGTGGTTTTGTATTCAATTAAGTCACAAAAACTAAATAAAGATAGATAGATATTTATTAATCAAAAATAAATACAATACAGGTATAAAATATATTTATTGCTCGCCTTAAAATATTTTTTGATATGAAGAAATATTCATTTAACTAATGTATTATAAGAAATTTCGTTCATAATTAAATTACCTATTTTAATTAAAGTGTATTCATATCTGAATCACGTGGATCTTCAACTTAAATGCGTTATATGCATCATGACGTAAAATAATCGTTTTTGGTAAACTTAAATTTAAATTATTTAAATGATATATAAAATACTGATACACTTAAACAAAGAATAAACCGGAAGAAACCATTTTTAACCATTTTTAATAGTTTTCCTACATAAAGAAATCATCTATTTTAATAATTTACTTTAGTGCATTTAAAGCAGAACCTTGAGGAACTGATTTATTTGCTTTATAAAGTAGCTGTTTATGGTAATACATTAGTATTTGGTGAATATAATTTAATTAATTTAAATCATTTAAAGGCTCTATAAAATAAAGGCTTTAGCTAAATATCTCAGGCTTTAAAAAGAAGAAGGATATTATCACAAAAAAATAAAAAAAACTTTTTTCTGCGTAAAGATAATTTAAAATATCAAAACTAGTACTTAAACATTTAGTTTTCTCCCCAAAACAGAACTGTTTTATAAATTATGTATACCTACGTTTATCAATTGAGAAGCATTATTTCAAAAGTTAACAAATCCAATATACGTGTTAATGATTGGTTAACTTTTGAAATAATGCTCCTCAATTATTTCGTTTATTCTGGTTTGTTTCATATTTTGCAATTCAAGTTTGCTATGCTCCCAAATCCGGTAATGAGGTAATGTATATTTATTACTTACTTATAAGTAAGTACCTATAGGTATTTGTAATTATTTTTACACAGAAATAAATATATTTTTTTAATTTCCTCATAAATAATATCAATAGGTACTCTGGTTACTAGAAGAAACAATTCTGATATATTTTTAAGTTAATTAATGGACATATTTTATGCCCTGATTTGCTGTCACAGCTAGGTTTTAATATTCCAAATCGTAATTTACGTAGAAATGCTATGTTTTACATTCCATTCCATAAAACGAATTATGGCTCCCACTCACCTGTTGACAGAATTTACATTCTTTTAAAACTTTGTTAAAAAATACTGTTTGGGTCTACATTTTTTTTTTCACTTTCATGTATTACTTTATTATATCCTATTATTCTGTACATTATCTTTGCATATTACCAATTGTTTTGATTATACTTTTTTTTATATTGGGGAGATCCCGTTAATAAATTAATAAAAAAATAAAAAAAATAATAGGTGTAATCCGATGGCTGAAATGTAAAATACAAAGCCAAAAAAAAAAAGAAGAAGAAGAAGAAGAAGAAGGAGAAGAAGAAGAAGAATAGTTGTAATTAGAAACAAACTTATGTCACCTTATTATCCTTTTTTTTAGTCGCTAACGACCGTACACAAAGAAGTCATCCATTTTGAAGGCTTACCGAAGTGCACCAGCGAAGAGTACCTTGTGGATTCTATTTAAATACTTTGCAAGAGATAGCTTTTATTATCCTACAGGCTGAAAGAGAGAGAAAGAGAACTATGAATGTTGTGTGAGGTTATTAATAACTTATTAGCAGTGATCGGACTTTTTAACAGGTCCGCATTAAGGAAAACAGAATAATTTCATAAAACGTAAGATCATTTAAATTGTATTTAAAGTAACAAAAATACATTATTATTATTGTTATGTAATTCTTGGTTTGTTTAATTTTAATTTCATTTAATCTTGCTCTTTTGTCTAATGTATTATTTTAAATATTCCTGTGAAATCAAAATTATTTAAATACCTACAGTCAAATAAATAAATAAAATAAAAAGTAAAACAAAAAACAGTGTGTACATAAATACGTTTTTCCTTTTTTTAAGCGAACAGATTTTTTTCCAACCGTTATCAGAGCAACGAGTGGAAAATAGGCACTAACTACTAACTAGGTCGTAGGAAAATATGTTTTTCTTTGCCCAACTTACATCGGTAGACGTGTGAAGGTCATTTTGTTTACATAAATGGGTTTAAATACAAAAAGAAATGCATTACTTCAAAAAAAATTAGAATAGATTTTAATAATTTACTTCGAAAATAAAATACTTAAATAATTTCCTACATAACGCTTCTATTTACTATAGTAATACCCAAAACAATATCTGTATACAATACAAGTAATATTGTTAATAAATACTATAAATCACGTTTTCCTTAATGCGGACCTGCTAAAAAATCCAAAGTCCGATCACTGCTTATTAAGTACTTATGAACCAAAACTTATTCTGTACTAAAACCTAATACTTTTTAAAATAAAATGTCTACTTTAATATTTTTTCTTAAGTTATCATTAAATTAAGAATAATAAACCATGGCGGAAAAGAAATAATTAATTAAAAAGAAAATCGGTCAATATAAAACCCACCAGTAACACGTGTCGAGTATTTAGATACACTATTATCAGAATTCTGCAATTGATAAGAGTGTATTAAATTACACAGGCCAACAAGGATTTTGTGATCAGGTATATTTTTTTATTTTCTGGCTTAGTTAAGACCCCACTGACTGACAAAGAAGCATTTTTTTTGTTTCCATTTTGTTCAGCTTCAGCATGGCTTATAAATGTTAAAAATCTAATTTTTTAACATGAAGTGCAGAATTTTTAAGTTATGGTGATTATTTTTTCGTATTCTATTCGAAATCACCGGTATCAAAAATATTCGTATGCAAAAATTCAGAATTTTAACCGTTTATTTTTTTCATGCCTGTGCGGTTGTTTAAAACCCTTACGTGATGGACAAAAACCAAAGTTATATTCAAAATCATCATAACAAAATTACCCAAAATCAGCTGTCAGATCCAAATCAACATTCAAAAGTTGAAAATTTGTAGGCCTGTGTAATCAACCTGGCAAGAAAATAATTTTAAAAAATTAAGTTTTACTTATTTTTATTAGTGACAAATTAAGATAATTAAACTTAAAATAAAAAAAAACTAAAATTGTCCAAATAAGAATAACATAAAATACAGTGCAATATTTAATTTTTCATTTGTTTAATTTGTTTTTTTTTACGCATATCGTGCCGTTAATACCAGTAATATTTATTTTCTATTTTGCGACTCTTACAAGTTCATAATCACATGCATTTTGCGTGTTCTTATAGGCCCATAAGAGGTTTCTACTTTTTTTTCTGTTGGGTTGGCAACATACAAAAGCCTATCTCTTGACGTTTTGCGTGCAAATGTCAATGTCGATTTAAAGTTTAATTTTTTACAAAATTTTGTGTTTGGGTTATTTTTTACCGTGTTAAAATTGTGCTGGTTAATTGCAGTGAAAAAAAAAAGAGATAACTGTAAAATATATCAAAATATCATTTGTTCTTAGAATTTTAAACATAGTGTAAACTGTAATGCCAACCCAAAACAAAAATCCCTAAATCAGTCATCAATTTAAATGTAAGTTTTTTAAATTTTAGAGCAAAATAGAAAAAATTGTATAAAGCACTCGTTTCATAACACGTTTTTAGAGCACTAGTACTTTAGAAAACTCGCCGCAAGCGGCTCGTTTTCTAAACTTGTGAGCTAAAAATGTATGTTATGAAACTAGTACTTTAATATACTATTGGTTTGAGGTAAGTAAAAATAAAACAATGACTAATGTAGAAAACCAGTGAATATCTATTATAATACACATGTAATTAGTTTGATTGTGGAATATTTTTATTTTTTATTTATGGAACATAAGTAGGTACCTATTAAAAAAAAGGTAAGGTAAGGTAAGTAAGTAGTACTATAATTTCAAAAATATTTATATGAATATAATATTTTTGTTAAAGATCTTATAAATCCGACGGATTTTTATTCGAACTTAACCTACTTCAATAACATTTCTAGTAGGCGAATGCTATTTTTTGAATAGAATGAGTCAGGCGCGTAGATATGGGGGGTAGAGGGGTTATTTACCTCCCCCCCCAAGAATCTTTATTTGTTATATTTTTTTGTTATTGTGAATAAAAAAATTAATTGTAGAAACGCTCAAGGAAAGAGATTTTTTCCGGAGGGTGCTTTTTCTTGTGGTATGGGCGCCAAATTTTGTACAAACGCTCAGGGACAAAGCTTTATTTTCTGAGGGTGTTTTTTTTTTGTTTTGGTAGAGGCACCAAGGGCCAAGGTGGGCGCCAAATTTTGACTACCCCCCGCCCAAGAAAAAATCCTATCTACGCGCCTGGAATGAGCATGCTTTTGCATTTCCTAACAAAAAAAAGATGGCGACTAAAAAAAAGGTGATATATAATGGTATATATAAAAATAATATTTTTTAAGCTAAATTTTCTATTTAAAATTTGTATTTAAATTTTAAATTGGATTTTTTTATGTAGGTTATAAAAATTAGACCATTTTGAATAGTTTCTATTTTGGTTAATTACTAATCTAGATAGCAATGGCGTAATTGGGACTATGACCTTAGACGTTGCAACCATTTATTTTTTATATGCAATTGCATTTATTTAAATTACCTAAAATATGCTAAAAACACTAATTTAAATTTTAAATTATTTTATAGACAGGCCTACCGGGGTCAATTTATAATTATTTCGTAGTTTAACATATGTATATATAGAAACATTAAAACATTAGATACTCTTTCATGTAATGTTAATGACAGAAAAACTCTCATCAAAATATGCTTAATTTTTGAGTTGTACAAAATAAAAATGTTAAAAAGTTTCGTGAAAGAGTGGAATAGAAAAAGCTTTAATTAAAGAAAAGCATGAAAAGTAGAATGGAGAAATGGACTACACTGTAAAAATCAAAACCATTGATATATTTACTAATATAACCACTTTTTAACTGTTTTTAAAATATATTAGAATTTTTGCTTTGTAGTACAAGTGCGAACAATAATATTATTTCAATCCTTAATTGTTATATTTTAACGAAGAAAACGTAACTTACTGTAAGTATTATATTTTTTACCTTTTTATTGCTTATGCTGAGGATAACTCCACGTTAATATAAATATTTGTTCTTATACGAGGTTTTATTAAATTAAACCGTATTTTAAATGTTTTTATTTCTTTGTTTAGATTATAATGCATAGTTTAATATAATTAATCAATGCCTTTTTTGTCTGCAAAACAATTTTAAACATGTTTTTATTATATATAAAAAAAAAATCATATTTTATTATTTTTTAAACGAATTTTTAAACTTATATTGTTTTCTTTCTGACTCTTTGAATTGTTAAAAAGTTATAACATAATTGTTACATTTCTTGTAGTGTGCCTTTTGAAGAAGTTGGAATAAAGCCAACGAAACGTCGGCAGTTTTAGTAAAAAAACGTTTTTTAATATTAATAACCCTAATCCAGCCATCTACTATCTAATAATTTGAACGTTATTATATTAAGATGCCGATTTCCTTTTTGGAATATTCGAAAATCTCGGTAATTTTCGATATGATATCCAAGATTTTTTAAAAGTCTTAAAAATTTTATTAAAAAGTTAAAAATCTTTGATTTTTATGTCTAAAGGTTAGTTTACACAAAAATTATTGAAGCTAACAAGAAATATAAGTAATTTTATGTCTTTACTGCGCATGGTTGGTGATAATTTAGAAATAAATATAATTAATTTTATGACTACAATGCTCATGCGTAAGCATAACCTGGTGCCGTAATTAAGGGCCTATCCACAGACTCTTATGCGAGCCTAACATAACGTTATAAATCAGCACACAAAATACGTGACGGCACATTAAGGCAGTCACGCCATCGTATGATATGTATTATGCTAGTTATGCGAGCCTCTGGCGAGGCCTTGAGTTGCAGTTATACTTAAACATGGGCAGTGTACTCATAAAATTATATTTCTAGTTAGTTAATTATTACTAAGCATGCGAATTATACACATACAATTACTTATATTTTTAGTTAGCTTCGTTAATTGTTGCATAAACTAACCTTAGAATCTCAGAGCTCATTCAAAAATCTCGGAAGTCCGTGTATAAATATTTTCTAGTGGTTCACTTCTCGTCAATATGAAATGGAGATTTATCCCGTTAGATTAGACAGGGACAAAAGTTCTACCCAAAAAGGATAGAAGACATACATACACTCCCACTTCCACCCAACCAAACAAATTCTATATTTGTTCTTTGTTGAACAAATTCAATATTTACTTGGCCGGGCGAAAAGTGTAACTATTTATTTTTATTAAAGAAATTACTGGCGCCATCTCAATTTTAGAAGAATTATCTTATTCTACAGATTCACATTAGCTATGTTCGTTCGTGCCGCTCACTGCTACACTTTCCGGCCAACCAAATAAATACTGTATTTGTTGTATGAAAAACAAATACAGTATTTATTTGGTTGGCTGGAAAGTGTATCACAAATGAGATAGAGATAGGGTAGACGTATTTTGTTTCATAATTCTAGTTGTAGAGAGCTCTATTTAGTACACAATCTTTAAAGTTTATTTTTGTTGTTTTGTAGTTTAAATTACTAATAATTGCCCTTGGACCAGGCACCTTGGTACTCTAATTAAATGAGTAAGCTGCTGTTAAACTTAATGTTTTTGAATTAATTTTCAATTATTTATTAGCTAGAACTACATTAATTTATTGAAATAATCGTATACATATATTAGCCGAAAACCGGTATTAATTTATACTTTTTCCATTTAAATAACACGCCAATTTTGACCTTCAAATTTCCCTTTAAAAAAATAAATTAATTTATGCAATTATATATAGATAATTGCAATTTTTGTGTTTTAAATTTAATGGGTTAGTAGAAATTTAATAGGTTAGGTACACTAGTTTACAGTGATATATTTAAGTTGCTTCTGACTTTATATATTTTTGGATCCTGAATTCAGATCTGTTAAAAAGAAATATAAGACATAAAATAGTATATTCTATAACTAGTATGGAATAGACAATATTCCGCGCGAGCGGAAACTTTGTCATACGAGGCGCTAGGCGAGTATGACGGTATCGTGAGCGCGGAATGACTATTTCATACGTGTTGTAGACTATACTTTTTCTTCGACTACAAATATGAAACTGTATGGCTTTTTAAAGAAAAAAGAAAAGAAAAAGTATTTTTTATCATGTTATGTAAGTATTTTTTTAAAACTTTATGATGAAATATCTGGAATATAAATTTATGTAAGTTAAAATTTGTAAAGTAGTGTTAATAGCAATTCGTCGCAATTTTATTATTTTAAAAATGGTAACTAGTTAAACTTTGAACTAAATTTAATTTTTGATATAATTCGATGTGTGGAGAAGTTCATTAAATTGGTTTTTAAAATGACAGCATAAAGTGTACAACTATAGCTACTATAATTAGGCCCGAAACTGATAATACTATATTACATACCGAGGTAGAAAATATTTTATTCCCTGAGGGAAAGTTAGCTGACCAAAGGGCGCAGTTCCGCGGTCTGCTACTTCCCGAAGGAAAAATATTCTGCCGAGATTTTTATACTTTTTTTTTTCACAATTGTATATTTAAGTTTTCACAACAAAACTAAAACTTAAATTAATAAACATTGGTGAACTTAGTTACACATTTGTGCTTTATCAATGCATATATAGATGACGATCTCCATGAAAAATAAAATAAAAAATAACTTTTATTTAATATTAATAATTTAAAAACATATAAATATATTAAATATATTGAATATAAATATTTATTCGACATAAATAATAAAATCAGTGATATTTCAGAAATGACAGCTAAATTGATTGTAAATTTAATATAATTTTTCCATTTTGCGACTCTTATAAGCTCATAATCACCCGCATTTTGCGTGTTCTTATAGGCCCATAAGAGGTCTCTACTTTTTTTTCTGTTGGGTTGGCAACATACAAAAGCCTATCTCTTGACGTTTTGCGTGCAAATGTCAATGTCGATTTAAAGTTTAATTTTTTACAAAATTTTGTGTTTGGTTTATTTTTTACCGTGTTAAAATTGTGGACTGGTTAATTGCAGTGAAAAAAGAAGAGATGATTGTAAAATATATCAAAATATCATTTGCTCTTAGAATTTTAAACATAGTGTAAACTGTAATGCCAACCCAAAACAAAATTCCCTAAATCAGTCGTCAATTTAAATGTAAGTTTTTTAAATTTTAGAGCAAAATAGAAAAAATTGTATAAAGCACTCGGTTCATAACACTAGTACTTTAATATACTATTAGTTGTTGACATATCAATGTGAAATTAGTCACAAGATAGTTTCAAACCAAGGGATGGAAATGTTGTGTTTCAAATTTTTTAGGTAGCAGAAGTTAACAATAATCGATTTTCCAACTTTTACGTATGTATTTAATTAGCTTATTTCTAAATGATTGTGAATAAAAATATTGATTAACTGGCAATGTTCTTAATGTAGAAAAAGCCCTCGATAGAGAAGGGAACAAAACAAGCCCACAACGTTGCAACTCTGTATGTTTTAAATATGTTACCATCACAAAATTATAAATGAGCCCTATCTGATATGGTTATGGACTTCTGCTTTTAGTATATGTCCTTGACATAGAAAAAGCGTTCGATACGGAAGGGAACAAAACAAGACCAGCTCAAAGGAAGTAAAAACTAGTGCCAGTTAAAACTTTGAACGAACGTTATTGTAAAGTTATATTCTATTTATTTAGAACTTAAAAATTAAAAAGATATCGTAGAAAAATAATAAAAGATACACCTTTAAATAAAACAAACATTTTAAATGCTACAAAATGAGTTAGGTTATCTAGCCCCTCTCCTAATGCTTCATTTTAAAGGATATAACAAATACGTTTGGTGTATCGATACACATATATGATTTTAGAATGAACATCCTGTATTATATAAAATTAATTAAATTTATTTTGTTTTGTCCATTGCCCAAACAAAAACCCATAACCGGACAAGTTATTTAATAATATTTATTGTAACTAAATCTATTTAATTTTAATATCGGCAACATATTGTTTATTTTTAATTGTGGTAGAGCTCTACCGTAAAGCTTTTAGTATAAAACATTTTTAAATATTGTTCATAAATCATTTTTGACATCGCAGTGTATTGTGTATTTTTTCCTTGTTTTTCCACACTATAAATTAGAAATAAAACACTGAAAACAAATTAAAATAGGAAGGACATTTGGGACATTTCTTATAGAAAGGTCCCACCATGGCATTTTTTATACACACCGAGAAAAAAATATATTTATGGTAAATATAATTTTAATCATCACAATTAAAAAGTATAACAAACATTTTAAATGCTACAAAATGAGTTAGGTTATCTAGCCCCTCTCCTAATGCTTCATTTTAAAGGATATAACAAATACGTTTGGTGTATCGATACACATATATGATTTTAGAATGAACATCCTGTATTATATAAAATTAATTAAATTTATTTTGTTTTGTCCATTGCCCAAACAAAAACCCATAACCGGACAAGTTATTTAATAATATTTATTGTAACTAAATCTATTTAATTTTAATATCGGCAACATATTGTTTATTTTTAATTGTGGTAGAGCTCTACCGTAAAGCTTTTAGTATAAAACATTTTTAAATATTGTTCATAAATCATTTTTGACATCGCAGTGTATTGTGTATTTTTTCCTTGTTTTTCCACACTATAAATTAGAAATAAAACACTGAAAACAAATTAAAATAGGAAGGACATTTGGGACATTTCTTATAGAAAGGTCCCACCATGGCATTTTTTATACACACCGAGAAAAAAATATATTTATGGTAAATATAATTTTAATCATCACAATTAAAAAGTATAACAAAATAGGGGACAAGAACTTAGATATATTCAAAGAATTGGATGGCTGAGAGGCTAAATTGCTGCGACCAAAGGGAGGTAGTACAATGGGCCCAGCTAAGTGGCCTAAGTGCGTGTAGATAGCTACCCTCCACCCTAATAACCATAACCATAACCATAGGGGACAAGAACAAGGCTTAATGTTCAGAAATAAACTTAATATATTATTTTATTTGGCTCGAGCCAATGACAATTGTTATTCTTAATAACTATAGGGTGTAATTGTAGTAATTAATTTGATCAATAGATAACCTTTATTATACAGTGCGGTCCAAAAGTCACCCCCCCCCCCCCTCTTAACTTTTGAACGAGTTGAGATATCGATTTCAAATTAAGAACTCTTAAATAAGACAACTTAAACCAGCTTTAAGCATATATTTTATACTCTTATCTCTTAAAATGTGAGCGGGGGGGCATGGGGGGGATTTTTTTTAAATGGAAAGGGGGGTCGTGTGATACATCATTTTAAAGCCTTTATTCTCTATATAACCATACAGTTTTAAAATTTTTAAACATGTTTTTTAAGGTTTTGATTTTTCAGTTTTTTGTGCTAAAACAATAAATGTTAAAGTTTTTTTTTGTTAATTTTTATTTATGTCAACTAAAATTAGTTTAAAAGTATAATTTACTTTTTTTCATTATGAAATTAGGCATTTTTAAAAAATTGTTTGGATTTTTTAGAGAAATTTTGATAAAAATACCCATTTTCAACCCTATTTTAAACCCAAAAAAAATTGTTTAAAAAAAATAAAAAATTTACAGTTAAATGGAGAATTTTATAAGCTTTAAAATGATGTATCACACGACCCCCTTTTCCATTTAAAAAAATGTGCCACCATGCCCCCTGCCCACATTTTAAGAGCTGAAAGTATTAAATATATGCTAAAAGATAGTTTAAGTTGTCTTATTTAAAAGTTCCAAATTTGAAGTCAATATCTCAACTGGTTCAAAAGTTAAGAGGGGGGGGGGTGACTTTTGGACCGCTCTGTATAATCTATTTAACTTTAATGTTTCGGACAAAACCAAATAAACTGTCTATTGGTGATAAATAAAAATGTTCGACTGTAATCAATTAAACTTATTAAATACTAATTTTAATTTGTCACGAATAGTCCTATTATTTGTTTATCAAGTATTATCTTTTGCCATGAATTTATTGATGTTTGACAAATGTGCAATTCTATCCTCCTTAACAGAAACGGGGCAAAAGCGGATAACAATACAGTCGATTTTTACATAAGCGGTCACAGAAATATCGACTGTATTGCTATCTGCTTTTGCCGCGTTTCTGCTAAACAGGATAATATTCATAGTCATATATTTCGGGCTCTTATGTATTTATTTGTGGCTATTATATATTTATTAGCCTTATTAAAATAATTTTTTATGACTTTAGCCATTGTTGTAAACTGATTATATTTGTTACATGTTCTACTGTAAATGAAAATAATTTTAAATGTAATAGATTGATGTTAAATACATAGTATCTTTGGTCCAAATTTTAAGTCTCTATATTAAAGCGTTCTTGAAATATCGTAATGTAAAGCTGTTTTGCAAAGTACACAATGGCATATTTATTCCGACTAAAATTTATATTTTTATAGTCCAGCATAGAAGCAGTTTCGGTGTGCGACACAGTGTTAAAATAAAAATAACTTATTTATTTTTGAGGTTATGGTACTCTCTCTCAAGTTTCTGTCGTTAGTAAAATATATATTGTAGATTAAGTTGCCCATACATGAACGAACGTTTTTTTTTTTTTTTTGGGAAAAATAAGTATTTTGTTTTAATTTTGATACACGTGTATGAAATTGACTCCATTATCTAAAAAAATGAGTACTTAACGAATATGATTTTGTGTACAACTGCCTAAAATAGTTATTTATATACCAAGGGACTAAACTGGCTGTTTTAGTGCCGCGAGCGTAGCGAGCGAGGGAAACAGAAATGCAAGGGACTAAAACAGCCAAGTTTAGTCCTGAGGTATATACACTATTTTTTGCAGGACCAACATACTTTAGGTAGGTAGATAAAATTAAAATGGCGATTTCTCCCGTTAGATTAGACAGGGACAAAAGTTCTACCCAAAAGGGATAGAAGACATACACTCCCACTTCCACCCAACCAAACAAATTCTGTATTTGTTCTTTGTTGAACAAATACAATATTTGCTTGGCCTGGCGAAAAGTGTAAGTATATTTGTTTTATTAAAGAAATTACTGGCGCCATCTAAATTTTAGTAGAATTATCTTATTCTACAGATTCACATTAGCTATGTTCGTTCGTGCCGCTCAGTGCTACACTTTCCGGCCAACCATATAAATACTGTATTTGTTGTATGAAAAACAAATACAGTATTTATTTGGTTGGCTGGAAAGTGTAGCACAAATGAGATAGAGATAGGGTAGACGTCTTTTGTTTCATAATTCTAGTTGTAGAGAGCTCCATTAAAAACCACGCGTCTAAAATCGGTTGTGTTATTTTCGTAATTTAATCAAGATGCCTGTAAATTGTGAAAAGTCAGTTTCATGGCTATCGCGATTTCAATTGTTTTTTAATATGGTTGATACAAACGTCAAAAAAATGGACGAAGATGATAAATTTTAAGTTATGTATAAATTGTTATAACAATGTTATTTTTAAAGGTTTTCTTTGTTAAAATCAAATAAATTGGTTTGAATCGCTAATTTATTACAAAACACGACCAAACCTTATTTTTGAACCAGGAAAGTACATAGTAAGTATAATATTTTAATATTATCGAGTATTATCAAGGTAACCGCGATTTTTATTCCCTTGGGAGAAAAACGGCAAGTTTAGTCCCGAAAATGAAAGCGTAAAATTAGGGTGTAGTCTTGGTCGTGAAAAAAAGTTTTTTTTTTTAATTTTTATTTTTATTATTTTAATTTTTTGCAATCTAGTTTGTTATTTGGCCCCCTATTCAAAATGGGACCCTAGTATATGACTGTAGTCCTTTATAAAATAATGTTTTAAAACCTGTTTTAATATTTCCCAGATTCGGTTTAAAATTTTATTTATATATTCGATTAAAATTGATGAAGCGTATTTAAATTTAATATTTTTTCCAAACATTAGAGTTTTTCTATATACCAGACTTTTTCAATTGCACTATTTAATTTTTGAATAATAAAATAAAAAATTGAAACAATAATTGGTTTGATCAAAAAAAAATCTATTTCCATCAGAGATGGACTGGTTTCTTGAATGTGGGACAGTAAAACAACAAAACGCCTCAAAAATTAAAAATAAAGAAAAGTAAAGGGCTTTAATTATCCAAAATAAAACAAAAGCCCGTAGGAGGGTCTTGTCAGCAGTTTTTGCCAGTCTCTCAAGGTCAGTCCACCAAATTCATTGTTATACTTCTCGCTGCTACACAGCAGATCAGTATGGACCCCGAAAAAAGAAAAAAAAAATCCAAAATGAAAAAAATTTGTACCAAAGTGCATTTTATACAACTTTTAAATTTCCGTCTGTCCGATCGAGTTCAAATTTTCAGCAAAAATCAATTTTCCTAAGGACACGAAGAGCCTGGCAAGTTGCGTTGTCAGAATCTAATTCAAATTTAGCCGGGAGTGGTGGAGTAGTGGAAGCTAGAATACTCGGAAAAATAAAAAGAGCAAGACCAGTTAAAATCTGGATGGATAGAATAAAAGAATCGAGAATAAAAAGAGGAAAGTCATTAGAAGAACGTCCAAATGGTCAGGACCGTGTACTTGAAAAAACTGGATAAAATCCTGCTTACCCGACACCCCTTATAGGGGCGGTATAAGGGATTCAGGGACGATTCTAGGTTTTTGTCGTGCGGGTGTGAAGGTGAAATATGCCGACTGAAAAAATTTTGACGACTAAAAAAAAAACTCCTCGCTGCCAAAAATTTTGATGACTAAAAAAAGTCACTGCCCCAAAAAAATATGCCGACTGACCTACGATTTTGCCGACTCGGTCGTTTCGTGGGGGGTGCGAGATCCCTCAACACCACCTCGGAATTTCCCTGAAGGGAATATATTATATTATATTATTTAATATATATTATGTTAGCGCCTTCGCCAAATTTTCAAATAACAATTAATTTTAAACATTTAAGTCTTATTTTAATTAATTTTGAATACGTTTCTCAGTGTATGAGAAGAAAATGGTTGCTGTTCCCCGACAATGTGAGTGTTCAGAACAGTTTTGGGGTTACCTTGGTTTAGTGATACTGAGTCACGTGGTTTCATCAAACAAAACCCCAATGCAAAGGGGTTAGTTTACGACACAAAGCGTAAACAAACATCTTGCTCCACAATAATCAACCTACGTTCGATATAGGCCGTTAAGCATAGGCGGAACTGGGACTTTTTACCTTCAAATTTAAAAAAATATTTTGTTTTTAAACATTTCTTTTTATATAGAAAGAAAAAAGATATCATTGTGAAATTTGATAGGTATGTTTATTTATATTTAAAGAATATTTTTTTTTTAGATCATTGCAATTTTTTGCCATAATTTTTTTTTTTTAATTAAAAAACGGTGGTCGCCATAATTCAGGCCGTTTGGATCGACTGAAAAAAAAAAACGGGATATTATTCAGTATTGAAGTCGCTATAGCCCTATCTAGTAGATTTTTTTTGGCTAAAAAAACAACAAAATGGCGGAAGTTAAAAAAAATAAATAATTTTCAAGAGAAACGTCGGCCATTTTGTTATTTTTTGCCAAAACAATTTCTTCTATATCGGGCTATGGTGACTTCAATACTGAATAATATCCCGTTTTTTTTAGTCATATCAAATGGCCGGAATCGCCAAGACAACCGTTATTTCATGTTTTTTTTCAAAAAAAAAAATTATGGCAAAAAATTTCACTTTAAAAATCTAAAAAAATGTTTGTATTTTTGAATATAATGAAAACATAACTTCAAAATTTCACAATAATATCTTGTTTCTTTCTATAAAAAAAAAATGTTTAAATACAAAACATTTTTAAAATTTGAAGGTAGAAAGACCCATAAACTAACTATTTTGGTTATTCGTAATGGGCCTTTTATTATATTTATGTGCATTTTAATTGGATTTAAACGCACTTCAAATTAATATTTTTTAAATATTAATAATAATAATAATAATAAATTTAACGTTAGTTTGACACCTTATTGCTCTTGACAAAGAAAATCAGTACTTCTCTGCTGGTGGTATCAAATTAAGTAATAATCTTCAGGCAAGAAAACCTTTAATAATGGTCAGTTTTACAATAAGTTTGAACCCTCATCGTAGTTTAACCCAATTATTTTTCTTATGTACATGTAAAATAATTCAATTTGAATTCAATTTATTCATATTATAATATACAATAAAAATTTTACAGAAAATATTATCCGCCTAAACCTAAAGGTTTGTGCGGAAGTATAGAAGGTAGGTACATATTATCATATTTATACATTGATTTTATAAAAACTAAATAAAATTACTATAATTCTTTGGTAATCTGTACTACACATTGTGTAGTACACATTGTGTAGTATTGATAATACACATTGTGTAGTATTGATAATAAACGCAAAAAAGTTTTTATTGGTTTTTTATTTTTATATACGTGTGTTTTCAGAATGCAAGATACGGAGACATTTAAGCATAAAACAGCTGTGTACCTCTGTACAGAGGTGTATTTAAAATTATTCTAATCTATTGTAAAAATATTTTATATTTGTTTGCAAAATAAATTGTTTAAACTGGATTTTAGATTTTTGTTTGTTGTTGTAATTTTTGTAGAATTCTATAAATTTTTCCTAGACTAATATAAACTTCCACATACCTTAATTTAAATAAAAATGTTTAGGTATTTATAAATATATTCAAAACATAATTTATTTTATTTATAAATAATTTTATGGAAAATCCAAATGTTAAAAAATAACCAATGACGTTAAAAAATAACTACCTACAAATTATAATCGATGTAAACAAAAATAAATTGTTTAAATGTATTCAAATATAGGTATTTTTTATTTATAGAATTTATAAACAAGTAAGGGTATAATACTTTAATAGTAGTCTATGTTAGTCTGTTATAGATAAACCAAGGTGACTTTAAAGTAAAGACGACTTTAAAGAAAAGTCATCTCCACGTAATAAACACAACAACAACTACAGTCCGACTTGGAGAATGGCGAAAATTAAAAAAAAAATACGAGACTTCAACACGTAGTGTATGCTACCTACTTTATAAAAAGTTGAGCAAAGTTTATGCAAAAAATAAGGAAGCAAAATATAAGTAATTTTAGGTCTATACGAAAAATATAAGTAGGTCTATACTGCGCCTATTTGGTGATAATTAACGAACTAACTAGAAATATAGTTAGACTATTTTACAAACTTATAATAGACCAATCCAACCAACCCTTCAGAAACAATATATAGGCCAATCAAAACCTTGCATTTTTAGTTTCTTGACCAATCATATTAAAATGAATCTGATAATTTTTGCACAAGTGCAATTATCACTGGAAACAAGAAACTGGCAGTTACTGACATGTAAATCTAAATACATGTTATATTTTTGCAAAATGTGTTTTTAATTTGTGAAGCTTACCTTTAGTTGATTTATTTTTATTGATAAGCAAAATAAATTCTTATTTTATTATATAAATAATATTCAAAAATTTTAATTTTTTTAATTGAATCTTGGTATTAAAAACAGGCCACTCAAAACTAATTTAAACACTTATTTATTAAAAATATATTTACAGTAAAGAAGTAAATTATTTACTTCTTTACTGTAAATATATTTTTAATAAATAAGTGTTTAAATTAGTTTTGAGTGGCCTGTTTTTAATACCAAGATTCAATTAAAAAAATTAAAATTTTTGAATATCAGTGATTTAAAGCTTTTGGGATGGAAAGTGCATAAAATATAAAATTTCAAATAATATATTATATTTTATGCACTTTCCATCCCAAAAGCTTTAAATCACTGATATTCAAAAATTTTAATTTTTTTAATTGAATCTTGGTATTAAAAACAGGCCACTCAAAACTAATTTAAACACTTATTTATTAAAAATATATTTACAGTAAAGAAGTAAATAATTTACTTCTTTTAAATGACGGAAGTCAAAACATGAAATGACTGCGCTGGTACCAGTGCAGCGTTGCCAAAATTTATTAGAAACCGATCATCAGAAATTGTTTTTATTTACGGGTGGAAACACCCTTTATTTTATTTACTTTCAGTTGAAAACTAAACTTTTTAAACAAAAACAGCAATGAACTTTATTTAAATGCTAAAATATATAATGACAACTATTTTATTGGAATAGTCTCAAGCACAAAATATCTCACAAGCAAAGTTTAGACTTGGCAACATTCGCGAAAAAGTGAACATCGTGGTTTTAAAAAGCGCGGCAAATTTGAGATTTCATTTTTTTATTATAGTAAAGTATACGAACTTATCCAAGATAATAAACAAATACATCTGCATACCAAAATTTAAGTCGCTAGCTCAAAGCGTTCTTAGGTTTTCGTGGATATAGACAGACAGACAGAAACTCTGACAGACCGACAGACAAATAGACAGACAGACAGACAGACAGACAGACAGACAGACAGACAGACAGACAGACAGACAGACAGACAGACAGACAGACAGACAGACAGACCGACAGATAGACAGACATAATTTTGTTGCTTATTTTGATTTTTCTTGACGTTTTACGAAAATAATAAGATTTAAGCAAAAAAAAAAATTGATTTGGTTGGGATCACAGTACTTTCTTTTATAAGAAAGTAAAAAGAGACACATTAAAACGGACATGAACATTTCAATTTTTAAATACTATCATATAATTCTTCAGCTTCAACCAAATGCATCCAAATAAGTTTTTTTTTTATTTTAGGTGGCCTTTTCCGCAGTAATTTTGGGAGGCTGTAGTTTTTTTTTTGTTTTTTTTTTAGACATACTGAGCTTATTCATTTACCCGTGCCTGCAATAATTAAAAAGTTTAAAAAACTAATTTTTAAAGTACCTTAGGTACTACCTAAAACATTGAAAAGAAAAGATGTTTTTATTAATATTCCTTTTCTAGAAAATAAAAAATATTAAAAAAATTGAAAAAAAAGTAATTTTTTAACCTTTTTTTGTATTCCAAGTGACTCACTGTGTAATAACAGGGTCGACATGAAAGTACAGTTGATAAAATATAGTTTGAAGTGTCTATTTTCTTAAAAAAATATATATATAATTATATTTTTTTGCGAGCTTCTGGTAAGTGATACCTCGATCCGAGCTCTACATGTAAAAGAATGTCTTAAAAATTAAAACTTTAAATAAAACTTCAAAAATTGCCTTAAAATTTAACTTTCGGGTTAATTTTTAAAATCCAATGTCATAAGCGAATAAAATCAGTATTTGCAGTTGTTTATCTAAATTTAATTTCAGTTTTGAATCAAAATGCAAATAGTAACAACAAAATCGGTTAATGACCGAGTTAATAGCAAAATATTGTTAATATATCACAATTATTTTGTTTATTGATTGTTTTAAACTTTTGTAAACATTTGCATATAATATATTTGCGTAAAATATATTATTTACATCTAGTTATAATGCTGTATTTAATTTTAAAAAGATGGTAAATATCATATATTATTTCATTACTTATAATATTATTAACCTAGGTTGGAAAAGTGCTATTTGCTAACCCAAAAAGTCATAATTTATTAGTAGAGGAAATTGGATATATTCGAGGTTCCAAAAAAGTTGTATAGCAAAAATCTCAAAAAAAATACTATCAAAGTATTTCAGTAAAATAAGCCGTTTCTATTTTTGAAAGATGATTTTTTTGCAATCCTAATGGGACAGAACTGTGCACATGTGCTTAAAATTTTTATTTGTTGTCTGAAAACCATAAAAAAATTGCAAACTCTAGTATATGTTTCTGCTTATTTAAATATATATTTTAAGAATTGTTCTTTACCAAAGAATATTAGAATAAAACTTCATTAATGCTCAAAGTTTGTGAATTTAAAGATATTTTATACTACACTGAGAATTAGTTATCGTAGTAAATACTAAACGTTTTTGCCTATTTGGAACCCCAGGCAACATTTGTTATTAATTACAAGTTGTTACGGTAAAAAAAAACGTTGTTCTGTTAAGTTTTACCGTAACAACTTGTAATTAATAACAGATGTTGCCTGGGGTTCCAAATAGGCAAAAACGTTTGGACTTTTTACTATGGTAACGAATTATCAGTGTACATATAAAAATATTTTGTACTATATTATAAAAAAAATATATATCTATAATATGTAATTTACCAGATTTCTGAAACCTGACAATTCACCTTTTCCCAGAAATAATAACAGCCAGGAATTTCACCTCCCAAAGGCCACGGTATGTTTATTAAACACAGGAATTAGGGAATTATTTTTTGCATCAAAATGTGATTCCGAAATATCAGATTTAAATATAATATTTTAAAGCAAAATGTTAGTAGGCATGCTTTCCATTTTCATATATTTCATTGTCCATATTTGACCTTCGCAAATAAATATTTTATACACTAACATACCATTTATGTGACACTCCTTTTTAGTGTTTTATTTATTATTGAGAAATTCTATTACCTATTATGCACGGTTATTTTTTTTAAGTCAAATGTCAAAAAAAAAACAATTTAATTTACAAGGTCAAGAAAATGTAGATATAGGTATGGCTTTAGATTTTTTTTTGAAAAATGTAAAAAAATCTCATGTTCATTGAACATTTCATGTTTAATTTCAGCAGATATCAAGCTGCAAAAGCAAAAACCAAAAACTTAAAAACATATTTGAAACATTCTGAAAAATTTTGAGTTTCAAGTCAAAACACTCATTTTGAACATGTATTACAAGATTATATTAAAAACAATTTTTCCCCCATATTTTCGCGTGTTGCCCTTAATTTAAGATATTTTAAATAAAAAAAAACACACACAAGATTAGCTTATTTCGGATAACTCAGAAATTAAAACTCTTAAACTAGATAATGTCCCAGGTTTGCGCTGGATGTAACTTTACAGAAATAAAATATTTAAACTAACGAATAATCAATGATTGCACAGCCACACAAAAAAAAAGGTCGAGATTTTTTTAAAAGACTGTTGTACTTCTTTGTATTTTGAGGCGCTGAATTTAATGTCAAAATAGCATCTTATCCGATTAGTTTTAGAGATAACCTCAAAAAAAAATTATTTTTGAGAATGAAAATAACGTTTTTTGACGTTATCTCCAAAACTAATTGGAAAAGGTGCTATTTTGACCTCAAATTCAGATTCGACACCTGAAAATACATAGGAATATAATCTTCGAAAAAATTCTTGACTTTTTTTATTTTTCTTTTGCCACACATGTAGCCAAAAAGGTCAAAAATTCGATTAGTTTTGGAAATAACCTCAAAAAACGTTATTTTCGAGTATACGAAAAAAAGCATTTCGAGGTTATCTCCAAAACTATTTGGATAAGGTGCTATTTTGACATCAAATCCGGATTCAGCGCCTGAAAATACGAAGAAATACAATGGTCTCAAAAAAAAAATCCGGACCATTTTTTTCTTTTTGTGGGTCTGTGTTATCATTAATCATGTTTCATACTGATCTCTGTATTTAAAGCTGATAATCGACCTATAAATTTACATATCAATTAATATTGTTTCGTAATAATAAAAAAAAAGACATTTGGTTATAACAGTTAAAACTGTTTTTTTTTGTTTTCAATAAAAACAAATATTACCACTAAAGACACAATACAAAAGCACGTCCTGATCTAAGACTCTACTGTCTGTGTTCTAAATGGTTTAAAATTATACATTTCTTAACAGAAAAAACGGGTCATCTTTATTAGATGAAGCATCTGGTATATTAAATCTATAGATAATTACAAATATTAAATATTTGCAAAATACGTAGGAAAAGCGATTGCAGGCTTACAACATGCATTGAAAACACTTTTATTAAAACCGAGAGGTCTCAAAAAAAAAACGGACCATTTTTTTCTTTTTGTGGGGCTGTGTTATCATTGATTATTAATCATGTATCATACTGATCTCTGTATTTAAAGCTAATAATCGACCTATAAATTTACATAGCAATAAATATTGTTTCGTAATAATAAAAAAAGACATTTGGTTATAACAGTTAAAACTGGTTTTATTTTGTTTGTTTTTTTTTCAGTAAGAACAAATATTACCACTAAAGACACAATACAAAAGCACGACCTGGTCTTAGACTCTACTGTCTGTGTTCTAAATGGTTTAAAATTATATATTTCTTAACAGAAAAAACGCGTCATCTTTATTAGATGAAGCATAATAAATCTATAGATAATTACAAATATTAAATATTTGCAAAATACGTAGGAAAACCGATTGTAGGCTTACAACATGCATTGAAAACACTTTTATTAAAACCGAGCTACTATAGTTCAATGCATAAAATTGCCCGTAACCTTCCACAACAAATAAGTCATTGCTATGTTAACAAACGTATGTCATTGGCGGCTCGTGCTTTGTGCAAATATGCTTTTATTGCCTTAATTATAGACTTACTTAACATGAAAGTATCTATATCTGCTCTCTATATTTACGTATGCTTCTGGTTTAAATTAAATTAGTTATACAAAAATTAGGCTGAAACCTATCTACTTGTATACATCTATACTCCCACACATTTCTACTTTCATACGTTTCTACTCCCATAGAACTCTACTGTAGAGTTAGTCTCTACATTAGCTTAAATAAAACTAGGACTGAAACTTAACAGAAATGTTAAGCTAGAAATTTTTATTCATATTTTTTTTTACACTCATTATCAGGGTGCCAGAAGCCAAGCCAATGATAAAGTAAGGCAGAGCTTATTAAGCTCGAGTAAAGGTCTTCGGACCGTTTTCAAAAGTGTTACTATATTTTTTCATGTACTCTCAATTCTCCGGTGACTTAAAATGCAAAACTAACTTAGATACAAGGTTTAATAAAGGTATTGATATAGGAATCCTATAATAGGATTTAACAGAAGAATTCCAAATCTGGCTGTTAAAGGCCCCCGGAATTGTGGGCTCGACTCCCACTTCGGGCTTGAAGTATAGTATTGTTGGATCCGCACTCATTCTCAACTCACAATTTAGATATTTCTTTAAATAAATAGGTAAAGCGCCGTCCACCGGCTATACGTTATTTCTTATCGTTATGCAAGCCTGTGGACGGCACTTAATACATGAGGGATCATTTAAGAAAAACACCCTGTATATTAAAACATACCTATATGTATGTATTTAAGTCATGAAGATTAAAATTGTTCTGTTCTTAAAAAAGTTATTTATTATAAGGTATAGGTTAATTGAATTTTTCTTTAATTTATTGTTTTGTTAAATACCTATAGGTATTTAACCAAACTGGTTTACAAATCCATTAAATGCAATTTACGTTTTTCGCTATTGCTGTTTCGATAAAAATAAATTTTTAGTTGTTTATGAACATTTATGGACAAACGCCCGAAAAGGACCTTGTTTTCGGTTTTTAATGTTCTAGAACAAAATGCTACAAATCGTCCGTATGTGATACTGCAATTCCACGTATCCACGTTTGACAGAAATGCAAAAGTCGTCACGTTTAAGCACTGTCCAAAGGCTCGGATAACCATAAACATAAGCCTGAGGCACATCAAGCCAATCACGGCATTGTTTTATGTTATCTATTATGGTTATAAAAGCATGTTGACGGCGCTTTATTGACACATGACTGATGTCAAATTCCGGAATTGCGGTTTACGGACAAAATGCTGGTTTCATACATGAATTTACCGTACACTGTAAAAAAAGAAAGACAAAATTGCCAGTTATCCGTACCGGAATTCTAATTTTACCTATATCGATGCTGTAATTTTACTATAATGACTGGAAAGTTTGTATTCTTTTTTTATAATTTATACAGTAGCTGCAATAGAAATTAAAATTTAAAAAAAATTATACTTTTGGTACATATGACATATAAACTGACAGCTAGCGACAGAAACTTGCATTGTAATCCCTATGTTTAATTTTAAACTTTTCGTGAGCTTTGTGTTAATATTAAGGTATTGGTATACCTAGTTCGGTTGCATTTGACACAGGGTTTTACTTTATTAACTTAATATTAACCCTTCGTTAGGCGCGCGGTCTACGATCGTAGACCATGCTTTTTTTTAGCTGGGTAACTTTTTAAACGGTTACGCTTCTATTAGATCAGTAATAATTCACACTTTGAATGGGTATAATATTGTTTTTATTCATATTGAAACCTGACTGGTCTACGATTGTAGACCGCGCGCCTAACCACGTTACCTTTTTTATTTTTGCATTTTTTTATTTTGTGTAAGTTTTTATGGTTTCTTTTTTTGAATATTGTTTTTCAAAGTTAGTTTATTAGTTTAAAGATAAATTAAAGATACAATATGTCTTTACCACCAAAAAAATAGCAGTTTATAGGAAGACACTGGCACGAGTCTTTTTGGGCATGAAAGAGCTCATACGTAATGTTTTTGATAAACAAGGTAATTTTCTGTTCTATAAAACTAAAAATTACTTTGGACACTAAATGTGCCTAAGAAGGGAAAATAAATCGAAAAAAAAAAAGCTCAAAATATCATAACTACGATTGCAAAGAGCACATGTACAAGACGCATGAGTTACTAAAATATTGCATGATTTCGAGTAAAATTTTATAATATTTTTTTCTTTTAATTTAGGTGTTTATTATTTTTTTATAATCGTACATGTTAAAAAAAAATGTTTTAGTTTCAGAAAGTTTGTTAAGATATTTTTATTTTTTTTTACAAATTACCGTATAGATGTAAAATATATGTTAGAATTGTATATCATTTTTCTTTTACCCTTAACACTTACTAAAACAATAATAATTTGAAAAAAATATGTAAATAACTTTTAAATACAACCAAATAAATAACATAAGATATTTGGTTTTTAAAAATATAAATGTGTTTTTTTTTTAAACAAAAAATAAAATGGTCTACAACTGTAGACCGCGCGCCTAACCACGTTACAAAAAGAGGCGCGCCTAACGAAGGGTTAAGCATTCCCTAAGTCCCGAACTTGTGTGGGCTATTAGTAGGGGAAACCACCAGCTCTAACTGACTCAGGTCTAAGCTCACACATTAAAAAACAAGACATTTGATAGCGGAAGTACACGTTTCGTTTTAGGTTGTTAATTAACAAAACATTTTGCGTATTTATTGTGAATAACCTTCGAAACAAATGAGTACTGAATTCTGATATCGAAGGTACCACTGTTGTAGTTAGTAAACATAATTATATATAAAAGATAATGACAAAAATTGCAAAATATATTTATATTTTCAAGTAAGTTTACCTACTATCTAGCTAGTTAATTTAAGGTACTTAGTAGTATTAGTCACTCCGGTTACAATTCTTAACAACTTTTTTCATTACGTTTCTAGAAAAATATTATGGGGCCATTGGAATTATTTTTTTTTGGTGATTATTTCATTTTGACCCACCCTGTATGTAATTTATATAACATTAATTATTATTTTTATGTTAAGTCATAAATTAAAAAACAATAGCTAAAAGAACCGTTCATAACCTCAGCCAACCAATTAGGTTGAGTGGTATAATTAGAAACAAGTCGTGAAGGTAAGTAATGCTTCGTAATCCATCGTATACTATTCACGCCTCGTAGTGACATGTAATTTACTGGGAGAATAGCCATATCTCCGAAACCATGTAATTTAAGACACATGTTTATGTAAAATCTTTTACTCAAAATAAACTGTTTTATAACATGATATGCCAAAAAAAAATTAACAGTGAAAATAAGGGATAAAGGGGTAAGCGACTTATTATTCAGTGAAATATAGCTTAAGAAACTACATATAGCCGTCGCATTAAGAACTGGCACCTGTGAGCTGAGGCAAGGGGAAGAGAAAATGTAAAATATAGCATGTAAAGTATAGGTGATCTTGATTTTTGACATTCCACAGAGGTGCCAGTTCATAAAATGTACATAGTATTATTTTATTATATTTTTTTTTCAAAAAAAATAGCATTATATTGAAAGTTAGATTTTTATACGTAATTTTAATGTAAATTCTTCCATTTTACGTATTATTAAGAAATTCTGACCGTTTTGTTTGATAGTAGCGCCTTTGCCATATTTTCAAAGTTTTTTTTAATTTTACCTTTAATTTAAACAAAAATAAAATTTTAGTTTTTTATTAGGGAACGTTCCTAGGGGGGGGATCATCTTGGTGTTACGCCCATGTTAATGGTATAGGAAAACACCGTTACAGGGGGGGGTCCAAAATGATCAAAATTTGCGTTACGTAATACTTGAACGTTCCCTTACGAGTTAATATAAAAAAAAACAAAACTTGATTTAAAAATTTTAATTTCAGTTTATTTAACAAATAAAATTAGAATTTTACTTTTTTTGACTTTTTCACCTATAACTCAAAAACCAGCCTTCAGATCAAGTTGGGCCAATAGAAGCTTTTAATCTGAGAGATGATGTAGATTAATACTAAAAATTCAGAATTTTTGACCCAAAGCCAGTTTCTATAAGAAACGTACCTGTCTGTGTTTTGGCGATTTTTGAAATTTAAAAACCATATTTTTTCATCTAGAGCTGCGAAGATTGTAATAACGAAAAATAAAGACAAAACAAAAAAATGCATAATTATTTGTAACCTTCGAATGTTAAATAAGAATAGATTATTTACGGTGTAAAGCTAAGTTCTAAATTTAAACAAGTAACTATTATAGTAACTATTATAGTTACTATAATAGTCTAATATTGCTATATAGCAATAATAATTATGAAATTGAATTATTTGATTGAATAAATTTATGGTTTGGCATAGTTACAGGGTTATTTTTTGTTTGTTTGCTCTCATATAGAGCCGAATACGCTGTTAATGAGTTTTTAGATGATTTTTAAATGTTTTTTTTATTTGCTACTTTTAATAATTGTACTTTATTTACCAGAGCCGTAACTAGAGTTGTTTGCACCTGTGGCAGGTTATCACTAGTGCACTTTGCGCCCCCTATCCAATATAAAACAACTGAAATATTTAAAGTTTTTTATCAGTAGCGGACCCAGGAAATGGCCCTTAATTAAATTTAAAAGTTTTCAAAATCTAAGAAACTGTAGCGCCGCAGGCGAAATTTTTTACGAATTTCACTCTTAAGTTCTACAAAAACGTAAGCCACAGGCTTTTTAAAATTTAACAAAATATTTTAATTGAGCTTTTATGATTTTAATACTATAAAACAAATAAATATAGTTTGTTAAAATATATTTTACTGTACAGAACCTGATGTCTGATCTCTACAGAATCTGATGTCCCCCTGCGGTAAGCTTACTTATGAGTGTCGTTGCGCGGTAAATAATTTTATCCGCGGCCGTGATTAATAGGCCTATTAATCACGGGTCTGTAAAACTAAACCTTTTAAACTTCAAAACAGCCGTGGATAAAGTATAGTATTCTACTCGTGTATAATAGCTATTAATAATATAATACACTCATTTAATAATATACTATTTTCTGGTTTTGTTTGTATTGATTTGATCTATTACTATGCTCAATACAGTGCTTTCCATTACTACTTTTTGATTAAGTAATGTTAACTTACCTAGTTGGTAGTGAGAAAACGAGTAAAGAAACTACTTTATATTCAATGATACGTCAAGATTCGCTTTAATCACGTGTGTGCTACTGGCATGTCGTACAGAAAATGAATTGCTAAAGTTTAAATTCCGTAACGCTTAACAATTTGCTCTATTTGCTTCAAAACCTATTTCCTCACAAATCGTTAAAAAATTATAAAATATTAAATTAAATAAATTAGTAAACTATTTTACGAAATTTTTATTATGAAAAATTAAACGTTTTAAAATGCAATAGATAAATGTAATCAGGCAGTGTAAAAAAATTATTAAGTATAAGCAATTTTTTTAACACCATAAATTATATTTTGTGGGAGAAACTTTACTTGCTAGATAGAATATTTTTCCACCCTTCAAAATATTTTTTAAGAAACGGCAACTAGAGTATGCGGACTGCTATTTTTATGGTTCCGAAGCTAAAGGCTAAAGGTTTAGGGACCAGTTTTGAATGATTTAAAAAGTCAACTATAGTCTATAGACATAAAAAACAAATATATTATTATGTATTACAATTAAGTGTATAAATTCCGGAACATCGTATCTGAAAAATCATCACCTGACAGGTATAAACAAATGATCGTTTTTTAAACTTTTTATAAAGTATTAATTTATAACTTTATTAATAAAACAAGAATAAGGTCTTATTTATATAAAGTAGTCAATTATTAATTTACTACCCTTCTAATTATATAAAAAAGAGTAATTTCTAGTCTCTGGCAGGTTCTTATTTTTCAGATTCGACGTTTCGGAATACACAAGGCGATATGCTTTATTATTACAAAAAAATAGTTTTATGTATACCTACATATTGGTTTCATAAAGAATTATTATAATAATAATAAGCCTAAAATATTCAAATCACTAAATAATATTATAGAATCATTATACACAAAGTGACCTTTGAATAAATGAATTTAAATTAATTGAAATAGAACTAATTTAAAAATCAGTATGGCCGAACAACATAGATAATTGCCCACCATCAAATAATCGTTTCTAAACTGGTTTTAGGCCATCCGGTATCCCAAAACGGGCCAATGACGAACCTTTTAAAACTCTCGATCTATGGCCACGGTTGTTTTCCCTTTCCACAGTTAAAATTTAGAATACTTTGGATATATTTAGATCTACGCACTTTATATTTAGATCGAACTTCAGACAATGGAGAGGATAGACTAGCATTGTGAGAAATAAATATTGGTTAATCTTGACTTGTCTCCTTCATTAGAGTAAGCAATGTATTTTATTATAATACAGTAAGAACTAATATTGCTATAACCTTTACAATTTACGTGATGTGTTCAAATTTTAACAGAATTGGTCACCTTTGTGATATTTACCATTCTTGATTAAGGCGTATTTTGTCTTTGGCTAATCAGAATTTGTATCTAATTAGTCTGGAGTCATGTAGTATTTTTTTTCTTTTCTTACTTTTTATTATTATTGTTAATATAATTCAATATTTAAGTTTTATTTTGTTATACCTATATAGTTTATATTATATTTTACATAGGTAATCTTTTTCTGTTATCATTATATTATTATAATTTTAAATTATTGTTATTTTTTGAGTTATTTAAGTTTTATCCTATAAAAAGGATTTTGTATCCATTGGGCAAATAAATAAATAAAAAATAAATAAATAAATTATAATTAATATTACTATTATCACTAACAACAAAAATAAAATATTTTCTTTCCACTCCAAACAATAATATTTATGCTTTACGTCATAAAATATGTTGGACGTAAACAAATTTTGCATACTAGTCTATATACCCTCTTTTTGTGTAAGGATTCAACAAAGGAAATAAAATGAATAAAAAATATTGATATTAATAAAAAAATATTGTCTCCTACAGTTGAATTTTAAAGAAAATATATACCAAAATAAATTCCAAAAAAGAATTCTGAACATTTTTAAATATAAACTAAATTAAATTGTTTGATATTTACAAATTTAAAAAATCTATATAAAATATTTTACTATTCCTTAAAACGACTTTTGTTTGATTAACGCAGTCGTCCCTCCGAAGTGACTGATCGATTTCGTACTTTTTAGCACTAGTAGTTGTCCCTACTACCGATATGTGGCTCTGAAGAATGCCAAAAAGCACGAAATCGATCAGTCACTTCGGAGGAACGACTGCGTTAATCAAACAAAAGTCGTTTTAAGGAATAGTAAAATATTTTATATAGATTTTTAAATATGTCGACTTTTATTAAAAAGTCACTTTTTACATCGAAACGTTTTTACATGCGAGCTTTAACACAAAACAACAATCTTGATGCCATGATATTTACCAAAAAGAATTGAGAACTTTGGGAAAGAAACATATGATTCAAAGAAGTCAGAAGACGAGTTGCTAAATTCCAGTCTGCTTCATCGGGTCACCCGAGCAGCGCTTCGTGCCGAATTTTTGGTTGGTTTGATATATATTTTTTATTTTAACAGGCGCAAAACTCGCAAAACCAACGTTTACGTAAACTAACGCCCCCATAAAAAAAAACACCAAACCAAACTCGGCACGGAGCGCTGCCATTGAAGGAGCCCAGACTGGCATTTAGTCAAAAATGTCAGATGGACCAAAAGATATAAAATGTCAAATTGCTTAAAAAACCATTAAAATTTTTCAGATATTTTTATTAACACAAGACTATACTTTATCTTTTATGATAAGGGAAAGTAAGTGCCTATTCACAAGCTCGCATAAGAACATAAAACATAACAATGCGATGCCGCATTGGCATCGCATTCTTATGTTTTATGTTGTTATGTCTTAAGGCACCGCGCATAGGCTTGCATAACCATGGTTATGTTTATGCATAAAAATAACGTTATAAGCCTGCGCACAAGACACATGACGGCACATCAAGCCAATCACGGTATCGTCGTATGCTCTGTATTATGGTTAAAAGCATGGCTTTATTACTAAAATGTAGAACATATTTTCTCTAAATCCAGACTTAGATAAAGCGATACCTCAGTTATAAACTGTTGTATATCGAAACTAGGACAATATAATAAGTTATTATCAAGAACATATCTATCAGTTCAACGGACCATGGAGAGTATGAGCAATTTTTTAAATGACCTACTTTCGAGCAAGAACAGTTTAAAATCAAGGTATCGATTATCTCAATCACAATCTACGCTTTTATTTTTGCTAAAATAATACATTTATGTCTACTCATAATCTACATAATCATTTATAAACTAGTCGTAGATCAACGGCATTCCAAACCGTGCCAATCACATTCCTTTAAAAAAATTGAATCTTTCCCCCACCTCAATCAGAATTAAAGAATGGTTTCTTATTTTCGGTACTCTGTCCCCACTGGTTCGGCCCAACACACGGTTCGTGTCTTAGGAGGCCTTGAATTAGAATCTAACAAATGAAAGAACAAGTGAATGGTTAATAAAATGACGTTCGTACATCGACTAGGTACTTGATTTTAATTGATCGTTTCACCTTCAAATTTGATTCTTTGATTTGTTGTTTAGATGATTGTCTTTTTCCTAGGTTTTATTAAGGGAAAACGATGTATGTAAAATTTATGTTGTAAATAGGAGGTACATAATAGCGTTTTGAAGAATAGTTGTTTATCTTAATGGATACGTAGCCCCCACGTAAGGGCAGATAGGCAATAATTAAAGTGCAATGCCGAAATGCTCTAATTTAATTCATTTTTTTAGGTCTCTTTTTTTGATGATCTTGCTGCACCTACTACTTGGTGCAGTATCATCAAGGCGACCTTTCCAAAAATAAATAAATAAATAAAATAAAATAAAAAATAAAATAAATAAATCATATTTAAAGTATAGACGCGCGGGGACGAAAAGTAAAGAGAAAGGCCAAGTTGCGGTGAAGGAAGCGTAAAGCGGAAGGGCGATTTAAAAAGTCACTATCACGTATTTACGGATTATAGTATAGTAAAGAAAGTCTTGTTATCATATAATAATTTTAGGTTAAAAATTGTATAAGTAACTAGTCAGAAATTTAACTTACCTATAGGTATTTAAATATGATTTACTCAAAAATTACCGTTAAAATAGCTCAGAACTTGACCAGATTTGTTTGCCACATTTTATTACATTAGTTAAATTCTTAGTTAATATACAATAAAATATAAGTTTACATTTATTTCTTAGTTTTAAGATTTTGATCAATGTTAATATATATGTTTAAATACTAAAATTATTTTTAATAGTGTACTAACAAATTATTATTATCTTACAAATAGGCTAACCAGTCCCTTCCAAAGTGCCCCACTTCTCAAAAATACTTAGTTTAATGTGCTGAATATCATATTATTTTTTAAGCAAAATCTGTCTGAAGCCAGTTACCAATTAAATCGAAGTGATGTGAAAAAAAATTAGAAATTCCTTTCCAGAAAAAAATATTGCGAGATTAAAGACATAAAATCTTATTATCGAGGCCGTACCGAATCCCGAGAGTTAGGCCTAGAAAACGCTGTTACCTAAAACGAAAGGAGGGCCCCTTAACGTCAAGTCTAGCTTGTTTTTCAACTACTTCAAGGTTACTAGATCAGATTTGAATGTCAATTTGTTTTCGATTGTTGAAACCACGCCCAATTTGCATTAGTCAAATAACAAATTCATAGATTGGTCATAATGCGGAAATTGTGGTCCCAAAACAGCGATAGAAGGATTTCACAAACATCCTGCAGGATGATTGAAGCCCGAATTCATGTCTAGGTTAATTTTTGATAACAATTAATTAGAGGGAGTTCTAGTATCATAGAATTGTATAAAAATGTGCGATGCACATTTTACTTTTAGCGAGTTTTTAAAAAGAGAAATGTATATTTGACGAACCCCATTTTTTTTACTAATTAAGATGTATATATATATCAAATCTTCCATGTAAGCTAGAAATATAATTTTTTATTTGTTTCAATAAAAAAATAAGAAATTTAAAACAAATTCATTTGACTCAAAAAGTGAGAAAAAAGTGAATATGAACTTTGGTGCTAAATCGCTGACTATGTGAACTAGGGCTCTTTTAAGGGGTATTTTTGGGCATACTTCTCACATTGTAGTGTGGGAACTGTTTGGATTAATGATATTAAATTATTAATATGATTTACCACTAACATAGGTTATCCTTTAATGTCATAACAAAAATTAATATATAACCAGGGGCGGATATATATTTTTTACTGCCATATTAAGAAGCATCTACTACGCTCCTACTCAAATAAATTGAATTTATTTTAACTTTAAATGTTTACATTTTATTAATCTATATTCCAATGAGTTAATAGTCCAGGGATATGAGCAAAATAAGTACCCTGTTGGGGTCTGTGCCTCACCCAGATGTCTGTCAAGTTTTTCAGGTACCTAATACAGATGTATAGAAGCAAAATCTCTTTATTTACTGCGGTGGATTTGGTGTGGTTTTTAAGATATTAACAATTAGAGTCAGAAAATGTCTATTTTTGCACATTTTTGCATACCAGTAAAAAAGTTGAATTTTTTATTAACAGTCAAAGTAACCATCTTGTAGAAAATTAAAAACCTTTAAAATGTTTTTTTTTAAATGTTGATAGGATAATTTGTTGTTTAGAAAACTGCGAAGAACGATCAAAATTAGCATATTATTCAATAAACAATAACTTTTGCAAAAATCAACCTACGACTTTGTTATGTAAAAAGTTTCGTCTTATAGTACTCAATATGTGGTTAAATTTTCAGAACGATTCATTTAATAGTTTTTGCAAAATTGCAATTGTTTATCCCAGAGTTGTTTTTTTTTGCAATAATATTATGCGTACAATAATGAAGATATAATGATTCTACGGGTATCTGATGAAAGGGGAAGAGTTGTTTTATCAATTAAATTATTAATTAAAAAAAATCGTTTTTCATCATTGCAAAATCTCACTGTCATTTTTACCTTACAATTAACTTGAATAACTTTGTTTTAATAACGTTTAGGATAATGATTTTTTCATATTCGAAAAGCTGGCTTTTTTTACGTGAGTTTAGAAAAGAAAAGATTGTTCTGGGTTGATATGGGCAAAGTTAGTCACTTTTTTTTTAATTCACAGCTACTTTGTTCACATAAAATTGAATAAAAATCAATTTATATAGTTATATAACAATATTTTGTATATTAAAGTATAATGCATAGCAGCGAGGGATTTAAGAGTATGATGCTATAATAGTCTTCTCTACCGTGGTTTATATATTAGTTTTTTAACTACTAGCACTATTTAACTATTTTTATAGAAATCATAAAATAAATTTTTAACAGAAATTATATTTCTTGAAATTTTCATAAAAATCAAGTAGCCTTGATCAATGACATTTGCTCAAATAAATATTTTGAACTGATTTTTTTATTTTTTTTTTCATAATATTTAGCTAATTATTGATTGTATTAATTGGTTATAATTATAATTAATTATATTTAATAAATAGAAAGTTATTTCAAGCTATTTACTTGGGTTTAATTAGTAAAAATTGCACAAAGAACTAAAACATCAGTGACAGAAATCAATTGTTTATAAAATTTACTCCTACTAGGAGCGAAAAAATTATTATTGCTATACCTGCAATATGGAAGTCTTTGATAGGAAAAACCTCGTCACGGGTGAATAACCACAACTCGTCATAAATAGTGACACAAGTTGATTCGAAACTTAGTTTCAGATTAATCCCTGAAGATGTCTCTAGTAGTAAGAGACGAAACGTCGGAAAGTGAAAATCCATTAACACGGTCTAAACCCGAAAGTGAAAGTTCTTTATATCTTAATGGCCGTGAAAGCTTAAAATCTAAAATTGCTATACGTGAATAAAATTGATCTCACAGTCTGAAAACATGATAAATAATGGTAAGTTCTAAAGCTAGTAGTGAAAAAACGATATTTTTATCTATCTATAATTGCACAGTTGCAACCAACTAGTTGGTAGTATACTTTGTGATAGACAAAAGTTATCAAACTGGTACACTGTAAAAATACACATTTTAATTTAGCTGTCTTTATTCTGCATCACATTTACAAATTGACACTATTGAACCTGAGTTAAATTATCTTATAAAATCTTGGAGAAATTGCAAATTTTAGAAAGTTTTGCACAAAAGTAAGTGTATTTTGGGATTTCGGACTGCAATTTTTAAGGAGCAAAGAAAGTTTTAGAAGAAAATAATTTAGGTAAGTACTGAAAAAAAGTTATATTTCTGGACCCCGGAAGTAAAGGAAACCATGTCTTTTTTTGTGAAATAGTTAGAACATTTCCTTGATGTGCATTTTTCGCTTTATATAAAGGTACAGGACACTCTGTCCAGTTACTATAAATAACGGAAATAATACAATGGAAAACAAAACCATGTCCATTTTCGTTGGAGGTAAAGAACACCATGTGGACTTGACAATTCATTCAAAAGAATTAAAGGCTTAGTTTACATGGGAACTAAATATTTGGTTGGCGTACTAAATTGACTTTACTGGACTAAAATAGAATAATCTAAACTCATTGTATGTAGTAAAGCTAGATTTTTAGTCATTTGATGTCAATTTGGTATTCGGACTAAATATTTAGTCCCTATGGTAAAATAAGCTAAAATGTTCAGAAAGAGAAGTTAATTCTGTCAACCTGTGTTCAGATTCAAGTGCGGCAGGAAAATATAGGGATGATTTATTTAAAATCATGATTTGATGGCGAGTTTAAAGCAGTTGACCTAAACAGAATAAAAAGGATTAGTGGAAGATTGGAAGCTCGATTGGAAGATACTAGAAGGCCTAGGTTTCCAATACCAGTGAAGTCAGCAGTCCCAATATTCCAGCAGAGGTACAAAGACATATTATCTTTGTTACCTTAATTTACCATGCATTTTATAAGAATCTGCCAAAAAGGGATATCAAAGAGACTATCCTGATGGTGATAACAGTGATTTATTGGAGGACTAAAATGCTTTCTTTTACAATAATGTGTTATCAGTGCCAAACTAATATTATCAGTTTTTTCAGCACACGCTATTGATTTTTTTTTCAGTGAATTCTAAAAAAAAAACATTATAGATGTTTAAGTTTGTACTTTTAAGAGTTTGTTCAGTAATAAACTATATTTTTATTATTTAATGCTTGGCCTATTTGTATAACCTATCACAAACTATTACAAATAGTGTAACCAACGAACTAATAACTCTTCTCTCTAGAATGGGCATTTCATTCGTAAAAACTGAGAAAAACGTCGGCAACATAAACATTCGTCTGTCTTACTCGCACATCTTTGTTCTAACAGAGACAACAATACCAGGCCTGAATATACCTACTATTTGTTTACAAACAAGCCGAGATGTTGGCGATACTTTATTTTAACGGTATGCGTATTCTAGAAAGAAGAGTCATTAGTTCGTTGAGTGTAACTAATTCTCAAAACTAATATTATGTCCAAAGTGCAACGTTCAGTCCCAAAGGTGTAAAAAGTCCATATTTTTTTTTTCAAATAATCAAAATATATTATTAAAAACAGTTTTTCCATTTAGTGTATAACGCCATTAATAATGTATTACAGTTTTGTAAAGCAATTCCTATTAGTTGCAAAGAAACATGCATTTAAAATCAAAAACTTGCTCTCCTGAAAAATTATGGTTTTGTGACATGGTGTCCTTTACCTCCCGGGTCCAGATTTATTCACATGTAATCATATCATACTCTTCTTTCCATACAATTTGATACAATTATAAAAGTCGTAGTTCTACTAGTGTATAACTTTAAAATTTAATGGGATGCATCATATGTGTGTGATAAAATTTTCCTTTATAAATTTAATTGGTCCGAGTGTGGGTTCAGTTGAAAAATTTGATAATTTGAATCCGGTTTTTAGTTGATAAAATATTGTTGGGATTTTTTTTTAATCAATTATTGAGTATATTTAACATGTAATGGCAGTTATTTCCAAATAAAATAATACCAAAATATTGGTATAGCAGTACCAACTTCCCAAAATATCACGTGACGATTTATCATAAATTATAAGTCATAATAGAGTACCGAAATAAAAAATTAAGATTACTAGTCTTAAGATAATTTAATGTACACCAAAAAATATTTCCAGTGCGGATAACCCAAAATTTAATAACCGGCGTTCAGTGCCAGAATTACAAAAGAACTTGACTTTAGGGAAAAACTATAATATAACGTTGTCATCCTAAAGTGTAAATAAAAAAAAACTATAATATTGTATTTTAAAACTTATATTTAGGATAATACTAATAATACGTTATTATCGTAAATTTGCTAAAAAACACTATAGTATATTCAACTTCAAAATGAAGTAAGTGTAAACAAACGCACGTGACAACAACGGATTTAGTGACAGGGTAGGACTCAAAACAAAATATTTCTATATCACGATCCATTGCAATGCATTACACGCTTCTTCGCAAGTACTCACGTACTGACCTGTTTAATTTTCTACATCCCTAGTCTCGCAACATTCGAGTGTTCTAACCAATAAAACCACTCGCCAGCTGCCGCGTACGCGATTCTTTTATTTACTTCTACTGCACATTTACGTTAAATATACTATACAAACAATCGGTTTAATGAATTTTATTATTTAATTTAAATATTACGCTGTAAAAACCCTATCTTTGACACCAGTGCAAATTCCTTAAATATAAGGAAGTTCCATATAGAGTATTCAAATAAATAATAGAGATTACTGGTCTTAAAATAACGCAGAAGAAGCCAACTTCAGTCCCTCTATCTTCTTACAAAGTTATTTTAAAAATCACCCTATATAAGAAATTTTAACCAAAGTTTATGATTTTATAAACTAGATAAATAATTTATGCACATGACGCTTAAAAAATGTAAAAATATCACGTTTTTAATTTTGTTTAATACATTATTTTAGCCTTGACGAAAATATATGAAAAAATAGCTGTTATTACGTAAAATATTAGAATGTATAATTAAAGGGCGGGACCATTTTAATTATAGGAAAATTTTCATGAATCAGATCGATTTGACGTTCTTTTTTTAATTAATATTATTTTGATTCCATTTAAATAATTTATAATATATTTATTAATAATGTATGCCCCTATTAATAATGCATTTGTCTATGAATGTTTTTGAAATTTTTAAAAAGAAGAAAGAAAAAAATGCTTTATTTATTTTTGTTTTTAAAAATTAAGTGTTTTTTCAAACAAAAGCTTCGCAAATACTAAAGTTTCTTTTCGAAAACTCTCGGCAAGGGAAAACATATTATAATTAATAAACTAAATTAAATTGTTTGATATTTACAAATTTAAAAGATCTATATAAAACATTTTACTATTCCTTAAAACGTACGTTTTAAGGAATAGTAAAATGTTTTATATAGATCTTTTAAATTTGTAAATATCAAACAATTTAATTTAGTTTATTAATTCAGATGCCACTGTAAAAGGTGACCTCCTAGCGTTTAGGATTCAATTGGCGGCAATTTCCACCGTGGCATTGATTAATCTGCCCCCTATCGACAGCGTGCAATAGGTTCTTGAAACCAATAACTGCTTCCTTTTTTGGACTGTCGATAGGTTTATTCAGTCTCTGCTTTTAGCAGTAGATGTCGCTAGCTGTTTTTGCTTTTCCTTATAACGATTTTTAAACTCTATATAGAGATATATGGAAAGGATTTGATTTTCGTAGTTGTCCCTACTACCGATATGTGGCTCTGAAGAGTGCTAAAAAGCACGAAATCGATCAGTCACTTCGGAGGGACGACTGCGTTAATCAAACAAAAGTCGTTTTAAGGAATAGTAAAATGTTTTATATTATAATTAATTAAATTGAATTTGATAAAAAGTTATTTCTCAACTAGGATTCGAACCTTTCATCTGTACTCAGCCGTTCAACTTAGCTCTCTGAAAATGTAAGGGTCACAAATAGTAATTTTTATTTTTTAATCATATCATGATCAGTCAGAAATTTTGTCAGGTGTATTAAAAAAAATCTAAAAAATTGAGTCATTAGTTTGGATATTTAAAAAGGTTGTGTACAGGTAAACACGACTTTGTAATAATTCTAATTATTCGCTAGTTATTCTACCACTGGCTCCAAAAAATTAAATGCAATATACAAAAGTGATCGTAGTTGCTAAAGATCTTAACATACCTTATAAATGTAAAAACTGAAAAGTTTTCTAGAAAAGTTAATTTATAAAACAGTGGGCATTTCACTGAAATAGGTAAAATAGCTTTTCAGTAGGTCGTTTGTTTTAGTGTACACTGATAGAAATTTTGTTGTAATATAGATGCCAATCATAATCTCTAATATGTTATAATATAAATATGTTTTACGATACAACAACCAGTTGTAGGTAAACAACATAAAATTGTAATAAATAAAACAAAAAATGTTATCTTATGTCATAGTTAGTAAGTTCTATACTATAGTACAATTTGAGGTTGGCGCATATATAACACTATGTTGTTGTATTAATAACGCTATTATTTTATCAGTGTACCAGTTGTAACTCGGTTCTATATACAATCCCAAAAACTTATCTAGTTTGCAAGCATATTCACAAAAACTTGTGTTTGTAAAAAACTGAATTCAGTTATTCGGCAGCAGACCTTTTATTATCTACCTATACCCTATAGGCTATAGGCCTACGTATACATCGTATTTAATTTTAATTACTTATGTAGTGTTAAAAGGTATACTATTAAAATATCATTAAAAATTAGAAAAAAAAATGTTTTTACTTATGTAAATATTAAAACAATAATAAAAGTACCTAAATGCATAAAAACAATTTCTTTAAATACTATTATAATAGGCCTTAAGGACACAAAAAATAATTATTTAGAAAATTTTAAAACTTGCAAATTTTACATTACCATATAACTTAAGGTTAGCATAAAATAAAATAATATTTATTTTTTAAAAAAATATATTGAATTTTAAATGGTTTTATTTAAATAATTTAACATACAAATATACCTATTGTTTTGGATATTTGTATTAATTATAGAGTTAAGGTATATATACCCCTTTAGAAGGACACTAATAGCATAATAGTTTAATAATATAGATACTTTATAATTTCTTATATTAATAATAACTTGCAGTATACTCGCTCGTTTAGAAATAATTAAAAATATTGATATTATACAATTCTACTAGAAAATAGTATTCCCATGACAATGTAATTAAATAAATAAGTAAATTTTTAATTTTTTTTTTTTTGATTATTTTTTTTAAATATCGCGCCTTTAACATAATTTTTATTGGTCCCTCTATTAGTCCATTAATAGTACCTACAAAAGAGGTCTCTTTTTCTAGATCAATCACTGAGTTTTGCCCTCGTTTGGAAAGATGTGGGAAAATGAATTTGTTTTTATTATACCTAGTTGTAAAACAGTACTGTAGTAAAATAAAAAAAAAATCTTTAATTTTTAGCGCTGCAAGTAGAAAAAAATTAAGTTTATTGGCTTCTTCTCTAAAAACGTATTTTAAACATCCTACCCTTCTTACTTTTCTTTTCTCAAAAGAGGTATTGTGCTTTTTTTCAGACAAAAGCTAATATGATTTAAATTTAATAAAAAATTGTCATTATTATTAATTAAGACTTTTAGGTAAATGAGAAAATAGTCTTAGATCTGTTGTTGATGATTTCTGGACAAAATTACCTTCATGCATTTTAAAACAAGGAGATTTTTTATGATATTTAAGCGACCTCATAAACTAATAAATACTAATTTTCAAATTTTTGTATTTTTTTGTATTTTTCTCAATTTTTCCTGATTTTTCCGCCTTGCCACACCCCATTTTTTACCAAAAATAATCCCAGCGGAGAACGTTTAATAACTAATCTGTAAGTCAAATTTCGAGTATCTACAATCTTGCAATATTTTTCGGACAGAACGAAAATCGAGCGACTAACCGACTGACCCTTTTGTTTGCTAGAAACCTCAAAAATAAGCGAAAAAAATATTTGAAAGTTTTTTCACAAATGCAATGCTTTCACAAATGCAATGCTTTCACAAATGCAATGCTTTCACAAAATTTTTAATTTTTCTAAAATGGAAAATTAATTAGAAAGGAGGGTATCGCATTTTGGGCTCAATCGATAAGACTTTACATGCTTATAGATACATAAAAAATAAATAGTCAAAATTTCAGCCCTTTTTACATCCCGGAACATACTTTAATTATTTTAATTAAGAATTTGACATCTGTCAATGTACGATTTGGCAACATTGCACGAAACTTCAAGTGTCAAATGTCATCTCGTCAAAATAAAAATAACTTTACACGTTAACTACTACAGTGGGGCCAAAGGAAAGGGTCTGTGTTGTGTTCACTGCTCTTGACTATAATATTAAAATATTTTGTTGTGTTTTATTAGTTTTCACGGATTCAATATAATGTAATTCAATGTGTAATTAGGCTGGACTTATGTGTAGTTTCTTATGTTTCAGTACGATTATGGAGTTATTTTTGAGGTATTTATACTATAATAACACTGTAAGCAAACCAGCTGTTTCAGCAATAACCCAAAGCATGTAGTTCCTTGGCACAGTGTTACCCAAGTCAAGTAATTTAATGTAGCTTTCAACATGTTAAATTACATTATTTCCATGATATGATTCAAAACTAGATTATGAAAAAGTTACACATTGATTATTATTAACTTTTAATATTAATTTAATTAAATATACTTATTTAAAAATAGATATTTATATTTAATTAATATTGTGTTGTGTTTTTATTATACATTCTACCCAAATAGTTGGTTTTTAGACAAACAAAAAATATTGCTTTTTTTCAATATGATGTCACATTTAGCGCAAGAATAATGCGATGTTGTCGGCTTTACGATAACAAATAATTCCTGAGTTTTTAATTTGTTTTTTTCATTTTGTTCTTTATTAACAAACAACACAGTTTTTTATCATTTCTTTTTATCATTTTGCAATTTTTTAAACAAAAACATATTTTTCTTATTTAGCCCAAAACTCCTATTTAAAACGATACCCTTCTTTGTATATACAAACTTTTGTAGCTAAACTCATAATACTTTTCTTGCGAAGAGTATAATGCTATAATTTAAATTTAGCCTTCCATTCATACTGAACCGTTAAGTTTAGTTTCTAATTTTAATTTCGCGAAATTTTCGTTTGACCAATTTTTCAACTTTCCCAAATGTTTCGATTCATGTAAACTACTGAATTAGAAAGTTTTATAAAATTCTTTCAAACAAAAGACGATAGACATGTCCAACTTATCAAATATACAGAGTGATACCTAAAATTAAAAACAATATTGTGCGCAAAAAATTTATACGTTTTCTATTGTATTAAAAATATTTTAAAATAGCCAAATCATACTAAGTAAAAAGAGGATCTTAAACGTCACTTACCTACATATACTAAAATTTTATTGCAAAAATTACTTATAAAGTGAATTTTAATTTTATATAACCTGAAGGTCCAAAATATGTTAAAAAAAGAGGATAGACCGCAAAAATAAAAACAAATGCAACTAAAAAACACGCTGGGCGCAAAATTAATTATTTATTCAACATACAGAAACATTTTATGACAAAAGTTATCATTGAAATTCGTTTCAAAATTGGATTATAAAAGATACAATTGTTATTGTGCCCCACGTTTAATGCCAAAAAAGTAACGTTAAATTGCATTTTGATTTCTACCTAATTAATAATAACTTTATAATTATTATTTATAAAGTTTTAAATTTTAATTTTTTTTCAATTTTCGTACTTAACCATTTATAATAAAGTAGGTAATAATGTCACACCCTGTATATGTTTCACGATTTGATTTTGATAATATCATTACTATTGTTTTTCCGTAAATGGTAATCTTTCGTGATTCCTGAAGATTTTAGATTATGATATAAAGCCCACGTTTAGAAACAGTCAAAAAATTTACATTTTTATTTCTTTTTATCTTGATTTTTTTTAATAATTCCATTTAAACGAGTTAGGTTAAAAACTTTCGTATTCTTAAAAGATAAAAATCGAATATCGGTTTTTTCTTTGAAAAACACCGATATATATACATATTTATAGTTAATATGTATAGTCAATATTGTTGTGTGTAACAAATTAGTCGTCAAATGTTTCGATTTAGTAAGCTTTATAAAAATTTCCCTCATAATTCGGCAAAGTTATTCCGTAAGCCTATGTTTCGGTGTTCATTTTCAACGTTGATGAGTCATAACTGGGTTTATGCCGAATACTGTTTATAAGGTACAGTAAAACAAGCCGTGAATATAATGCTTCGTGTTCTATAGTATACACGTCGCAGTTGCGTTACTTTTTCCTGGTGAAGTTTTATATTAAACTTTATTAGGTATATTGTTATGATTTATTTCAAATTTTAGGTGGCGCCCCCCGTAATTTTTGGTTTTTAGGTTTTTTTTTTCTTTTGTATGATTGAATATTTTAATAAAGATTTTTTTTTTCTGAAAAAATTATGTTAATAGCATGTTTCCTTCTATTTTTTTTTGTGGGGATTTTTTTGGTAAAATTGATCCTTTTAATAAAGGTAATTTTTCCTAAAAAAAGGTTGTTTTTTATACGTTTAGCCCCCCATAGATTTTTTTTCAATTTCCTTTAAGGACTGATAATACCAAGGTTGATTTTTTCTGAAATTTTGATGTTGATCTAATTATACTTTTTTTGTTATCGTGCGGACAAAAAAACGCGACCTACAGATAGATGAACATACGAATAGACGTACTGGTTGGATGGACATACGAATATTACCTTTCGGCCTGGGCCAAAAAATAAAACTTTTCGTTTATAATTATTGTACACAAAGTGCCGTTTTTAGATAAAATCGAATAAAAATTAAATTTTATCTATAAAGACATCAATTTTATTGAATTTATGAACGTTTAAATCGTGTCACCAAATTTTTGATTACAACTGTACATAAATACTGTTCTTTACCATACAATTTCGCAGAAGTCGAAAACAAACGTAGCTGTTTTGATTAGAGATAACGTTACATTTCCTTTTTGTGATTTGCCAGCAAAAGAAGAAATTCGTATACGCTATAGCGGTATTTAGAAAATAATTTTAACCAAACTAGGAAAACATTTTTAGACCAAACAAATTAGCAGAAAAAGAACACAATTACATCGTGTTTTTAAGCAGAGACACTTGTTTAGTATAAGTAATTTACAGTTAAAATCACAGTTAAATTTTACAATAAATACTTTTAGTTTTAGAGTTCTAAAATACAAAAGTAAAAATATATAAAACTATTATTATCAAGTTTTTGTGAAATTAAACTACTTGAATTTTGTTAAACATATCTTAAGCCATTTAAATCTTAAAGGAGACCCGTTAATTAAAATAGCCCGTTTCTGGCATTATGGATGGAACGTAAGTTAACTATATTTTTTGAAGGAGTAGTGATGGGCGAACTCAACGGTACTATATATGAAATAAACTTACAGACAGAGGGGAACCATTTTTAAAATGGTTCTAAAAATTAGTTCTTTTACAAGATTTTTTTTTGCTTACTTTTTATAATATCTTATACTTGCTTCTTAAGTGGCACTTAACTTTGATTTTTTAAATGGAACACCCCATATATTGTTTAATTTTTAAAATTCGCATTAAATTTGCTTTATTTTTCGCTAAAAACTTGTTTTACTCTAAAACTACCGGAGATAGACATAAAGTGTTACACAAAAAAATTAAATTTAATGCGAATTTTAAAAACTAAAAAATATATGGTGTGTTGAATTTAAAAAATCAAAGATAAGTGCCACTTTCGGTACAAAAGGAAGTGGCACAAGCATGGAAATATTTTTAATCGATTGGCCATATTCAAAAACCCCAAAGTGCAAAATTTCAGATTTTTAAAATTATTGGTTTTCCATAAGCTTTTAATAGGCAACTTTCGTGAATAACCCTGTATAATAATTTGTAATTTTGACGCAAGATTTGGATTCAGAAGAACAAATATAAATGGGAAAACACCTTTGGATCGCAAAAAAGTCTCAAGTATAATATATTATAAAAAGTAAGGAAAGGAACGAAAAATAAGTCCAATACAAAACTAAACAAAGAAAATCCAATTAACCCGTTTTTGCTCCAAACAATTTTCATATCCAGTAAACTTAAGACTAAATTTTGACTCAGAAGAGAACTTTTTGTTAAAATATATGTAAATTTTACTAATATACATTAAATATATAACCTGGAAAGAGTTAACATAAAAAATACGAGTAGCTGATTTTTGCACCGAAACTATATAATAATTTTTAATTTTGACCCTGGATTTGGATTCAAAAGAAAAAATATAAATGGGAAAACCCCTTTGAATCGTAAAAAAGTCTCAAGTATAAGATTATATAAAAAGTAAGCAAAAAAATACTTGTAAAAGATTTTTTCTACGACTGCTTTAGAATGTAAGCAAATACACACACTTTTCAAACACAGAATGAATCCATTCTAGCTCTAGATATGGTATGAATATTCCGTATCAAGTGTTAGAATGAGTACATGTAGTGCCATCTCTTATTTATAAGTAAAAAAGTAAAGAAAACTGTAGCAAAATTAGCAAAAATATATATATACAGCCTGTTCCAGAACTCGCGTACCGAAATTTAAGAGGTGATTCTACATCCAAAAATATGAAAAAAAGTTTCTATAAAGGTTGGTCCGGAAATGAGCCCTAAGGGAACTACCCCAGGTAGCAAAATAACATGACATTCACATGAAAGCCACATTAATATGTGACATGTGATGTTAAGATTGTAGTCTCATTTAACAAGAATGTAGCATGGTGGGGATGTCCTAAGTCCGCCCCTAATAACATCACACAATGACATCCCGAAAATAACGTGTTTGTGACATCATAAATTCACATTCCTGTTATATCTAATATCTTACGGATGCCGTTACTGGTACTTTAATATTTAAATAATATCCTAGGATATTAGCTTTTTCTAAATTAAAACCATTAAAAACGCTATAACCCTATAAAAAAAATCGGATTTAAAATCAATCAGTAATTGAAACAATCACAGATTGAAACAGATAGATTCTAAATACGAATTTGCAGATTAAGCGGAGAATATATTCCTTTAATCCGTGTGCGTGAGAAGCCTGGCAGAGCCCCCTATCCATTGGAAATCGTATAATGTGTATACAATTTCCTTATAATAATTTACTCTATCAACATCATCTTATATCGATTTTTTTGCTTCGAACGTCGGTGAGAAGCTAAATAACATGACATTCACGTGAAAGCCACGTTAATATGTGACATGCGATATATTCACAGCGTTGCTAAATATTTGTTATTAAATAACATGGTTGTCACGTCACACGTGTTACGTTGCAAATGTGATGTTAAATACAAGTTATTTTTCAATAATATGTGATGTTATGATTTAGTTTAAAAATACACCCAAAAGTGATGTTAATTTCTTGTAATATAACATCCCTTGCTACCTGGGACAGCTCTTCGAATATGACGTATTGAATGGGGAACAAAAAAAAGCACCAATAAAAATTTAAAACTGAGCAAAAAAGTATTATACACCAAAACACCTAAATTTAATATTAAAGGAGTAATAGCCTTTTAAAAAGTAACGTTTTTGGTGGCACAAAATGTTACTTCCTCTTAATTGCATTTTTTTTTGATAACGGTTGCTCCTACAGTGTTACACTATGATATTTTATATGTATTTTTACTCTAGAAATCTATATTTTTTACAACAAATCCAAAAAACGTACACATAGAAAAGTTTGGGGCAAAAATGTTTTAAGCCTCATATATTTTGTCCGTCTGGGCACGCCTCTGGATAAATTAAAAAAATAAATTAACATAAACTTATTGCCCTTATTAATACTAGTATACATGCAAAAGCTCGCCGCTCTAGCTTAAACGGTACCCGAGTTATTAATTAAAAACCTTATTTTTATTACAATTTTAAAGGGCCCTAGATCCCTTAGGGCTCATTTCCGGACCAACCTTTATAGGAACTTTTTTTTATATTTTTGGATTTAGAATCACCTCTTAAATTTTGGCATGCCAGTTATGGATCACCCTGTATATTTTACCATGAAATATTGAATAATTTAATGCAATTTAAAGTTTTGCTATAAAATAATTAAAAAGAGGCTTATAATCGACTTCACGTTAATTTTATTATTGAAAACACTAATTGTTTTCAATAATAAAATTAACGTGAAGTCGATTATAAGCCTCTTTTTAATTATTTTATAATAAACCACTTCACTATAAGAAGTTCAGACGTTCAGAACCATGAATGAATTTTCAAACTGGATTAAAGTTTTGCGTTAAAATTATATAAAGTTTATTAGTTTTTCTTAATATTTGACCAGTTTTTTATCAATTTAGTTCAAAAAATTAAAACTGCTCCATCATTTGTTAAATATTTAAACCTGATATCTGTCACAACAATTTGACATAACCTTTAATTTTTGCATTATAATTTGTAAATATGCGCTAAAATTAAATAAAAATCTTTTTTGAGTACTGATTTGATAAAATTATTAATTAACATTAATTGCTTTATTTAAAAATATGTGTTTTGTTGCATTTACAATTTCGAGTCACAAAAAACATTGTTTTTAACCTTATCCGCAGTTTAAAGCCATACAGTATGAAATAGTCATTCCGCGCTCGCGGGACCGTCATACTCGCCTGCCGGCTCGTATGACAAACTTTCCGCTCGCGCGGAATATTGTCTATTCCATAATAGTTATAGAATATACTATTCAGCACCATTTCAAAAATGGTTCCAATCTGTTTTTAAGTTTATGTTCGGCTATCACTATTCTTTCAAAAAATATAGAGTTACTGTAAAAGAACGAAATCTGGGAACGTCAACATTCTCCGCAGAATGTCCGAAAACTAAAATAATGGGGGGGGGGGCGTTCGTTTACGTTAACCTTGTTTTTTCCCCAGATTCCGGTCTTTCACAGTAACATATACATCTTACGTTCCATCCAAAATGCCAAAAAATGACTATTTTACCGGATCTCCTTTGTATTTTTGCGCCGAATGAGGAGAGAGTGTTTATGAAAAAAGGATCTTCTTTCAAGTAATACAATAAATCTCTATTACATACTTTTCCGATAAAGAGAATAATATACGAAAACAAAAAAAAAACTAAAAATTATTTAAATTACGGTACCCATTTTCTTCCATTGGCCTCATATGGGCACAGTGGTATTTTAACATACTAGCGCGGGCGATAACATCATTTTAAAGCTTATTAATTTTTTTTAACCATAAAATTTTTAGTTTTTTAAATAATTAATGAAGGTGCTATTTTTTTATATTTTTTTTTAAAAGAATGAGATTTTCTTTTGAGATTTTTATTTATATCGTTTAAATTTGTTTAAAAGTATAATTTACGTTTTTTTTATAATGAAATTAATGATTAAACAAAAGTTTTTTGTTACTTTTTAAAAAATTTTAATAAAAATTCTAATTTTCAATACCTATTTAACCCCCTCAAAAAAATTGAATAAAATAAAAAATATATGGTCAAATTGAGAATTCTAAGAGGTTTAATAATTTATCGTAAGGCCCCATTTCCATTAAAAAAAATGTTCCCCCGCGTACCCCTAACTCCATTGTACCCCTAAACATATCAAATAAACACAACTTTGTGCTCCTATTGAGCTGTTATAACTTTTGTATATATCTAGCAGTTTATAAATAAAGGATTGACATAATAAATTGGCCACCCTAAATTGTTTAAAATAAAGATAATAACATAATTTTAATAACATTTTTTTTATAGGGTACAAAAAAGTTCGTGGGAGGTAATAGGTCAACTGATAAAAAATACTTTCAATGTATTATACATTATTATTACGTAAACCGAACAACGTTTATTTATTAGGAAATAATATAATATATTAAATAGATATATTATGTCTATTTAAATAAAATTAACTTTTTAAAGCTTTAAAGCGAAATTATGTTGGCACGCCACTGACGTAGCGTGTCCTTAGTCAAAATTAATGCTTGGTCAGGGTCAGTTTTGCAAAAGGAAAAAATAAACGCGACAAAGAGATGGGCAAGTAAATTCGTTTTTTTTTTCGACGGAATACTTGTATCGAAACAACTTGCATTGGTTTGTTCCACAAGAATTACTCTCACACAGTACACGGTGTATTTGAAATAGCGTCGGAAATTTAAACAGATGATTTTACATCATAAAAATTTTGGTTTTCGACATTTTAGTATTTAATTTTTCGTCCTCGAACCGTGAAATTTCACCTTCAAATGAACTTTTCTCAAAAACGGTTAATCCTACAGTATTACAAGAGTACCTTTTTTATGTATTTTGACCTGAGGAATCATATTTCAAAAATAAAATTGCAAAAAAGTTACACAGAAAAAAGTTTGGGACAAAAAACTGACAAGGCCCCCCCCCCCCGTTTTGCACACCCCTGGTTTAAATAAGTACGTGAAAATGACATACAAAGATGGGCCTTATTAGGATTAATTCACGTGCAAAACCTCGTTAACATATCTCAAGGGGCTCCTGAGTTATTAAATAAAAACCGATTTTTTTAGCCAATTTCAAAGGGGCGTAGCTCCCTTATGACGCATTTTTAGACATATGTTTATAGGAACTTTTTGTCATATTTTATTATGTAGAATCACCTGTTAAAATTTCCTACACTATTTCAAATACACCCTGTATACTATAATAATATTATAGTCACTTTCTTGGGTTAGGGGAAAAATAAAATTCTAAAATATTTCAGCTGACCGGTTTCGCATATAAATATATTTATGCTTCTTCAGAGCTCTACAAAGAAAAGTCCAAACCGGTCAGCTGAAATATTTTAGAATTTTATTTTTCCCCTAACCCAAGAAAGTGACTATAATCTAATATTTTGGGAAAAGAAGCCTTTAAACACTATAATAATAGTTCGTTCATCCAAACTTAACAATAAAATTCTGACGTCACAACACAAAAACTGTGTGTTCGACTTTAAAGGTCACTTGCACCAACGTTTAAACTGGGATTTTTTTTATAGTACTTGAACAACTTATGTAGGTACCTACGTTTTAAGTGACATTTATAAAAATAAGTTTTTTATTTTCGAGGGGATTTTAAAAAGCAAAACGTGATTTTGTAGCGTAAGTAATCTTTAAGTATTTGGTCTGAAAGAACATTTTGATAAAATTTACCATAGAGGCAATATAAGAGGATTTATGAAACGATGCGTAATTTATGCATGTTTTCCCGACTTTTTATCGTATTTTGAGGCCTACCTAGCGATTAAAAAAAAAATTAAAACAGCTAATACATCAGTGCTTTGACATTTTTCAAAAAAGTGCCAACATTACCGAAAAACGAGAAAAAGTGCCGCTTTATTGGCGTTTGGGCCCAATTTGAAGGTCTTGGAAAAATGGAATTTGGTTAATTTTTATATTAAATAAATAGTATCTCATAAGTAAGGTTTGCTAAAAAATTCAGCTCTTTTGAGATATATTTAGGCCTAATTTCACTCATCTATTTTAAACGTTTGTAAAACAAAAAAAAATACACGATAATTTTACTTTTTGGCTTAATTTGTTGGTATTTAATTACTAAACAAGAATTAAGAATAATTTTTGATGCAGGTGAAAATTTGAGATAAATCCCTTTTGGATACGCCGCGGTACGTGATGAAATCCAAATGATCAGTTTAGACCAGAAAAATAGTTAGTCATAGTTATTACATAACTGGTAGTGAAATTTATTACAAAATAATCTAAAAAAGACCTAATTTTAAAAAACATAAAAATAAATTTCTCAAAAAAATTGCTTCATTTTCAAAAAAGAAGGCAATTTTTGGAGGATTCTAGTGGAATGATACATGTAGCAATGCACTGGTCCAACTGCATTTTGTTGAATGTACTTGAACCCCAAGTTTACCGATTAGTATGCAATGTTTCACAATGAACAAAATTCCTACATGACCGCTTTTTATAAGCGTACGCTTTGTACGAATCATCTGTATACCTAAATTTATGCAAGGACAAATTGTAAGTACCAAATTATTCTTAAAGCATGTTTTTTTTAAACTGCATATTAAATTTCTTATTTACTTCATATTTATTATATATAATATAATACATGATTCAAATTTATACATAATGGATAGAAAATTATTATGAAAAAAAATAAATTGTTAGTGGCATATAGGATAAATAAAAGAGGAATATATAAAAAAAGGGTTACTAAAAACGCACGACAAACAAGGTCATGTTTAGCCGTTTAAAAGCTAAGGGGCGGACTTTTGACACGCACTGTATAATGCGTTAGACCAAGAATGGTCACTATCTGGGTAGTAAGTACTATAAAGCATATAAAACATATAAACACTTATATTGCTCTATTGTAAGGTCCTTTTTTACTGTATGTATCGCCTATTTGGTCTCCCTATTATCAAAATAGTATTGATCTAGTGGAGGGGGTTCAGCGTCGTTTCTTAAGAACTGCTGGTTTTAAATTGGCTATACCAAAGTTAAACTTTATAATTATCCAGCTGTGCTTGATCGCTTAAAACTGGATAATCTTTTTTTCTAGAAGGAATAAAGCTGATTTAATCCTACTGCACAAGATACTTTCCGGCTCAAAATTTGCGTTACGTAATACTTGAACGTTCCCTTAATTTCTATTTTATATTTAACAACCTAGGAACCACACCGAATATTGATATCTGTTCGGTTATCCTACAAAAAGGAAAAAACATATTTATGTACACTGTTTTTTGTTTTACTTTTTATTTTATTAATAATAATTATAATAGTTTATTTCAAAAATAAAATAAACATAATTTCACTTAAGTACCAGAAGTACTTGTTTGTGAGGATAAACAATACACAAAAAAATATAAACCTTAAAATTAGAACTTAAACAATAAAAATAAAATATATAAAATAAACTTAGACTTATCTTAATTACTTAATCTGGCTGTAGGCATTTAAATTAGTTTGATTTCACAAGAATATTTAAAATAATACATTAGACAAAAGAGCAAAATTAAATGAAATTAAACTTAAACAAACCAAGAATTACATAAGAATAATAATGTATTTTTGTTACTTTAAATACAATTTAAATGATCTTGCGTTTTATGAAATTATTTTGTTTTCCTTAATGCGGACCTGTTAAAAAGTCCAAGTCCGATCACTGATTATGATATAATCTTATTAAAAAATATATAGTCACCTTATTTTAGAGAGCTTCTGCACGTGATGCATTTTAAAGAATTCTTATAAATTAAAATAAAAGTAGGTAAAAAATATAAAATGTCAAACGGTTAATTTTTAATCGCATTTGTGAAGCTTTTAAGCTATTTTCGCAACGAACAACCTTGAGCAAAAATAATGTAAAATACGGATAAAAAAGTGAGAATTAACTAAATTGAAATTTCTAAGGTATCCTTTAGTAAAGGACCTCTATACAGCTTTAAATAAAATGCATTTGTGTTATATGTCCAAGAGAAGAAAGCCCAGTCTGTCAAAAAATAATATTTAATTAAATTAGTATGTTTGCCTGTTTGTCTGTAACGCTTGCAATTTTAACAAAATAACTTTTTTTTGAGTTTATTTGGGATGAACATTTTTTTGTTCGTAATTTTTTTGGGGGCGGGCATGTTGTCCCGGGAAAAGCTTTATAAATGAAATACTCTCGTAAAAATTGGTCTCGGCGCAAGAGTATTTAAATGTTTACAATATTTTCCTGAATATTGATATAATATAATTTAATTTAATTTTAATAAAAGTTGGCATATAAAAGAGAGGACACTGCAATAATTTTTAAACGTTATAGGAGGCCATTAAAACTAAACCTGATAATGATAAATTATCATAGATAATTTTGGCATTTTTTATTTTTTGAAAAGATATTTAGGCATTTTATATTGACTCACACATCAAATTAAAATTTTTGTATTTAAAACTGCATTTTGACAAAAATATTAGTAAAGTAAGGGAACGTTCAAGTATTACGTAACGCAAAATTTGACCATTTTAAACCCTCATCCCCCCATATAACGCGGCGTAACATTTTCGTTTGGACTTTTTAAACCCCCACCCCCCTTCCATTTGTAACGTAACATTTTTTTTACAAAAAGGAAAGAAATTGAAAGGACATTTTGCTTTAAGGTTTAAACCGGTCATTGCTTCCGTGTTTTAACCAAAAACTGGTCTGAGGTAATTTCCGCACCCGGTTAACCGAAAGCCGGTTATTGCTTATGGTTTTCCATCTCCATTTTTTTTGTTTTTGTTTAGACGATTTAATAAACGTGTGCAATAAAATTTGCAACGAATCCGTATCTTAGGCCTAACTCATTGTTATAAACGTGATCCAATAAACATTTTATAAGTTTATAATTTTTTAAGTATTACATTTTTACTGACACACAATCCCCCCCCCCCTCTGTAACGCGGCGTAACGCTTTCGAGAGCGTTAGTAATACAAGAATGTTCTCTAATGTAGAAAATGAAAACTTACCGAAAGTGTATATACCTTTTTTTACAAGGTGTCATAACCTTCAATTATAAATTATAATTTATTTTCAATCATAAGCAATAACCAATAATGTCAGCCACAGATTTTTATGGAATCTAAAAATAAAATCTTGTGTAATTAATACTTAAAATTTTATCTTTATTTCTTTGTTGTGTGTTTCTATAAATGTTTTGATTTTTTTCTGCCTTATTCCAATAAACAAAGTGTTTATTTTTGAAAGTTTCCAACTAATTTAAATTTCATTATATAAATGTGACCCAATTAAAACGAAACAGCTAATATCTCGAGAACTGTACAAATACAAATATAAACCTAGTAGAATTCTAAATTTTAACCACTCACCCTATAAAAAAATGTGTAAATTTACATGATAAATCAGAGGTAATATGTTGCCAAGCAGGTGCAAGTAAAATTTACGAGATTTAACTTGTTATTTTACAATTTTTTAGGAATATTACGTAAATGTACATGTAATATTCCTAAAAAATTGTAAAATTACAAGTTAAATCTCGTAAATTTTACGTACACGCGGTTGGCAACATATTACCTCTGATTTAGCATGTAAATTAACACTTTTTTTTGTAGTGCACCCCAAATAAATCAACTTTAAAATCCTAAATTTATTTGTATTACAATAAAAACTGCTCTTAATTAATGTGAAACAAAAATCCAATCCGTTCATTCCTTACTTGGCAAGTTTTAATATTTTAATATATACAGCCTGTTCCAGAACTCGCGTACCGAAATTTAAGAGGTGATTCTACATCCAAAAATATGAAAAAAAGTTTCTATAAAGGTTGGTCCGGAAATGAGCCCTAAGGGAGCTACGGCCCTTCGAAGATGACGTATTGAATGGGGAACAAAAAAAAGCACCAATAAAATTTTAATGCTGCAGGGTGATTCTTCATTTAAAACTGAGCAAAAATGTATTATACACCAAAACACCTAAATTTAATATTAAAGGAGTAATAGCCTTTTAAAAAGTAACGTTTTTGGTGGCACAAAATGTTACTTCCTCTTAATTGCATTTTTTTTTTGATAACGGTTGCTCCTACAGTGTTACACTATATTATATTTTATATGTATTTTTACAATAGAAATCTATATTTTTTACAACAAATCCAAAAAACATACACATAGAAAAGTTTTGGGCAAAAATGTTTTAAGCCTCATATATTTTGTCCGTATGGGCACGCCTCTGGATAAATTAAAAAAATAAATTAACATAAACTTATTGCCCTTATTAATACTAGTATACATGCAAAAGCTCGCCGCTCTAGCTTAAACGGTACCCGAGTTATTAATTAAAAACCTTATTTTTATTACAATTTTAAAGGGCCCTAGATCCCTTAGGGCTCATTTCCGGACCAACCTTTATAGGAACTTTTTTTATATTTTTGGATCTAGAATCACCTCTTAAATTTTGGCATGCCAGTTATGGATCACCCTGTATAACTAACTTAACAGAAAACATATTTTTTGCATTTATGTTTAGAATTATATTCTTTCACCGCCTTTATTTTTATTTTGGGTCACTTAGGTACCCCTGATCTACTCGCATCTCCAAAACAGATGAAAACATCTCCCAGCTTTCGTTAATAACACACCCAGGTTTAGGTATAGTATTTATTATTATTTATTATTAATTATTTTGTAGTTCTTATTACAGAGATGTGTAGAGCCCCAAATAAGCTTTATGCTTGTGCTAGAGTCTCTCCACTAATGATGACAAATTAATATATTAAACATTCGTTAGGTATACTCTTTAAATATATTTCTGATATAGAAGAGTAGATAGGTACCTACGTTTTCCGTTCTAGATAACTTTTTTATGCCAGTATTACGTTTCATCTCTTCAATAACATTTTTGACAGTGTCTGTAAAAAAAATGTTTTTAAGTTTTTTGTCTTTTGAGTAGTTTAGGCCTCCCCATTTCTACGCACATCTCCAAAACAAACGAAAACGTGCATCTCCCAGCCGCCTTCGCTAAAAACGCACACAACGTTAAGAAAACCGACGTTGCATTTCGTGCTGTTCCGTCTTGCCTGGCGCGCAAAATCGCGTACTGACCTATACTAACAGTCAGTAGTGAATTCGAACAGTAGACAAGCCTGCCCTTAGCCCTTATATCGGGCAAAAAGACATTGGGGCAAAATTTTATTTTTATGTTTTCGACAGAACTTTTTTCAACTGTGATAATTTTTTATTTTCTGTATTGGAAACTGTGAAATTCAAGTATTTTTGGAATGAAATATGCGGATGCACATCTACAAACTCGTGGTTAGTAGATTAGTTTTTGTTTTAAAGCTTTTGTTTTTAAAAACACATGCTTTGGTTTAAAGTACTTTTGTTGTAATTACTTTTTTCATCAGTGATACATTTGACTGTATGATTGCCTATATTAATACGCATGTTTTTACTTTACAAATGTATATACCTTTTCACTTTATATATGTTTCAATTTCTTTTGTCTCTTTGGGAAAACCTTTATTTTTTGTTAAATTAAATGCAATTAAATTTTAGAACATCCAAGTTTCAGTTTTTAAGGATTCTTACAATCATATGCATTTGTATTTTTTTAATTTAAGAAACTTTAAAATTGGTTATAACTGTTTAAAACAGAAACTTTTTTGACGATTATTTTAAAAATTAAAACTTTGAATAAAACCGGTAGTTTTTAAGCTGAACATTATAATTTAGCATTTATTTATTGAACTACTAAGTTACTTAGAAGCACGTGCATGCTAATCGCGTTTGTTTTATTGTTTTAAATATTTTTTAGTATTTAATTGTTTATAAAATACTTTCCTTTTTCCATACTATGGTAACCATAGATATTCCTATTTGCAAATTGCATTTAACTGGTAATTTAACCAGTAATGTCTACCAATTCCAATGGACTCCTTACTAGCAAGGGCCCAATTTTTAAAATCGTAGGAATTTACTCTTAAACGACGTTTTTTACATCATTTTCGTCTATTTTATTTTATTTAGGTTATTTTCTTCTAGTTTCTATATAAAATTTAGAATTATTCTTAAGATTTTAAAAATTAGGTCTCAGAGCAGTGAGAAAATAAATAATTTCAGATTTATATTAGTGTACTAAAATAATCTAAACCAATAGTCAAGAGCTGAAGACCATTTTCATTTTAATATTTTCTCCCGGCTTTATTTTATATATGTCTTAAAGTACATTCAAATTAAGCTTTTTCCAAGTCGCCGTGTTCTGGATCTGGTTTCTTTGGGTGCAAGAAGCCCCAAAAAGGTGGTAAAATAAAGTACCCCAAAATCTATTTTCAATTTACTGAGTCAAACGCATTACATTTACAGTTATATAAACTGTGACCAACTAATAATAAATTCTCATTTCTTTAAAAATCTAAACATGAGATACCTCTTGGCCCCAAAATTATTGTGTATGAGGTACTACCTCATTTCCACAGTTTTTCGAGCTTTTAGCACTCAAAGGAACTGGATCCAGAATCTGACGATTTGGAAATAAGTTAATTTGAATTTAGTTATACATATAGAAAATATTTTCTCCGAACCAAGTCACGTGACCATATATCCTTCTCACTTTGCTGTTCATAATCATAGAGTGGGAGAGAGCGCACGACAGTAACGTGACTTGGTTGCGAGAAATTTTTCACTATATATAAAATACAGCCAGAAGAAAATAATCAAATGAAAATGGTCACCAGCTCTTCGACTACAAGTAGTTATTTTAATAACATTTAATATAAAATTTAATAATAAATGCATAATCATTAATTGGGCCGCTTTAAGCAGAAACCTACCAACCCACATTGTGAGATGACGGTAGGTTACGGAAAATTTTACCCAATAAAGATATTACAAGAATTGAATTAAAGATTACATATTTTGTACGTGTTCTGATGTTTCACTTGTCCATTGACAAGTGAAACAAATGTTTAATTTTATATGTTTTAGTTAAAACGTTTAGAAGTTATTAGGGAAAAAGTTCAACGATTTACTGTCATCTGACAATGTGGGTTGATAAGATTCTGCTTAACGTGGTCCAATTATATAACTTGTTGCGAAAGCGGTGGGTGTATGATCGAAGAGTTATTAATATCCTAAATTTAAATCTCATATCCTTCTCATTTTATTGGATCCCGTTTTAGAACAAATTTTCAGTAGAAGATTGTTTGAGGCAGCTGTAAATCCTACGTTAAGTTTCTACACGCTACATAATTTCTTATTTGTAAGCAGTATTCCATTTTAGAGCTGTTAACTATGGAAAATATCTTTAAGTAAGCTCTTATGTCTTGGTATCTGACCTACCTTCTATAGCCGTCGCAATTACTATAGACTATTGTGCCTCTCACTTGCTCGCATCCTGCCTTACCAAGATTAAAGCGTAAAGTTGAGAGCGCGCTCGTCTATAGTGAAAATTATTACTATAGCCCTTTATACGACTTGTCCCCACTCTCTCCAATACACTCTCGTTTGTAAGTCTATCCAGAGACAGACTGGCTAGTTAAGAGTTCGGGCAGAGCCCTTCTGCCCTCAACTTAATTTATAGTGGTCCAATATTCAGTACAGAGGGGACCCCCTGAGAGTTAAAATCCCTTGGGTCATTCTGTAAGGTCAGTCCAGCCAGCCACTTTATCCAGCCATTTTATCTTTAACCTTAGCACTACATGTCAAAGGACTCTATTTTTGCCTATCTGCCATCTCTATTTTAAGTTTTGCAAATGTCTTTTTCCTAAATTCGCACTAATCGAACTGATGTTATCACAAAATAGTCCTATATACCGTCATATATTGCTTGAAATGATATTCTTATTCATTCAGGCGATAAGTGAAACGGACACTCCCTAGAAACTGGTTCGAAAGTCAGTATAAGCCAGTGGTTCCCTCTACTACTAGCCCACACAAGTCCTGGACTTAGGGGATGCTTAATTAAGTAGAATAGTACGAGGTTAAACAAACAAACTATTCTATCATAGTAATTTCAAATAACCATGGCAGAAAATTAACAAATTTCTAATTTGCTATTACAGATCATCCACAATAGCAAATTACCATGGTAAAAATGCATTTTTTTTCTATGAAATAAAGGTTATTAAATTTACTCCTTTGGCTATTTTTTGCCCTAGTATACCTTTCGCCTTTAGAATCTTTGGTAATAATACTTGCCAAATATGCAAATTACGATGAAAATAACACAAAAAATGGAGAAAATAAAAAAAAATTAAAAAAATATATTTTTTTATTTTAAGCCTTTTTGTTATTTGCATTTTTTCGATGCACTATTTGGCTTTTACACCGTTAAAAATATATTTTTATAAATTAGTTTCCATTTTAGAACGTACACTATAAGAAATACATGTTTAATTCCAGATATAATTTGCTTGGCTCAAGTAATATCTACATAACTCTTGTAATTATTTCTCTAGGTGTAGATTTAATATCATATGAGGAGTCCGGGATTAGAAGCCACCATCTGCATTTAAAAAAACAATGAGTTATTGATTGTTTAGACATTATTACAGGCCAATTCTCCAGAAAGAAGTATGCTAAATAACACATAGTCTTATGGTGCCATTTGGGAAACTTTTTTCATCCGAAATAGTCCACGATAATGTCTTTATCACCAATAACTCGTAGGTCTTTAAAATACAGATGGCGGCTTTTGATCCGGCATAACATATGCTTTTTATGCAATGAATACCATTTTTTCTTCGTGAAAAGTAATAAACTAAATGTTCTATTTTAAAAGTTTTATTGTACAATGCTTCTTTGTCATCGTCGTTTAAGTCGTCGTCGTCGCGACGAGTTAATCCAGACATTTTGAGATCTTAAAAAAAATTATTTTAATATACAACATAATATTTTGTATAATAATATTATTATTTATAATTAGATTTCATTTTTAATACGATCCTAACCTAAAATAAGCAATTCAATTTTTAATAAAATAATTAAGTATGGCTAAATAAACTTGCATACATGAGTATTAAAAGCTCTTATTTCTGTTTATTTAACCTAATTCCCATTTTCAACGAATTATTAAACAAACACCATTTATTTGATAATGTTTTTGAGGTTAAATTAAACAAATACTGCACAATTAACAGCACATAGTAATTAACTGTAGTTTTTGCAAAATTATCTAAACGTTTAAAAAAAGAAATGCCAAATAACGGTATATTATTTAGCATGGTAAATCTAAGAAACAAAAATAATATACATATGTATAATATGATAATGTAAAATATGATTAATTATAATTGAATAGGTGAGATCAAGAATCAAGAGATAGCCAATTTGTTCTTTGGTTTAAAACGCATCTGTTGACACAAAAAAGGTAAACATATCACATACTATTATGCCCCAGCAACACATTAAATATGTGATTGAGACAAAGAAGGGAAACATTCCAAGAATTTCGTAAAGTATGAATATTTTTTATATAATTTGTTTAAATACAAGACAGTCTTGTAATTAAATTTTAGTCAATTTTCACTACACATCAGAGCTAAAGTAGAGGTTTTAAAAAGAAACCACTTATTAAACATTTTTACTATGGTTACGATGAAAAAGTTTGTAATGTTGTGTTTCTTTATTGGGCTTATGGTTTGGTTGCTATAAAGTTTTTTGTTAATTCCCGAAAGTTGGATCGAGTGCAATCTTTCCCTTCTTGCTCTCACCGGTTCAATTATTAATTACTGATCTTGTCTTTTAATTATTTTTTTTTCTTTTTTACAATTTTTTATATTTATTGTTAATAAACAAGCCTATTTATGTTTTATTATTCTGCTGAATTTAGCATTTTTAATATTAAAATCCTTTCAAAATACTTTTTAATACTCTTGCTCCATATATGATTTTGGTGAAATTTCACGCTCTTGAAAATTATTTAATAACAATTTTTGTCTGGAAGGTGAAGAGAATACCATTACATTTTCTTTCCTTATTCCTATTGTCTGTTCCTATTGTATATGGTTTAAAAGCCTCATAGAAATCAAGTCATGTATATTTCTTCCAATAACAATCGGACCGAGATGAGAGCCCTGCGGCACTCCCAGTATAATATGCAACATTTTCTAACATAGATATAGAATTTAAGATAAAGTTAACAATTAATATTTAATATTAATAAATTATAATTAAACAATGTGAAAAATGCTAGTGACCTTAGATAGTATATATTGTTACAAAAGCAAAGTATTAGCTACGTAGCTAGTAAATATTGTGTACAGTCACATAAAGAGGTTCTGCTTTGCAAAGAAAGAAGAATGCAATTAAACAGACAACTTTTTTGCCAGCCAGTTTTCAATCCTTAGCTTTAACAATTGCCTCCCTATATATAGGGATACTATAGCCCACAATGTCCCTTAAGGATTTCTGTGAGTTTACTAAGCGTGGTTCAGTTTCTTAGTTGCCTTAAGGTTTTTGACTTGTTTGGACCGGACCAATTTTTTCTTGTGACTTGTTTCCTTGTGATGCATGTGTTCAGGTTTTATCTGGTCATACAAGGTGAATTATTTTGATTCTAACTAACTCCTTTATGGGTTCGATGCACTCCTGGACGGGAGTGTATTTAGCGCCAAATACTAGGGCTGCTTGGCTGTCTAAGCATATGCCCTTCGTGTTTCACCATGTGCCTTAATTTTAATTAAAGAAACTTTTTTATTAGTTAGCTTTTTAATAGGGAGTTAGTTTACACAAGGTTATGTTATCCACAGTAACAGTATCTCTATATAAATATCAGGCAAGGGGGACATGTGCATGTGGGTAGTCATATAAATTTATTAGGCACATGACTAATTACGGAATAAATAATATTTTTTAAAATACCTACCGACAATAATTTGAGAAAGAATTTAAGGCCAGCAAACACATATATAATAAAGTTTAGCTAGTCATATCGGCCTTGGAATACTCTACAACCATAAAACTAGCTTTTAGACAAACTATTTGTTGGTAATTTATTGAAAATTCCATACATAAATATTAATAAATGTTAGAAGAATCTTAATCTGGAAATATATAATAGTAACCTTAAACATCAAGGTAATGTGCAAAATGTCGTAAACAACAATTTGAATTAAAAGTTTCTGCTGCATACATAAAACGAATCTTTTTAATAATAATTTTCATCATCATCTATGCCAACATTAAATATATGTAAAATTACCTTTCAAAGTAGTTTTTGTGAAACAAACACGTAAAATTTTCTTTAAGAACGTTTAGTTTAGTTTAGTTGTTTCAATGCGGGGTTCATAGCCCTCAACATCTGGTCCCTAGGGACCTTTGTGTTTACCGCACAGACCTCCTCAGAGCATCCCTGTTTCTTTTAAAAAGTCCAGGTATGGTTTCAGGGGAGTGTTCATGATCTCGTTTGGTTCCAGAGAGTCGTTCCCAAAGTACTTCCATCTTAGGCCTATTAGCGATGGACATTCACATATGAGGTGGTAGGGTTCTTCATCCCCTTCCCCACATCTCCTGCACACGGGGCTCGTAATCTGTCCCATTACGTGTCGGTGCTTGTTCAGTAAGCAGTGTCCAGTTATTATACCCGTTATTGTTCTCAGTTGACTCCTGGACATGCCTAGAAGTAAGCTGGTTCTTTTCTTGGTAGGTCCTCCTAGGAAGAGTTTGGAGTGCCTCATTCTAGGAGCATCTATCCAGTGTTGCTGGTGTTCATCCCGCAACATTCTCCTGACCTCGTGTCTGGCCGTGGAATATGATACCCCACAGCACGGTTCTGGTCCTGTGAGTACAGCTTCACTTCCCTTTCTCGCAAGGTCGTCTGCCTTCTCATTACCATCTATACCTTGATGTCCTGGAACCCATATCAAATTTACTTTGTTATGTTCAGCCAGTTTACATAGCTCGTTGTGGCATTCGTATACCAGTTCTGAGCTAAAGGCATATAAGTATAATGCCTTTATGGCTGCCTGGCTGTCCGAAATGATATTTACTGTCCTACCCGTGTAGGACGCTGATGTCATTTCTTGTGCGCAGACATAAATCGCATAGATTTCAGCTTGGAAAACTGTTGCCTTGGTTCCCAGGTTTAAGCTAATTTCTTTGCCCGGTCCATGGATTCCTGCTCCGGTCCCTTCTTTCATTTTGGATCCATCTGTGTACCAGGTTTCACCTTTTAGTAGTTTAGGGTATAGTCCATTTTTCCATGCATCCCGGCTAGGTATCTCAGCCTTTGCCGGTTGCCTGAAATCATAGACTATAGCGATCCTATCTGTTTTCATGGATAGTATATCTGTATTGTCAATGTTCTCAAAGATTTTAGTATGTTCCAACCCTCTATGGCGGTCTCCCATGCCGTTAATCCTTAGTCTGTACGCTGCCATAAGTGCCTCTGTTTTTGCCACCAAGTGCAATGGAGGTAGGTCCAGTAGGACTTCTAGTGCTGCGGTGGGAGTAGTGCTCATTGCCCCCACTATCCCGATGCAGGCAAGTCTTTGTGCCTTGCTTAGAATCAGTCTGTTAGTAGTGGAATTGGCTTTATGCCACCACACTAACGCCCCATATGTCACTATGGGTTTTACAATTACATTGTATACCCAGTGCAACATTCCGGGTTTAATTCCCCAGTTTTTACCAAACATGCGTCTACAGGCCCATAGTGCTCTAATAGCTTTGTTGGTTTTATCTGTTAGATGGGGTTTATAAGACAACTTGCTATCCAAGATTACTCCTAGATATTTTGCTTGCCCCACTAACTTCAGCTTAGTTCCAAATAACCTTGGAGGCTCAATTAAGAGTTTCCTTTTGTTGGTAAATGGAATAAGTGTGGTTTTTGTAGGGTTTACCGACAGTCCCACTCTTCTACACCAATTCTCTATGACCTTTAGGGCTCCCTGCATCACTTCTGATACAGTTTTGCCGTACTTGCCACATACGAGAACCGTTATATCATCAGCATATCCCTGAGCATAGAAGCCATGTCTCTCCAATTCCTCCAGAAGACTGTTCACCACGAGGCACCATAGGAGTGGCGATAACGCCCCTCCTTGAGGACATCCTTTCGCGACCAGCACTTCTATCATTGATTGTTGGAGTGATGCCTCAATAGTTCTGTTTTTCAGCATGGTCATTACCCATCTACATATTGTATCTGGTACCCCATGTCTATTGAGTGCATTTTCTATTGATTCATATGAGGTATTATCAAATGCCCCCTCTATGTCCAATAGAGCAGCTAGACAAATTCCTTTGTCTTTAATTGCCTTCTCTGCTCTTTTTGCTAGCTCGTGTATAGCTAGTTCGCAGGATTTACCTGCTTGATATGCATACTGGAGCCTATGCAAGGGTCTTGTTTTCAAGACCTTGTCCCTTATGTATCTATCAAGCAGTTTCTCTAATGTTTTTAGGAGAAATGACGTTAGGCTTATCGGTCGATACGCCTTGGCTTCGGCATATGTTGCCTTGCCAGGTTTAGGTAGAAAAATTACCTTTACCTTCCTCCAGCCCTTCGGTATATATCCAAAGGCCAAACTTGCCCTAAGTAGATTAACTACTGGTGTAGTTAGTGCGCTTATCCCGTTCTGTAGCAAAGCAGGAAACACACCATCCTTCCCAGCAGCCTTAAATGGTTTGAATGAATTCACGGCCCATTTAAGCTTTTTAGCATCCACTATTTTGGATGCAAGCTTCCAGTCTGCCCTGGTGGGCCTCCTTAAGCCTTCTGTCTGTATGTTATTGTTCTCATTACCCCGGTTCCTTTCAGACCCTGGGAAGTGAGTTTTTAACATAACCTCTAGCGTCTCTTCTGCCGTTTCAGAGTAGGCCCCTGATTCGGTTTTTATAGATCCTAGGTTATAATCTTTTTCCTTTCGGAGGGCCCTTTGGAGTCGTGAACATGTAGGTGTATCTTCGATACCCTGACAGAACTTCCTCCAGGATTCCCTCTTTGAGGTCTTGATAGCTTTGCTATATCGGGCGAGAGATGCTTTATAGATCTCCCATTCGTCCGTGTTTTTAGCTCGGTAAAACAGCCTTCTCGTGTCCTTTCTCATTTCTGAGAGTTCCTCATTCCACCACTCAACATTTTTACAAACCCTGCGTGGTTTTAGTGGACAGCTGGACTCGTAGGCTGATATTATCGCCGACTGTAGAGAGTCGCTAGCAATCTCTAAGTCCACAACACTGGTGATTCTTCCCCCAGGACATTCCCTTAGGCCCCGATCTAGTTCCCTTTCATAGGATGCCCAGTCGGTTCTCTTGGGATTCCTGTACATTAGAGCTTCCTCGTGTTGTGTGTCTAGGTCATAGCGTATGTATCTATGATCCGATAAACTCGGCTCATCTGAGACATGCCACCTTTTCACTAAATCGCTAAAGTGCCTTGTTGCCACGGTAATATCTATTACTTCCCCTCTCACTGCTGTGACAAAGGTGTGTTCATTCCCGCGATTTAAAACATCTAGATTATTAGCTAGAAGAAATTCAAGTAGAGACTCACCTCGGTTATTGATGTCACTGCTGCCCCACACGATGTGGTGCGCGTTGGCATCGCACCCGAGTAGCATTTCCAGGTTTCTACTGTCACAGTGTGCTACTAAGCGCCTCATCTCATCCGTCGGTGGGGCACCTGCTTGATCGTATGGTAGGTAGATGGATCCCAGAATTGCTTCTTCCTCCTTTCCCTCCAATGTCAAGTTGATCTTTGCAGCCACTAGGTCCCTGCAACAGAAATCCCATAAGGGCAATATATTAATATTTTTCTTTGCAATTATGCATGCACGAGGGTTGCTTACCACCGGGTTGTATGTAGCCCAGTCTCTTGCGATCGCCCCTATCCCTCTGATCTTCCCCTCGATCGCCCAGGGTTCCTGAATCAGAATAATATCAATATTATTTTTTATTATAAATGCTCCCAGGGCAGCAGATGCCGCCCTGCACTTATGTAAATTTACCTGTAAAATCTTCAGCATTGGCTTTCTTCTACAGGCTTCTCACCAGCAGGTTCCTCCGTTCCCTTTCTGGTGTCTGGTCCACTTACGCCCCCAGTTTCTTGTTCCATCAGCTCTGGATCATTTGCTGACCCTGATGGAATTTCTTGCCCTGCAGTATCGCTAGGCTCCTGCTGGGCAATGGGTTCTGGTCCTGTTATCGGACCAGGGACTACAACTTCCGCCCCGGTTTCCGCAGTTTTAGGGTCTACTTCCATGGGAGTTCCTGTCGGATCCTCCCTTTCGGCATTCCCTTTCGCTGCTTCTCCCTGAGTTTTACTCGTTGCAGCCCCCTTTTCTTTTGTTCCACCGATGGCCCAAAATTGTATTCTGCCTAGGGTATAGGCGAGTTTGTTGCCCCGATCCAGAATCGTCTTCCATGAGCCTTCGCCCATGGTGATGACCAAGTTCTGACCCTTTGCGTCGGCCTTGGCATCAACGACCTTCCAACCGGCAGTCTGAAGACCCTTGTTTTGGGTCTGCAGCCTTTTCAGGACTTTGGCCGGTTCCGTTACCGGTCCCGGGATCCATACCCCTGCCCTTACCAGCTTGGGTAACTCCGTTGCCTTCATTACCGCAAGCTTGGCCCCTGCCCAGGGTTGGGTTTGTGGTATCACCGCACGCAACCAGTCGCTAGTGTCCTGGTCCGTGCAGATGATAATCACTGCCCCTCCCTGTCGATATACGTGTTCAAACATAGGTGACGGTCCCCCTTCGGGTATGTCATCAATTTTGCCCACGATTGCTGCTTTGAGTGCTTCTGTCTGCTCCTCAGAAATAGCATTCTCAGGGAATCCCTTGGCTACAATAGCCATTTTCAACCCTGATAAGGCCGCTTTGTAGCTGGGTGCTTCCGCTCCCCTGCTGAGCTTGGCTGGCCTTCTTCCTTGTGGGGTTCTCGATTCAGATCTGCTCCTTTTGGGAGCTTTCTGATCCTTCCCCCCTTGTTTTTTCGCGGTAACAGGTTTCGGCGTAATTGGGGGCATTCTCACGCCCCCAGCTTTTCCTCCACTTGTACCGGGTTCACCTAGATTTCGCTTTTGCGTCTCTAGTGCTGCCTTCTGTTTTGCAGCCTTCCTTCTTTGTGCACCCGAGAGTCTTTTCTCCCTCAGGCGGAATGTTTGCAGACCTTCCAGTACTCTCTCCGTCTGCACTTTAAGATCGGGTTTTTCAGCCCTACCTCCAGTGTTCGGGAGATTGCCCTGGGGGTCTGGATTGCTCGTCGATGCAGCTTGCGGGTTTGAGTTGGACGTCAGATGCGCCCCACTGCCCACATTTTGCACCGCGGATCCACCCTGCTCTGTTTGCGGCAGGGGCCTCTGAGAAGTCCCACTGCTTGCACCCTGAGAGGTGGATGGTGTGATACCTGAAAGGTTTTTTAAAATTTTTATCTTTCTGTTCTTCATCTTGTTCCCACGAAAGTGCACGATTTTGTCGGTCGCACTGGTGGTGACGGCTTTCACCAGTGAAGGCTATTTCCTGCCCGGGTTCCGCCCGGTGCCCGGGAGGTGGCGTCGCCAGACGGTGATCCTCCTCATCACCCATGCATCTCCTCGGCGCGATACCACGCTCACCTTGAGATTGAGGGGTTTTTTCTGTGGTACCTTCCACTTTGGTCCAGCCGGTTAAGGCAAGACCACGATCCCCAGTCCCTCTGTTACCACTACCCCCCTGCCTGGACATGGGAGATCAGTGCAGTCCCTGTGGGGGCACTGCTACCCCCTGTCCATTTAGGGGAGGTCGTTGCAGCACACAGAGGGGTACCGGTTTGACTGCTGATCAGTTTTAAAGCTCCCCCACCGGAGTCATTGGGATGTGGGCCCAATGACCCACTCGTCAAGGCGGCAGTCTCAGGGGAGCTTTAAGAACGTGGTTCACGCTTTAAATTTGATGTCATGAGAGCCAAGATATGTGTTAAAAACAAATGAGATTGGCATTGCAAAAATACACTTCCTATTCTACTAAAAACGTTACATTTTGTTTAGAATATGTGTAATAATAGTTTTATTCGAGAAACCATCCAAGAAACTTTATTTTTGGACCTTATGTCAAAAACTATTTTATTAACAAAATAAAAAATGAAATTTTATGTGCATGTTATTCCTCCAGTTATGGAGGAAAAATAGTTCCTAGGGATTAAACTTGTTGCTATTACATAGTGGCGCCTTCGCCAAAATTTCAAATAATTATAATTGAAATATTATGCCCTGTCAGGCAAAGAAGTCGTATCTGCAATTTTGCGGTTTTTAGGTTTTTGGATGGTCAACAAAATGAATGATACTCTATTTTACAAATGTGTCATATCTGCTTTTAAACTATGTTTGTTAAGTTAAAATGGCGAATGTTCAAATATTTCAATTAAATGCATCCTGCACTTACGACTTTTGTGATTATCTTAGGTGAAAGACAACCTTACATTTGTCGCTTAGTTTATTTGAGTTATTGTCTAGTTTGGCTATTTTTGTTTTTTTTTACTCTAGTCAAATAAAATCATAAATATCTTAAACAGTTTCGACAGCATATGCAATTTTATGAAATACGCAAAATCTCAAATAGTATCTTAAAGTACTAGTTTCATAACATACGTTTTTAGCGCACGAGTACAAGTTTAGAAAACGAGCCGCTTGCGGTTAGTTTAAATTGATGACTGATTTAGGGATTTTTGTTTCGAATTGGCATTACAGTTTTCTCCATGTTTAAAATTCTAAGCACGAATATTATTTTGATATATTTTATAGTCATTTCTTCTCTTTCCACTGCAAGTAACCAAGCCACAATTTTAACACGGTAAAACATAACCAAACACAAAATTTTGTAGAAAATTAAACTTTAAACCGACGTACACCCAAAAGAAAAAAAGTAGAGACCTCTTATGGGCCTATAAGAACACGCAAAATGCGTGTGATTATGAGCTTATAAGAGTCGCAAAATAGAAAAAGTAGTATTTTGCTTTTGCTTTAAAAAGAGCAGTTATTAAAAAAGGAGTATTCTTTAAATATGTACTTTAAGGTACTATATTTCCAAATAAAGTTAAAACAAAAGACATACCCGTCTCGCAAAAGCTTTGTTTTAATAGGTGTTACCAATCGTAACGTTTCACGTTTTGTTATCGTAACTTACGATAACGTAAAACGTTAAAAATTATCTTCTTAATTTTAGTGCGTTAACACTATAGTTCTCCGCATGAAAGAAAGTCTCCGACTTAGGGGGGAGGAATCATTCGCGCTCTCTTCTTTCCGTCAAGAGCGTTATAAGGCGTGCGTGCCTACATCGTTCCTCCCACTTGCACACACATTCCAAACATATTTACCGTAGGCGCAGATCCGTGCGTTAAACTATATCATGGCAGTTTCAAAAATAATATGGCATACAACTATGTTAGTGCCTAGGCAAAATAAAGAGTCTAGTATGTGACCAGCTTTTTTGTTTTTATTTTTTTAAGCTTTTAGTGTTTTTACTTATAAGTAAAAAAAATAGGTAAAAACTTTTTAGAAACTGAGTAAGCTTACAATTATTAGCTTTTATATTTTTATTCAATAGCATAATAAAATTTATATATTTATATTATACCTTCACTGTTTTAAAGAATTTTTTACTTAATGTTTTTACTACATAGTAATGTATGGTTAATTTTTATGACGTTTAGTTCTTTTGAATTTTATACTCTTATCATAACATGAAAATGACTGAACTTTGAGTCCATATTTCTTTAATTAAAATTATAATCATCGATTAAAATGATTATTTGATTGATCTAGGTAAGGAAAGGTCAAGAAAAAAAAATAATTGAATAAATGCCTTAATAATTATTATGTTTAGCTTTGGTTGTAAATTCAATTTTATAATTACTGGGTAAATTTTTAAAAAGCCATGAAAGTATAAAATGCTCCTCATTTCGTAGTAAACTCTTTGTAGACTATCTTCTTCTGTAAATAATTCCAAGCAAAATTTTCGGATTTTATATCGTTATGCAACAATTTGCAATTTTACACAGCCACAAAAAAGTCCAGATTTTTTTTATTTTATTTATGTATTTTGAAGCGCTAAATCGGAATTTGAGATCGAAATAGTACCTTATTCGATTATTTCCAAAACTAATCAGATTAGGTGCTATTTTGACCTCAAATTAGGATTCAGCGCCACAAAGTACATATGAATATATGGTAATATTTATACTCATGTCAATCTGAGAATGCGACTCTGACGTCACAGAGCGTAACTAAATTGTAGGGTAATTGAAACTTATTTCTTAAGATGTAATAAATGATTTTTTTTTATATACATTTTCTATACATAATTCTGTATAATAATTATGTATTAAGTCTTAATAAATAAGTTTCAGTTACACTACAGAATGCTTTTTAATTTACGCACTGTGACAGAGTGACGACATGCTAAAATTAATACAACGTAATAGTTAGATAATTCTACTAATTTTTAATGATTGTAAATAAATTAGTATACATTTTTTGTAAATAAAACTAACTTAATTTTCAGGATCTATACCTGACAAGGTTATCTTTCGCTTTGAAATGTGAAAATTTCTGATCTTATATACTTGTATACTGTTTTAAATAAAATAGTATAACTCACTTAAAGCTTAAGATTATCTGACGTAGGCCGAAGGTCGTCTCTTGCCTTAAAATGTGAAGTTTTTTTAACATGATATGTAATAATACATTGGGGTAAATAAGAGAGTAATATTAAGATTAAATTGTAAAATTCATATGAATTTATAAGTTAAATCTACGATGACAACCTATAAATAACTAAAATTTGTGGTGACTAAAAAAAAAAACGAAAATTGGAAATTTTGCTAAAAAACTTATTATAACTTCAGAGCGGATCCAGGAAATGGTCCTGGGGAGGGGTTAAATTCCACAAACTAAAATTGTATATTCTTAAACAAAGAAAAAAGAAAGTCCTAGCGCCGGAGGCATAGATTTATTCATTTCATTTTAATTTTAAACCAGTCTTTTAAATTAAAATTAATTAAATTAAAAATTTTTAAAAAATATAAGAAACTCTAGCGCCGCAGGCGAAAAATTTTACGGTCACTCTTAAGTTCTATAAAAACGTAAGAAAACACAAGTGCCACAGGCGATTTTTTTTTTATTTATAAAGTTTAATTAATGAACATTTCACAAAAATTCCAGAAGGCTCTAGCTCCGCAGGCGAAATTTTTTACGAATTTCGCTTACCCTATGGCAACAGGTGAAAATTTTTACAAACTTGATGATCTATTTTAATTTTTAAGCAGTTTTATTATTCAAAATTTCACAAAAATGCAAAAAAGCTCTAGTGCCGCAGCATGCGGCATGCCGCAGTTATTTTTTTACAAACTTTAATTTTAAAACAGTTTTACATTCCAAATTACACAAATTACGCAAAAACGTCAGAAACCTCTAGCGCCGCAGGCCAATCTTTTTACGAATTTAAAGGTCTATGCAACACGCAATATATACCTTAAAAAATACAACACGCAATATATACCTTAAAAAAAAGCTCGTTTTGGCGCCCCTTACTACTTTTTCTGGGTAGGAGGCTTCAACCTCCCCTTATTTATATCATGAAAATGTGTATTTAGAAAAAAATTGCTACAAATTCTACAATTATTTTATCCTGGGGGGGGGGGGGTAATTACCCCCATTACCACTCCCGTGGATCCGCCACTGTTACTTATAATAAAAAGTCCAAACTAATTATGAATTGAATTATAATTTTTATGCATTATAAGGTAACTAAAAATTTATAAGAAGGCAGATATTTACTGCTTTAATCATTCTTAATTTTTAAGACTTAATGGCCTAATTCTAAAATGTTAGGGGGGCGGCGGTTCCCCCCTGTACGACGAAATGACGCCCTTACTTATTTTAATTCCTTGGCTGGGATTTCTTTCGCTAAAACCGGTTAAAAGGGTTAAAAATAAATAATAAAATTTTTGAACGTTGAAAGTACCTACTCTTCTGGAGATCCATGAAGAGTATTAAAAGGACGATTCAACTGACGATTATAAATTTCTAATACTAATTCTATTCAAGAAATTAAAAATCAAGGTCCACTTTAATTATTTTATTTATTACAAACAAATTAAAGAATATTATTCCTTTTTGTAAGTAAACATTAAATTTAAATTGATAGGTATGAGGTATTCGTAGATAAATTTAAATTATATATATGCAAAAATAACTTCTTATCTCAAAAATATACATAATTATCTGTTTTGTAATATTTTTTATATTTTTTATGATGCTTTTAAAACATTTTAATAAAAAATAATGCAATAATGATAATATTGACAATAACGTCGAATAATTATAAATACTTGAATTTGAAATTAGTCGCAGCAAAATTTTTTGTGAAACTTGTCGAAAAATTATATTATTTTGATACAGCTAAATACCAAATTATTTTCCTTCACTCTTTAGATAAAAATTACTTTAAACCAAATTTTTCCTGTATACTATAAGAATTTAAAATTTGGCGGAAAACCATCACTGAGAGCAGAAGATAGCTTTAGAAAGAAAATAAATCCGAAATATGTTGTTTTCTGTAATTATTTTAAGTGGATTGCATCTATTTTTTTTAACCAATGTAAAGGAAATAAATACTTCCAAACGTGTATAATACTAGCATATACCCGAGACTTCGTCCGCGTAGGAATCGAGACACTAAAAATCATCAAGTTCACTGTTGCGGTATATTTTAAAACAATAAGGAAAAAGTCCCGTCGCCCATCACCCGTCACCCGTCGCGGCTTCGCCCGTCGCCCGTCACCCGTCACCCGTCGCGGCTTGATGTAAGCCTATATATATATATATATATATATATATATATATATATATATATTCTTCGAACGGGTTAGTTAAAAACTTAAATTAGTTCTCCCTTTAAAAAACCTTTCAACCCTCATTTCACCCCCTTAGTGGTCGAATATCGAAAAATCCTGAAACTCCATTCTTTTCGATTTTGATAAAGAACATTTTTGCCAAATATGTAGAATCTAGATTAAGCTGTCTCTGAGATACGACCCCCGTTTCGCCCCCTTAAGGCTTGAATTTCGAAAAATCGCTTTTTAGTGGGTGCTTACATCATAAAAGGAACGAATTTTCCAATTTCAAGTTTCTAGATCAAGAGGTTTAGGCTGGACGTTGATTCCTGTCAGTCAGTCAGACAGTCAGTCAGGATAAAGCCGCTTATGTAGTAATAATTTTCACTATAGGCGAGCGCGCTCTCAACTTTCCTCTTTAACCTTCGTAACGCAGGATGTGTGCAAGTGATAGGCACAATAGTCTATAGTAATTGCGCCGACTATACATATATATAGAGATACTCCTTGATCTTATTTACTTTTCGTAGTATTTAAATCTATTTAAAGGTAATATGTGTCTCGTTCGCACATAAAATGAACTTGGCACATATTCCACATTAATTCAGATGCATATACATATAAACACTGTGTCAGTAACTTAAGTAAAACATCGTTTAAATAGTAGAGGTAATAAAACGAAAAATAAATGCCTTTTCATTCATAAAATCAGACAAGGAAGTGGTAATTATATTATTTATAGTCTACAGTTTCCAGCGATGCTTATTTCATACAATATTACTACGAGTTTGCTGGTGATGATGTTCAATAAAACCTAAGCTTCCATTTAAATAAATAACTTTGGAATACTACCTACTACTAATAGTAGTAACACATTTAAAATTATAAATTATAATGTGACGTTCATTAGATGTTTTAAACCGACGTTGTGTATACCTATGGTCCATCCAGTCATGCATGATAGTAGTTTAAAAATTCCCGCGATTTTTAGGGCACATGATTGGTTAAAGACACGTACCTTTTAGACTATAACATATTGGATATATTTATTTACATTTTTTCACAATGAGTGGTCGTTAAAACTATTGAAAAAGGTTCTTTTTTGGTTTATTCTTCATACACTGACATATTATACATATTTACATATTGGAAAAACGCAAATTATATTGAAAACAAGCAAAACGGCAAATTTTTAGGTTACAATGACAATTTAAGGCCTATCCAGAGGCTCGCATAACAAGCATAGTACATAAGAATGCGATACCGTGATTGGCTTACAAGATACATGACGACACATTAAGCCATTTAAATGTTAGTAAAATATGTCAAACCAAAGCTTGCAAAAACTTTTCATAGCTATAGTTTAACGTTTTACTTAAAAAAATTATAAAAATGTTTAAGTAGAAACCTAAAATTTTTGGGAATAATAGTTTATAGATGTAGGGGTTCTTATTACTCCCTTTTTCCCTAAGCGAACGTTCAAGTATTACGTAACGCAAATTGTAGCCAAAATATAAAATCTCTACAGCCTTTATTAACGCGAGAAACGGGGATATGAAGTGTATGAATTTTGGTACAATTTGTGTTACGTAATTATGAGCGTTCCCTAATCCTGTAAAATGTCAAGAGTCTTGAAAATCATGAGATGAGATAAGAAGTTAAAAGTCGAGAAATGGTCAAGACAAGATCATTCCATTTCTTGTCTCAAAAGTTAAGACTCGAAAATCCATTGATGAATCTGTAAGTTGTATTTTTCATTTTTTAAAAGAAAAAAAATATGGCTTGCATCCATTTAATATATTGTACTATATTAGGCATCGAGTACGCGATCCTATTTTTTAGAGCACGAGAGTGCTTATTTTTTTAGCAAGCGAAACCGAGTAAAAAAATCACTCGAAGTGTACTGAAATAGTTATGCGTCGAAGTGTGTATACTATTTTTCCTACGACCTAACACCTAAGCATCCAAAAAACGCAAAAATTGCCTTAAAATTAATTTTATTAATTTGACGTTTTGTGTTTGACCTTTACTTGTTTTCTGACAGCAGATATGTAAAATCAGTTTATTGTCACTTTCTGACCTCTGCCATGTCAACGGGTGGAAAATGAGCACTAACTACTAACTATAGGTCGTAGGAAATAGTTATTTGCGGTAGTAGTGAGTTAACTGAGATATTCCTGACGTGAAAAATTGAATTAATTATTTTAAAATATTATAATTCACCTAACATAACACGTTTATTTTTCTAAAAATATAATTTTTAAATAGATTTAACAAGTGACATCATAGATGTGAAAACTTTTTACCAAATTTTTTTAAGTGTATTTATGCATCAAGTGCGATAAAAATTATTGTAGGTAAATACATTTAAAAATTGATTGGTATATCAAACAAAGTAAAATTTAAATACTTAATATATATTTGCTTAATTTATCTGGCGTATTTATTAATTAATTTAAATGTTAAAAATATTATTGACTAGTCATTAATTTTTGTCATAATATTGCGAAAATATAGCAAAAAAATAAAAAATATTGTTTACATAAAAATCGCAAGCACGAACGTAAACCAGAAAATATAGCCATAAATAAACGATTATTTAGTACTTTTTACGAAATTTTTGTTATTTTTTTTTAATGTACAGTTATTGTATACTTCACAATAAATGGAAGATAAAAAATTCCACCGTTTAAAGGTTTTGATAATTGACAAGTTCATGCCATTTCAACAACTAAATTTACTGAATTAACTCGCCTATGTCATGTAATTACAACTTTTTAATCTAGATAAAAAATTATAAGCATCAATTTTTAATCCCGTCAAATTCCCATTTACCGTGCAAGTCAATGATTGTTCCAACATATTGTTTTAATTGGTTTTAATAAATACTATTATATTTTTTAATAACAATAACTCCAAGCTGCAGTGCCTGCAGTATGGGTCATAATATTGAGTTCGTTATTTATAATTTAGTTTTGCCATTTTTTCTTATTTATATAAAATATATTAAATACTTATACAAAAAAATTCTACGTGCATCCCAAAAATATAATCTATAATCTCCAGACGTGTGTTTTTTAGATAATTAAAATATTATCTAAAAAAGCATAAAACATTAATAAAATACAGCTGGGTGAACACCATAAAAATACGAACCTGTTTTTATATACATAACTGGCTTTTAAATAATTTCTTAACTAATTTTATATATCAGAACCCGGGGAGTTGCAAGCTATGAGTCATCTTTTGTAATGTTTTTTACCTTTAATCATAGATACACTGGCCTTGCGTTATTGTAGAGTGGGGACAGACGACTTGTCGTCGCAAGTCAACTTGACCATGCGTCGCTTCTAATCAGTGCTGAATTTATGCTACGCTCATGAACAAGAGAACAGCTCGCTAATCCCCGAGGTATGCTAATTATATATAGCTTTTATAAACATATGTTTCAAATATTTGAATAAAACTATTTATTTATTTATTTATTTATTTATTTATTTATTTATTTATTTATTTATTTATTTATTTATTTACACTCATTAAAGACCTTTTATATCACAGTGTTAACTAATTTAACCTATTTAAATAATAATAAATATTTCTGCTATAGTCGCGGATATAGTATTTATCAACTGAAGAGGCATCTGTGTGACTTACTCAGTGGCACTCGTATTCTCTAGCTTGTGGTTCAAAAATAGCTATCACTTTATATGACTGTGAAACGATAGAAAACCTTTGTCAAAAGAAAATCTAATTTTACTGGGGAGTGACCCTAGTTTTCAATAAACATATTTTTTATGATAACTACCCACCTATAAATTGCATTCATAACCTACCTTCATATTATTTTGTAAGTCCTGGCAAAATTCGAGATAAAATGATAAAACAATTTTTTTGTAGTAGGTTATTTTCCTGATAAAGCAAACCTATTAACGATACCACAATATTTTTTATAATTAGTTTTTGTGTTTTATTGAACAAAACAAATGATTGGTATGTCAATTTTTATTATCCATATAAATAATTTTATTTCTTTTTCATTTATTTTCTTTTACTTTCCCCAAGGAAAGTCTTGCGTTAGTAAAAAAGTTTCGAAAAATTTCTGGAAGTTTTATATCCAAAAAATATTATTTCCGTCTGTCGGTCTGTGTGTCCGGGAAATTTTTGACCACGATAACTCAAGAACGCTTCGGGCTAAAGACTTCAAATTTGAACCACAGGTTCATTATCCAAAGTTCTAGGCTGGGATTGTTTTTCGTAAAAATTGTGTTGGGGGTAAGATGGTAAAATGGGGTAAAACCTCGCTAAAAACATTTTTTATCAAAAACATATTTTTTTCAATTTATTTTTCGTTTTACAAAAAAAGAAAGTTTTTTTGAAAAACATTTTTTTTTATGGAAAATTGAAAAAAAAATTTAATTTTTTTTTCTTTTTGATTTTGATTTTAATGAACCCAGGCCTATAAGGGAAAGTATTATTTTGTTGGCAGCAGTATCTTTTTTTACTGTTACTATAGTTGGTACCTAAAAACTTATTATTGACTTATAATCAAGCTGTAAGTTTTTAAATATTTTAAATATTTTGCTATTAAAATTTTTGAGGAGCATCGAGGAAAGTAGTAAGGGCACTTTGCAAGATACTAATAATATCTAGACGTAAACTAAATATTTATTTTGCAATAACTCGTGAAAAATACAAGCTTTTTAGTCAAACCTGAATCAAGTTTTTTGGTGAACTTTGGGACGCGTGTGGCCGTTTTTGGGGATGATACTGATTTTATCTATCTTCCTACCCATTTATTATTTTGTTTTAATATTCTGCCCAGTAGCATCTGAAAAAGGCAAAAAATAGAACTAAAATTTTAGGACTTCGGTAATAAAAATTTGTCAACCTAAAAGCAGGGGGCGAAAGAAACAATTTTTTAAATATTATTATTTATATTTTGAAGAAAATAATTTGGCAAGACCTAGCAAGAAGATTGGTTTATTAAAGATCGCTAAAATACAATTTGTTTTTAAAAATCCCCCACATACATGTAAATATAAAGTTTTGAATTTAGTGCAAAACATTAAAATAAATATTACAAAACGGTAGAAAAGTCCAAAAAAAGACCGAGTTTTCTGGAAAAAGAAACGTGTCCAGAACTTTTTTACAAAAAGCGACTTTTTCTACAACCCTGTTTGGATGCGCCCTTAATATTTTGTGAGGTACAATTTAAAGGTTATTACAAAAACCCTAGCCCTCGAGCCGTAGCGAAGAAGGTTTAGTGGGCGGGAAGAACGTCGAAAATTACAACTTTTTTTAGTAAAAAATTACAAATTTTATCCCCTCGACAGTAAAGTTGATGACTAAAAAAACTCTCCCACTTCTGCTAAAATTACAACTTTTATATTTTTAACTCATGAAATATACAACTTTTTCGAATTTGAAGGTCCACTACTGCCAAAGTTACAACTTTTATTCCCTCGACAAAAAACGGCAAAACGACAAAAAAGTTATGGACTAAAAAAAAGTTTCCACTACTGCTACATACAGCCTGTTCCAGAACTCGCGTACCGAAATTTAAGAGGTGATTCTACATCCAAAAATATGAAAAAAAGTTTCTATAAAGGTTGGTCCGGAAATGAGCCCTAAGGGAGCTACGGCCCTTCGAATATGACGTATTGAATGGGGAACAAAAAAAGCACCAATAAAATTTTAATGCTGCAGGGTGATTCTTCATTTAAAACTGAGCAAAAATGTATTATACACCAAAACACCTAAATTTAATATTAAAGGAGTAATAGCCTTTTAAAAAGTAACGTTTTTGGTGGCACAAAATGTTACTTCCTCTTAATTGCATTTTTTTTTTGATAACGGTTGCTCCTACAGTGTTACACTATATTATATTTTATATGTATTTTTACTCTAGAAATCTATATTTTTTACAACAAATCCAAAAAACATACACATAGAAAAGTTTGGGGCAAAAATGTTTTAAGCCTCATATATTTTGTCCGTCTGGGCACGCCTCTGGATAAATTAAAAAAATAAATTAACATAAACTTATTGCCCTTATTAATACTAGTATACATGCAAAAGCTCGCCGCTCTAGCTTAAACGGTACCCGAGTTATTAATTAAAAACCTTATTTTTATTACAATTTTAAAGGGCCCTAGATCCCTTAGGGCTCATTTCCGGACCAACCTTTATAGGAACTTTTTTTATATTTTTGGATCTAGAATCACCTCTTAAATTTTGGCATGCCAGTTATGGATCACCCTGTAGATACATAGCTACAAAAGCCCTTTAGCTACAGCCCTGCCTAGAAAGCAACATTTTTGCCTACAACCGACTTCTATTTAAAATATTTTTAAAAATAGAAAAAATTATCAAAACTAGTGAATCACAAAATGTGATTCACCAAGTTCTGACAATTAGTGTTTTTTTTTATTGAATATTGTAACGGGAAAAGATTAGAAAGAAGCCGTGAAGAAATGTTATGCATTCTACAGTATATCTTTTACAGTGGATTAGTATATTACATAACTAGTGTGGAAAGTGACATATTTCACGCGAGTGAGAAGGTTTACGAACGAGCCGTCAGGCGAGTGAGGAAACCCCACGAGTGTAAGAAACACGCTTTCCAACGAGTTATGTAAATTATTTTTCCTACTATCCCGAAAAAATATAAAGTTTCTTAATTTATTATTTTCTAATTTTTATTAGGTACTTATTCCGAGAATTTTTGTGAAAAGCAAAACACAAATTAGCATACAAATTTATATATGTAGATCAATAGGAATTATGTTTTTTTATTTATGATACCTTAAGTTTTCTTGGTTTTATATTTGATACAACATATTATTATGGAAGCTCCACCAAATTAGTTGCCTAACCGCAAGCATCTTTTAAATCAAGGTTAATTTGATAGTTTACTAATTAAATTTGATTTCTGTTGATATGCTACCATATAAGAGTGTAAAACTCTACAATGTTTTACATTTTACATGAGGAAATATTGATTTTTTTATAAAATGTAATGTAACTAAATCAAAAATTACAAGTAATTTTTATAAAATCTAGACATTAATAAAACATCTCAATTTATAATGACCTTGGTTAAAATAGTAAGGCTATAACTATATTTTTTATTTTTGACATGAAAAAGAAAAATATTTGGATTGAAAAGCATAAAAGATATCATATAAGGTTGTGATGAAAGCTGGAAAATGACATATAAAACAAGGTATATAAAATTCGTAGAATCTACAACGTAAATATCTAAATTAAATTAGGCAAATCTTCATACATATATATCACACTAGGACGATAGAATAAGATAAATACCTAGAAACTTGAAATTTGGACACTTTGTTCCTTTTGTGATGTAAGCACCCACTAAGAAGCAATTTTTCGAAATTAAACCCTTAAGGAGGTGAAACGGGGGTTAAAAGGTTTTTTTTTTAAAAGTGTGCGTATCTCAGAGACCGTTTAATCTGGAACCTTCATATTTGTGAAAAATGTTCCTTATCGAAAACGAAAAGATCGTGTTTCAGGATTTTTCGAAATTCAACACATAAGGGGGTGAAACGGGGGTTGAAAGGTATTTCAGAGACCTCTTAGTCTAGAATCTTCAAATTTGGCAAAAGTCACAGGGGTTGAAAGGTTTTTAAAAAAGTGTGCGTATCTCAGAGACCTCTTAATCTAAAATCTTAATATTTGGCAAAAAATTTCTTTATCGAAATCAAAAAGATACGTGTCCTAGGAATTTTCGATATTCGACCCCTAAGGGGGGAAACGGGGGTTGAACTTTTTTTTTTAAATGTGCGTATCTCAGAGACCTCTTAATCTAGAATCTTTATATTTGGCAAAAATCTTCTTTATAGAAATCGAAAAGATATATGTTTCAGGATTTTTCGATATTTGATCCCTAAGGGTATAAAAACTAATATTTTGGTTTTAAGGGGTGAATAATTTAAAGATTAAACATTTTTAAAAAGTTTGCGTATCTCAGAAACCTCTTACTTTACAATTTCGATATTTGGCATAAATGTTCTTTATTGAATCGAAAATTAAAATAAAAAAATACTGCCTTATCCCCTTGACTGCGGGGAAATTATTGAACAAGGTTAGTAAAGAGAAAACTAATTTAAGTTTTTAACTAACCCATTCGAAGAACGGACTTCACGGATTGTAGGCAATAAGAAACTTATTATAAGATTTAGTATTTTCTGTAATTTAATGTAATGTGAATTTAAAGATATTTACCAATAGTTAATAGCCATTACCCTTAAGGTTATTGTTTTTACTGAATAAAAAAATATATTATTAAACAAACATTAATTTTAATGTTTTCCTTCTATAAAAAAGAAAAAAAAACTTAACCTTAGATTTATTACATTAAATTGTAGTTAATGTTACAGAAAAATGCAATAATTAAGGAAAAATATTATACTTTGTAATAATAATGAAGCAATAGTAATAATAATGGTTGCGTTGAATTATTAAAATTTAATTTTTATTGATTTATTTATTTATTTATGACTTTTTTTAACATTTGAAATTAAAATTAATCGCATTTATTAACTATAATGTAGGAATATTAACATTTTTTTTCTTTCCAGGTAAGTCAGCTTAAAAACCAGGCAAAACAAATATCAATGTGGTAAGAAAGATTTTTTTACATATGTATATATTACTTTCCCCAAGGAAAGCCTTGAGTTAGTAAAAAAAATTCGAAAAATTTTTATTGCTTTTTTTTTACATTTCTGGACTTTTAAAAAAATATGATTTCCGTAAAAAAAGTTCTGTCTGTCGGTAGGTTATTCTGTCGGTCTGTGTGTCCGAGAAATTTGTGACCACGATAACTCAAGAACGCTTCGGGCTAAAGACTTCAAATTTGGACCATAGGTTGATTATCCAAAGGTCTAGGCTGGGATTGTTTTTGGTAAAAATCGGAATGGGGTATTTTTTTTAATTATTTATTAATGTAAGTAAAACTAATTTAAACAGATACCCTTTCTGGACGGGTGGAAAGAAACTACCTATAAATACATCTACGACAAAAACAAACAAAAAATGTTTTTGTATGCAATTTAAAATTTGAATGTAATTCTCCTACGATAAATATTAAGCCATTCCCTGTGCCCCCTTACCCTACGCCAAAATAAGCCATATTTCACTTGACACAAACTACAAGGGTCCTAAATCGTTTCTTAAAAGATTGTTTTCAGTTTGATATTCCGTTCAAATATAAAGTTTAGATACAGACGGATAGACAGACCGATAGGTATTTATTCTCATTTTCTTGACGTTTCATGACGTTCTAAATCTGAAAATGAGAGGAAATACTTAGTTCCTTGTTCGATGAGGGTGTCGAATTATTGAATATTACAACGTTCCCTGCTTTAAATATTTAATATTTTATATCTCCTCCTTTGTATTCAAGTATTTATCGATCAAAATTATGAATTATTAAGTGACTAATTTTAACTTTTAAATTATACGTTTCTAAACAAGATGCTTACGTGGCCTTATAATCCAAAACATTAGTGACTCATTTACAGTGTCGGACTGGACAGGCGAGATAGTGAGAAAAATCTCACTCCCATTTTTGGGGACCCCTTATAAAATTTCTGCCAAAATGTTTCAATGTTTTGAAGGTGAGAGCTATTTTTTTAATTTGAGCTTATTTTATTATTATTTTTTTTTAATCATCAAGAAATATTCTTTTTAAATAGAATGCTGTATTATCAAATGTAGAATTTTATTCTACATTTAATGAGCAAATAAAAAATATAGCATTCCATTAAAAAAATTAGTATTTTATCTTTGAAAGTCCAAAAGTTTGAATATTAATTTTGAACGCCCTGTATAAAACATTTATTTTTTTTGTACATAAAGTAATTAGATACACCCTTTTAAGATAAGCTTGCAAAGTTTTATTAATTTTTGACAAAAAGTAAAGAAATTGAAGCAGGTTTTATCTCATCAGTAAAAATACATTTTTTCTCAAAAAAAAAAATATATATATATATATATATATATCGTTTCTTTGTCATGGCCACAACATAAAATGGTAGATAGAGTACTTAGGGGCTTTCAGGCTTAGGAAGTTAGTACTATACATCTGTTAAAAGAATTCATACGTAACTTTAAGTATTCTATAAAACAATTCAAAGTGGAAACTAAGACGTTTACGTCATTTTGTATAGAAAAAATGTTATCTCTCCAAAATATAAATTTATTCTTTATTAAACAAACATTACAGCGACAATTGTTTCGAAACAATTATCACTGTAATGCTTGTTTAATAGACAATAAGTTTATATTTTGGAGAGAACATTTTTTCTATGGTTTATTTAAATCAACTCCAATATAAGTAAGGATCAAGAATTTCTCATTTTGTATATGTATCAATTTTGTACTATTTACAAGCTGTAAAGATATGTATATAGAAATACCGTTCACAGAAAACAGAGTATTGCGTATTTTCTTGATTCCCAAAATATAATTTCTTTGAGCTCCCCTGTTGTCAAGTCCGGTTTGTGCACCATTTATACCCGCGCAGACCCGTCATTTTCAACAGAGTCGTACTTCAAAATTGGTATGAATATTTCCAAAGACAGACAGAATATTACGGGTTTTTGAAATTTAAAAAACTATCGTATACTAGTTTAGTGCAAAGAGGATAATTACAATCTGCTGCATAAAAAAATGTAAATGTTTTAAAACACATTTTAAATCATTACTAATGATTCATTAGTAATAATAGTTAGTATAACTTATAAAAATGTTTTCTATTCTGAAAAAATATATAATCATAAATTGATCAAGTTTTAGTTGTATGTGGGTATAAATTGAAACAATAAATTATAGAACTTACATGAAATGTTATTTATATACCAAGAATTAATAATACCTTAATACCTTTATTAAATAATAATTATTCTGAGATGAAATTAAAATTCTGACACATGTTGACTTTTAACATAATAACCCCTAAAACAAGACAAATATAATCATGTTTTCTTTGGGAATAACCTTTAATTAAATAATAATAGCTGTGACAAAGAAGACGGCGTGTTCACTTGTTCTGGTGTTGGTCATACCATCAGACGGCAGCAAGCAAGCTGTTTGGGATGGAATGAGCCTACCCTTTTTGTAGGCCAGTTTCAAGAGAAACCAAACCTCTAAAGAAATCATAGACTTGACAATTTAGCATACAATAAAAACAAACGTAAAGTTTTTGGATTTATTTTTTGAGAGGGGATTAAAGGAAATTGCCTAGAAACAGTAGTCATTAGATTTAATACCGCGTTCTTATGAGTTGACTCCATTATATAAATCCACATTTTGTTTTTACTACACTTGGTTTTAAGTTTTTAAATATTATTACCCCTTTTTAGTTTTTATTTTCACCATATGTAATGGTGTGCGCATATCTATACCATAGCTACACATTGTAATTAATAGTATATTTGTTGTTTTATCAGTGTAGGATACAGTAGTTATTGTATTAATCACAGTATTGTTTTATCAGTGTATGAAACAGTACTTGCTGGATTTTAATGGCGCATTCTCATAATTCCTTTACATGCCACTGATTTATTGTGCTTTGTCTTAAAGCTGACTGTGGCTTTTTATCAAAACTTGCAAATTTCACTGACGGATCACGGTTCACCAGGGCGATTTTAAATAAAAATTTCGTGGACCCCTACATTTTTTGGACTAAAACATACCTGATGACATAAGAAATCAATTTCCATTTAAAAGAAAATCGTAAAAGATACACTTTTTTAGAAAAATAAAAAAACGTTTTTTTGAGTAATAGGGTGTGTCAAAAAATCCCGATTTTCGAAATCGAAAACGCTCTCTGGCTCAAAAGTTGCTCCTTAGTAAAAAACTGTGGCTACTCAAAAATGAGCCAAATCGATTAATGTTTAGAGGTAGCTCAAAGCACTCAAACTTTGAAAAATATCGGTACCTGTTTTTCGGATAAAAAGTGATTGTATATAAAATTAAGGAAATTTGAGGGGTTTCTTTGGTAACATTTAGAAACAATACTAATTGTGAGAAAACTAAAAAAATTATATTCCTCTTCCCCTTAAGTTATAACATAAAAGAAAACGCCAATTATTTGAAGATTTCGCGAAAATTTATTAAAAATGGGCATATTTAAAAGGATATAACTTCCTTAGGAATGATTTTTTGACCAAGGTGCATATAAACTTTTTCTATGTTTTTTATGTTAAATAACCTCATTACTAAAATATTTGTTTTTTCTTTTATATTTTTTTATTTTTGGTTCTTCATGAGTAAAAATTTCCTTTTAAATGCATTTATCTTTAAAACAGTTAAACCTGCGATGTTAAATCACAGAAACTTTTTTGTGTATTTTTACATAAAAAAGTATTCCAACCAAAAAATAAAAAAAAGTACACCGAAAAAAGTTTCAGGCAAAAAACAGAAAATCCACCCGGTTTCTAATCGAAATTATTTTTTTTTACTCAACTTGAGGAAAAAAATTATGTCTTCTGTATAGTCATGTAGGTTAACCATGTATGCTTATATACTAATATATAATTATGCAGATTTTTTATTTAAAACTATTTTTTATGCACTTTTAAATGTTTTCATGTTTTAACTTAAGGGGAAGGGAGATATAATTGTTTTAGTTCTTACATTTAGTATTGTTTCTAAATATTACCAAAGAAACCCTCCAAAATTTCCTCAATTTTTATCGGTATCAGTTTTTATCCGAAAAAGAGGTACCGATTTTTTTTTTAAGTTTGAGTGCTTTGAGCAACCTCTAAACATTTATCGATTTGGCTCATTTTTCAGTGGCCACTGTTTTTTACTAAGGAGCAACTTTTAAGTCAGAAAGCGTTTTTAATTTTGAAAATCGCGATTTTTTGACACACCTTATTACTCAAAAAAACGTTTTTTTATCTGTCTAAAATAGTGTATCTTTTACGATTTTCTTTCAAATGGGAATTGATTTCTTATGTCATCAGTTATGTTTTAGTCCAAAAAATGTAGGGGTCCACGAAATTTTTATTTAAAATTGCCCAGGTGAACCGTGGGATACTTTTACCGTGGTTTATTTCTTGTCGAGTTTTTATTACTTAATTCGCTGTATCTCAATAAAGTTTGACTAAACCAGGATTATTGAAAGCTTTTCATTATTTACCATTTTATGTTTTTTCCCATTTTGTGGTTACGTTTCCATCAGCTAAAATGATAATCAAAATCACCATCTGGAAAATAAAAGTATTCATGTTATAACATTGATATCAATACTATACGTAGAAAAGTATATCTTTCCATACTTTTTTATTATTTTGGATAAAAATTTTAGATACAAATAAACTGATTTGTAATTTTAAATTTATATTTTGAAATAAGTAATAACAAAGTCAAAGAAAAAAGTTTCTGAACTCTAGGATTTAATGAACATTTTTGGTAATTTTAATTCTACATGAATGTTTTAAAGGCAGACTAACATCTCTACTCTAAATTTCTCTACTCCCTAACATCCCTACTCCATAACATCCCTACTCCACAACAACTCTACTCCGTAACATCTCTACTCCATAACATCTCTACTCCGTAACAACTCTACTCCACACTATATGCACTTTATTAGCCACTTAATAATAAATGAGCAGTTTAAAGAACAAAGAATCTTCTTCTTCTAGATTATATTATTTTTTTTTTTCTAGAAAACCTTTATCTTTAAATGTAAATCTAGAACAATCATAAATGAATTATTCTAAAAGCAACAATGACCGCGTACTCTTAACATGCACTAATATGTAAGTAATTAATAAACTGAATTCATTTTTGACAGTGACAAATATTCTTTTGAGTTAAGACAAGTGGCTAATCGAGTGTCTATAGTGTGGAGTAGAGTTGTTACGGAGTAGAGATGTTATGGAGTAGAGATGTTACGGAGTAGAGTTGTTGTGGAGTAGGGTTGTTATGGAGTAGGGATGTTAGGGAGTAGAGAAATTTAGAGTAGAGATGTTAGTCTGCCGTTTTAAAGAATCAAATGCCGAAAAATATCATATCCAAAACAATATTTTTTATATAGATCAGGATTTACGTTTTATGTATTTCGAGGTGTTTAATTTAGCTTCACAATTAATTTTAGCTAAATATACCTTCAAAGTTTTAATGAACCCTTAATCAAATAAAAACTTCGCTTTGATATGAAAATATAGATACCAAATTCGGTATTAGAACGCTGAAATAATCAGAAAATGTTAACCTATCTTTTAAAACAACATATTATGGGGTGGCCAAACTCTCCACTTTACACAAAATGTTACAAAAACCGGCTTTTACGGTTTCAGCACATTAAAGTTCATCAAAAACGGCAATTAACTCCAGCGGAAAATTTTCACTCTTCACTGGAGAGGTTCTTTATTAGGTCAGTTTTTAGCTGTAAAGTGATACCGCTACTCATATCGTTAGCAAATTTGATTAACCCATTAGGGCCCACATGTTTTTTTTTTCTATTTTTTACTCTATTTTTTGTATAAAATCATTGGTATCACTGAGCGTTAATAAGTTAACTGGTTTATTTCCGAAAAGATTTCTATGTGATTTTCAGTAATATCAAGCTTAACCCACTCACCCAGATTTTTTTTTAATTTTTATTTTTTTGTATCAAATAAGTTAGTACCCCTTGGGATCACTGAGCGTTAATGGGTTAGAAAAATTTCAATTCTTGTGACTGCTTTTATGTTTAACTCCTGTAAATAATTTTCTAATGCAATAAGCAATATTTATACCAGTTTTGATATCTTTATCATCTTTTCTTTAAAAGTTATTATATTTTAGTAAATATAATGTTCACCCACTGGGTATGCACATTTTATCCAACAAAGTTGCCATAATTTTTGAATGTCTAAATTTTAATACTATAAATTTGCCATAATAGTGTCTTATTATAAAAGCTTTATACCAATTTATTTTTTTTTTTTGATAACAACGTTCAAAACTTATAAAAGTTTTTGCGTTTCTGTCAATCTCTTAAAAAGAACTCACATAGGTACATGTCCATTAGGGTGGTCGCGAAAATTCAAATTGAATATACGAATGCTACCTACACAAAATATGTTGCCCTTTATGGTAATATGAATTATCCAAAATATGAAGTCAATCGAAATACGTTAAGCCACCACACAGTGGTCCTAAAGTTTTTAAACTTACATATTTTACGAGCTTCTTTAATTTTAAATTTATAAATTAGCAGATTTTGAAATCTTAAACTTTTATCAACTAAAATTGTTGCCTAATTTGTGACTATTGGTTACGTAAAATTTAAGGTGGATCACAAGTCGTTTAGAGTTATCACAAGAACCTTAAACCTCAAAATTATTTTATTATATTGTATTATCTTCGAAGATAAATAACTATACCAAATTTCAGCTTTCTATCATTAACCTAAGGTGCCCTGCTTAACAAACAAACTAACTAACAAACTAACAAACTAACAAACTAGAAATTCAAGTTAAATAAAAACTAAAAAAAAGTAAAACCAGTATAAGAGCAAAAAAAAATTAAAATATTTGTAATCTTAAAATCTCATATATATATTTTTAATTTTAAAGAAAAAAATATTTAAAATCGTCCATTTTTAAACATTTACAGCTCTTGCGCGACCTCCTAACTTTTTCCGATTCTCCTAAAATTTTGCATATATAATATACAGGTCTACAATTTCAGACTAGGGCCCGTTAACATTTTTACACTATGTGGATACAAGGGTAGAAAATGGATAAAAAAAGCTAGTAAAAGTATGGATTTTTTGAGGTTTAAGGTTCTTGTGCCAACGCTAAACGACTTGTGATCCACCTTAAATTTTACGTAAGCAATAGTCACAAATTAGGCAACAATTTTAGTTGATAAAAGTTTAAGATTTCAAAATCTGCTAATTTATAAATTTAAAATTAAAGAAGCTCGTAAAATGGGTAAGTTTAAAAACTTTAGGACCACTGTGCGGTGCCTTAACGTATTTCGATTGACTTCAAATTTTGGATAGTTCATATTACCATAAAGGGCAACAAATTTTTGTATATTCAATTTGAATTTTCGCGACCACCCTAATGTCCATTTTGTAATACGGCAGGCCGCATTGAATTACAGATAGACCAACTAGTTTTATAATAATTATAAAGAAGGAAGTCGAACTGCTTGGCAGTGAACGTGGAGGGGACGCACCAGGTTACCACCTCTCCGACGGCTCCGATGACTAGTCTACGTCTATGATACAGTCGACTGGTTTCAAGGTCTTTACTATTGAAAAACCACACAAGAAATGTTAGGGTAGGCGCACATGGTCGCAATTCCAACGTAATAATCGCAACAATCTGATTTAATCGGAACGCACTGACTTGCAATTATTGTACTCCTCGCAGCTTCACAGCAGAGAATATTAACCCGTAGCTACTGATGTGGAGTCTGACAGACTTAGCGTGACTTTTGATACTCCCACACGGCGGTGAAATCTTGTCTTGCAAGTGTTTTGGTGAAAAACAGTTTTTTCAAACAAATAAATAACCATGCATTAACTCAAATTTATATTGTAGCCACCATTTTTTAACATTAAAATATAATATTTTTGTAATCAGTGACTTTCATACAGTATTTTGAAACTTTTAACGTATACGACCGCCATATTGGATCCGCTATTTTTTTTACAAAAAAATAAATTATCCTTTTAAAACGACCTCAAAAGACTCATATTTATAATTTTAAATAAAAATTTGCAAACATATTGGATTCGCTATTTTTTTAAAAAATAAATTAATAATTTCGTAATCAGCGAACACAGATATCCCATATTCATAATTTTAAACAATTTTTTTTTTACTTTTAAAATTTATGTCCGCCAAATATGGATCCACCATTTTATTAAAAATAAATATCTTTTTCGTAATCAGCGACCTCAAAAATCCCATATTCATAATTTTAAATAAATTTTTTAACTTTTGACATTTATATCCGCCATATTGGATACCGCAATGGTCTTAAAAAATATATATGAAGACAACACGAGAAAAACGCTGAGGGTCACAATGCGATTTAGGTCGACTTTCACATAAATAAGCATGGTATAACCGTGAGCATTTATTTGGAAGTCGACCTTATTCGCATTATGACCCTCAGCGTTTTTGTCGTATAGTCTTCATATTATTTTCGTAATAAGCGACCTTGAAAATCCTCATATAGAGCTAAATTAAATTTTGGTCAGCTTTTTCGAAAATTCCACCACTGTATCCCACCCACAAATTAGTAGCTTCCTGTTACGTGTCAGTAACTACGGGTTTTAACTTTTACTTCGGACCCCAAAAAAAGAAAAAATTTAAATTACTTTTATAAATGTCCATCCGTTCGTCCGTATGTCACGTTTTCTTGTCAGCACTACAACTTAAGAAGAAATAATCCGATCGACTTTAAACTTTTAGGAAAAATCAATCTTGCTAAGGACACGAAGTCTATTGCAAGAATCCTTTCAAAATTAAGAAAGTTGTGTTTACATTTAAAAAAATCAAAAAAGAAAATCTCCGAACAACTTCATTTTTTTAGGAAAAATTACTTTTAATTAAAACATTATTCATAAAATCCCCCCAAAACACAACTTTTTAAAAAATATAAAAAAAAAGAAATAAAAAAAAGAAATAAAAAAATAGTATATTGTTTTACTAAGAGGAAAAGTGAAGCTTTTTTTTACTAGTCTGTAGAATTTACGGACGACGTGAAGCGGAGTCCGGAAACTACAGACGAGTAAAAAAAGCACTTTTCCTCTGAGTGAAACATACTATTTTTTCTTCAAGTATCCTATATATATTTTTTAAATATTAATTTTTGAATTTAATTTATTCAGTAATAAAGTATGTTTTGTTTATTAAAATAGGCCAATAAAACCCTTTTGAAATGAACTTAAACCTTCCTTAGCTCATTTTAATTTTTTTTCGCAGGCTAAATCGTACACTTTTCGCGATTTCGATGGTAACTTGTCCAATGTAGCATTTGCAATTTCGGAGAGATTTGTAGGTATATCCCAATACAATTTAAGTTTAAGCTTCTTGCAACTGCGAGGAGTATACTATAGAATGCGAAGCATTATGTATTTTCACAGCTTGTTCTCAGTTTTAGAATTTCTAGCGCAAAGTTCTAGTTTATCACAAAAGGTTTGTAGGTATATCCCAATACAATTTAAGTTTAAGCTTCTTGCAACTGCGAGGAGTATACTATAGAATGCGAAGCATTATGTATTTTCACAGCTTGTTCTCAGTTTTAGAATTTCTAGCGCAAAGTTCTAGTTTATCACAAAAGGTTCAGAATAATTGGATTTTTCGCGATTTCGATTTGTAGGTATATCCCAATACAATTTAAGTTTAAGCTTCTTGCAACTGCGAGGAGTATACTATAGAATGCGAAGCATTATGTATTTTCACAGCTTGTTCTCAGTTTTAGAATTTCTAGCGCAAAGTTCTAGTTTATCACAAAAGATTTGTAGGTATATCCCAATACAATTTAAGTTTAAGCTTCTTGCAACTGCGAGGAGTATACTATAGAATGCGAAGCATTATGTATTTTCACAGCTTGTTCTCAGTTTTAGAATTTCTAGCGCAAAGTTCTAGTTTATCACAAAAGGTTCAGAATAATTGGATTTTTCGCGATTTCGATGGTAACTTGTCCAATGTAGCATTTGCAATTTCGGAGAGATTTGTAGGTGTATAAACCATATATTCTTCTTCAATCATTTTTAATCAATTTCACACAAGGTTTTTGCACAGAATCTCGAGTCAACCACCTGTTTACATAATAAACAAACAAGTTTAAAGTATGGCTGTCATCAAAGTCAAAGAGTGCTGCCGCCAGTGGTGGTTTTGCTAACTAACTTTTTTTTACGGCGTACAACAATGAACTCATTTTTTTACTGTAAAAAAATAGATCACTTCTAACTAGTGTGTTCAGTTATAAAATATGAACATTTTAGTACGCTTGAAGAAAAAAATAATTTTTTCAGGAAAATTTACTTTTAATATAAGAATCAATCGTACAAATATTAAAATATCCCAATACAATTTAAGTTTAAGCTTCTTGCAACTGCGAGGAGTATACTATAGAATGCGAAGCATTATGTATTTTCACAGCTTGTTCCCAGTTTTAGAATTTCTAGCGCAAAGTTCTAGTTTATCACAAAAGGTTCAGAATAATTGGATACATACGGCTTATCTAGATACATTATATTAATATCAATTATAGAGTAAGGTCATAAGCAAATATAATTTGCAATACTTTAACAATAAAAAAGAAATAAAAAAATAGTATATTGTTTTACTAAGAGGAAAAGTGAAGCTTTTTTTTACTAGTCTGTAGAATTTACGGACGACGTGAAGCGGAGTCCGGAAACTACAGACGAGTAAAAAAAGCACTTTTCCTCTGAGTGAAACATACTATTTTTTCTTCAAGTATCCTATATATATTTTTTAAATATTAATTTTTGAATTTAATTTATTCAGTAATAAAGTATGTTTTGTTTATTAAAATAGGCCAATAAAACCCTTTTGAAATGAACTTAAACCTTCCTTAGCTCATTTTAATTTTTTTTCGCAGGCTAAATCGTACACTTTTCGCGATTTCGATGGTAACTTGTCCAATGTAGCATTTGCAATTTCGGAGAGATTTGTAGGTGTATAAACCATATATTCTTCTTCAATCATTTTTAATCAATTTCACACAAGGTTTTTGCACAGAATCTCGAGTCAACCACCTGTTTACATAATAAACAAACAAGTTTAAAGTATGGCTGTCATCAAAGTCAAAGAGTGCTGCCGCCAGTGGTGGTTTTGCTAACTAACTTTTTTTTACGGCGTACAACAATGAACTCATTTTTTTACTGTAAAAAAATAGATCACTTCTAACTAGTGTGTTCAGTTATAAAATATGAACATTTTAGTACGCTTGAAGAAAAAAATAATTTTTTCAGGAAAATTTACTTTTAATATAAGAATCAATCGTACAAATATTAAAATATCCCAATACAATTTAAGTTTAAGCTTCTTGCAACTGCGAGGAGTATACTATAGAATGCGAAGCATTATGTATTTTCACAGCTTGTTCCCAGTTTTAGAATTTCTAGCGCAAAGTTCTAGTTTATCACAAAAGGTTCAGAATAATTGGATACATACGGCTTATCTAGATACATTATATTAATATCAATTATAGAGTAAGGTCATAAGCAAATATAATTTGCAATACTTTAACAATATTTACGGGTGGAACACCCGTTATTAAAATCGATTGTAAAAGTCATTTTTTTGCATTTTCGGGTTTAGAATGTCATGGAATCTCGAGAAATGTAAAAAAGTGGGTGTTAAAAAAATGTCGGTCTGTCTGCCGTGTGTCTGTCTGTCTGTCTGTTTGTAAACGGACAAAACGGACAAAAACTAAAATTGTAGCTATATCTTACTATTTATATTTAATTTTCTACAAAAACATAAGTTATTATTTTTGTCGTAGGACTATTACAAAGTTTCCGAGATATGGACATTTAAGCATATTTTTATATTTTTTATTTTGAAATTTTACTTTTACAAAAAATTAGACTTCAAAAGTGAAATTTCAGTTTAATTTATTTTGAATAAATATGATACATAGATAAGATAAATAGAGCGGCAAAAAAAAAACAATTCGATAAAGCTAGAAAAAAAAACTAAAGAAAATAGTTAAAAAACATAGGAAAGTGACGAATTTGAAAAAAATAAAAACGAGAAAAGTGCTAATAGAATTGAGCTTCTACGATTAGATCCTGAGTTTTTTGAACTCAAACAAAACAAAAACAAGAAACGTTCTTATTTTGCCACCCATCTAGAAAGGTTACCTGTTTCAGATTTTTTTTATTAATTGTAGTCGTTCGAGCCGAAACAATAATAAAACCATTATCAACATCAATAATACAGGCCCACAAAACAAAAACATTGGAATGTACTTTACATGTGACTAGGCTATCCTTATGGATTTTGAGCCGCTGAATTCGAATCCGACCTCAGAACTTCCCCTAGACCCCATAATTTTCCCCTAGCCTAGGGAAAAAGTGTGAAATCTTGGAAATTTTAGGCTCTGTTAAAGTAATATTTATCCAATTTAACGTTAATGAAACAATGTGGTTTCTACGTATTTCGAGTCTCTAAGTTCGAACCGGACATTAGAATTTTTCTACAGTACCTTATAATTCCCCTAGCCTTGGGAAAAAAAAAGTGAAAAAGTGAACAAAAATTGAGGTTTCCTACATTACCTCAGAATTCCTTTAGCCTAGGGGAAAAAGTGTAAAACCAAGAAAATCTTGAGGTTTCACATAGGTTTTATTTTTGCACGGAAAAGCTGGCATCTTTCCGTATTTTGATATCTGGCATCAGAATTTTTCTAATTTGCCTTAGAATTCCCCTAGCCTAGGTGAAAGAGTGAAACACTAAGAAAAACTTGAGCATCTACAGAAAGATGCCAGCTTTTCCGAGCAAAAATAAAACCTCCTTAGATGCTTTTTTAAAAACTTTTTTTTTGATTTTTTTTAATAATTTTTCGTTTTTCAAAAAAGATATTTAAAAAAGAAATGTATTTTTTTGGTATTTTTTTTTGAATTTTTTTTTAAGTATTTGGGAAATGCAATATACCATTTACTGTTAATAATATAATGGAATGCATTACATATCTTCACGGCTTGTTTTTAAATAGTATAATTTCTTTTAAGGGGTGATTCTTGAAAATAGACAAAAACAGCACGTCGTGGTACATAACGTCGCGGAAGTGTTAAGGGGTAATTCTACAAAAAAAAAAACGAAAAAAATCTTTACTTAAAAACCAGCAAAGAAAGTATTTCTCATGGCAAAACATGCCTTGTTGATGAAAAATAAACGGTTAAAAACAATTTGTAATCATTTGTTGTTTACAAAGTTACCTTGCCACAAAGAAAATTATATAATGAAAATTAGTAGTGGTAGTCATTACAAAGTAGGGTAATATTTGTCGGTAGGTGCAATAAATAACTTCAAATACAGGGTTATTCACGGAAGTGGCCTATTAAACGTTTATGGAGAACCAATAACTTTGAAAGTCTGCTAATTTGCACTTTGGGGTTTTTGAATATGGGCAATCGATTAAAAATGTTTTCATGCTTGTGCCACTTCCGGTTGTACCGGAAGTGGCACTCAACTTTAATTTTTTAAATGGAACACCCCATATATTTTTTAATTTTTTAAATGTGCATAAAATTTGCTTTATTTTAATGTATAACACGTTATGTCCATCTCCAGTAGTTTTTGAGTTATTCAAGTTTTTAGCGAAAAATAAGCAAATTCAAGCACCCCTAAAAACAATAATTTCTCCTTGATTTTTTAAATTGAAGAAAAGTTGTTTTGTATTTTGCTCAATGATGGTTAAGCGAATCATTCTAAGCTAAAATGGAATCCAAAATTTATACAGGGTGTCTGAAAAAGCAGGTCAAACTTAACAAAATTAAAATAGCCATAACTCTTTTTTTTTAAATGACACCCTACATTTTTTTGTATTTGTTTAAATAGAGAATTCAATTTTCTTTAAAAAAAGTATAGGATACCCTATACCTAACTTTAACCGTTTTCGAGCTATTTGCAAATTAATGTGAAAAAGAAGTATTTTGCAGTATTTCTGCAATTACGTAAATTTTTAAAATTGTATTGTGTTTTTATTTCTTTTAACCTAAATGTTATCGTTCTTATCGTGATAAATTAGTGTAAAATAATGGCAGAGGCTTATTCTTACCCTGTTATTTTGGATTTATTTGCTATTTTTGGTGAAAATGATAAAATAATTAGTAGAACCTGCAGAAACTTTAATACAAAATATCCTGATTTACCAAGAATGTCATGTAAAAAATTTAGAAGAATACACAAAAATTTTTCGCAATTTGGAAAAGAAAATGCAGTGAAATCTCTTACGAAACCAATTACAAACAACGAAAATAACGAAGTCAATGTTTTGGGTTACTTTTATGCATATCCACATGCCTCAATTCCTGCAGCTAGTTACGACTTGGGAATTTCCTATTCAAGCATCCAAAGAATTTTAAAAAACCACAAGATGCACGATTACAAAAAGCAAAAAATACAGGCCTTAAAACCTAATGATTTTCAAAATAGAGTGGACTTTTGTGAAAATCTTTGATAAATATTCAAGAAAAACCAAACTTTTTAAAAAGAATAATTTGGACGGACGAGGCTAAATTTTCTCAACAGGGTATTTTTAACAGAAGAAATGTACACTACTGGGCGCATGAAAATCCAGTTTTAAGGTAAATATAATGATCTTTGAGGTAAATAAATAAAAATCGATTAATTTTTCTGGCCTATTTTATAAAATATAACAAATTTTAACAGAAATACGGCTGTTTCACAATAATTTGCAAATAGCTCAAAAACGGTTAAAGTTAGGTATAGGGTATCCTATACTTATTTTAAAGCAAATTGAATTCTCTATTTAACCAAATAAAAAAAATGTAGGGTGCCATTTAAAAAAAATGAGTTATGGCTATATTAAATTTGTTAGATTTGACCTGCTTTTTCAGACACCCTGTATAATTTTTGGGTTCCATTTTAGCATAGGATAATTCGTTTAAGCATCATTGAGCAAAACACAAAACATATTTTCTCCAATTGAAAAAATCAAGGAGAAATTATTGTTTTTAGGGGTGCTTGAATTTACTTATTTTTCGCTAAAAACTTGAATAACACAAAAACTACTGAAGATAGACATGAAGTATTATACATCAAAATAAAGCAAATTTAATGCAAATTTTAAAAATTAAAAAATATATGAGGTGTTCCATTTAAAAACTCAAAGTTAAGTGCCACTTCCGGTACAACCGGAAGTGGCACAAGCATGAAAATATTTTTAATCGATAGGCCATATTCGAAAACCCCAAAGTGCAAATTAGCAGACTTTTAAAGTTATTGGTTCTCCATAAACGTTTAATAGGCCACTTCCGTGAATAACCCTGTATACTTTAATGCTTCCAGAAGTTTTAGTTGAACAAAGTTTACGTAATAGTTTATAGCATATTTACGTCACATTTTAAATGCGTTATAGCAAATTAAAGTTTAGATTCCATCAAATATTTTAAATATAGGATAAAAATGTTTAATTTAAAAATATTTTCCCCAATTAACCTTGACAGTTAAAAAGTCTTGCATTAGTGAAAAAATTAAACATATTATTGTTTTATTTTTATCATTTCTTGATGTTTTATATGCAAAGAATCTTATTTCCGCGGAAAAAATTTTGAACCAGTTTTCTCCGTTTACGAAAATCACAGGTTTTATAAAAAAAGGAAGGGGCTATTTGCACGTCCGACGTCCACGAAGCTATTTCCACATCCAGTTTATTTTTTTCAAAGCTTTTAAGTATATTTTTCATCAGAATTATATTCTTCTCGTTTAAATGGAGGGCTACGTCCTCCCATTAGCATCAAAAACACCAAACAAACGAAAAAAAAAAAAACAAACCAAATAATTAGGTCATGTGACGTCGGACGTGAAAATTGCCACTTCGAAAAAAAAAATGGTAGTGCGAGTAGACTCGCACACTGAGGCATCGGTGTGTGAGGCCTCATGGGGGTTTCGTATATGTATACCCGGCTTTTTTTCGTACTAATACCTTAAAGAGTTCTAATCGTAACTCAAAAAAGCATTTTGTTTGTAGAGAATGATTACTTTTTTTTTTCTTTTCATAAAATAATTACTAAGCGAGTTATTGATAACAAATACTATTTTTGTTCCTTTGTACCCAATTACCCCACCATAAGGCACTCTATAGTTTTCCTTGAAAGCTTATTTCATGATTATTATTTTTTCAAAATTTTATTTCTCATAGTTTTTGAAATATTAAAACAAATAGCACTTTTTTTTAATATTTCAATGTATTTTTTTTATTTTTTTTTCCTATAAACCTTTTTAAGACGGGTATCAAAAGACCTTTCATATGATACCCAACTCTAAAGAATTTTCTAAAAAAAAATAGTCTAAATTTTAATTTTGCCATTTTGACAAAAAAAAACTTAAAAAAAATGTACCTGAATTAGATTCTTGCCAAGGCATATATGCCAAATTTCAAGTTCCAAGGTTATGTTATAGTTCCTCAGATAAAAATCATGTGACAGACAGAGAAAAAGACAGACGAACAGATAGACGGACAACCAACATATCCCATAAGAGTTCCGTTCTTTGTTTTTGAGGAACGGAACTCTAAAAATGGTGTTAGAAGTCAAAATCCTTTCTGAAAAACATGGCATTATTTTAAACACTAATTATGTTTATGTTTATGTTTTGTTTTAACCTCGTACTATTCTACTTAATTAAGCATCCCCTAAGTCCAGGACTTGTGTGGGCTAGTAATAGAGGGAACCACCGGCTTTAATTGACTTTCGAACCAATATATCTAGGGAGTACGCCTTCGCCAAATTTCAATTATTAATTAACTGAAAAAGGCAATCGGCGCCAGTGAGGTTTGAACTCACGATCATAGCTCAGTGGCAACGCTATATCGATGCCTTAGACCGCTGAGCTAATCTCCCAGTAAAATTGGCAAACAGGTTTCAATAACAATTTATTAAATGTACACAAAATTTTTGTTTTATTAATAAAAAAATATATGTAAAATTAAAATTCATTTTATTTTACATTATTCATTACACATTTACAAATAAACAAATAACTATTACAAATAAAATGTAGGCACATTATTTTTCTACCACAAAATATAGGTTAATTTATGAAATGTTGTTGTGGAAATTCGTTAAATTCGCGATTTTTTGTTTAATGTTAGTTATATTCAGTTTCAAATTTCGCTTGCACGATAGGAAATCTGCGCTAGTAAATTTTATACTAACTAGCAAACTAGGTATATTAGGTATGTTCTGGTTGCAGTTTAAAATATAATATAAAATTTTACTGATCTAGTGCCATAAACCTGTGTTGTGAAGTGGTTTTTTACAAATAAATATTTTTTCTACTAATGTTATAGTGGAAAATTCGGTTATAGCCGAGCAGAGATTATCTTTTATTATAACTTACTCAGTTAGGTTGGCCATCCAATCTTCTATCGTATTTAAAGTATACCCGAGCGGAGAATATACTTAACCACGTATCACTTTATTCGGGAGCTTAAGTTCTAGTGAGGTGGTGCTTTGGAAACAGATTCAAACAATTGCTTCTTAACTTAAGAATAATATATTAAATAAATATGAATAAATTCTTCAAGTCTTCTTCTTCTAAATCCTACTTCTATGCAAAGCCTCATAAATTCTAATTTCCATTATATAGTAGTTTTTCATTAAATACTTCTAAATTAAAACATTCTATGTTTGAAGTTCCAACTTTTCACCATAATTTTCAAAGCCCAATTTATTGTCCACATTTTTCTCAGTGTAAATATTAAAACCGGTACGTATGTCTTTAAATTATTTTACACAATATTTTTCAAATTTCATTATCAACAAAATTTCTAACAGTGTAGATAGAAAATCGAACCGAATAAAATTCGAAAATATTTTAAAGTACTCGAACGAAAAATATTTAAGTGTCCAAAATCGTGTTAATATTTTTAACATTGAATTTAAAGTCCCAAAAAAGTTAAAAAAAAAAGAATTTTTAACCAAAGAATAATTCTTTAAATTATTCTTAACAGTATAGGCACACTGTAATTACGTTTTCACTATTGGCGCTACTGGACACTTTTTAATTAACAAGATAAAAAACTGTTTAAGACTGATCATTTCTAAAATTTGAAACCCCTTTTATTCTCTTTGAAAAGCCATAAATTAAAATGGGGCATGTTTAGGTCACACATGCTTATGCGTCTTTGGGTGGGGTCCGGGCAAGAATATTTAAATTCCCCACTACCAAAGGTCAACGATTTTACTTAGAGGGGTCCGAAGAGAAACCGAAAATATCCGACGTTACTCATGCTTGCTTCTAGGAATCAAATTTTATAGGCTGTATATTATGTATATTAAAATAAAATTATTATTTTAAAACATTTTACAAAATGAAAAATTTTACGCTTCATATAACCTGCATATACGCGACCTATTGGGATTCTAAAAAAAATTGAACATATTAAAAACAGTTGTTATCCTCGTTTAAATAAAATAAATATTTTTAGGAAGTATTCAAAAGATTTCACCTTTATTTCGTATTGTGTACGACAGATTTTCTTAGAAAGTTTTACCTAATGTGTTTAAAAACCGCGAGTTTCGGGTAGTTTTGGTCGCAGGCATGTATCTAGGGGGATTTTTTATTTATTTTGTATAGTTTCTAGGAAGAAGGCTTTATTGGGCCCTGCCCTGCTATATATTTATATATATATATTATATAATTACTGAAAACAATTTTATTAATATTGGACTGGCGAATGCTGTTTTTGTATTGTGTATCGTTTATTAAGAAAAAAAAACAGAAATAGAATGCAAAAAAAAGACGAGCTTTTATATTATTAAAAAGTATTATCAATAGAAAAAAAAAACAAAAATAAAAAACGAGTCGTTGAAACACGAAGAAGGAAGTTCATTAGTAACAAAAACATTTGTATCAAGCAGGCGAGTCTGAGCTCGGCCTTGAAATGAAAATTTAAAAAATAAATGAATGCTATTCATGGCTGAAAGCTTCCTGAAAAGGTTTCATCAATATGTTTTAATAGTTTTCAATAGACTTTAAAAAATTACTAATATTTAATTTATTACACACACAACACAACAAAATTGTTTCCCTTATATACTCCATTTAATAAGAGAATACAACTCTGGCATCACAGCGCGTAAAGTAAATAGCACTTTGTAGGGTAATTGGCATTTATTATTATTTTATTAAACTTTAAAATGATGTATCACACGACCAATTTTTCATTTAAAAAAATTCCCCTTGGCCTCTGCTGCCGTTCTAAGCTGAAAGGTCCTATCTACATAGGTTTAACATATACAGATAGGACTTTTCAGCTTAGCAAGGCAGTCTGCCTGTATTGTGCGCCTTATAAAATTTTTATATATACCAAAAACATTTTTTAAATTCTATATACATGTTTTAAATTTTAAGTTGATATTTTAAGGACTTTAGACAGTATATAACATACATGCAGATATTAAATGAGTATCTTTACCACTTACTTTTTAATATAGAAGGAGAGTAAAAATTAATGTATAATGAATTTATTAACTGATATAACTAATTTAGTCAGCTTTTTGCCTGCCAAAAAGACGTCCCTATCGTTTTTCGTACAGTTTTTAAAATTTTTTTGTTTAAGTTGACTTCGTGTTACTTGTGTTATTTTGAAAACAGGCCAAATATAAAGTTTATACTTGGCTTTATACTCTAAACACGGTGGTTTTCTGCAAATTTTAACTTTTTGTTTCCGACCCCTGAAATTTTTCAAAAATTGTTTAAACACACATAAAGAAGTAATTTAGTCAAATATTAAAAAAATTGCAGAGGCCGATCGTTTTTTTACATGTTTTCTAATTTATTATAATATGTACATTTTACGTACTTGAACTTTAGTATATATTTTAGATATAATTCTAAAATCATTATTTATAGTCACTACATTACAAAAATGCTAATCTCCAACGCCAAAGGGCGTATCTTTTTTTTTAGCGCGTTATTGTTTTATGGTCGAAATGGAACGAAAAATCAAAAAAATTCTGTTTACATATATGTACATTTTCTCGACGCGTTATGGCATTTGTCCGAATATATTCGGACATGGAGATAAGCATTTTTGTGATTTAGTGATTATAAGGATTTTATAATTATATCTAAAATATATACCAAAGTTCAAGTACGTAATATGTACATACAGGGTGTCTCAGAACCTACTCACTTCTTTCACAAAGTGATTCAATATGAAAAAAAGTTCCCATAAACTTTTTGTCCAATAACGACTCGTTATGCCCCTTCAAAGGGGGTCCTAAAAAATCGACTTTTATTTAATAACTTAGGTACCCTTCAAGTTAAAACAAAAATGTTTTGCATGTGATCTTTCCTTGTTAAGGCATATTAGCAAATGGCATTTGCATGTAGTACTTCAACCAGGGACGTCCGAAATGGGGGTCTTATCACTTTTTTGCCCCAAACTATTTGCTAATTAACTCTTTTCTGGGTTTATTATTAAAATTGTATATTTAAAACCAATATTTTAGTTATTTAGGGTGTAATTGTATATCAAAAATCAAGAAAAAAAGTTTCTGTACATGTAGTTCCAAAAATCGATTCTAAGGGAATTACGGTTTCCAAAAATACACCATTTTTAAAGGACCATGGAAAAAACAATTTTTGGACCTACTTGTATAAGAACTTTTTTTCTTAGATTTGGATGTAGAATTAAGCCGCCTTATTAAAATTTTGGTTATTAACATTTTAGTGTTATTTTATTTTCTCGAAACTTGTAGTTTTGCCTTTAATTGTAACCTTTTCGAAAACTCTTAATCCTAAGATATTAAAACAACAGTACTTTTTTATGTATTTTTACCTGGTGAATACTATTTTAATAATAAACCCACAAAAACGTTAATCAGCAAAAAGTTTGGGACAAAAAATAAGATAAGACCCCCCATTTCGGACGTCCCTGGTTAAAATAACTGCATGCAAATACCATTGGCTAATGGGCCTTAATAGAGGAAGATTACATGCAAAGCCTTGTTTCTTTAACACAAAGGGTTCCTGCGTTATTAAATAAAAATCGAATTTTTAGAACCCCTTTTTAAGGAGCATAGCTCCCTTACGAGTCGTTTTTGGACATATGTTCATAGAAACTTTTTTTCATATTTTTTTAATTTAGATTCACTTCGTAAGAGGAAGTGCTTCAGTTCTAAGACACCCTGTATAATAATAAATTAGAAAAAACGTAAAAAAACGATCGGCCTCTACGATTTTGTTTATATTTGCCTAAATTATGATACTTAAGTACTTCTTTAGGTGTGATTAAACATTTATAAAACAAAATCAGGGGTAGAAAGCAAAGAGTTAAAATTTGTAGAAAACCACCGTGATAAACGAAGTCGCGGGCAGTTATTAAAAATATATACTTCAAACCATACATTTATGAATACCGTCAACTGGCTGATAAATAATGGCTTATGTATTGTAACATTATGCGAATTAGAGCATGCAATGTTGATAATTAACCTTAACTTGTTACAGATCTTTTTTGAAAATACTGAATTCGCGTTTAAATAGACAGTTGTCTGTTTTAAAATTAATGTTATTTTAACGAGACAAGCCCAAATAAGGTTTTGTAACCTAAATAAAAGAATATGTATATTTTTTTGAATATGCACACCAAATTTTTAGATACTACCGACTTCTATGTGGCTAAAAAGTAAAAAATAAAAAATACTTAAGTCGGTGCCAATTTCACAGCAAACAATAATAAAATAGTAAAAAAATTATTTGGTAGTAATTAATTTAGGGAATGGGGAAATTGGCACCGACTTAAGTAATTTTTATTTTTTACTTTTTAGAGACATAGAAGTCGGTTAATTTTTTTGCTAAAAGTTGTTGAGGAATAAAATCCATCCATCCATTTGTACATAGTCATTTTAAGGTTTTTAAGGTATGTTTTACGTCAAACATGTATTCTACCTGTTTGAATGGGGCTACGCCAAAAACACTAAACCTGCGAACAAGCAACGATTAAAAAAAAGTTAGGTTATGTTTATATATAGAACAAAGCTAAAGTGTGTGTATCATTAGTCACTGTTTATAATGACCTCCTACTAACAAAATTAACTCTTGGTTTGCGTTGAAAAATCACTTAAAATGAATGTCTGTTCAGGATCAGCGTGTGTAGGTGTTAACCAAATGTCCAAATTGATTCTTTAGAAGCGCTTATTAGAATCATTTCACACGAAAGTTATTATTGTAGTCAAATAACAATAATTATGATTGAATTATATTTTTTAAATAAATTTCGTGACTTGCATTTAGAAATTTTGCCGAAAGCTTATAGAATAGATAATTTTTCAGCTTCAAATACTTTCACTTAAAATTTCAAACTTTCGTTAAATATGTTTAAGATTAAACGATATCAAAAACAGAAATAATAGAATGTATGTCATACATGTTACAAAATAGTTATGTACAAACAATGATTATACTGCAAAAGTAATAAATTTTTCCTGGTTCGTTACGATTTTTGGTATTAAGAAAAAATAATTCTGCCAACAATAGTATATTGTTTTACTAAGAGGAAAAGTGAAGCTTTTTTTTACTAGTCTGTAGAATTAACGGACAACGCGAAGCGGAGTCCAGAAACTACAGACGAGTAAAAAAAATCACTTTCCCTCTGAGTGAAACATACTATTTTTTCTTCAAGCATCCTATATATATATATATTTTTAAATATTAATTTTTGAATTTAATTTATTCAGTAATAAAGTATGTTTTTTTTTATTAAACTAGGCCAATAAAACCCTTTCGAAATAAACTTAAACCTTCCTTAGCTCATTTAAAATTTTTTTCTTAAGCTAAATCGTACACTTTTCGCGATTTCAATGGTAACTTGTCTAATGCAGCATTTGCAATTTCGGAGAGATTTGTAGATGTATAAACCATATATTCTTCTTCAGTCATTTTTAATCAATTTCACACAAGGTTTTTGTACAGAATCTCGAGTCAACCACCTGTTTACATAATAAACAAACAAGTTTGAAGTATGGCTGTCATCAAAGTCAAAGAGTGCTGCCGCCAATGGTGGTTTTGCTAACTAATTTTTTTTTACGGCGTACAATACTCATTTATTAGTGCAAAAAAAGCAACCTATGCTCCTGATTTTATGTCTTGAGTTCAAAGCGATCTGAAAAAAATACGATAAATTTTCAAATCCGCATGATTAAAGGTAAAACCCTTTACTAACTTATTAGATAACTCAAAATTTAGAACAAATATAAATGTGAGTGCGAGTAATTGTGATTATTTTCGGTATCAGAATACGAAAAACTGTAAAAATAATCTTTCTGGGCAAAATATTTTGGCCACCCTGTAGATTTATCTCTATAGTAATTTAAGTGGTGATAAATGAGAAAGGTATGAGATAAAATGTGTCATCTAAAAGTGACTAAAAAATGGCGCAATTTGTAAAGTGCAACCTGACCGCAGGAGTTGGAAATAGTCTGATTTTGTGGCATCAAATTTATCATTATCAACATAAATTTTCGTAACGCGACAACTCTAATTCTAGATACAAATTACGCTGATTTAGTGTTCTGCGAAATACGAAGCCGAATTGACAAGTCTGTTCCACAAAATTTTTATTTTAACACAACTTTATTATTTAAACATAAAAAATAACATCTGTCGGTTCGACAGTGTCGATACTGCTTCACAGACTAATGTGGTTCATGGTTATTTTTCATGCTGTTTTGTTGGAACTGGGCATAAAAATAATGTACAGAAAAACAATACAACACAACCATAGTTTGCATAGCAGAGTATTCTTAATTAAAATTGATGGGATCTGGATTTGAAGTTGATTTTTCAAACATAAAATCTAAAATAATCTTAAACAGTCTTAAATAATCCTAAATAATCTTAAATAATCTCTAATAATGATAAATATTCTTAATAATCTTAAATAATTTTAAGTAATCTTAAATAATATTTATTTGTAGATAAAAAATTTACATAAAATTTATCTATAAATGCCTAAGTGCCTATTCACGGACTCGCATAAGAACGTAATACATAACAATGCGATGCCGTGATTAGCTTGATGTGCCGCCATGTATCTTGTAAGTCAATCACGACATCGCATTCTTATGTTTTATGTTCTTATGCAAGCTTCTGGATAGGCCTTAAGCCGGGGTTGTGTGCATACTATAGGTAAATATATACATCTAACAATTAATATTATAAGTTAATTACCAAAACTAAGAGATATAGTATTTCTCAAAATTATCTTAAAATTCTCTTATATAAATTCTAAGTATATAGTATATACTTAGAGAATTTATTTAAGATAATTTTGAGATAATTTTAAGCTAGGACGGTAAATTTCTGAGACAGCATTTAATATAGAGGTATAAGGTATAAATAATTATTATTGAAAAAAAAGTTCCCTTTTAAAGTTGTTGTACCATTTAACAGGTTCGCTTTAATTTTAGTTAAAAGAAGTAAATGCACCATTAACTCTAATCTTGTCAGGCAACTGATTTATGAATCATAAAAAATCTTAAATAACCATCAATAATCCTAAATAATTTTAAATAATCTTAAATAATCCTAAATAATCTTAAATAATCTTAAATAATCTTAAATAATCTTAAATAATCTTAAATAATCTTAAATAATCTTAAATAATCTTAAATAATCTTAAATAATCTTAAATAATCTTAAATAACCTTAAATGATCTTAAATAATCGTAAATAATCTTAAATAATGTTACATAATCTTAAATAGTCTTACGTAATCTTAAATAATCTTAAATAAATAACATAAAATAATCCTAAAAGGTTTAAAAAAATAAATCGTCTTATTTCTTAAATATTGTAAACAGTATCTACGTGATCTATTCTTACTAGTATGCTCCAGTTTCTATTGGTCCATTTACAATTATTACAAATAATCAATATGCTAGCGTGCTGTTAAAGTCCCCGTTAGAATTATCTGGCTGTTAGCAATCAACATTGCAAATTTTGATTGGTTCATTAAGGGTTAAGATAGGTTTATCCTTATGTTATACTTATTGATAATTCAACTTCAAGGGATTTAGTTATTCTACTGAGTGACGTCAGTCGGTAACTCATTTGATCCTTTATTTTTCCGTTAGTTATAAAATGATTTTTTTTAATTGTTACCTAACTGCATACTGAAAAATACCAAAATAATAATATAAAAAATTTCGTTTTTTTTATTATTATAGTCAACTTTAATATAAACTATCTGATGAATTTCGCCAAAATGTCCCAGATTTTTCTAAATTTGATTATTGTTTGTATAAAACCATCTTGTATAACTGTTGCTATAATAATGCACGCATTTATATACTTTTTGGTTATAATTGGCTTACTGCAAATCTCAGTAAACATGCATGTCTATTGTAAGTTGATCTAGTCTAGTTACTCGATACGAATGTGTTAAACAAACCAACAAGCTTTATTGCTTTGTATATCTTTGTATAGCTCTGGTTCACCGACGTTGCCAGTGCAAAAAAAGATTGTACCCAAGACTATGTAAAAAGGAAAAATTTTAAGTTAGCTTAATTCATCATTCATCATTTGTCAACGCTGAAACTTTTCTAGATTCAAGGATGTCACGTAAAAACAACTGATTTTACCCATAGCTTATGTCACGCGCAAAAGATCTTTAGGCCCGGTACACACATGCGTTTTTATGCCGCGCGGTGCTGCCACGGTACTGCAACGGCTGCCGCAAAATCAGATACACACTGGGCGGCGAGATGAAGCTAGTACGCATTCTCTCGGCAGAAATGGATGTTGTTGTCCGCAAAAAAAGTGCAATTTTTGCTTTTATTTTCTACAAAATGTATATTTGGAAGGTAAACAGACGCTATTTGGATATATCCATATACTCGTAAGTCAGTATGGATGTATTCACAAAAGCAGCGCCTGCCGCAAAAAATCGCGCGTGTACCGTTCTATTAACAACAATGTACTGGTACTGGTACAATGCCGTACTTGCGTGTGCGGCGCCGCTGCTGTCCCAGAGTGAGTGGCGGCGAAAAATGCACGCAAGACGGATGCCCAATTTTATTTGGCAGTATCACACACCGCAATTGCGGTGCCGCGGCGGCACCGCGCGGCAAAAAAACGCATGTGTGTACCGGGCCTAAATATAAATGGAGAAGACGGACCCGCGTTGTTGCAACGTCGCTGGAGGTATGTGTGCATTGTCCAATTATATTTATAGTATCACACACCGCAATTGCGGTACCGCGCAGCAAAAAAACGCATGTGCCTTAGTCATAAGCATGAAAAATATAGCTTCCTCTTAATTTTTTAAACTGACAAGGTAGTTAAAAATCTTCAATCTTTTTTGTTATTTAAATTAAATTTGTTGTAAACTTTGATGTAACAATTTAAATAGCGTCAATCCTGTAGGTTCACTTAACCGCAAATCAGGATGCATAATTATAAAAATATCTATATAATAAAATCAGTAAAGTGTATATCTGTCTGTCTGTCTTTCCAGAAGTTTTTTTCATAATGCCCAAGCAGATGGAATTCTGAAACTTGGCATGCGCGTCAGAAACCTGGGTTTGCTGATGGGAAAAGACTAAAAAAATTCAAAACAAGAAAGCAAAATTATCTCTTCTGGATGCTGCGAGGAGTTTAATAGGCGAATTCAATACGTTGGTTCAAGACAAACCTAAATCGCAATTCCAAATTAAGGTCAGTCGTGTTAGGGATTTTTGTGCGAAGTTGGCGTTAAAAAGGGGGCGGCTGCTAGTCGTCTTGTGTGGCAGTTCAAGGAACTATCGATTACATTTTAGTCTATATATTCGTTTACGTGAATATCTTCTACTGTTTGGTTTTCATTTTCTTCATGGCTAACAATTTTCCTCACCCCTTTATATTCATAAATATTTAAGCTCTCGATAGTTTTTTTTTTATTATTTAAATAGATAAATTTAAAAAAATTGGATATGCAGAGCATATGAAAGAATTAATATGTCTAAACTTTTAAGAAAAATATGAATAACTAAAATTTTATACGCTGTCGTATGCTTTTTTAAGATCAATGCAATCAAGTTATTTTGACCTTGAGAAATTATAATTCATAATAGTAAAAAAAACAATTTCCGAGAAAAAAAGGGGCTGTCCATAAAAGACGTCCGCGAAAATTCCGGAATTTCAGACACCCCTTCCCCCTGCTTGTCCGATTTTGTCCTATTTCCAGACCCCTCCTCTAAAGGACGTCCAAAACGCAATAGAGTACCCCCTGTTTTTTCAGAATTTGGAAAAGTGGATGTCCGAAAATGGCTTGATCCCCCCCTCCTTGTCCGCGCTTCTGTCTGATTTTGGTAACCCTCCCCCCGGCCCCCAACTGTGGACGTCTTTTATGGACGATCCCTAACTAAAGACAAATTTTGAATTATAGATTACTTATGCAAAGTAAGTGTAGCAGTTCAAGGAACTATCGATTTCATTTTAGCATACATATTCGTGTATATCTTCTGATTGGCTCTCATTTTGTTTATAGCTGACAACTTATCCGTTCATTTATTGTTTTTCTCATCATAAATACTTTTTATATTATATTTATAACAATACATATAACAAATACATACTTACATAAGTATGCAGGTATGTATTTGTTTTAATAGATTAAAAATTTAAGATTTTTTAAATTTCATCTGCTAAATTAAAAAATACACTGCCCAGTAAAAGAGCTTTCCCATTTTTCACCTCCGCGCGTGAAATGAATTTTTTATTATTAGATTCACTTTCAGAAACCTTAAAAACACCAATATACCAATTTTTACGAAAACTACCCCTCAGTTCTAGCGACCTCAAAACCCCCAATATATAAATTTTCAAGAAAACTACCCCCCGCCCCTTAGGGGTGGAGTAAGAATTTTTTTGTTATCAGATTCACTTTCAGCCACCTCAAAAACCCCAATATAGCAATTTTCACGAAAACTACCCCCATCCCTTAGGGGGCGAAATTAAAAAAATATATATCAGATTCAGATTCGTCGACCCCAGAAACCCCTATATACCAATTTTGACGAAAATATTGAAAACGCTTTCTGAAATTTTGAAAATTTTCAAAATGGGAAAGCAAAAATATCAATACATATTTTGGCGAAAACTATAACAGTGAACAGTTAGTATAGGTCTCTATTCACAAAAAATACTTCCCCGCCCCCAAGTCTACCTTATTCAAAAATATTATTATTTAAAAATCGACACTTAAATTTTATATGAAACTTTGGATACAACTTTTAGATTTTTTTTCAGAAAAGTCTTTCAGACAAAATTTATATAGCCCAGTACATATATGCCCAAATAATTTGCTTGTGTGCCATATAGATCATTTAATTACCAAGAATTAGCAAGAAATTTAATTTTCCCCAACAAGAAAAATACAAATTTTAGACGGTGGCCACGCCCAATCAAACACTATTAAAATAATAAAATTGGTTTAGGAGTATATATAATCTTAAAAACACAAAATTAATTTGGAATTGCAGTCGATCGCCCAAATAATTCAAAACTGGACGGTTTTCAATTGAACACGTCTCCTCTAAAAGCATTTGTTTTTATATTTGTCTATTTTTTTATAATTTAGTTTACTGAGGGAGCCGGAGTAATTATCCCATTAATAAGTAGGTAGTTAAAAAATATTATTTTTGTAAAATAATTATTATAAGAATTTATCATATAAGATAATAACACTGTTAAAAAGGTATATATTCAAAATTAAAATGAACCAATTTTGGTGATATATTTTTTGATATAATTTTAATTTAAGGCAAAACACATTCTTGATTTTTTTGTTATAAATTACCAACATATAGAACTCTTACGTGTAAAAATTTCAGATTTTTAAAATTAGTTACCCTGAGAAATTGAGGTTCAATTATTGAACAATTTGGTAAAAGTAGTATTTTTGAAGCTTTATAAAAAAATATTACGTAAATATTTTTTTTGAAATTTAAACAGTGTATAGTAATTTTAGGTCCCTATTTAGAAAAAAAAGTCACCCCCTCAATTCAACCCTCTAAGAAAATATTAAAATTTAAAAATCGTCATTTTATTAAATTTTATATCAAACTTCGGATACAATTTTCACCTATTTAGATCTTATTTAGAAAAAAGACTGCTTAACAAAAAATGTAACCCATCGTATGCATAAAAAAGAATTTCTGTTTCATATCGCTAGCTCATTTAATAACTGAGAAATTTAAATTTCCGCAACATGCAAAAATTAAAAAAAAAAGCAAACTTTATAGGGCGGCCACCCCAACTGAAGGTAAATAAAAATAAAATAAAATTGGTTTTGAAGTATACATATATAGGGTAAACAACAGGCAAAAAAATATTAAATTTGAAAATGGTCGAGCGCCCTATGCTCTACGATATTCAATGGATTACGCCTGCTATCTAGATTTATAAATACGGTAGTTATAGGGTATATGTATTCGTGGCTAAATGATTGTTTTTCGTTTGAAGCAAAACATACTAAATGCGAAGAAAAGTAAAAATGCGAAGCAATTGCAAAGGATTGAGGCATATTTGCATTGGCAGATGCAATGTACCATTCAAGGCCATAACAAATCAAATTTCATCACACGGTTTTGCACGAAAATCTTTTTTAAACAATTTAAGTTTAAATAAATTTTGTAATATCATCTGGGTGAAGTAACTTTTGCCGTATATTTCTCAACCTTTTAATATTATTATATTATCATACCAAAAATGGTGCGGTCTCTCTATTCAAATCTCTGATGCATTGGTAATATTATAATATCTACAACTGAAGCATATTATATACTTTATATACTGTAAATTTCTTTTAATTAGGTTCACAGGATTAACGAATGGTATACCAAAATAATAAGAATGAAAAATCACCAAACGTTAACATTTTCTCTTTTAGATGGCTTTACTTTATCTTGGCCTTTTTTTTATTGTTTGGTTTCTGGTCTAGTTTTTCTTTGGTTTGCAATATCCAAACCAAACATTTGGTTAGGAGTAAAAACTATAGACAAAAAAAACAAGGAACTAATAACAACCAGAACAAAGTAGATCCAGATTAAGTAAAATTATTAAAGGCGCCATGGCGCGCCAGCGCTAGAATAGTTACGAATTTTCAAAAAAAAAAAATCGTCCTAGACAACAAATTATTGGATATAATTTGTTTATTAATAATAAGCAACTTTTTTTTTCTTCAAATGTCCGTCCGTCTGTCCGATGTCACGATTTTTGTAGACACGATAACTCAAGAACGAATAATCCGATCATATTGAAATTTTCAGGAAAAATCAAGTTGTATGAGGGGAGGATCCCTATTATTTTTGAAAGTAATCCCCCCAAAAACAAAAAAGTTATGGGGGGTTAATTTTTTTAAAAAATCGAAAATGCCGAAAGAAAATTCCTATTAACGTATTTTTTCCAGGAAAAATTAAAGTAAAGTAAAGTAAAGTAAAGTAAAGTATATTTATTTGTTCTGACTACATTAAAAATACATTTGGACATATAATGTTAAACGTACCTAATGTAATATAGACATCGTCAATTATAAATATTAAAATTAAACAATTTACAGTATATTTATATATACAAATTAAAATTACTTAAAAGAAAGATTGGTAATAAATATTGATTACAAATAAAATAAAATATAACTACTATTTATCTTCAAGAAATTCTTTAAGAGAATAGTACGTTTTGTTTATTAGAAATTCTTTTAATTTATTCTTGAATTTTTTTATATTATATTCCATAAACCCTTCATCCAATTTAAATAGTTTTTTGACACAAATTACTCCTATATAGTCTGGGTTTTTTTCTGAAACTTTTAACCTAGCAGACGATTCTACCAACTTATTCTTATTCCGAGTATTGTGATCGTGAATTTCTTGTCTAAAAACGACTAGTTTGGACTTTACATACGTTAGAAGGGAGTACAGGTAAAGACCCGTAAGTGTTAAAATTTTATGTTCCTTGAAGTAGGGTTTGCAGGATGTTCGCATACCTAAATTAAACATGTTCCGAAGTGCTTTTTTCTGCATTGTAAAGACTTTTGGCGCATCAGTAACTTGGCCTCAAAATACCAAACCGTAGTTTAGTTTAGATTGGAACACTCCAAAATAAGCAGTTTTCAAGACATCGTTAGAAACAGTGTTTCTTAGAGTTTTCAGTAGAAAGCATGAACTACTCAGCTGAGGTAGTAGTTTTTGAATGTGTACAGAAAAAGTAAGTTTCTGATCAATGTTTAGACCGAGAAACTTCGTGCTGGGGCTATTTTCAATAGATATATGGTTATCTTTTATCAACAGTGATTTATTAATAGAAGCATTTATCGTATGAAACTGCATAACGACAGTTTTTTCCGTGTTAAGCTTAAGTTTTTTTCTGGCGCACCACTCTGTTATGATCCTCATACATTTATGAGCCTTTTCTATCAGGTCCTCGTATGTCTTCGCAGCAATAAGTACGTTGGTATCGTCAGCGTAAAGTACTGGAAGCCCTATTTCTAAAAGTAATCTAGGTAGTGAATTGATAAAAATATTAAACAGCGTTGGGGAGAGACATGACCCTTGTGGTGGTCCTATGTCTGTATTTTCCATGTCTGAGAGTATATCGTTGATAGATACAGCCTGTAACCTCTCTGATACATATGACATAATCCAATCCAAGGGCATGCCTCTTATCCCAAGATCAAACAGTTCATCGCCTAGAATTTCGTGTTTGACAAGGTCAAAGGCCTTACTAAGGTCGAAGAAGAGTGCCAATATTAGATTTTTAGCATCTAGATTTTTGTGAATAAAATCTAGGGCTTCCTTAATTGCGGTTTGTGTAGATTTATTGCTGCGAAAGCCATTTTGATGACCTGATAGCAAAGAATTTGATTCTAAAAAATGTGTCAGTCTTTTATTAAAACAAAATTCAAAAATTTTACCGAATTGACATTGGACAGCAATGGGCCGATAATTCTCTTTATCGTACTTACTTCCTTTATTTTTAAAAATAGGTGTAATTTTTGATACTTTTAAAAGTTTAGGGTATTTACCCTCTTCAAAACTTTTATTGATAATAAAAGATAAGGAAGCTGCTTTTATTATAAGGATCAATTCTACAAAAAAAAATTAAAATAAAAAAAAATTGAAAAATTGATTTTTTTTTCGTTTTTTTAAAAAGAAAATTTAATAAAAAAAAATCGAAAAATTTGGAAACTTTTTTTTTTGAAAAAAATTCGTTTTCAATCATTTTTCGTTTTTCAATAATTTTCGTTTTTCAATAATTTTTCGTTTTTCAATAATTTTTCGTTTTTCAATAATTTTTCGTTTTTCAATAATTTTTCGTTTTTCAAAACAGATCTTTTTTTTAAATGTCATTTTTTTGTTATTTTTTTTTTTTATTTTTTTTAAAGTATTTGGGAAATGCAATATACTATTTACTGTGAAAAATATATAATGGAATGCGTAGCATTACATATCTTCACGGCTTGTTTTAAATTATTTAACTTTTAAACTACTACTACTAATGTTATTTTTATTTTTAAAAAAGAAAAAGTTTTTATTTTTTTCATTTTGTTTTTTTCATAATAAATTTATTTTTTGCGTTGCTCTTTTAAAAACAAATAAAATAAAATACTTTAATATTTTTGTTTTTTTTTTTTTGATAACGCACGGTAAAATCTTCGTCACTGGACTAAATCTAAAACTTTTTTTATTTTTATAAAAATTGCCATTTATTGAATTTTGAAGCCTATTAAAAATCAAACGAATGATATTTTAAATCCGGCTTTTTTTGGCTTAGAGCCCCATTAAAAGAAAATCATTTCACGGCAAAAATAAATTGATTAGACCATTAGACTTTATTTTTTTTAACTACAATCATAGGCAAAAAAAAACATTGTGAGCTGAATCTAAAAAAAAAACGGACTGCTCGAGAAAATCGGAAAAGGGTCCGAGATCAGCGCATTAAATAGCCAGATGCAACTAAAAGGTCCTCGGCAAATAAAAAAAATATTTTGTTGTAGAGCAGTGTAATTAGTTAATAGAGAAACAACTTAAGACCTAATCTACACAGAATAATTACCTAAAAACCCGTACGAAAATGAAACACATGGCTAGTATTACCTATAGCAAATAAAAATCGTTAATTAAAGTCCTAGTTAAAAAAATATTTAACAATTAATTATATTTTATTGTTTTAAGAAAATTGGAAAGAATCAAATCAAGTTTAGTGTGTATGTGTAATTTATTTTTTTTATTCACACTTACTCAATAGCTTTCTAATAGTTATCTGAGATAATTGCCAACAAATATTTTATCCACTGACTTAAATTACCTAATTAAAGTAATTTCTTTATAGCCCATTAGCTTTTATACCTATTGTTGGATGTAGGGAGACAGATTAGTTCTATGGCCACCCGAATATCTTGACTTGTAATCATGAGAATTAAGAAGAAATGCATTAAAAACTCGGCTCAGAAACTGAGTAAAAAAATAGATCAAGGCAGCTATAATTAGTTGTTTTAAAATAACTTTTAGTAAGATTTTTATTACTCTGTGCTTTTTATAATTTTCCCCAAATGTAAAATATTGTTTCTGGAAATAATTTTTATTATTCACAGCAGAAGGAAAGTTAAAAACCACCTAAAAGATAAAAAAATAAACAAAAAAATATTGACATTTAGGCCAATTGATATTTTACACCTTATAAATTACACTAGACAACACGGTCTCTTGCCCCGATTGGAGTCATATGTTTTTTTAACTAATTTTGGATCGCTGAAACCGAATCTGGCCTCAGAATATTTCTACTACCTAAGTTTTCTGAGAAAAATAATATAAAAATGTTAAAAAATCATTATTTTATCCCTCTTTTGTTCTAAAATCATGGGAGACAAAAATATTCCAAGGACAAATTTGGATTCGGCGACTCAATATTAGTTAAAAAATACTCAACTTAAAACATAGAAACTTTAAATTCATAGGTAGAATAAATAGGGATATTATGAAAAAAAAAATATATAAAAAAATGGATAATGTGACAAAACTAAGTAGGGGTGGAGGGTAAGAAGAAGGGTGCATAAGGGGACCAGCTTATCGCCATGTACTCATGCTAAAAATTGTCAAAAATCATTACTAGGGGGTCAAAAATAAACTAAAAAAATGTTACGTATTATGGTTCTTATGTAATAAAGTAACATTTTTATGATGTAGAACCATTAGAAAACAAAAAAAAAAAATACACAATATTTTGTTTTATAAATTATTTTTAAATTGGCATATCTGCATGTACTAAAATTTAAAAAATAAGACGTACTGAATTTTTTTAAGGTCAAATTTGGATTCTGCGCCTTTAAATTGATAAGAAAAATATATTTTTTGGGCTCGGGAAAAAAGTTTACACTGTGTACTTTAATTTTATATCTTTTTCATTTATTTACTTTTTAGGAACAAACTAAGCAAAATAAAAAAAAAAATTATATAAATATTTTTGTAGAGAATTTTATAATCTACAAATTAATTTCTATAAAATTTTTAAACAAATTTGATAGTTTTGCCACAAATAAGCAATTAAGTAAACTCTGCACTTTCATTTTAAGCTTTTTATTTTTTTTCGCGTACTTACTTTGATAGTAGGTTCTTGACATATAGATTTTTGAATTCCTCGTATTTTTTTTAATATACACTAAAATTTTCAAAATTCTACTCTTTTTTTTAAAGATTTTGAAAAAAAACTTCATTTTTACCTGAACTTATATCTCAAAAATTTTAGGTGCTGGAATTTTCTAAGGTCAGATTCGGATTATACGTCCTCGAATTAGTAAGAAAAATTTACTTTCCGACCGGGGCAAAAAAAAAAGTTGCGATTTGTTGCCTAGTGTTATTATAAGAACCTGTGTTTAAAAAGTGAAAGTAAAATTAAGTTTAACGTTACCGAAACTAGTGATAACTAAAATTATATTTTTCAAATAAAATTATGAACCTTAATATTTAAACTTGCCTTAAACTTTTCTTGTTCTTTCTACTATTTTCTTCTTGCTTTTGCAAAATTATTTGAATTTAATTTTAATTTTAAAATAATGCATTGATTGACAATGAATTTTGAAATACAATATTATAATAGTCAACCTCACATAGGGAATAAAATTTGTTCTGGCACCCATAAAACAAGAAACTAATGAGCATCGACTTAAATGGATTCTGCGCAGAATTTATACCCTAATAATGCTGCTAACAAAAGTATACTTATACTATAAGCTTATAAATTTATTTTTGTAAAAGAAAAACTTAAATAATAATAATAATAATAATAATTGTGTTTTTAATTTTTAAGTGTGGATTTATAAAACTACAGTATGATTTTATTTTCAGGGTTGGAACGAATAGCTGAAGAGTTGATGGGCCGAAGGAAATGGAAACTGTACCAAGACGATTCCATGCAAAGACCATATTTACAACCCATAAACAACAACAAATTTATCAATCGTACTACAAACAACGGGGAACAACAACAGGACAACATTTGTTCAAACAACAAGCTAAATCACACTGTAGAAAAAACCGGTACGTAATAGTATTTTCTTACAAGGAGGAGCCGAGTAAAAAAAAGCACTAAAATAGGTTTACGTCGAGGTGTGTAGGCTATTTTTCCTACGACCTAAACATCCAAAAAAAGCAAAAAATTGTATTAAAATTAATTTTATTTGTTTGGACTTTTCTGACAGCAGATATGTAAAATCAGCTGACTATCACTTTCCGACCACTATCATGACAACGGGTGGAAAATAAGCGCTTACTACTAACTAGGTCGTTGGAAAAATGATATTATTCTTTACGCCTGGTTATATGAAAATAAATTAGACTTTAGTAGTTAATTTTTTTATATTTTATCTACTTTTGTAATTACTTGTGATAGGGTTACGAGGGCGGGCTGAAAAGTAATCGGTCTAGGAAAGAAAACACAACTTTTTTCGGCAAAACTCAATTTATTTTTCAACGAAGTCTCCTTTTAGCTCCCTACACTTTTTCCAACGAATTACTAATTTTTCTATACCCTTCGAATAATAACATTTCTGGAAGCCCTTAAAATAGGCTTCTGTTTCCGCAATAACTTCCTCATTCGACCCAAATATCTTACCTCCGAGCCATTTCTTCAAGTTTGGAAATAGATAATAATATGGTGGATGAGTAACCAATTCGTATAATTTAGCCATTGCGACTGCGGACTTGTGTGGCGGTGCATTGTCCTGGTGGAATAGAACTTTTTTCTTCTGGGGTGTTGTGATGGATCCATGTTTCGTCCACAGCTACGAAATGTTGCAAAAAGTCCTTTTTGTTGCGGTTAAACATCACCAGACACCCTTTTGAAGCTGTCACACGGTCGTGTTTGTTGTCAGCAGAAAGCCAATGCGGCACCCATCTGGCAGCGTGCTTCCTCATTCCCAAATATTCATGCAAAATATTTTCCACTCATTTACGTGAAATGCCCACAGCCTCAGAAATCTTGTGCACCTTTACTCGTCGATCGTAAATTATCATACCATGGATTTTATCGACCGTTTCTGGTGGGGTGACCTCTCTTGGACGGCCTGGACGCTCATCGTCAATAATGTTGTACGGCCGCGCTTAAATTCAGCTGTCCAATATTTTGGTGCAGAGTCCTCATAAACATCCTTCAATTCGGGGTTGATCTCATCACAACAAGAATGTAATCACTGCACGATATTCTATTTTATTCATTTTTGTAAAAATAAAAAAGTTGTTCGCTTTCAATGACTGTCATACACAAACTAAATCAAGCAGCAGGCTAAAAATTTGATAGATGACATCTGAAGGATAGTATTTACGAAAACCAACAACGCTTTGATACTGGTGGCGCCATTTCTTGCCTAGGCCGATTACTTTTCAGCCCAGCCTCGTATATAGGATTTCTTAACCCTAAGCTCTGTGCAGCCATGGTAATAGATAAAGGACTTTTGTTTTACTTTCGATAGATTAGTACCGAATGAATATACTTTCGAAAATGGCCGTCTAAAACTAAAAACATTGTAGGGGAAACTTTTCTTTTGTTATCAGTATTATTTTTTACAGTGCACAGTATATCATCAGAGGCGGCTCCAGGAGACGAAAAAGACCGAGCTTCTCCATTGGAGAAGGAGCATCGCGAGGAGGAGAACACGAGGGAAAGCCAGAAGGAAAACGGCAAAGTCGAGGAAAACGGGAAAGTCGAGGAGAACGGATCCATAGAGGAAGACGAAGAGTTTTCAAAAGATTGGAGACCGCAGACGAAGTGCTATTTTTGCGTTGACGGCAAGCTGGATAGTGAACATCATTCACACGGGGTTTTGGTAAGTAACCTACCTTTTCTTCCCTTACATCTTTAGTGGATAAAATAGATAGAATAGATAAAATGTTATTGATCCTCTAAAGCAACTATGTGATAAGCATACCCCGGGGATTAGCTTAGCATAAATTCATCACTGATTAGAAGCGACCGCAAGACGCCTGTCCCCACTCTGTAACAACGCAAAGCCAGTGTATCTATGGTAAAAGTTAAAAAATATGACAAAAGGTGACTCATAGATCCCCGGGCTATGGTGCTAAAAAAAGTCTAAATAGTCTGCCAGTGTCAGGGACGTACTAAAGGAGGGACGGGCGACCCTTCCCCATCCTAAAGTTGTGAAATTTGGATTATATTTTAAAAATTGGGAAATAGGGAAATTGTTGTCTATATTTTATGCCGTTGTAAATAAATTTTATACATAAACTATATACAGTTTTTAGCTTTGAATATTTTTCATTTTTTAAAAAATATTCTAAAATTTCAATTTTTAACGTCAAATATGTGACGTCAGTACGAACATTTTTTAAAAAATATTCATGGTTTTCAAAACCGTACGCCATCTGGTTTAAAAGTTGATATTCGACAGATATTTGACAGCAGACAGATGTTTTTCTCCGATCTTTGTTATGTGTCAACAATTGAGTTAGATCTGTGTTCTGTTACTCAACAATTGGATCCCAATTGTAATTATTGATTGATATAATATATATTATCTTAGATTTTAGAATGTTTTGAGGTTATATTATTGACAGCATGACGTCAGTTATGGAAATTTGTCATTTTAGCGATATATTGAATGTGTGACGTAGCACACGAATATATTTTAAAAAGTGTTTAAAAAACTAACGAAAAATATCCAACGCTAAAAAATGTCTTATGTTGTTATTTTACAATGAGATTATCAGTTAAGTCAAGTTAGAATTTTCCAAGTCGTAAACACCGACAACACTGTCTTGCTAAGCTGAAAGGTCCTATCTGTGTATGTTAAACCTATGTAGATAGAACCTTTCAGCTTAGCACGGCAGAACAATACTGTTGTAGTTTATCTTTGTGCTGTAAAGTCCAACAAAGTCCGGCAGGGGCAAAATTTTTTTTTAGAGGTGAGGACGTTTTTTTTGTTCATTAATTGTTTAATAGGTAATTGAAAAATTTAGTTTTATTGGAAATTTTGCTGGTTTCTCCCTCCAAACGATGTTGCTTCGGTACGCACCTGCTCAGGTTATGGTTATAGAATGAAAAACCCTGGGAAGTTATAAACGAAAACATTTACTTTTTCTAAAATTATTTGTTCCTCATCATTTTTTGCAGAAGAACTTTTCTAATATTTAGGTAATATAATAATTTAAAAACGTCTTGAGTAAATGATTTCTTTAGTCGCAATATAAATACTAACAATTTTAGTCGCAATGTATCATAGATATAAATATTTTTAAATGTTTTTTTATATAATTTTTTTTAATTTACATACTTTAAGGACTTCTTGTTAATACAACAGTTCTAAAGTTATCACAAATTTCCCGGACAGTTTGACAGATTGACAGACAGATTTTTTTTTACGAAAGTCATCTTTTTCAATATAAAACTTTGAATAATGTAAAAAACAATACATATATTTTTTTTAATGTTTTACTATTAGTTAAAAATCTCTCGTTAAACGAGAGACTTTCGTAAGGAGGAAGGTATGAAATCAGTGGCGTCACATGCAGATAGCAAAAACAATGGGGGTAGAAGGGCACTTTCTATAATATAGCTATCAATAGGTATTACAGAAACACTGGAACACAGGCTCTGCTTATTACCGTCTTCTGCTTTTGCAGAAATAGGTAATGTATTTCCACAGGTAGTTTAATTAACATGCTTAATGTATGCTTTCAAAAGCATAATTCTTTGAGCTAAAGCTTCCCAAAAGAAAAAAACCTTAATTAAAAATGTTTGTAATACAACAGAAAGACATATGGGCTAATTCACCTATAAAGGGTTCTAAAATAAAGCAATTTTTGGTTTCTTTGTCTAGCATATAACCGTTTACCATAAAATCGAAGCTGCCACACCTTGCAAAAATAATGTTAAAAAATCTTGAGCACCTGATAGTGATTAGTAAGACACTTTAATTAAAAGTGTGTAAGATAGTCTCTGGTGCTATTTTACCCCTTGAATTCAATTCAATTTATTTTGTGCTACTTATTTTTGAATATGCGTATAAAACCCATAAAACCAGATAATGTATTAAATAAAAGCTTGTATCTTGTGCTTTATACAGGAAATTAAATATATTACTGTGGCATTTGCAATAATATACCTTTTTGCTGAATAATAATCCTAAATAATGATCATTAATCGGAGTAAATTCATCAACTCATCAACGTTGAAAATAAACACAGAAACATAGGCTTACGAAATAATTTTGCCGAATTATGAGGGAAATTTTTATAAAGGTCACTAAATCGAAACATTTGACGACTAATTTGTTACACACAACAATATTGAATATACATATTTACTATAAATATGTATATATATCGGTGTTTTTCGAAGAAAATAAAAATGTAAATATTTAAAACCTCGCGTCAACGATAGAATCGACGCGGCGCCTATGCGAGCACTGGAAATTCGACGATGACTGATAATAATATATATTTGATATTGTATTAAACAGTGTTCATATTGGAAGATATCTATAAGGGCCCTTTTTTGACGGATGTCCACATATTGGCAACAATATTTTCCAAGAATTTAATAAAAATAAAAACGTATATTGCAATTTGCGTTTTTATTTTTAAGCACGCTTAAAGATAAAAAATTATTTGAAATAATTAAAAACAATTTTTAAATACGTAGTTTACGTAAAGGTAATAATATTTTCACCGTACTAACCTTAGTTAATGTGGAAACACGTAAAGCTTATTGATTAAATTGTTTTGCTTATAAAAACGTATTCATTTGTTATTTCTAGACTACTACAATAATAAATCTATTAACTATTTCAGTACTTTAGAATACATACTTCTAAAAATAGATAGTAATAGCTCATAAAATATTTCATATTCATTCATTTTGATGTATGTGGTTAGAGGTTAGTTTACAGATCTTATAGGCCTAAGAATTATATATACCGGGTGCCACAAAATAGTGGTACACCCCTATAACTTTTTTGTTTATTAACTTAAGAAAATGAAATTTGGTGGATGTAAATAATTGAATAAACTGCATTTTGTGACATTGTAAAAAATATTATGCCACTTCCGGTTTCACCGGAAATTACCATAACTTTTGATTTTTAAATAGAACACCCTGTATATTTTTACATACTTTGGTTCAAAATTGAATTCTGAGTACAACCATGTATAATTTGTCAATCTTTGACAGAACACGTCATTTTTTAATTAAATGTTAATAATATTTATTTTTTTTAAACATAAAACTTAGTTACCTGAGAATTTCTAATAAAAAACGATCGTTGATAGCTATACCCAAGTTACATACGTATTATCGTTAATAAATTAATAATTTTTTACTATATTTAATAATTTAACGTATTAATTATTTAAAGTACCTAATTACCACTCATATCAACTATTGTTTTTTGTTTGTTATAAGAAATTCTAAGGTAACTAAGTTTTATATTAAAAAAAATATAATTAAAATACAGAAAATGCTCCTTTTATAAATGCATTGTTTTTGTTTTATGTTATATTTTTTTGAAATTTAACTTAAAAAATATTAACAATTAGAACAAAAAGAATAACTGACTAAAAAAGTTGTTTTATTTTTTTTTTAATGTTGTTTTTTTCCCAATGAATTTTGATTGAAATACAATGATATGAGTATCAATCTTTTAAGAAAAAAAAAAGTGATTTAATGCTACTACGGTACCAGCACCTTCCCATTTAAAATTGAGTTTTATTAAAAAAAAATGATTTGTCTAGTTTAAAAGGGTTCCAAATTGGTTAATAATTGAATAAAACGTTGTTTCATATTTTTCCTAAGAAAACCAAGAATAATTTTGCATATTTCAAAGCTAACTAGATATAAAATTAAAATTTAATTAAAAAATTACATGTTCTGTTAAAAATTGACAAATTATACATGGTTGTACTCGGAATTAAAGTTTGAATCAAAATATGTAAAAATATACAGGGTGTCGCACATAAAAATCAAAAGTTGAGGTCATTTCCGGAGAAAGCGGAAGTGGCAAAATATTTTTTACACATTTTTAGGAAAAATTACTTTTATTATAAGGATCTACAATTTTGAAAGTAATCTCCCTAAAAACAAAAAAGTTATAGGGGGTTAACCTTTTTAAAAATTAAAAAACTATTTTTTTAGTTATTTTTAATTTTTTTTGTTTCTCGTAGAAAGAAATAAAAATAATTTTTTTTTCGATTTTTTTTTTAATTTTTTGTTTTTGAAAAACGATATTATTTTAAAAAAATATACATTTTGTTTTTTTTTAGATTTTTTTTTGAAAGAAAGATTTTTTTTAGAATTTTTTCATTTTTCGAAAAAAGAAAATTAAAAAAAAAGTTTAATTTTTTTAAAGTTCTTTTATTTGGGTAAATCCAATGTACCATTTACTGTGAATTTTATATAATGGAATGCGTAGCATTACATATCTTTACGGCTTGTTTTATTTATAGTATGCTATAGGTATACTATTTTAAAAAGGTAGCGAGGTGCGCCCTTTATTTACAATTTTGGCGAAGGCGCAATAATATACAATGGCATGCCGGCAAATGATGAAAGGATGTAAGGGAACGTTCAAGTATTACGTATCGCAAATTTTTAT
>OY294044.1:101416852-101494891 GCA_958510825.1 Brachypterus glaber
CGCAAATTTTTATCATTTTGGAAACCCCCCTGTAACGCTATTTTCCTATACCATTAACATGGGCGTAACACTTCAAAATACTAAATATATAAATACTAAATTTTAGTATTTTTATTAAAAAAAAGTTCATCATTTGCCGGTATGTCATTGTATATTATATCTCCTTTGGAGGCTATTTGTTCGCTTTAACCATTTTGTTGGCCCACCTTTAAACGTGTCACGGCGCCCGTTTCATTGTTTTTCGTGTCCCTTTGACCGTTTCGCGGACCCTCCAAGGACCTTGGCGGACCGGGATCTAAAGACTCAATCTGCTCTGTCTATACTATAGTCACTAAAGGTAGGAATAATTAAAATTTTGGTGAAGGCGCGCCATTATGATTATCAGAGTTGATACTTTCATTACAATAACAGGGACGAACAACAGGAATTTTACATTATTTCTAAATTTTGTTTAATACATACCTATGCCGAATAAGATTTTATGTTATGGAGGAACAGTTAGAAGCTTTGAAAATTTGATAATCAAGATTGAGAAAAGCTGTGTTCCAAAAAATTATATGTATAACTTAACACTCTGTGGTGTGAAATACCTTAGAAAAGGTCCCTAAACGAGTATAAATAAATACTATATATTTTTTTACGTTTTTCGAAACAAGAAACTTTCTTTATTTTTTTTTTATTTTAAGTTTTTTTTTTTTGGATTTTTTTCCCATTTAATGAGACCTACAGGAAAACTTATTATTTTGTTGGCAACAGTATTTTTTACTCAGGTAGATACTGCGTCGAGTTTATATAAAAGTTTATGCTGTAGGATAATTTTTGACAATTTTAAAATTTGAATACCATCGTAAAATACTTTTCTAGCTCATGAGCTCCGAAGAGTATTATAATAAGCGAGATTGTTCGAAAAGTTTTGTACCTTTCTAAAAATTAAACGATCTATATAATTTCTAACTTAAACCGTCCAATATTCGGTTACCTGCAATAAATACATTTTATATGCAACTATTTAGGATAATTGCTTTTAGTACGTATGTAACTGAATATACATTAAATATTCAATGCCAAATTATAACAAGGCGTATGAATTTATTGAAATTATTATTAAACTTGAAACATAATATTTATTGGTATCAACTAGAACGAGTAAAATGTATTGATACACTCTAAAAAAAGAAAGACAACATTTCCACGCATCCGTACGTAAAGTAATTAATTTATTGTCGGATTAGAGTATAAGTAAATAACAAATACTTAAAAAAATATGGACGTTGTCAAAACTAAATATTTAAAAAACATATATTTTAATTACATATTTAAAAACTCGTTCAAAGACTAATAGGTTCTGTTTATTAAAAATTCTTTTAATTTTTTTATTAAATGTATTTTTATTAACTATCGCGCCAGTTGTACATAATCTTTATAGTGGGAAAATGAAATGTGTAGTTGGACTGCCAAACCTCCAGATTTAACTTCTGCAGACTAAAAAAATATCTTAAATACTAGTATATTTCTAACCTACCAAAGAAAATTAAACATTAGCAACTCGAGAGATACTATTTGGCCAAGGCGCAGCCTGGCCCAAATTAGCATCTCGAGTTTTTATTCAAAATCATATAAAACATAAATGATTACCAAAATAATTACATTTAAACAAACGTTTGGTTATGTAGCTCTTAAAAAAGTAACTTTTCTAAATTGTTAAAAAGTAAACAAACCATAAAGATATGTGACCTAAAAAAAACAAAAAAAAAATAAAAAAAACAATTTTTTTTTAAACGAAATTTTTTTGAATTCAATTAGTAGAATTGAATAAAAGTAATTGTTCTTGAAAAAGTTACGTTAATCGGAATTTTCTTTCAGCTTTTTTTTTTTAAGTTTAACCCCCCACTGAAAAGTGGGGCAGTCACAACTGTCCTATTTGACTCCCAAACCTCCAGATTTGGCGTCATCAGACTAAAGAAAAACTAAATAAGTAGTAGTTAGTTTACCAAAAAATATAAACTAAAGTGAATTTGAACGTCAACGAAGATATCGAATATCAATTTTATTTGGCTGTGTACTGATGAAATAATATCTAGTTTAGAAGCAGTAAACAGATAAACTAGTAAACTTGAATCTTGCCTAACTGTTCTAGTTTTGTTTTACTGCATACATGGAGGTGACCCATCAACCATACATGGTACGTATTTCCTCTTATGCGTTAGCTGGCTGTTGACACAAAGATAGATAAATAAATGCCATGGGAGAATTTTGTTACTCAATATTCATAACTCTATTAGGCATTGCTTTCATTTGGATACAACCATTTATATTCCACCTTTGACTTCGTTTGTTTGATTGTTAGATTTAATAAATCAAATAGTATGCAGCCCATATGAAGCTTAAAAGAAAAAACCGCGAATATACTGTATATGTATATTAAGGTGGTCCTATCAAAATTGCTCTTTTACGTCAAGACGCGTCGCCAGCGTCGCGACGCATTCCAGATATTTTTAAAATTATCTAAAAAGACCAAATTCAGCTCGCTAGAGCCTAAACAAAGCCGGCACAAAACATATTTAAGGGTGTAAAAGCCAAATGATACGTCATATCAAAAAAATTAAAAGAACAAAAAGTTTAGAATAAAACAAAAATTATTTTTTTTTTACTTTTTAAAATTAAAAATATATAAAAATTGTTGTTTTAAACTAAAATGTAGCAAACCCCGAACTTATAGATTATGTGGCCAGATTCAGGAACCCAAATTCTATATTATAGTTACTATTATTACCTCACTGGCGCCGATTGCCTTTTTCAGTTAATTAATAATTGAAATTTGGCGAAGGCGTACTCCCTAGATATATTGGTTTGAAAGTCAATTAAAGCCGGTGGTTCCCTCTACTACTAGCCCACACAAGTCCTGGACTTAGGGGATGATTAATTAAGTAGAATAGTACGAGGTTAAAAACAAACATTATTATAGATACATATACAAATATTAATAAATAATAGGTAAAGTCAGTTGAAATTAGTATTTATTTTGTGGTCCTGTGCCATAAAAAAAACAATGAATTTCAGTGTTACACTGTAAAAAAAAGTTACATTAGTTGCCATGTACCGATTTGTAGAATTTTCCATATAATGTGTAAGAATTCATGAACCGACATGTATTTTTCTGCAAAATTACAAAGTCCATAACTGATAATAGTTCGATGTAAATCTATGTAATTTTAAATAATTTTACATAATTGTTGTAAATTTGTGTAATTCTAAAATAATTTACAGCAGTTTACAAAAGAAGGATATCGGGTTAAAGGTGAGTTTTGGCTAAATGAGAATAATATGTTTTTGTTTAAAAAAAGTGCAAAATGATGAATAGAAATAATGAAAAACTATTTAGTAAGGTTATTTGTTAATTTTGATCAAAATAATTATTCGTTAACAATTTTTGTGTTATCGTAAACGTGACAACAATGCTAACGTGCTAAGTGCCTCTATTTTATCTTAAAAAAGTGACGTTTTTTGTTTATCTGAAGATCAATAACATTTGGAATGTGAATACTGTACAATATTAATTAAATGTATTTATTTAAGACTACAGCTTAAAAGTCTCTTAAAACTTTTTCATGGAAATACAGTATTTAACATTAAATTACTAGGGTCACACTGTCGCATGGGACTGCAGGCTTTAGGTTACTATACTTGGAGCTGCTCGATTGCTTTACAATATTATTAGTATAAATACATACCTCAAAAACAACACGATAATCTTACTGAAAAACTAGTCTGATGAGTCCAATACACATTGTGTAATACACAATGTGTATTTTACATCATAAAAATTAATAACAAAGCAACAAAATATTTTAATTTTACAGTCAAGCGCAGTCAACACATCACAATACACAGCCCTTGGCCCCACAGAAGAAGTTATTTTTACTTTGACATGACACGACACTTGACACGAACCCTCGTTAGGTGCAATGTTATCAAATCGTGCATTGACACAAATAATTAAAGTATGTTCCGGGATGTAAAAAGGGCTAAAATTTGGCTAAGTATTTATTTTTTATGTATCTTTAAGCATGTAAAGTCTTATCGTTGCAGGCGATTAGCCCAAAATAGGATAACCTTTTACTGGTCTTTTACATTATTTTTATATGCCTAATAAATTTAATTTATTTACACACATTTACACAAATTATAATTTCTTTATATACATGGTCAAGTATAGTAAAATTACTTAAAAAACTAAGGTATTTTGACATTATTTTACATTACTTTCAAAAAGACCAAAATTTGCTATTTTTTAATCAATCGGCTTTATTTTTCTCGAAAACCTGATGTTATTCTGCGGATCCGAGTTTAGCAAAAACTATATACCCAATTGAATAAAAGTCAAAAAGTCTTAACCCTCGTGTTAACCTTTGTAATATTATAAAAATATACCTTTAATGTGTTCATAATAAGCATCAACATACGGCGTTGTTGCTTTTTAGGCAGATATGTAACGGCACATTGTTAAAATGAAATCTTGTTATATTTCAATTAAATATTTATTTTTATTTCAATAATATTATAATGTTATAGCTAAATTTTATTAATAGTAATAATATACTGTTATATCAATGAAATAATCCAATAATAATAATAAATAAAATAATAAAACTGTTTTATTTTATTTACCTATCACTGATGTGTAATCACATGTATTAAACAAGTAGATCAGTAATGCTTTGAACTACATAGTCTACTCTTGAGTTTTCTTTGGATTAGTATTCCAATAAAATTTGCAGTGACTAATACCTAACTCGTAGTGTGCTGCTTTCGTCAAATGGATCTCAGACGAACTAGACCGAAATTACGCGAATCGAGCCCGAATTGATATAATCTACCCCCTTTACCACGCTATCGCAAATAACTCACTGCACGTTTTATTGAAACTATATTACTGAGCAGGCGAGGACTGGCTACTTGAGGCCCGTTCGCCAAAATGAAAAACAGGCCCGTAAAATGGCTTAAAACAAGAAAATGGGAAAAATGTAGGTCCTGGAAATGCCAAAATAAAATAAATGATCGTTGTAGGCCCACTTTAGCAGTGGGGCCCATTCGGACTTATGCCCTGTCTTTCAATCGAGCACTTTTTTATACTGACCGAAAATTTGAAGTTTAGCGGACTTATTCATTTATTTTTTATAAATTTTTAAAAAATTGCCCACCGTACAACTTTTAATTTTTAATGTATTTTTTTAACGATAAGGTCTTTTGAAGAGAGTTCTATGAGCTCATAGAACTTGATTTTTATTGGATGGGACATTCCATTCTTGAATGATTGTGCACAAAAAAAAAAGTGACTTACGGACAAACAAATAACAAGACAAGACGCACAAGTGCTTGTAGAAAAATTATCAGGCTTTAATTAAAGCGGGGTTTTACTCTTTAAAATCGTACAAGAAAACCTTAACACAATGTTTAGTGGTAAATCTGAAAACAGTTTTAAAATACCGCTGATAACATATATTATGCAAACTATATTTATTACATAGTGTCATTATGTTAGCAGCTAATTTTAACCCTAAAAATCTCAAATAAGAACGTTTATGATACTACAATATTTCGCAATGACTGTCAACAATGAAAGTTATACAAAAATCGAGCGAACTCGGAAAAATTCGGTAAAAACACTATGTAGTAAAGACAAATAGTTTGCATAAAACGTGGTTTCAGAGGTATTTTAAAACTTATTATCAAATTTACCACTAAACATTGTGTTAAGTTTTTCTTGTACGATTTTAAAGAGTAAGAACCCCGCTCTAATTGAAGCCTGGATAAAAGCATTCAGGTACTATGATAATTTATGTACAAGCACATGAAAAACGGAAAAAAAATTTTAAGAGCATTTTTGTCGAAAACGGAAAAATATAGCGATTTACTTTAAAGATATTTGCAATCAAGTAAAAAAATACTCTCGGAATCGTCCAACAAAATATGAAATTTATTGTCAAAGATTCTGCAGAAGATTATTTACCATTATTTACCAAAAGCAAGTTTTCTGGATTTAGCTGTAAATGGTTCTGTAATGTGTAGACCTTCTGCTACCATGATCCATAATCAGATTTTTTTGTAAAGCTACTTCATCTCATTAATCCTCCAGGAATGCCGTGTGCGGTAAATAAGAAACTGTTCGGAGAAAAATGAAGGGTTAAGTAAATTATGACTCACAAGCGTGAGTCTCTGAAGTCAAAGTGCACTTTGACCACTAGTGGTATAATATTTTTCTAGCATGTGGTGCTGTGCACATGTGAAGAGTATAATAATAGGAAACCGGTAATATCTTTAATAGACTTTTTTAACTAATAAGTTAGATTTTGTGATAATTTATTATTAAGTGCCTGTTAAGCTCTAATTGTTAAAGTAATTATTGTACACTAATATCTAGAAGTAAAATAAATTGCTTAACTTGTGGTAATTCGTAGGATATCCTGACAGAACCGTAATAAGAATGTAAAATATGACTTACCAGGGTGTGTCATTTACTAAAAGTATTAAGAAGTAAATGCTTACTTGGACTGCCAAGATTATTATCTAATAGTTATTTATGACACAAGGTCAAAAATAGTATATAGCACAAGAACCAAAACAACAATTTTATTCACGAATGCGTAAGTTGCCGTGATGCGAAAAATGGTATTAAAGGAATATACAAAGCGGTCCAAAAGTCACCCCCCCCCCCTCTTAACTTTTGAACCAGTTGAGATATCACTTCAAATTTGGAACTTTTAAATAAGACAACTTAGACTATCGTTTAGCATATATTTAATACTTTCAGCTCTTAAAATGTGGGCAGGGGGGCATGGGGCATATTTTTTTAAATAGAAAGGGGGGTCGTGTATTACATCATTTTAAAGCTTATAAAATTCTCCATTTAACTCCATATTTTTTAATTTAAACAAAATTGAGTTTAAAATGGGGTTGAAAATGGGTATTAATGTCAAAATTCCTCTAAAAAAAAACAAATGATTTTTTAAAAATGCCTAATTTCATCATAAAAAATGTTAATTATACTTTTAAACTAATTTTAATTGACATAAATAAAAATTTGTAAAAAAAAAACTTAAAAAATCGAATGTTTTAGCACAAAAAATTGAAAAATCAAAACCTTTTTAAAAAATTTAAAAATGTCAGTTTAAATAGAGAATTTTATAAGCTTTAAAATGATGCATCACACGACCCCCCTTTCCATTTAAAAAAATGTCCCCCATGCCCCCCTGCCCACATTTTAAGACCTGGAAATATTAAATATATGCTAAAAGATAGTTTAAGTTGTCTTATTTAAGAGTTCTAAATTTGAAGTCGATATCTCAACTCGTTCAAAAGTTAAAAGGGGGGGGGGTGACTTTTGGACCGCATTGTACAATTCTTAACAGCTTTTAAAAATTTCCGCCCGTCTATCCGTCCATCAGTCCGTATGTCACGTTTTCTTTCCGGCACGATAACTCAAGAAAGAATAATCCAATCAACTTCAAGTCTTTAGGAAAAATTATTCTTAGTAAAGATACACAGCTATTGAAATAAAAAAAAAATCACCAAAAAAATAAGAAAGTTATGGGGAGCTAAACATTTAAAAAAATCGAAAATAAAAGAAAAAATCTCTTTTTTCAAAAAAATTTACCTGATAAAATCCTACCAAAAACAAGAAAGTTAAAGGGGACGCCAACTAAAAATCCAAAATATCCCAATCAATTAAGTTTAACTTAAAACTTCACCAGAAAAAAATACTACTATACAATTTTTACCTACAGAGCGATCCAAAAGTCACCCAGTCTCCTAACTTTTGAACGAGTTAAGATATGGGTATTTTCGTCAAAATTTCTTTAAACAATTTTTGAAAAATAGATAATTTTTTAATAAAAACCTAAATTATACTAGTAATAGCTTGGCGCAGGGATTTGATTTCCGCAGCCATATCCTATATCTCACGATAGCCATACTATTACACACAAAAGGATACGACCAACATAATAAGTAAATTAAACTTTTAAACTAACTTTATTGGATATAAATAAAAGTTTACAACAAAAATCTTAAAAAAATCACGATTTTTTATCAAACAAAAAAAAATTGAAAAAATTAAAACCTTGAAAAAATATTTAAAAAAATTAATGTATGGTTGATCAGGGGTCTTTCTACCTTAGAAATTATAAAAATAATCTTTTTTATACATTTTTTTATATAGAAAAAAGATAAAATTGTGAAATTTTGTAGGTAAGTTTATATTCAAGGAATACAAATAAAATTACTCTAGATTTTTAAAGTGCCATTTTCTGGCCATAATTTTTGTTTTTTAGCATAAAAAACGGTGGTCGCCATGATTCTGGCCGTTTGGATCGACTGAAAAAAAAACAAAACGGGATATTATTCAGTATTGAAGTCGCTATAGCCCTATCTAGAAGAGAAAATTTTGGCCAAAAAATAACAAAATGGCGGACTTTTTGTTTGAAAAACGTCAGCCATTTTGTTATTTTTTGGCCAAAAAAAATTCTTCTAGATAGGGTTATAGCGACTTCAATAGTGAATAATATCCCGTTTTGTTTTTTTTTTTCAGTTGATCCAAACGGCCGGAATCATGTCAACCACCGTTTTTTCATGTTTTTTTCAAAAAAAAATTATGCCCAGACAATGGCGCTTTAAAAATCTAAAGAAATTTTATTTGTATTCTTTGAATATGAATAAACATACCTACAAAATTTCACTATAATATCTTTTCTTTCTATATAAAAAAATGTTTAAAAAAGAATATTTTTAAATTTCTAAGGTTTCCAAATTTTGAACTTAGTATCTTTTGTTTAAAAGTTAGGACACGGACCTTTGGACCGAACTGTATATCGAAAAGAAATATCCAATTTTGTCATAGATTAAAGAACTTGCTTGAAAAGTGCCTACTTTTGGAGACTTTCCATAAAAAACATAACTAATCAGTCAAATTGTTTTTCACAAAGCCAGCTTTGCAAATAAGTAATGCGATTTTTTCCAATTTAAAACGTTCCTAGTTTTATTTTACTGCAAAAATCAAAATTAAGATTGATAGAAGAAAATGTTCGTGTGACTTTTTATTTAAACCGACTCTGTTTTAAGTAAATAGATCAAATAAATACATTAAATAGTATTATTTGCTGCCTGTTATGTACTTTGCAGATAACACTAGCTTACAAACTTCAACTTTTTTTGCGTCCAAGAAGTTTTCACAAGAATACATAGTTTAATTAAATAATAATAATTAATAAAGTGATTCAACATGAAAAAAAAATATAAATCCGTAAATGCTTTCTCATGTAGCTCTAAAAAACAAAGACAAGCTTTAAATCCCATTCAGTTATAGTCCAGTCAAATAACGACAAATTTCTATGTTAAATTGCAATAAATGTACATGGGCTAATATTTTAAAGGGTAGTTGTGGATAGTAACAGAACACTTCTGTTAGTTTTTCACCGGGTGATTTGCTTAAGGGGTGTTCGCTATCTTGAATTTTAGGGGTGAGTGCGGTTATTTTTCTAGATATGCATCTAACGATAAAAATGCATATAACCAATTATGTTAAGGAGAAAATTTCCAAAAATTTTTATTTGGATCATTTTTTTAATTTATTAATGACAATCGAGTTATAAATATTCAAAAATGCTGGGGGTGAAATTGTTTTTTTCGATTTTTCAACCAATTTATTCATCGGAGGATGGTTCATGGTTATGAACAAACTTGTAGCTCTTGAAATTCTCTATAAGTTTTATATATTATGTATTTTCATAAGTATTTTGTTACGGTTAAAGTGGGCGCTGAAAGTCGAGTTGCGCCCTCTGTAACCGTACCAACGAACCTATGAAAATTTATAATATATGAAACATTTTAAAATTTTAAGAGCTACAAGTTATAACCACTTTTATCGTCCGATGAATAATTTGGCTGAAAAAGGGAAAAACCCAATTTCACTTCCAACATGGCTATTTTTGAATTAACTTGATTGTTAATAATTTATTAAAAGAAATATCCAAACAAAAATTGTTGGAAATTTCCTCCTTAACAAATTGGTTATATGCATTTTTATCGATATTAGATATTAGGCAACCACCCCCAAAATTCAAGATAGCAGATACCCCTTACGCAAATCACCCGGTGAAAAAGTAACAGGAGTGTTCTGTTAACATCCACTACTACCCTTTAAAATATCAGCCCGTGTACATTAATTGCAATTTACATTTATTATTTTACTGGACTATTAGCCAATTTTTAAAAATTTAAGTTTTTGTGGGATTAAAAACTGAATAATTCTTTTATACATGGAACCTTAAGCAACCTTGGTTGTTGGATATAAGTGGTACAACGTACATAGGTAACGTTGGTTTGTTATTATTACGGTTATAACTTGTATTTAATAACACGATAAAATCGAGGTTGATCTGTCAACGTCATTCGAGAATTAAGGTCCAATATAGTGGAGTCCACAAGGGCTCTCATTAATTCAGGCCATTTAACCATTTAATTCATAGTTGACAAATCTCATGCCTAAATTTTTGTCGCGCAGTGTAGTTTTGTGAGGTTCTATGTATACAAAATCATTCAGTATTTAATACGGAAACAAATTCTTAGTATCCAAAATGGCTTACCTAAAATATATTTTATTTAATAACGGAAAGTTCAAGTATTACGTAACGCAAAATGTACCAAAATTCGTACACTTCATACCTCGGTTCTCGCGTTACTCAAAGCTGTAGAGATTTCATATTTAGGCTATCCCCCCTAACACACCCCCCATTAGGGGGGGTAGCCAAAATATGAAATCTATATAATCTAATATAACGCGAGAACTGGTGTATGAAGTGTATGAATTTTGGTACAATTTGCGTTACGTAATACTTGAACGCTCCCTAAGGCAACAAATATTTGAAATAACTTGGCTCAAAACTTCTGTAAACTAGTATTTTTTACTGCTTGTTATGAATTTTGCAGATAATTTATTGTTCATTATCATGATCATAAATGCAGCTGGTGTTACTGGATATTCAATTAAAATAAGTAAGGCGAATTATTCCAAAGAAATGCTTTTATGTCATTTCAAATTGCACGATTATGGTAGCTGTATTAATAAATGGATACAGACAGATTTTTTTTAGGACAATTATAAGTTATAATTTATAACTGTTATTCAAATAATTTAACCATTGATATTATTGGGAAAAGAGTACGGTGCCACACGATCATAATTTTAGGGTACTTTCATTCGTTTTTTCACTACTAGCTTTAGAACATACTATTATTTATCATGTTTTTAGACTGTGAAATCAATTTTCTTCACCTATAGCAATAATAATTTTTTCTCTCCTAGTAGGAGTCAATTTTATTAACAATTGATTTCTGTCACTTTAGATGTTTCAGTTCTTTGTGCAATTTTTACTAATTAAACCCAAGAAAATAGCTTTAAATAACTTTTTGTTTAATAAATATAATAAATTGTAATTATTAGCAATTAATACAATCAATAATTAGCTAAATATTATGAAAAAAAATTTAAAAAAAAACTAGTTTTTTTAAATGTCAGTTCAAAGCATTTATTTGAGGAAATGTCATTGATCAAGGCTACTACTAATTTCAAGAAATATAATTTCTCTTAATAATTTATTTTATTATTTGAATAAAAATAGTTAAATTAAATTAAAATAGTAGTGAAAAAACTAATATATAAACTACGGTAAAGAAGACTATTATAGCCTCGCACTCTTAAATCCCTTGCTGCTACGCAGCTCGGGATTTAATACGCTCGTCTATAAAAAATGTCTTCTCTACCTTGGTATATAATTACTATTTTCTACTCCCCAAAAGTCAATAATCGGGGCCCTGTACTATCACTGTACAATCAGGGGCGTTTCGAGGGGGAACACGAAAATAGGAAAACATAATCTTTTGGTATAGGTATATTTTTAGCTTTTAAAATATGGTTAGGGTGCCCCGTGTGGGCACCATGGTGCACCAGTGGCAAAGGATATTTTTTTTAATAAAAATGTGGTCGTGTTCAACATTATTTTTAAAACGACATAAAATTTATTTAATTCTATTTTATTTAAATTTTTGTTAAATTGCTAAAAAATGTGATTTTCTTGAAATTTGTTATTTTTATAAGTTTATAAGTTTAATTTGCGTTTTTGGCCGATATTTTAAATACAAATATATGCCAAAAAATAGTTTAAGTTGTCTTATTTAGGTGTTCCAAATTTAAAGCTGATATACAGGGTAATTCAGAAATAAGTTCTAGAAATTTAAGAGGTGATTCTACGTTAAAAAATATGAAAAAAAGTTCCTATAAAGGTTGGTCCGGAAATGAGCTCTAAGGGTGCTGCGGCTCTTCGAAGATGGACATATTGAATGGAGAATAATAAAAGCACCAATAAATTTTAATGCTGCAGGGCGTTTCTTCATTTAAAACTAAGCAAAAAAGTATTCTTCACCAAAACACCTTTTAATATTAAAGGAGTAATAGCCTTTTAAAAAGTAACCTTTTACTCAAGGAATCTATATTTTTTACCAAAAATCTAAAAAAAATATACATAAAAAAGTTTGGGGCAAAAATGTGTTAAGCCTGATATGTTTTGTCCGTCTAGGCACGCCTCTGGATAAATTCAAAAAAAAAATAACATAAACTTATTGCCCTTATTAATACTAGTATACATGCAAAAGCTCGTCGCTCTAGCTTAAAGGGTACAAAAGTTATTAATTAAAGACATTATTTTTAATTAAATTTTAAAGAGCCGTAGCTCCCTTAGGACTCATTTCCGGACCAACCTTTATAGGAACTTTTTTTTTTCATATTTTTTAACGTAGAATCACCTCTTAGATTTCTCGAACTTATTCCTAAATAAGCCTGTATAATTTTGATCAAAAGTTGAGAGAGGGGGTGACTTTTAGACGGAACTGTAAAAAGTACATAATTTTACCACAATTCTAAATTGCTTCAAAAAGACTAATTTTCAGGTAGTTAATTTCATTCAATGAAAATTTGATTATTTAATTATTAAATCATTGCATATTACGATTTACGTTTGTTAATATCGCCTAAATATATAATTCTATAAAATTGGCTGATAATTTGGGAGCAAAATTTAATAATGACAACTAATAATGTTAATCTCTCATTTCCAGATATAATGGGTTAAATATACAGTTCGAATAAAGTGGTGTCGATAAATTGTTGATTTCGTAATTTGTGGTGTATTACTTTTATTTTCTACTAAAAACATTTCTTCTTCTTCTTCTTCTTCTTCTTCTTCTTCTTCTTCTTCTTCTTCTTCTTCTTCTTCTTCTTCTTTTCTTCTTCTTCTTCTTCTTTTCTTCTTGAAGTAATTTACGACATTACTATGTACACCAACTTCAAAGCAATAAATGTGATTTTTCCCTTGAGGCGTTTGGCCCCCAACTGACGTTTTCTTTTCTGTGTAAATAACTTTATATTTTCTTAATTTTAGAGTCCCCGAAATTCGGACTCATCAGACAGTGACAGTGATAGCGAGGCACCCCCGTCTTTGACCCCCACATCGTTAACGGCGCGTCATCTGCTCAACAACAACCATCACAGGATTAACCAATTACATCACTCACTAACGCCTGCCAATATGACGACCATCGAAAGTGTCAATTCGATGGCAACACTAGCGGCAGTGGCCGCCCTCTCAGGAGGTAAATTAGTTTTTACTCTACTAGCTTTAGAATGTACTATTACACAGCCACACAAAAAAAATAATATCCAGAGACTAGACCAATGCATTTTAATATATTTGGGGTCGTTGAAACCGAATCTGATCTCATTTTACATTAAATTACCATTGTAACTAAACCCTGGTCAATCCCTACCACTTTTAAAATATCTTAATGTACAATACGTTCTATGGGGTAAAAATGTTTTGCTCTTTTCTATTAGGGAATATGAGTTTAATTTTCAGAAATATTTTTCGGAATAAAATAATTTATTTTATAGGTAATTCCCCTGGAGGCCCGACTTCCCACTTCCCCATGGGTGTCTACACCCCTAATTTGTCTAACTGGTATTTGGCCAACGTTGCCAGAACGTTACACATCCAAGAAACGGACAAAGTTGGCGGTGAACAACCTTTGGACCTGAGCAAAGGATCAGGATCAAGTCCTGTTTCCGAACATAAACTTGGCAACCACGTACGGCTGCCGACTTTGGACAACAAACAACACATATTCAAGTAAGTTCTATGATTAGATTATATTTGATTATTTTAGGAAATATAAATTAAGTGGGCATATATGTTTAATAAGATACAAATCACAACGACATCTGTGATGTAAAACTTACAGTATTTGGTAAAAATATCATATATTACCTATATGATAAATTTATATTATGTTATTTAAACACAAAGTTATTTATTTTTGCTGACATGACTGATATATCTTTTTAGTTATATTAATTGATTTATCTTGAATAGAGCGGGCATATTGTAGTTCTGGAACCGCGGTGCGTGTTTTATCCTATTTGGATTCTCTTGCTTTATTTTATATCTTTATCTTTTCCCATATGTCAATTCTATGGCGATACAAAAAATGTTTAAATATGTTTGCCCATTTAAGAATTAAGGTTATTTTAAATAAAGTAAGTATATATGTCCTTTAGAATGTGCTGGTCAAAAATAGAGATAAATATAGTATATTACATATCTAGTCTGGAAAGTGATATATTTCAAAACTGTGCGAAATACTTTCCAACGAGTTATGTATTTTACCTACGATCCTGAAAAAATATAAAGTTTCTTAATTTAATATTTTCTGGTTTTTATTACTTATTCAAAGAATTGTTGAGAAAAGCAAAGCATACAAAGCAAAAAATAGCATACAAATTTATTTATGTTAAATAGAAAATATGATTTTCTTTTACTTTTAGTTTTCTTGGTATTTAAATTTAAAATACCATATATTATTATAGTACCTAGCTGTTTAATGGGTTGCCTATAACGCAAGCCTCTTATGTAAATCAAGGCAACATTGACAGTTTGCTAATTAAATTAGATTTCTTTAGATATGTTCCCATAAAAAAAAAACAGTAAAATTGTACTGTTTTACGATTTCATAAGAACAAGACCGTGCATTTTAATTTTTTTATGAAATGTAAATTTTTATAAAATCTTAGCATAAATAAAACATCCCAAGTTATACCTTGATCAAACTAGTAAGGTTATAAACTATAGTTTTTATTTTTGACATGAAAAACAGAAATATTTGGATTGAAAAACATAAAAGGCTGTGATGAAAGGTGGAAAATGGCATATAAAACGGGGTGAGCTTAATTCTTAGAACCTATAACGTAAATTAAGGCAAACCTACATACGTGAAATTAGGAAAATATACATACATAAAATAAATATCAAACTAGGGTGATATAAAAATATCAAACTAGTGTGATATAAGGCATTTTTTGAAGAACAAAAGAGTGTGCAAAATGTCATTTTTATAAGGAATCGTGGGAAATAGTATATTTCTAACCTAATAAGAAAATGAAATATTTCCGAGGCGTAGCCTAGGCCAAATTAGCATTTCGAGAGATGGAGATGTAATTTTCTTATGTGGTTAGAACGGAATTTTATTCACAATCACAAATAAATAACACATTACCTCGTAATATTGCCATTTTGAATGATCTTCTACAAAAAATTTTCAGATTTCTAACGTCACTGTAATTTCAACTAAATAATCATTTAAATAAGTGGCTCCTTGTTATTTTCTATTATTAGTCTCGGTATGAACCATATAATATATAAAAAAAAATATTATTTCTTATTATTTTTCGTAGAAATAAACAAAAAAGTTAGGTTATTTTATTCGCAAACCACAGGTCTTTACAGACAAGGCAATAGTTTCGCCATCTATGAGGTATAACCAAAAGCTAAAAAACAGGTTAGATATGAATTCATATCTAACCTAGGTTAAAAAGAAAAGCTTTTTTAACTTTTAAAGAAACAGACAAAAATTATAGATTTTCTAACTTTTTATAATGCATATAAAGAACGTTTTTCTGTATGCTTTCGAATAAAATATATTTTTAAATCGGAATTAAATTTGACACTGTGATATGTACCTATATTAAATTAAGCTATTACATTTTCGTTACCTAATACTAATTTCAAACCTGTCACAGTAACTATTTTCGTTTGTTTCTGGTACATACTTTATTAAAATGTTAACGTAGCAGTTGAGCTAAGATATACACCATATTCCTCATTAAATTCTTGTCGCTATTACAACTTTTTTGGAAGTATTTTAAAAATACGGTTTCCTGCGTGTATAAATAAATTAAAAACTGAATTCTTTAGTCAGAAATGATAAATTGTATTAAACTTGATGCAAGCGGAATTTTAAACAGCACATTGTAAAATAAAATGTTAATTTTAAAAAGTGCATTATTTGAAAATATCATATATCATAGAGTTTATTTATAATAGGTATGATATGAAAAGTAACACAAATTTCACGAGTTCTATTAATCTACTTTGGTCACATAACGTACGTATAATAGTGCAAGTCACAAAGTTAAGTAACTTGCTTCATTTTTCATTAAATACTCTTTACATTAACTAAATTTTATTTTATTTACAATTCGGTACTTTTACAGTTTGAGCTCATACAGCACATAACAACTATTATATATCCAGGTGATATACTTTCTGGATATCCGGTATATGCAGTGGATAGCCTTTATTGACAGTAGATATCCCATGGATATCCAAAGGTCAGCCTATTTCCAGGATATCGACTGGATATCCATTCACTTTCATAAACATTCAGTAATTGATGGATCTCTAATGGATATCCAGTGAATATACTTTAGGGAGGTTAAAAAATAGATGTCCATTGGATATCTCGTGGATATCCTGGACATAGGCGGGCATTTAGATATACATACATGGGATATTTACTGTTAATCCATGGATATACTGAATATCCAGAAAGTATATCTCCTAGATATCTAATAATTATTATGTGCTGTCTGGGAGAGCGTCACAAAAAAATGGATTTTGAAGTATAAGACTTTGCAAAACTTCTCCGCTGATTGTGGCCAGTATCTTTTAAATGCTAGGTCGTAGTAAGTTTGATAGTTTATTTTTAATTTATTAAACAAATTCTATACGAGACTGAAATTTTTAAAAAGTAATAAAGTAAAAAAAAAATGAAAATAAGACTTTTGGCTTTGGGAGGCCATATTTTTACTTTTGAGGTGCCTGAGCGTATTTCTAACAAGCATTTTAAAGAATGAAAACCCTAACAAGATGAAGTTATTATAAAAACATCAAAACTGTATTTTTCTCATCTAATTTGTCAACTATTTTTTCACTTTTTCAAATAATTTCTCAACTTATTGCCCCAATTTCCTATTTTGGTGAAAATTTACGGTTTTTGTACGAATTTTTATAAATAAACTGTTTTGCAATAACATGTTAGCCCACATTATGAAATGCCATTAGGTTAATAAATATTGTATTAATACCTTAAAAAACGAATTTTAATAAAGATACAAATTTTTAACATGTGGTAAATGAATAAGTGAAGCGAATACTTAATTTTAATGCAACGTTTAAAAGATATTAGAGTAAAAGTACAACAACTTGCTGTCATCTCACAATGTGGGTTATCTTTTTAATTATTATACTATCCAAGTATGGTTCCTAGCATCCGCCATTTTGTTTTTTTTTACAGTATTACTTGCGTAGTCAAAAATATTTGTTCATTCAGATCGTATTAGCCGTTTACAACCCTGATAGATCGAACAAAAATCTGTCGGTCTATCCGGGAAAATTTGTAACAACGATAACTCTAAAACGCGTTGAGTTAAAGACATAAACTTTAATTATAATAATAATATTAGTTCTTTGTCCAAAATGCTCGCCGGGTATTGTTCTTTGTAAAAATCGGAAATGGACTCTTCCAGGGGTTAAACATTATTACTTTTTGCTAGCTCGCTTAATGCATGTCAAAAATTACATTTTTTTTTAATTTTTAAATTTTTCTTAATATTATATTTTGTATATGAACGATATAGGAAGCATTCTTTTGTTGTCCGTAGTATTTTTTATTGACATTTCAGACTGTCATGGCATAATAATTTTTATTTATAAAAACTGTTCTCCTGTAAAACTCGAAGAACATAATAAATGTGTAAAATGAAATAGTGCAATTTTCTGTATATTACTTTAGTGACACTATCTGCATCTTAACAAATTACTGCGTCTCATGCAACTAATATATGAGACCAAGAGGTTAAATTTAGAAATAAGTACTTTTAGCAATAAGGTATCGCTTTTTAAATAATTATTTGGATTGTTTTTTATAAGAAAACAACTTTCCCGAGAAATTATACACTAATATAACGAAATTAAATTATTTTTCAAAGATATTACATTTTTGTTTAATCTCGTACTATTCTACTTAATTAAGCATCCCCTAAGTCCAGGACTTGTGTGGGCTAGTAGTAAAGTGAACCACCGGCTTTAATTGACTTTCGAACCAATTTATAGGGATTGCCCGCCTCACTTACGCCTTCGCCAAATTTCAATTATTAATTAACTGAAAAAGGCAAATCGGCGCCGGTGAGAATCGAACTCACGCTATTTGGATAGTAAACTCGTCAAGTACGACGCGATAGTCCACTACACCAATCCTCCCATCCTCCCTTACAAAAGGTATCTAACACAGGTATTACAAATACTTCATTATATGAAGTATTATTAATAGAATTATTTTCTTGGTGTGTAGTTTTATAAAATAAGTTTTTACTGTTTGTTTTGCCATTTGATACAGGATGATATTAATTTTATAACTTAAATTAAATGAAAGATTTTATTCAAAGACTTTCCTAATTAAACCGATCTTTTTCCATTAAAATTTCCGGTACACCTGCATTATTAATGTGCCTAGAATATTTGAAAACATATATTTAATAAATATTTAATTTTGTAGTTTATTTTATGGATATAATGCTCTATTTATTTCATAAATAACGGTTTATTATAATTTTATTTTTTCATTTAAATGTTATACATATCGTTAGTTAAATAGAAAACGAGAATTTTTGCACATCTAAATTTCTAATAAACTAGAAATAACGCTTTAATATAATTTAGTATTAAATACACAGGCCCACAAAAAAAAATCAATTACTCTTAACCAGACCATATTTTTCTCAACTATTTTTGATTGCTGAAAACGAATTTGATAGTGAAAAGTCGCTGACTCCAAGGTTTTTCGAAAAACGGCAAAAAATAATATGGCGTTAATCTAAATATTAAGCATTTATTCTATTACCATAATATTTTATCAAAAAAATAATACACTTATGGGAAAGTGCAAACTTTTATTAACAGTCAATTCGGCTCAATCCAACCAATTTTAAACGTATATACATCAATTTGTAGATTATTCTATGGCAATCATGACAGGTACGCTCATTTTTGCTCATATTGATATTTGTAGGAGATATCATTTTTTTTCTACCTTAGCGCATATTTCTTCTTTAATATAGTTAGAGTTACTTCTTATTTGCCGGACATAGTAAAATGTTGAGCCGGTTGGAAAAATTGGACCTTGTAGTTGTTAATGTGATGACTTTTTTTGTCGTTACTTCCAATTTGCATTTGTTGTTGGTAAAATTATAAGTCAGTTTGGAAAATTGAGTCTTGTAGTTGTAAATTTGATTTAATTACTGATGCGAAATTAAAAAATATATATACACCGCGCATTAAATTCCGGACACCTAAAAAATTGACATTTTTTAAATTCAAATATTTCTAAAACTAATTAATGGATTTGACTGATTCTTTTTTTGTTTTGAAGCTTAAATATTCTCTACTTTTGTTTGTTTTAATAATGATAAGTTTTTTTTTTTCGTATTAACAGCAACAAATAATGTACAACTATGTTTTTTACCTCATCTTCTAGGACTTGCATGGTACGCCACTGCAACTGTTTATCAAATTATTAAAGTCTTTCTTATTGCCGCAGTTTTAATGAATATTTTCTTTTTTATTTTTTTACTTCTGGTTTAGGATATATCAGAATTTTCAGTTAACTTAAAATTTTGATTGATGCTGTTTATGTTTGTTTATGTTTGTTTTTAACCTCGTACTATTCTACTTAATTAAGCATCCCCTAAGTCCAGGACTTGTGTGGGCTAGTAGTAGAGGGAACCACCGGCTTTAATTGACTTTCGAACCAATATATCTAGGGAGTACGCCTTCGCCAAATTTCAATTATTAATTAACTGAAAAAGGCAATCGGCGCCAGTGAGGTTTGAACTCACGATCATTAGATCAGTGTCAGGCTATATCGATGCCATTGACCACTGAGCTAAATCTCCCATAAAAAAGCTGTGCTTTAAATTTGATGCTCAACGTTACGTTAAGTTACGTTTTTCTTCTAATCAAGTTTATCAAAAACATAAATTGGGTTTAAAAAACTTGAGTAGAAGAAAAAATAGGGTCACTCCGTCCGGTGGAAGTTCTGCCCCGGGATAAAGAAACTGTAGAAGAAGAAGTAAAAGACATGAGCGTAGAAGAAGAAGTAAAAGACATGAGCTTCAAATAAAAAACTCTGCTGATTAAGTACTTTTTGAGTTGACTGAAAAAATTACAACTTTCAGGAAAATCCTGATATCTCCTAAACCAGAAGTAAAAATGTAAAAAAATAAAAAAGAAAATATGCATTAAAACTGCGGCAATAAGAAAGACTTTAATAATTTGATAAAAAGTTGCAGTGGCGTACCATGCAAGTCCTAGAAGATGAGGTAAAAAACATAGTTGTACATTATTTGTTGCTGTTAATACGAAAAAAAAAAATTATCATTATTAAAACAAACAAAAGTAGAGAATATTTAAGCTAAAAAGTAAAAAAAGAAAATATTCATTAAAACTGCGGCAATAAGAAAGATTTTAATAATTTGATAAACAATTGCAGTGGCGTACCATGCAAGTCCTAGAAGATGGGTTAAGAAACATAGTTGTACATTATTTGTTGCTGTTAATACAAACAAAAAAAAATAATGATTCTTAAAACAAACAAAAGTAGAGAATGTTTAAGCTTCAAAACAAAAAAAGAATCAGTCAAATCCATTAATTAGTTTTCGAAATATTTGAATTTAAAAAATGTCAATTTTTTAGGTGTCCGAATTTAATGCGCGGCAGTGTATTTCCGTTGTACTAAATATGTAGAATAAATAAAAAAATATTCTACACAAGATTTACGGTTATATCAAATTGAAATAAATTCAATAATTTATATAAATGATTTAATTGAAAATTTAAACTTCGTACAGTTAATTAAAAGTGTAGCGTAAAAAATCAAAAGAAAAGTGAGCCGTGACGATTTATAATGCGTCGCAATTTTTAGTATATTCTAAACAACAAAATACTATAATATTTTTTCTAAATTATAATTATACAATAATACAGGCCCACAAAAAAGATTGTCTGTGCTGGGGTTGAGATCACCTATTCTTATGTATTTTGGGATTATGAACATGAATCTGTTATAAAAAAGGCACTTCATAGGCTCATTTTTTTGCTGCACTGAAATTGCAGATGAGATTTTCGCGATTTTAGACAGCTTTTTCAGTGTAACAAAAAAATGAGGGCAAAAGTTGCCTTTTTTATAGCAGATTCGTGTTCAGCATCCTCATCATCATCATTCTAGTTTGTTTGGTATATTTAAGTGCCTATGGCTCATTTAACTGATTAGGAGTTAGTTTGCATGGGGAACACCAGGCACGAAACATCAGGCACGAAACACCAAGCACTAAGCACCAAGCACCGAGCACCAGGCACTGAGTACCAAGCACCCAACACCAAGCACCAGGCAACACGCACCCACGCACTACAAACACTACGTCTGCAGCAAATTTCCTTATTATTATAACTAAACTATAACTAAAATACATAAGAATAGTTAGGTCTCAACGACAGTACAGACAATTTTTTTTTGTGGGCCTTTATACAGATGGGATTTTTACCATTTTAGACATGAGCCCATGAAAAGTCTTTTTTATTAATATGTTGGGTGGAGAAGGTCTTTAGGAGAACTGCCTCAAATTAGAGTAATGATGACGAGCTATAATGGAGATTTCTCCCATTAGATTAGACAGGGACAAAAGTTCTACCCAAAAAGGATAGAATACATACATACACTCCCACTTCCACCCAACCAAACAAATTCTGTATTTGTTCTTTGTTGAACAAATACAATATTTACTTGGCCGGGCGAAAAGTGTAACTATATTAAAGAAATTACTGGCGCCATCTAAATTTTAGTAGAATTATCTTATTCTACAGATTCACATTAGCTTTGTTCGTTCGTGTCGCTCACTGTTACACTTTCCGGCCAACCAAATAAATACTGTATTTGTTGTATGAAAAACAAATACAGTATTTATTTGGTTGGCTGGAAAGTGTAGCACAAATGAGATAGAGATAGGGTAGACGTCTTTTGTTTCATAATTCTAGTTGTAGAGAGCTCCATTTATCTTGTACCTACTTTAAGCCTTTCTTTAACCTGCGAGGAGCGTAGAAATAAAGAAAAATAAAAGGTTTATAATTCAAACTGAACGTGAACAGTTAAGAATATATACATCTAATTTTTATAATTAAATTAGTTAATTCTGCACACACCACTTGGTCTTCCGGGTATCCGGGATATTAATTTTCCAGCACCGGATTTTACTATTATGACTGAATTATCAATATTTAAATTTATAATTTCATGATGTAAGGTAATTTGGGGTAAATGCGTCAAAATTAAACCACCACCAAATTTTCAATACATTTTCAAAGTTGATTTTCTCGCGAACCACTAATCTGATTTTGATGATTATTTTTTTGAAATGTGGGTTTATCCCTAAGTTATAATATTGTAGAATTTATTATTTAAATTAGTAAGTAAATCGAACTATAGCGATATCTCTTTTAAACAACTTGTGTTATTATTGTAATTTTTCCAACGACCTAGTTAGTAGTTAGTGCCTATTTCGCACCCGTTGCCTATGACAACGGTTGGGAAGTGACAATCAGCTGACTTTACATATCTGCTGTCAGTAAATTAGTAAACGTCAAACACATAACTTCAAATTGACAAAATAATTAAAAGATTTTTTTATGTTTAGGTGTGAGGTCGTAGGAAAAATAGTATACGCACCTCGACGAAAACCATTTTCTGTGCACATCGAGTTCTTTTTTTACTCGACTGCGCCTTGTGCACTAAAAACTAGGTTCGCGTAGTCGGTGCGTAAGGGAACGTTCAAGTATTACGTAACGCAAATTTTGATCATTTTGGACCCCCCCCCCTGTAACGCTATTTTGCTATACCATTAACATGGGCGTAACACTCCAAAATGACCCCCACCTAGGAGCGTTACGTAATACTTGAACGCTCCCTAATATACTATTGTGTATTTTAAACTAATTTATAGCTCTTTACAAAATTTTAGTCTTTTATAATATTTTACAATATTTACAAATATTTACACAAGTATTAAAGCCTAGTAAAATTGGTAAGGTAATTTTACATTACTTTACATTCATTTTTTACCGTGTACAGTTTAAGTTTTCTTAGTTAGTCCTTAGTTAGTCCTTAATGCTTGTTTAGCATCAAAATTGAATTTTTTAATAAAAATGTTACCTTAAAATTATAAAAACAAACGAAAATGCTATAGGCTGCGTTACTAAAAAAATTGTTTAAATTTTCTTAATCTTCGTCTATTTTTCACCAAAAATTATAATTTTTAACAATGTAACATAATAATTATTAAGTGTTAATAATATAATATTATAATTATTTAAAAATAAATTTTTAAGTTGAAAAACCAAATTTAAAAAAGTAGATAAAAATAAAAAAATAAAAAAGCAATTATTTTTAAATTAATCAATTTTACGTAAAAAAATTTTCTTAACTTCTACTATGAAGCATATTTACTATGTAACTAGCATATATATCGTCGCCTCCCTTACAAAGGGGCTTATCTCAAAATGACACTTAGGGAACGTTCAAGTATTACGTAACGCAAATTTTGATCATTTTGATCCCACCCCTGTAACGCTATTTCCCTATACCATTAACATGGGCGTAACACTCCAAAATGACCCCCACCGCCACCTAGGAGCGTTACGTAATACTTGAACGTTCCCTTATACATAAAGTGACATGCTCATTGGCAAATTAATAGACAGTATTTTGCATCAATACATTTTAAGATAAACCCCTTTGTAAGGAAGGCGACGATACGTAACTAGTAAATCTTCACTGTTTGTTTTTCTTTAATTCATAATACCTAGTTACGATAATTCAAAGTGTGGTTTATTTGGATATAAAATGTCTCGGATTATATACCACAAAAACTATTCCATATCCTTATGATAAAAATACCATATATTTGATTTAAGCAATTATGTTTTTCACGTGTTAAGGTAATATCAAATGTGGTTTTGATTATAATTATTTGTTCTAAATAGAATAAAAATATATAAAAATTGTCTGCTTAAATTTCACAATAATTTACATAAAATTGATAAAAATAATGATTTCTGCGAATTTTGTAATATCAAATTTAAAGGTAAATGAAATATATTGTGAAATATAATTGAAAAATAATTTTATCACACTATTCATGACAATTTCGTAGTTACTTTTAAAATGATAAAGCAACGAATAATGACACTTCGCAACTTTTTGCAGTATATGAAATTCAAAACTTTTTAACAAACTGGTCCAATAAAAACCTTGGTTGAAGCCCTTAACTTCAAAGACTGTACTACCTAAAACTTCTGTCTCACCATGCTCCTTATGCCATAAGGCTTATGGTTTTCAAGCGAACGGAACTTCTTGTCTCAAGTGTTGATAGTCTCTATTTTCGAGAAAAAATAGTATATTACGCACCGAGTACGCGAAACTAGTTTTTAGTGCGAGAGTGCGTTTTTAAAAAAAGCAATCGATGTGCACTGAAATAGTTTGCGTCGAGGTGCTTATACTATACTACGACCTGACACCTAAACATTAACAAAAAAATATATATCTTAAAATTAGTTTGTCAGTTTGAGGTTATGTGTTTGACGTTTACTAATTTTCTGACAGCAGATATGTAAAATCAGCTGATTGTCACTTCCCAACCGTTCTCATAGGCAACGGGTGGGAAAAAGGCACTAATTATTAACTAGGTCGTAGGAAAAATAGGTTTCTTTTTGTCTTCATCATTTTTCGTCGATTAACTTCTTATCTAGCGAGAGTCTCGATGATTAACTTCTCGTCTCGTCTCGCGAGATACTTGATTTTTAACTCTCGACATTTGGCAGAGTTGGTTGACCTTAAAATCATCAAAACATCCTCACAGTAGGCCAAACTAGTTTTAATATTTAGTCTCTATTTCTGAAGTTGTGTGTATAGAACTTACTTAAAACCTGTAACTTAAATGTTTTAAGTGGTAGTTGTACGAAAAGTACAAAAATTTAATCAAGAATCTCGATTCTTGAACAAGAGTATTGACTTTCGATGACTTGATTCTTATCTTGTCCAAGTTTTTAAACTACAGTCTTGTCTTAATTTTTTATTAAATGAAGACGGAAATGTGTGGCGGAAAGGAAAAAGAGACTCTTTTCGGCAATTTCCGGTTTTTAGTTATTGATATTTTTTTAATTAAGCTCTAAATTCTGAACAGTTTGGTGCAAAAATCATGTCTCTATGATTTTTTTTTTAAATTACGGGTATGTGAATGTTATAAAATGAAAACGTGAGTTTTGAGAAAAACACACTTAATTCAAATTCAAAACAACACAGAATCTTTATTTTTTACATTTAAGAAATAATTAAGGGTTGAAAGAAAGGGTTTTTGTAATCGATTACAACTTGTAAAGGACAAACTTAATAATAAAGGCCTATCCAGAAGCCTACATAAGAACATAAAACATAAGAATGCGGTGCCGTGATTGGCTTACAAGATACATGGCGGCACATCAAGCCAATCAAGGCATCGCATTGTTGTGTATTACGTTCTTATGCGAGCCTGTGGATATGCCTTGAATCTCAAAAATCCGAAAATTGATAATTTTACCCAAACTACTAATTTTGACTCTACTGAAAAATTGACATCGCCGACAAAGTCCTTTTTTCCTTTCCGCCTCACAAATATTTATTTTTTGATTATCGTAAAACATAAATTAAAACTTCACCGAATAAAAATACATGTTATAAATTAAAAGACAATATTCACTAAATATGCAGCTCTTTAAGATGAAAAATGTCAGATGGAAAATCCCGCCAGTCAACTTTCGGCGGCAGAATACGCCACTGCCATTTTCTGTTTGTCCATTTTGGTTCATTGCAAAGATTGTTTATAAAATAAAAAGACAAAACAACAAAACAAAAAGCAATTTAAGTTCGATATCTCTTTTATTGTGTTAAAATTAGATTCATTTTTAACAGAAAATAAATCTCAAGTTAAATGAACTTCGTTTTAATCTCGCAAGAGCCGAGGTCAATAACTAAATAAAACGATATTGAAACATGGTTAAAAATTATTTTAGTCTTAGTCAGGGCCGGGTCAGGATCCTTCGCTCAGGGACTTTGGGGGTGGTTTGGTCAACAGAGAAATCAAGATTTCTTGTCTTGGTCTTGTTTAGATTTCGGAACAAAGGTCGAGTTTTTAAATTTTGAGAGCCTTTAACTAGAAAACAAATGTTTAGAAAAAAGTTTTTTTTTCATGAAATAAAATGGTTTACCCTGGGAAAAATATAGAGGTCGCTGGCTAAATAGTAACATTATGAAAACGTTGTGTATTTTTTTGAGTTTTTTGTAAATAATATAGATTCCTTGAGTAAAATACATAAAAAATTTTATAAAGTGTAACACTGTAGGAGCAACCGTTTAAAAAAGGAATTAAAAGGAAGTAACATTTCGTGCAACCAAAAATTTTACTTTTTAAAAGGCTATTACTCCTTTAAAATTAAATTTAGTTATTTCGGTAAACAACACTTTTTTCTTTAGAGAATTGCCCTGCAGCATTAAACTTTTATTGGTGCTTTTTTTGTCCAAACTGGTTTTTCCTGTTTTGTGATGTGGAATAATTTTCTTTATTTAATGCCACTAGTATGTGTATGTGAATGATCAATCGATATTTTTGTAGCATACAGAGCGGTCCAAAAGTCACCCCCCCCTCTTAACTTTTGAACCAGTTGAGATATCGACTTCAAATTTGGAACTTTTAAATAAGACAACTTAAACTATCTTTTAGCATATATTTAATACTTTCAGCTCTTAACTTAAAATATAGGCATGGGGGCACATTTTTTTTAAATGGAAACGGGAGTCGTGTAATAAATCTTTTTAAAGCTTATAAAATTCTCCATTTAACTTCATATTTTTAAATTAAAAAAAAAAAAAATGGGTTTAAAATGGTGTTGAAAATGGGTATTAATGTCAAAATTCCTCTAAAAAAAACAAATATTTTTTTAAATCATAAAAAAATGTTAATTATACTTTTAAACTAATTTTAAATAAATAAAAATTTATAAAAAAAAACTTAAAAAATCGAATGTTTTAGCACAAAAAATTGAAAAATCAAAACCTTAAAAAATATTTTTAAAAAATTTAAAAATGTTAGTTCGAATATAGAATTTATATAAGCTTTAAAATGATGTATCACACGATCCCCCTTTCCATTTAAAAAAATGTCCCTCCATGTCCCCCTGGCCACATTTTAAGAGCTGAAAATATCAAATATATGCTAAAAGATAGTTTAAATTGTCTTATTTAAGAGTTCTAAATTTGAATTCGATATCTTAACTCGTTCAAAAGTTAAAAGGAGGGGGGTGACTTTTGGACCGCACTGTATAATCTTGACTTCGTCTCATATTTAATAAAATCGTCAATTGACTTTTGGGAATATATTTTTTTTTTAAACCTGCATTATTGTAGGCTTCTTTTTTTTGTGTAAATCCGGTCGTGACGTAATTTATCCTCCAGGAATAAATAAGCTATAGTTAGATTTACAGAAAAACATGCATTTTACTTTTTACGATAAAATTTATCTGTTGGACAATGTCCTTCAAATAATATAATTTTTATTAAAACATTATCATTTAATTTTTCCACAAAAACAGGATGCGGGTAAAAAATTGGGTAATTTAAAAATTTGTAATATTGTTTTCATTTATAAAAAAGTGGTTAACCAAAATTTAAACCTATTATTGCTTTATATACGGCAATAATTGTGGTTGAAGCTTTCGTAAGAAAATAGAAGAGAAAACTCCATTTTTTTAAGTGCCTGAAAAATTTCACAATTTTACTATTATGAGTTATTATGGGTTATTTTGGTTATGGGTTAATTTAAGGGTCTATGGGATTATAGGAATTTTCATAGTTATGGTAGAGTTCAACTAGGTACCATAAGTACCAAAATATAAAAGTTTCCAAACATTTAATGTTTCCAATATTTTTGCATATTAGTGTTATACGAGGTTACATAGAACTCTTATCTTGCATGATTTATATAAATAAATAAATCAAAATTAAACAAAAAGTAAATAAGTAATGATGAGTAATTTAACATAAATCCTTTTTTAAGGTCAATAACTCATTTAAATGTGAATGCGTACGAACAGTGCAGTACTAACATTAAATTTTAAATTCAAATAGCATGTTTTAAAATGTCCAGATGCAAATTTTAATTAATGAATACAAAAAAATATAATTAGAAAAACTTTTTATTAGAGGTGCCGCTACAGGGAGAAGGGAAAAAGTTGGGAGCCACTTTTGAGTTGGAAAATCGCAATCTTTTGACAAAAAAAAAAAAATAAGTAATCAGTTTTTCAATCGTCTATTATTATCAAAGGTCGGATCGAAGTAGCCATGCAAAAATAAGAATGTTAAAAAACTCTTTTTTCAAGTAAATAGAGACTTTAAACTATTGTTCACCAATGTGTCGACGCTGTTAATACTCAGTGTCATGGTCCATGACTCATGGAGAAGGACTTATTTTTTTTTGAAAATTTTCTCTTTTCAAAAAACGAACAGTTAATACAAAAATATTGTTTTTTTAATTAATTATACGTTTTTTGAAAAGGGAAACAAAAATTTAAAGTCTTTCTCTATGAGTCATGGACCATAACCAAGTGACTCACTGAGTATTAACAGCGTCGACATGCCATTCCGCTTGGTGAACAATAGTTTAAAGTGTCTATTTACCTAAAAAAGAGTTTGATTGGCTAGGGAATCTCGGGGGATCTTGAATTCAAAGGGCGACAGTACACTAAAATTTATTAAATTTTTATATAAAATACGAAATTAATATTATGAAATCCAACTTTTGCAGATTTTAGGTGATTATTAAGCTTATTTTGATATATAAGTGCACAAAAAGCGATTTAAATAGAATGCATTTTACACACTAAAAGACCATCAAAAATTTATTTTTAGAAAAAAAAAATATATTGAGCTTTTAACTTAAAGTAGTCATAACAACGATAATTTTTAACAAATTTAACTAAAATTTTATGTATATATAAAACAAATATTGCAGAATGTGATACTCTTATATATTTTTCTGAATTCTATAGGGGACTTTTGGCCAATTTTAGAGAGCTCCTGGCCCATAGTGTAAAGGCAACATATACATGATAATTTATCATAGATAAAAGTTCTTCTGTGCTTTTCTATTGGGTAAAATAACAAAACTACTGAGCTATTATTTTTAAATAACAATTCTTATTTGTTTATTAAGTCATTAAACTCCGCCTTTGCGGTTAATAATTTTTTCGTGATATCTTTATTTTTTTATCGTTTTGTTTATTGTATTATTACCAGTTGCGAAAATCATTCCGAAATACATCGTGTTTTTTCTACAGTTAATCTTTTTAGTTTTAGAGTTTGTGTTAAACTAATTTATTTTTGTTTTTGGATCATTGTTATCGATTCGATCTAGAGATATGATGTTTTCATATGAAAACAGCATATGGGGAGTTTGGAATTATCCATATAGAAATTATGATAATACTTTAGGGTAAATATTTTTTTTTTGTTATTTTTCCTACGACCTAGTTAGTAGTTAGTGTCGATTTCCCACCCGTTGCCTATGACAACGGTTGGAAAGTGACAATCACCTGATTTTACATATCTGCTGTCAGAAAATTACTAAACGTCAAACACATAACCTCCAATTGATAAACTAATTTTAAGATATTTTTTGCGTTTTTTTGATGTTTAGGTATTAGGCCGTAGGAAAAATAGTATACGCACCTCGACGCAAACCATTTCAGTGCATATCGAGTGCTTTTTTACGAGGCACTAAAAACTAGGTTCGCGTACTCGGTGCGTAATACTACTACTATTAGTAATAATAGAAATAATAGTCTATTACTGTAAAATTAAAGCTTTAATTAAAAAGTATAAGGTGGATTGGGGAAAATGTGACATATTTTTTAAAATAGTTTTGAAACATATAAACCAGTTTAGTTAGCACAGCCATACGGGTGCTTCTAGAATCCTAAACTTTTTAATGTATATACAATATTTTGGATAATAATTGGTATATATTTAGACAAAAAATCCTAGTATTTTAAAATTATATAATTCAATTTCAGTAGTTTAATTCTGGGATTATTTTGTTACATTAAATAATTTAATAATAAACATTTATGCATAAATATAAAAATTTACAATTAAAAATAAACCAAAATTAAACTTATAGACAGACATGTAGTTTACTTTTTACCCCCTCATGATGAGGCCCATTTCAAAGATAGTTTATTTTATGCATTACATATTATTATTCGAAATTTAAATTTTTATCTCCTTTAATTAAGATCTGTTGTACCAGTTCAAAAGGTAACCCTGTACACATTAAATTTTGCCTGTGAGCAAGATATACAGTTGCATCAGACTAAATATTTTTCAGCTTATTTCTTGTCTCTTGAATAAAATTTGAGGCTAAACCGTTTGACTATCGATTACCCAATGCCAATATTTTAGACGGTGACCTTTGCGTGTTACATTGCGCATCCTACATTTTGAAAAAGAAATTTCCTTTTAAGCCAATCCTTTGAAGATTTTCAACTGTTAGTATGGGTATTTAAAGGATATTTATTTTAAAACTGAGTTGCGTTTGACCCACTTATTTTTAAAACTAGTCGTGAAGATATAATGCTACGCATTCCATCACAGTGGATTACATTTTCCCAAATACATAAATGCAAGTTAAAATTATTTAAAAGCCGCTTAACACGTAGCAATTTGTGCGCAAGTTTGATGCTATGCAAGTTTGTTACAAGAATGATTCAGTGACTGCGCATGCCTTCAGGCAAGTTTGAGGCCATTTTCGTGCCATCAAATTATTTAGAACATGTTCTATTTTTCGGCGATTTTCACGCAAGTTTTATGGTTATTTTCGTGGTTCCAAACTGGAAAAAAAGTTACCAAATCGATTTCATTTTACTAATATAGTAGTAACATGTTAATAATTATTATTATTAATAATAGGTCGCTCTGTCTAACTAAAAAACTTCCTTACAAAAGCAAATGATAGGTTATGTTTTTGTCAACAAACCCAGAGACACGTAAAAATTGTTTGGTTGGCAGCACTGTTTACCTTGCAATATATAGCACCAATCTTGCTCTGTGAAAAGGCAAATCAATGTCCAATTGTCCTCATGCTATATCTGGCAGCAAACTTGCATAGCATCAAACTTGCGTACAAATTGCTCCATGTAAAGTGGTCTTAAAACATAAAATATAGTATATTGTTTTACTAAGAGGAAAAGTGAAGCTTTATTTACTAGTCTGTAGAATTTACGGATGACGCGAAGCGGAGTCCGGAATCTACAGACGAGCTAGCTTAAAGGGTACAAGAGATTAACTAAAAACTTTATTTTATTACAATTTTAAAGAGCCGTAGCTCCCTTAGGTCTCATTTCCGGACCAAACTTTATAGCAGCTTTTTTTCATATTTTTTAAGGTAGAATCCTTGTTTGGACTTGTATATTTTTAAATTAGTTTGGTTGCTATACTTTGACGCACGGATCTGTGGCTACGGGAAATATGTTTAGAATGTGTGTGCAAGTGGGAGGCCCGTTGCAGGCACGCACGCCTTATAACGCTTTTGACGGAAAGAAGAGAGCGCGAATGATTCCTCCCTCTTTCATCGGAGACTTTGTTTCATATGGAGAACTATATTTGTAGTAATTATGACATTTTTGATTTGTAACATTATTTTAAACTCCTTTCTCTTCATTAGAAAATTGTCATATTATATAAAAAAAAACATTGAATGTAACTTTTAAACGACGCACTATTTAGGATAGGTTAGTAAACCCAAACTTTATTTACCCATAATATTTTTTTGTCGCGATAACTGACACTGATAACGCATTTGAATTAAAATACTAAAAAATATGTTTGTAATAAAAACATGGGGGAGATAAAACGACGAGACTGTATACCAAATATGTACATTTTATCATTTTGTCAATAGAAGAAAAAAACATTGTCCGAAAGAAAAGGTTTATTTTTACAGCCCTAAAAATGGGAAATTCACAGAAAGTCATAATTTAGTCACAATTTTGGACTCGATGGGTGTTATAATCACAGTATATGTAAGCATAACTTTAATTGTTTAAATGAGACACCCTAAAGAGTATTTCTGGAAATTGTTTTTAGTAAAATAGACTGAGAATTAGTTACCATAAAAGTAACTGATCGATTTTGTTTATCTGAAATCCCATTAACAACATTAACAATAACAAAACAATGCATGTTTACTGTAAAAACTTGTTCCTACTCAACAACTAAAGTTCCCAGCAAACACACCAGCAATGGGCCGGCAACGGCACAATGCCGTAAGCCGATAAAGAGTCATCGGTCCGTTGACGACATGCCATTACCGGCCCGGTAATGGAAGTGTCGCACAAGCCGATAACTGGCCGGTAACGGCAAGCCGATAACGGGCCGGTAATGGCTAGCCGGCAGACTTTTGGTTGTAGGTTGGATCAGTATTTTACCATGGAATAAAAAAGAACGATAATATCGATCGTTTTAGAATATTATTCTGAATAAGTTTTTATATTTTAGTACCTACGGAACCTTAACGAGCTTCTTTTCCGCCCTGGGATCTTAAATGCGACTTAAATGCAAGTGAATTAATTGTTAATTTAGTATTTAATAAAAAAAATGTAATTACTTACTTTTTATCTTCAAAAATCATTATTAAGAATTGTAAATAAACACATGCCACAGAAAATTTTCATTAATGAACTTTAAAGTTATAATTATTACTGACGCAGCAAAATCACAACACAAGAGGCCAGTTTGAGTAGAAGCTTTCGGAGCATAGTTCTATCTCTTTCTAACTACTTGTTTAAAAGAGATAGAACTATGCTCCGAGCGCTCCAAGCTTCAACTTAAACGGCCCTAAGAACACAACCCGCGCAAAACTTGCGCATGCGTCTTGACTTCTTCTCCTTCTACGCAAATTCATATTTTAAATTGGCGTTGTATCGTCGGCCACAGATCGGTCCTTTACAGGCTAGCCGATAATCGACAAGCCAGCAATGGGCCAATAATTATTTATGCCGATTATCGTACGGTGGTTGGCTGGGTTGCTTAAAATACCACATACAAAATTGTTTATTTAATACAGTAACAAATTTTCATTGTAGGTTATCAAGTAATTACATAATTTAAATTATGTTAAAAGATGCAACTTTTCTTAAGGAGTTGCATGTAAAAGAAACTAAGAAATAAGTGTGTTCTTAAACAAAACTGCATATTTTCTTCTGGACGGACCTATTTTATCATTTTGTCAATAGAAGCAAATTATATTATTTGAAATCCTTGAACTTCAATTTTATCTATCGATTTTTCTGCAACTAAGTAAACCAACTTTTAAAAAGAAAAGTTTCCTATTACGCCCGATTACACACCATTCGTATTACTAATATTCACCTATTTGATATTTTTGCGAACAGCAGAAGCTTATTACATTTGTCTATGTGGTAAACGCAATGAATTAGATTGGGGGGATCAGGATTTCAATAAAAATAAGTGGTGACACTGTGGCAGCCATTGTTTTCCGCGATGGTTAAATTTTTTCACGCTAGGTGGTGCGATATGGCAACTTAATGAGAATTTTATCTTTCAAGTGCTTTCTGGTGATACTGTTTGTTTTTTTTAGTATTTCAATTTTTTACACTAGGTGGCTGATTTGGTAACTAATAGGGAATTTTATTTTGAGTGCTACTGCTACTGTTTACATCCTTTAAAATTGATTGAAATTTTTTGAAAAACTTCCGCCATTTTGTTTTTTTTAGCCAAAATATGTACTTCTAGCTCCGGCTACAGCGAATTCAATACTGAATAATATCCTGTTTAGAATATTTTTTTTAGTCGATCCATTTTTTTTGTATTCTTTAAACATAAATAAACGTACTTACAAAATTTCACAGTCATATCTTTTTCTTTCTATGTAAATTTAATGAATTGATAATTATCAACAACAAAACAAGAAACTTTCCGACCCGGTCCTGCGTGGAACAAAACACAAACAGCGAGACATAATAGTAATAATGCAATCTAAGCCGCCCTTGTCCCACTTAACAGTATTTTTGCATGTACCAGAGAAATACATTGACACTAATTTCTACCCAGCAATTTAACGGAAATTGTACAGCAATTGTTTAGTATAGCCAACTTTAACATGTATAATTTTGGGGTAACCATGTTGACAACTTTATTATATTATTAGCAGACGTCGGAGATAATCGAGCATGAGCTTAGCATAAATTCAACACTGCAATGCACTGATTAGAACCGACCACAAGACGGCTGTCCCCACTCTACAATAACGCAACGCGAGTGTATCTTTGATAAAAGCTAAAAAAGATGACAAAAGATAACTCATAGCTGGCAGATCACCGGCTTATGATTATTAGGTTTATGCCGCGGTACACTGTAAAAAATAGGTGCTAATATTAAGATTAAATTATAAAATTCATATGATTTAAATCGAATTATTTATTGTTTTATAGGAAATTTAACTGAATCTTAAAATTTAGCCCTTTTACGATGACGACGTAATATTCTAAAATCAAGTTTAGAAACTGCAATATTATTTTAAAAAGTTTTACAATTTCTTTTAAAATTCTTTTACCGAGAGCCGATAATTAAACGTAGGGTATATTTTTTACAGTGCATGCTGTTATAATCAGTAAATAAAACTTTTAAAATAAAACAAGCAGTGAAGATATGTAATGCTACGTATTCCATTGTACAGGGTGTATTTGAAATAGCGTAGGAAATGTTAACAGGTGATTCTACATGATAAAATATGACAAAAAGTTCCTATAAAAATATGTCTAAAAATGCGTCATAAGGGAGCTAGGCCCCTTTGAAATTGGCTAAAAAATCGGTTTTTATTTAATAACTCAGGAACCCTTTGAGATATATTAACGAGGTTTTGCACGTGAATTAATCCTAATAAGGCCCATCTTTTTATGTCATTTTCACGTACTTAATTAAACCAGGGGTGTGCGAAACGGGGAGGCCTTATCAGTTTTTTGTCCAAAACTTTTTTCTGTGTAACTTTTTTGCAATTTTATTTTTGAAATATGATTCCTCAGGTCAAAATACATAAAAAAGGTACTCTTGTTGTAATACTGTAGGATTAACCATTTTAGAGAAAAGTTCATTTGAAGGTGAAATTTCACGGTTCGAGGACGAAAAATTAAATACTAAAATGTCGAAAACCAAAATTTTAATGATGCAATGTTATTCTACATCAAAAACTAAGAAAAAAAGTTTCCATACAGGTAGGTCGAAAAATCGCTTTTAAAGCCCTTTAAAAATGGTGCATATTTAGGAGACCATAGCTCCATTAGGATTGATTTTTGGAAGTACCTGTGTATGAAGTTTTTTTCTTAGTTTTTAATGTACATTCTCCCTGCATCATTAAAATTTTGGTTTTCAACATTTTAGTATTTAATTTTTCGTCCTCGAACCGTGGAATTTCACCTTCAAAAGAATTTTTCTCGAAAACGGTTAATCCTACAGTATTACAACAAAAGTACCTTTTTTATGTATTTTGACCTGAGGAATCATATTTCAAAAATGAAATTGCAAAAAAGTTACACAGAAAAAAGTTTGGGACAAAAAACTGATAAGCCCCCCCCCCTCCGTTTCGCACACCCCTGGTTGAAATAATAAATAAATACATGAAAATAACACATAAAAACGGGCCTTGGTAGGATTAGTTGACATGCAAAACCTCGTTAATATATCTCAAAGGGTTCCTGAGTTATTAAATAAAAACCGATTTTTTTAGCCACTTTCAAAGGGACGTAGCTCCCTTATGAAGCATTTTTAGACATATGTATATAGAAACTTTTTGTCATATTTTATGAAGTGGAATCATCTGTTAAAATTTCCTACACCGTGTATATTATTCACAGTAAATTGCATTTTCCCAAATACTTAAAAAAAAATAATTTTAAAAAAAATTAAAAAATACATTTTTTTTTAATATCTTTTTTTGAAAAACGAAAAAAAAAATTATATTTTTTTTTTCAAAAACAAATTTTTCAAATCCACTAAGTAGCAGGGCGTAGTGTACTTTTAAAATTTCGAAAAACTAAAATGCTGACAGTTTTTTCTTTTTTACCTAAAAGAAAAACGTGTGAAGTTACAAAACAATGAGAGAAGAGTTTGATGTTCCGCAAGGCCAAAACAAGCAAGAATCCTCACGTATTTTGGGTGAATTTTTGCTTGTTTTGGCCATCAAACTCTTCTCTGATTCTTGTGTAACTTCACACGTTTTTCTTTTAGGTAAAAAAGAAAAAATGGCACCCCAAGCATTTTAGATTTTCGAAATATTTATATACAGTGCGGTCCAAAAGTCACCCCCCCCCCTTTTGTAAATTTTGAACGAGTCGAGATATCGACTTCATATTTAGAACTCTTAAATAAGACAACTTAAACTATCTTTTAGCATATATTTGATATTTTCAGCTCTTAAAATGTGGGCAGGGAGGCATGGGGGGACATTTTTTTAAATGGAAAGGGGGGTCGTGTGATACATCATTTTAAAGCTTATAAAATTCTCTATTTAAACTAACATTTTTAAATTTTTTAAAAATGTTTTTTAAGGTTTTGATTTTTCAATTTTTTGTGCTAAAACATTTGATTTTTTAAGTTTTTTTTATAAATTTTTATTTATGTCAACTAAAATTAGTTTAAAAGTATAATTAACATTTTTTTATGATGAAATTAGGCATTTTTAAAAAATTATTTGTTTTTTTTAGAGGAATTTTGACATTAATACCCACTTTCAACCCCATTTTAAACCCAATTTTTTTTTTAATTTAAAAATATGGAGTTAAATGGAGTAGTTTATAACCTTTAAAATGATGTATTACACTACCCCCCTTTCCATTTAAAAAAATGTGCCCCCATGCCCCCCTGCACACATTTTAAGAGCTGAAAGTATTAAATATATGCTAAAAGATAGTTTAAGTTGTCTTATTTAAAAGTTCCAAATTTGAAGTCGATATCTCAACTGGTTCAAAAGTTAAGAGGGGGGGGGGGGGTGACTTTTGGACCGCTCTGTATATTATATAAAGTATCTAGGTACGCTACCTAGGTAAAATTATAATTCTATAGAGCTAAATTAAGGGTCTTTCTACCTTCAAATTATAAAAATAATGTTTTTTTTTCAACATTTTTTTATATAGGAAGAACAAAACATATTATTGTGAAATTTTGTAGGTATATTTATTTGTATTCAAAGAATACAAAAACAAAAATATATTTTTAAAGTGCCATTTTTTGGCCATATTTTTTTTTTGAAAAAAACAAAAAAAAACTGTGGTAGCCATGATTTCGACCATGAAAGAAAAAAACTAGAACTAGAATATTTTTTTTTGCCAAAATATAACAAAATAGCATTGTTTCAAAATGTTTGAAAATTTTGAAACTGAATAATCCTATATAATGGAATGCGTAGCAAACATATATTTACGGCTTATGTAAAAGTTAATTTCTTCCTATACATAATGAGGCTTATTTACCTTTTCAGGAGCAAAATGCAATACTTATAGTCTATTTTGTACTAATTATCGTATATTAAAGCTTTCCATGCCAAAGGCCTATTTTACAAAAGGTTTTTGGTTGTTTTGGTTTTGATTCTGTCCAGTAATTAGTATTTAAAGCAGAATTGTAAATTCACCTCTATCAAATACTCCCATTTCAATCGTGAAATAATCTCTCAAATTAAACTGGATCCAAAATTAAATGCACATGGTGGATATACCTACAAGTGATTTTTTAAATAATCAATATTGAAATCAATAGCATGTGCTTTTTTTTATAGTATATTAAAGTACTAGTTTTTAGATTCTGCGACTATGATAGAGAAACTGCATCCCACATCATTTTGGGACAATGTCCTGTCTTCTCACAAAAAAGACTGCGATTTTTAGGTTCACCATCAGTGCAACCTAGCGATTTAATCGAACTTTCATTGGGGCAGATCATCGCCTTTTTAGATGCCTGCCCGGATGGAATATCATCCTAATCAAATGATGTGTCATCTAGATGACTGCGTCATGCACAATGGATCTCAGGTCTGAGTGCAGTGGCTATTACTTGGTAATAACCACACCGCTTCTGATGATGATGATGATGATGATGATGATGATGATGATGATGATGATGATGATGATGATGATGAGTACTAGTTTCATAACACCCGTTTTAGCGCACGAGTACAAGTTTAGAAAACAAGCCGCTTGCGCCGAGATTTCTTAAGTACTAGTGCGCTAAAAACGTGTTATGAAACGAGTGCTTTATACTATTTTTTCTATTTTACTCTAAATTAAAAAAAAATACATTTAATGTAATGTAATTAATTGATGAGCGATTAATTGAGTTTTGTTTTGGGTTGGCATTACAATTTTCGCTGTTTGAAATTTATAGAACAAATGATATTTTGATATATTTTATAGTCAGCTCTTCTCTTTTTCACTGCAAGTAACCAAGCCACAATTTTAACACGGTAAAAATTAACTTAAAATACAATTTCGTAAAAAATTAAACGTAAAAGCGGTTTTGACATTTGCACGGAAAACGCCAAGCGATTGTATTTTGTCCTGTATTGCCAACCTAAAAGAAAAAAGTACAAACCTTTTATAGACCAATAAGAACACGCAAGATGCATTTGATTATGAGCTTATAAGAGTCGCAAAATAGAAAAACAAAGTTATTATGATACCTATACTGTCCTAATACGCCAGAAAGCAGTAACTCCATTTGTCGCCTAGCGACCTTTTGACGTCAACTCTGATGTAATGTTTTGAATACGCTGCTATGAGACAAATAGAGTTACTGCTTTCTAGCGTAGTAGGGCAGTATACCTAAATTATATTCTAACATAAAACTTTTCTCAAATACAAAAGTTACAATCATGATAATTTAAAATTCCCTGTATTATTCCTTTCAGTAATAAAATAAACTTTACTTCAAATATGACTTGTTTTTTGCATCCAATATCCCCAATAAATTATATTTATGTATAAAAACGACACTATTTTTGTAAATATTTCTGTAAATTTTACATTCTTCGAATTTTTTTTTACTAAATATGATAATAAAGCCGTACTTATTTTGATTATACACGGTGTATTTGAAATAGCGTAGGAAATTTTAACAAATGATTCTACATCATAAAATATGACAAAAAGTTCCTATAATGTCTAAAAATACGTCATAAGGGAGCTACGCCCCTTTGAAAGTGGCTAAAAAAATGGGTTTTTATTTAATAACTCAGGAACCCTTTGAGATATATCAACGAGGTTTTGCACGTCAACTAATCCTACCAAGGCCCGTTTTTATGTGTTATTTTCATGTACTTATTTCAACCAGGGGTGTGCGAAACGGGAGGGGGCTTATCAGTTTTTTGTACCAAACTTTTTTCTGTGTAACTTTTTTCCAATTTTATTTTTGAAATATGATTCCTCAGGTCAAAATACATAAAAAAGGTACTCTTGTTGTAATACTGTAGGATTAACCGTTTTCGAGAAAAATTCATTTGAAGGTGAAATTCCACGGTTCGAGGACGAAAAATTAAATACTAAAATGTTGAAAACCAAAATTTTAATGATGCAATGTTATTCTACATCAAAATTGCAAAAAAGTTACACAGAAAAAAGTTTGGGACAAAAAAACTGATAAGGCCCCCCCGTTTCGCACACTCCTGGTTTAAATAAGTACGTGAAAATGACATACAAAGATGGGCCTTATTAGGATTAATTCACGTGCAAAACCTCGTTAATATATCTCAAAGGGTTCCTGAGTTATTAAATAAAAACCGATATTTTTTTTAGCCAATTTCAAAGGGGCGTAGCCCCCTTATGACGCATTTTTAGACATATGTTTATAGGAACTTTTTGTCATATTTTATCATGTAGAATCACCTACGCTATTTCAAATACACCCTGTATACAATGCTAAATAATTTTATTTATTTATAATATATCTATATATTTAATAAAAATTGTATTTATGATCCAGTTAGTTTTAGGAAATCACTGATTTCTGGTCACACGATTGCGAATTGGGATACATACACGCCACCGGGGTTTACAAAGTATCATCCCCGTTTTGTCCCTTAACCAAACACCCTGCAATCGGTTCTTCATGCAAAACAACTTATATATCACATTCATTATCTCTATTCGACCAGCTCGTTCACTGATTAACTCTGACTGAAATGAACTATTATTTATGATGGCTCTTCGGGCTCTTTGCTATCTGCTATGGTAAATAATATGGTACTTGGTATTCCGTCAAAATACGGACATTCTATAGGATAGGTCGGGGTAAATGAGGAGGTGAAAATCAAAGGCATTATAACATCTCTATTCCACATTTCTCTATTCCAAACATCTCTATTCCACATTTCTCTATTCCATAACATCTCTATTCCACACTACTCTACTCTGCACTACGTACTTGCCTAATATCTAAAGATAATTTTTCCTTAGCGGAACAAAAACGTTAAAATTTGTGGTACATATATTCATTAGTAGCGGAAAGTGCCGCGCCTTTGGCCCGCTACCCTTAACATCTATAGAGGATTTTCAAAAAATATGTCATAAAATATAAATATTTATAATTAAAAAGTATTATTAACTGACGTTAGTGAATTAAATTGACAGGATGTGACTTAATTAAAATTGACACTCACTTAAAATACATAGTTTTTACCAAAAACAGATAATAAATTTAAATTTCTATGGATACAAATCTATTACAACAAATACAATACATATTAATTATTAAAATAATAATTAACAAAAATCAAAAATACTAATTACATACTAATAAATGCAACGACTTTGTTACGCTAAAGAAAAATTATATTAAGCAAGTACGTAGTGCAGAGTAGAGTAGTGTGGAATAGAGATGTTATGGAATAGAGAAATGTGGAATAGAGATGTTTGGAATAGAGAAATGTGGAATAGAGATGTTAAAATTCCATTCAAAACGTAGTTTTTGACTTTGTGACATAGCAGCTTGTCAATTACTTGACAATAAAAATTGTATTGTTTACTAAGTGATAAGCTGCTCACCTCCTCAAATCTTATCTATGCCTCAAACATACCTCAATTAATGTTACATTATGTAACCATATATTTTTCCACTTTGGTGAAACTCCAGCATATTAAAATAATCAATGTTAAAATTTATAGCTAAATTCCCTAAAACAAATATGTAAAATTTTGACATTCTTAGATAAGGTAAGAATGTTACAGTCTGTTCAACAAGAGCGTGTCTTTGATTATTCAAAAAATTTTAAAGGTATCTCCGCCATATTTTACAGCGTAATTCTCCTATCTCTGTACTATTTCTGTAGCATAGTGGTCGAATTGTCGTGACGAGCACACGTTTAAGAAAATCAGTTCGGTTTACGCCAAGAGATTTGTGCCTGCATCCGCGAGGACCTAAATTAAAGGTCGCCAATACATCAAAAGTGATTAAAAAGTCTAAATGCTTGGTCTTACTGTGAAATGGATTTAGTTAGCGCACAGTTAGGCACCCCGTAAAAATTCATGTTTGGGAATGCTTTTCAGAACGTGGATTTAGCTTCCTAAAGTTGTTTACTGAGAATTTGAATGCTCAGAAAATTTTGAAAATTTACTAGCTTGGACTTATAAAGTCAGTAAAAATGATGTTTAGATACAAAAACAAAGATTGGATATTGAAAGAGGACAATGATCCAAAATACCGCAGTCGACTCTGCACCGATTGGAAGAGGAAAAACGGCATCACGACGTTACTTTGGCCTTCAAAACCACCGGATGCAAATCTGATCGAAAACGTGTGGAGGCTTTTGAAGTCCAAACTTGAAGGAATAAAACTCTGAATTTAAAGCAGCTCGCAGCAGCCATTCGTGATAATGGAGGTAGTTGATGGTAAAATACGCAGAAAGTATGCCAACAAGGTTTCAAGCTATTCTGGATAACAACGAAGATTTTACGGTGTACTTAGTAGGAGAGAAATAGACATTTTTATCTACTTTAATGTAAAAAAATGAATAAATAAATATCTTTCATAGAAAAAAAAAAGATTGAAGACACGCTTTTGTTGGACAGACTGTAAATTCACACCAAATGGGTATTTTTTCAGTTATAATATATTATATATTTAATAATGATGTTGAAATATATTCGATATGACAATTTTTTTATTAAGAAAAAATACTGTTTTAATTTTTATACTTAATTTACTAATTTATTAAACATACAATATAACATATTACACAGGCCCACAAGAAAATAAAAGTGGTCTGCGCCATGGATAGGAACATGATATTCCTAGGAAAATTATTTTATTCTGTATTTCAACTTTAAATGATTAGTAACACATATAAAATATAAGGGAAAAAAAAACGAGAAAAAAATAACCAAAATTATTTTGTTGTGTATTTCAATTTAAAATGATTAGTAAGACATAAAAAACATGTTAATAATCTAAGGTTGAAATACACAATTAATTTAATTAATTTGTCTACTTTTTTCCCGTTTTTTTTTTCTTTTTACTCTAAATTCTTCAATGGAAAATATTAAAATAATTAAAAAAAAAAACATATTTTTAATATCTTACTGATCATTTAAAGTTGAAATAGTGCATAGTGCGACTGTAGAGAAAAAGCATACCACTTTTGTTTTTTTTGTTGGCCTGTGTAATATGTTATATTGTGTTATTAATCATAAATGATATAAATAATTTTTTGACGTTAATTGAAAATTCTAAATTCGCCTACTATTTTAAGGGAACATAATTAATTTGATCACTTTATTTTTAACTGGTATTGTGCTTTTCTCAGTCAAAGCTACTGTGTTTAAAATATTCAATTTTTTTAGATTGTTTAAGAAATTTAAAATTTTGATTTACTAAATTTCACAGTTTTAGAGGTAATACCTAGTTTTAGTCAGAGTACCTACTTATATATTTTTTATACAATTACGATTTTTATTTTTAGATATTTTTTTTTATTGTATTTTCTGTTTTGACCTAATGGGCTAAAACGTGCAAAAATCTCATAATTTCTATAATTTCAGTTCTGATTTTAGAGCGAAACCTAGAATGTCAAATGTAGCTGGCAGGCGAACCTACACCGAAGACGAGCTTCAAGCTGCACTAAGGGACATACAGTCTGGCAAATTAGGTAAGAAGGTGAAATATAAATATTTTTTTTCACTACTAGCTTTAGAACACACCATTACTTATCATGTTTTCAGACTGCGAAATCAATTTTCTTCACTTATAGCAATATTTTTTTCTCTCCTAGTAGGAGTAAATTTTATAAACAATTGATATCTGCCGCTTTAGATGTTCCAGTCCTTTATGCAATTTTTACTAATCAAACCCAAGAAAATAGCTTAAAATAACTTTCTATTTATTAAATATAATTAATTATAGTTATTACAAAATAATACAATCAGTAATTAGTTAAATAATATGAAAAAAATAAAAAAAAACTAAATTTTTTAACGTAAAAAGTATTTATTTGAGCAATTATTAATCAAGGCGGCTTTTATGAAACTATCAAGAAATATAATTTCTGTTAATATTTTATTATAATATTTGAATAAATAATAAAAGTGTTAAATAGTGCTAGTAGTGAAAAAACTAATATATAAACTACGGTAGAGAAGACTCACTCTTAAATCCCTCGCTGCTACGCAGCTCGGGATTTAATACGCTCCGCTATGAAAAATGTCTTCTCTACCTTGGTATATAATTACTATTATTTCCTTTTTTATTTTGTTCACTCGAGCGGGTGTTGCTTTGTCTAGTTGATGTCTTAGTGTGTTTTGGTGGTTGGTCGGTATGAGCGTCAGACGAGAAGTTCCAGAAACCCAACCAGCTAACCAGTGGTTAGTAACCACCAAACCACTAAACATAGTAGCAGCTGATTGTGTGATCCTAAAGTATCCAAAAATTTTTTCTAATAATGAATTTAAAATGCGTTTTTTATCGTCACTATCGTAATGTTTATGCAACAACAATTTTCTTATTTGATGAATTTCTGGCATATTATACTCAACAATAATTATTGAAGAGCCCCTATCGCGAGTTTAGTAACGCTTTTTTAGGACACTATGTTTTACGCATATAAGTTATTAAGAGTTATTAAGAGTTTTCCTTTTTAAAAATTTTGTACTACACATATTTGGTAATATCCGGCATATATTGTAAATTATCTTAGTCAGAAAACTAAATATTAAAAAAAATGTTGAAATATTCCAAAACATTTATATTTTTATTTAAATTATAATTATAGAAGAAACTTAGTTTTGTTGTATATACTTATTGGTTTTCTTTGCTTTGATAAAAGAAGTCATAGAACATTTTCAGAAAGTCCAAACTCCGTAATAATTGTTTTGTCTTGTGGCAATTTCGACACTCCCATCCAACAAGGATATAACTCAAGTTAGGCCCATTTTGAGTTATACTCATAGATAAACGCCTTGAAAAAAGATACACATGGTGGTACAACTCAGATTTCTCCACAGGCCATTTTAACCAAAAGTTAACCAAAAAACACTAAAGTAAAAAAATTTAAACTTGAATATTATCAGAAACAAACAAAAAATAAAAAATAACTACTTATACAGTTAAATAGAGAATTTTATAAGCTTTTAAATCATGTATCACGTGGCTACCTTTCCACTTTAATCATTAGCCCACCCTTAAATAAAAAAATAATATTTTAGAAATTTAGCTGTTGTGAAAAATGACAATATATAAGTTACGGCTTTGTTGCTTGGGGGTTTCGATTTGTAACTTGGGGTAATGGAAATGTACAAATATTAAAAAAATTGTTTTGAACAAAAGTTTATTTAAATTTCTTTGTTAGGTACGAGAAGGGCTGCCGTGATCTACGGAATCCCAAGGTCGACGCTTCGAAACAAAGTGTACAAGTTGGCACTGGAAAAGGAACGAGAATCACATTTGAACAACAGTGGCGCCGCCGCTATCAAATTAGATGAAGAGGAGGCCATGGAAGATGACAAAGAACTGTCTGGTGCTGAGGAGGAGAAGGAAGTTGAAAGGGCACTGCAAGGGCCTTTGCTTACCGTTGGAGACCTCCTCAGGTAAAATATACAAAATACAAATTTTAAACATTCATGGTCAAAACATTTTATTTTCGTGATTTCCAAATTTTTGATATGGAGAACCAGTGACTCAGTGGCTCCTCAGATAACTTGTTTACTACTTTAGATAAAATAATCAATTAGTTTTAAAAACTATAAGCACTGATAAAACTATGTTTTTGGTCATTTTCATTCAGGAATTTAAAGATAAGTACTTTAAGTCTTATTACTTCTTATATTTAGGGTTTTTGGTTATTTGTCATTATTGTCCAGAAAAAAACATATTTTTTGTTTTTATTTTAATTTTTCTAATATTATCTTATTCATTCCACTTAGGTTTTCGAATGTTGAGCATCCTCCAGAAGCCTTAAAAGCGTTCCTGCAAAAGGCAAAAGAAGGCGACTTATTTCCAAGTTTGGAGCATAATGAAGTTTTACAAAACATCATTATGGCATCACAGAATTTTATGATGGGCCAAAAACTGCCGCACGATAGTATGAACCATTTGCCGCATTTAATCAAAGAACAGCTGATACAGCAACACCAGAACAATGGAGATAGTGAAAAGGTAAGGTTTGTCACCATTATTATTAATTGAAAGTAAAAAAATATTTTATTGGATGGAAAAATAGAATTATTTTGATAGACGTGCTTTGCATCCAACGCTTTCCACATTAATGTTTATGGTGTGAAGAAACATTTAAAGAAAATATTTTATATCATTTATACAGCTTTTTACTTTCTTACCTAACTTTAAGTTAATTTTCAGCTAATGAGGCCAAGTCCTAGTAATTCTGTAAGTGGAAGAGGCGACAAAACAAAGTCGGAGTCTGATATGGAAGGAGACGATGCGCCCTCAAATGTGATACTTAAAATTCCGTCCTTTAGGCCAACCTCTAGTAAAAACGGATGCGATATCTATAGGTAAAAATTTATAAATTATAAATAATAGACTAAAATTAATGTCTTATTTGAAACATCCAGATCGTAGGGCCATACATGGTATTGTTGTTTCAAAATATCTCTTAAAATAAAAAAAATAAACCTAGATTTTATTATTGTTCTAATTATATTTATTATAGTAACATATTCCATTTTTTCTTACAGAAGTTCAGTAGACTCAGGAAGTATGATCTCTTCCCCACCCGTAACCAGCGAATCGAATTCCCCACCAATCCTTCCCACGCCGGGAAGTCTAAAAAGTAACTTAATTATCAAAGATGTAAAAGACGTAATAGCCCAAAGTATAAGTCAGAAATTCCAACTGGAGTCTCGAAGGCCAATTATGGAAATGGACTTTAAACCTGGAGGATACACTCCTCCATTAGGAGGTGGTATTTCGGTGATCAAATCCCAGCAAGATGTGTCGAGGCAGTTCCAATCCCAGCAACCTCCAAAACAAAACTCTGGAGGAAACGGGCCGGGTCAGGCGACTGGCGGTAAGGGAACACGTCCAAAACGCGGTAAATATCGCAACTATGACCGGGACAGCTTAGTGGAGGCGGTTAGAGCCGTCCAAAGAGGAGAAATGTCGGTTCACAGAGCCGGTAGCTACTACGGAGTACCTCACTCTACTTTGGAGTACAAAGTTAAGGAAAGACACCTGATGAGACCTAGAAAAAGGGATCCAAAACCGAATCCTGTCGACGAAAAAATCGCAAGTTTAAAGCAAAACGATTTGAGGGTTTCGCAGGAGAAACTGAAGCAGGCTGGTGTTGTCGGTGCTATTAAGCCGGGTGTTCCCGGGAAATTTGCACCTGCATCACCGAATGGAATGAAGCTGCCGTTTTTGGAACAACCAGGCAAGTAACTTTAAAATTAATAAATGAGGGATTATTATGCTTAAAAAAATAAATAAAAGAAATAATGTATATAGTATATTCAACTTCAACATGAAGTAGAAGTAAACAAAAGAATCGGGCCGACGGCAGCTGGCGCGTGTTTTCATTGGTTAAAACACTCGAATGTTGCGAGAGTAGGGATGTAGAAAATTAAACAGTTCAGTACGTGATCATTTGCGATGGAACCTACAATGCATTGCAATGGACCGTTATATAGAAATATTTTGTTTTAAGTCCTACCCTGCCACTAAATCCGTGCGTTTGTTTACGCTTACTGCATCTTGAACTTGAATATACTATAAATAATAATATTTATTAAACTGATTGATTCGTTTAAACGCGATAATAGGATTTATTAGCTTTTACAAATTTAATAATATTACTTAACAAATAATAGACTATTTTTTTTTAACTTAATAAAACTCTAGTTTTGATTCCTAACATAAGTCACTTACTGGTATTGAGTTTCTGGACGTTTTCGGCCTTTTGATTTGTTAGATCGTGTCAATGACCTAACATACAAAAATAAAATTAAGGAACCCTATTTTTTACTATTTCAATTTATTGGTTGAGTAATCGTTTTTGTTATTATTTCTTAATTTTTTAGGTATTCCTGTACCGGGTTATAACGCACCCTTCCCATTCTGGCATCCAAATTTCCAACACATTCCCATTCCAGCGGAATACGCTCGAAATCCGGCCACATCGCCTTATCCCCCCAGTCCCGAATTCTACGCGTCCCAAATGATGCAAAAACTCCAGGAAGAATCGTCCCGATCCCAGATCGGCACGGGCCCGACCCAAGCCTTGCCCGGCGGCCCCGTACTTCCAAACACTCCCGCTTTGGCCAAGAGTGCTCGACAGATGGCGGAGTCTCTGCTAGAAGCTACCGGCTCGAATGGATCCTTCCTTGATGGAATAATAAGGTAAGCCTAATTTTTAAGAAAAAGGGATTCCTGTGGTTTGGTAAACCTGGAATACCTAAAAAAAGTTTTCTGAAATTATCTTCAGGGTGTCATTTTAATCTATGGGTCCGAATATCTCTTAAAATACTCCATCTATGAAAAAGTGGTTCAGACAAAAATTGTGCAGAACATAGGGGGTTATTTAGTACTATTAATTTTGACCTTGAGATCAAGTTTAAAGGTCATTTGAAAATTTCACGTAAAAAATGTTCTATGAGAAATTTGTTTTTGTGATTAGAAAGGTCAAAAAGCAAGGTCAAATGTCTAAAAAACGGTCAGATGAACTTTTTTGGATCACACTTTTACATTTTATCGACTGTTTAAAGCATCAATCATTAAGTTACGAGTAATCTCACCGAACGTTTCGTGAAGCTAACGATGATCACCTCAGCAATCCTGCTTGTTTTGTGGTAAGCCCTTTTAGTAATGTCCTGAAATTGTATTTCTGAGTTTTATTCATTTAAACCTAAGTTTGCTTAGGTTATCCTTTTCCCTATCCCACACGAATAAACCCCCATTCGTGACATGGGACTATGGGAAATTAGCTCAGCGGTTTAAGGCATCGATAATGCATTGACACTGAGCTAATGATCGTAAGTTCAAACCTCACTGGCGCCGATTGCCTTTTTCAGTTAATTAATAATTGAAATTTGGCGAAGGCGTACTCCCTAGATATATTGGTTCGAAAGTCAATTAAAGCCGGTGGTTCCCTCTACTACTAGCCCACACAAGTCCTGGACTAAGGGGATGCTTAATTAAGTAGAATAGTACGAGGTTAAAAATAAACATAAACATAAACATTTTGAACGTTTGCTAGTCTCAGAAAACCACGATTACTCCAAAAAAGGGCATCTGACCGTGTTTTAGACATTTGACCATGATTTTTGACCTTTCTAAGATCACAAAAACAAATTTCTCATAGAACATTTTTGACGTGTAATTTTCCACTCTTTTCAAATCCGCAGTCGAAAATATGGGTTTCCATTTGAAAAAATCATATTGAACTTCAAATGAACTTGAAAATTGATCTCAAGGCCAAAATAAATAGTACGGTGCTGTTAAATGGCCCCCTTATGGTCTGTACAATTCTTGTCTGAACTATTATTTTATATTAAGAGATATGAGAGATATAAGAGATATAAGAGATATAAGAGATATAAGGATCCATAGATTAAAATGGCTCACCCTGTGTATTTTCCTGCCACAAGAGAACTCATAAAGTATTGTCTTTTACTTTCCCGGCCAAACCAATGGAAAGAAAAGTATCGTGTAACCAACCAAAATCGAGAAAACGATGGTAATATTTATTTTGAGGTCGCATGAGACGATTAAACCTATTAAACTAAACTAAACTTGCAATTTGTTAAGTTTGGTTAAACGATGCGACCAAAAAAAGTGTTGCTTTTTTTTTAATTATAAAAAAAAACGAAGAATTAAAAATAAATACAAACTATTATTTTTTTTATTTTCAAAATTTCAAGGGTTTTATCTCTTTAATATTACAGTTTTTAACGCATTGTAACGTGGCTGAAGCATTATGGTGGCTACAACAGATTTTTTTATTTCCAGATCCAGTTTAGAGTCTGGAGTACCTGTCCAAGAAGGAAAGTCTCCACCCCTCGAAGACAAAAACATTGCACCTGAAAACATGTCAAATAAAGCGTTGCTCGATCAACTGTGTCGTAACAGTCGACTTACGCCCCTCTCGAAGCCTAATCTGTCGGCGCCTGTACCTACATCAGATGCAAATAGTTCTGGTGATGAATCTTATAATAGACCTGGTGCCAACAGCCCCCTCAATTTTGCTTCAGGTAGTTTTTTTTTGCAAAGAGGAAGATTGTATCCAAAGCCTTTTTTACATCTATATAAAATTAGTAGTAGTAAATGTAAATGAAAGATTGGAGATTAGCTATATTAAAGCCATGGCTTCGTTTTGGAGTTAAAATAATTTTTTCTAGTGAAAAAATTATTAATAGTTTTCTATCAATTCTAAATTTTTCATGGGTCATTAAAACAATATTTAATTTTTTTTGCAAAAGCTGTCCCCGACTGAAGAGATTATTTCTTATAAATTCATAGAAAGGACCAAACAAACTAATGCTTGTGATATATGCTGTTTATTACGTTCAAGTAGATATACAAAAAATAAAAATAGAATATTCAAAATTGGTCTTATTATAAAAATTCGTATTTTCTTTTCTTGGCATATTTTTTACATTATTTTTTGTTTTTAGGAAGCACGACCAACTCAGCAGAAAAAGACCAACTAAACGAGATCAGTGATCGTACAGACGTACATACTATCGAACTTTCGAACGACTCTCACTCCCCGTCTTCCCCTGACCGCGACTCCCCCAACAGCGAAGGCCGAGCCACCCCCAACGATCATCAAATGCCCTCGCCGCCTCCTCCGCCCCCTCAACAGGCCAGGATATACCTCAAACAGGACCTGGTGAACCCAGATAACCTTAAACCCGAAATGCTTGTCCGGTTTAGGGACGTGATGCCGAAAAAAAACGGCCTCCCTGAGGACATGGACAGTGAAAGTCAAGATTAACGTTTTTGGGAACAAAAAATAAGTCCAAATTAAAAAAGTAAGTGAACTATACGAAACATACAACATCAAAAACATATCGGTTAAACAAGAAATTATTATTTTTGGTTGAAAAATGATGACAAGAAAGTGTTTAGAAAGGAAATATGGTTGATTAATGTTCAGCGTATTTCACAAACACTGTATTACCAAGATATTGACTACCTTAGAGACTGATCTGAAATTTTATATGGGTGTTCTTGAAAAATAAAAATAAGAAATTTTATTACATAATTTTAAAACGTTTAAGAAAGGATTAAACTTATATTTCATTACAAACGTTTTAAATAGCCCCTGTATATTACAAAGATCAGTTGCAAAATTAAATTGAATTACATTTTTAAAATTTTAAATACTGATTTAATTTTTACTGATTTATAGAAATTATTTTTATTTATTTTACAAGGAATTATTTTAACTAAAAATATTAGATTTTATGTATTTATTTATTGCCTAGTTTAATTAAAAATTATAAAGTGCCAAAAAATTTAAATATATTTGAGGTTAATGACTTATTTTTGAAAATATTGAAACGTATAAGAGTGTTAGTATAATGTTCAAAAACCAAATATTTTAATATAGTATTAAAAAAAACCTTTTTAGAGAAAAGGAAATGCCAAGAAATTACTAAAATATTCTAAAATATTATTTAGTTTGTTTTCGGTATTTATTTGGTATATCTCTTTCCTTAAGGTTAAAAAACTAAAACAAAAGTAATTATTTGATTTACTTGTCAAATACCCTAATTAGTTGTTCAGTTTTACATTTCTTAATTTGTTCTATAAATTTTTCAAAAATAAAAATTAGGTCAGTATTTTAAATTCTTTTGAAACAAAACTCGATAAAACTACGTAAATAAGAAACAGAAGCAAAAATACTCTTTGACGGTATTTGTTACATTTTTTTTTATTGTGTAGACTAGTATTTTATATGAATCAAAGCAGTTTTTAAAATTAAGTGTTTTAAATTCATTCCCTAGTTTGATTGGTCAAATATACTAAAAAATAAACATTCCAAGCATTTTTTACTGAATATTTATTAGATTATTGTCATTGTGGGGAAAACTTAAAAATTGCACAAGTTTTTTTTTTTAATAGTTATTTATTACACTATACTATTTTGCGGTTGTTGAACGAGTCCAGAGGTTTTTCTTTTTAATTTAAGAACTTTAGAAGTAATAAATGAAAAATATTTATAAGTAGGTATTACAATAATCAAATATGATAAAGTATCATTATTTAATTAGAGTTTGTATGCCTTTTTTTAATTTTTAGAATTTTTCTTTAAAAACAATAAAATCATTTTTTTTTCTAGAGTTTAAACAATTGAATATAAGCAACAGTTTTTTTTTTTAATTTTAAACAAAATTATAAAAATATTCTATCAATCATTTTTATTACATTTTTATTTATTTATGTAGGTTATTACTTCTTTTTCATGGAATACAAAAATAATAAGAAAATCAATGCCTTTGTGATCTTTTTTTATAATAGCTTGGTGGTTATCTTGTTAAAATCCAATAAAAATAAAATTGTTATCTATTTATTTAGATACTTAAATAATAATCGTCTTTTATCCACGGCCGTGATTAATGGGCCTATTAATCACGGGTCTGTAAAAATAAATCGTTTCAAATTTAAAACGACCGTGGATAAAGTGTAGAATTCTACTCGCGTATAATAGCTAATAATCATTCGGGTGATTAGGTCACTCGCCTTTCGGCTTGTGTCCCAAAATTCGCCCTCATTGATTAATAGCAATTATTATATGCTCATTGAATAATATACTATTACTTTTTCAAAAAAAAAAATATATATACATACATAGGTACTATTATTGTAAGTTATATCATATTTTGAGATTAATTTTTGATATATTCTAAAATACAATTCAAAAACCAAAATAATTGTGCCTCTTTAAAAATATGTGATATTTAGTAAGAATTTTACCAAAATATTTAGTTTAAGATTAAATTAAGTCAATTTTGTTATTCATGTGTTAATTCATATCAAAATTTATATTTAAAAAAAGTAGGGGGTCAAAAATTAACAATAATCTAATAGATATAGCAAACGATTTCTAAGACTAGCATATTTGACTAATTTAAATTTGTGCATACAAGGATCGAAAGGACCTTATTGTCCTTTTGGTGCTCTTGATACCTTTTTATCGGTCTGTTTTTAAATCATTTAGTGTATCATATGGTATGTATCCTATTTTTTAAATAATTTGATTATTTGCATCTCATAGATCATTAATGGAAATATAAAAAAAGAACTAATAATATAATCAAAACTTTAGTATTAGTATGTCATAATATTTGGTATTTTGTAAAAAAATCTAATTTTAATAAATTTATTTGGAGCTATTTTGAACTTTAAAAATTATTAAATATTTATTATAAAGAAATTAGGTTACCAAAAAATATTAACAATATTTTGCTACATAAAAATAAAATAAATGCATACAGGGTAATTAGTAACTGCCATGCCAAAAATATAAAAAAAAGTTTCTATAAAGGTTGGTCCGGAAATGAGCCCATAGGGAGCTACGGCCCTTCAAAGAAGACATATTGAATAAAGAACAAAAAAAAAGCATCAATAAAATTTTAATGCTGCAGGGTGATTCTTCATTTAAAACTGATCAAAAAAGTATTCTTTATCAAAACACCTACATTTAATATTAAAGGAGTAATATACTTTTAAAAAGTAACGTTTTTGGTAGCACAAAATGTCCTTTTAAACGGTTGCTCCTACAGTGTTACACTATATGACATTTTTTATGTATTTTTACTCAAGGAATCCATATTTTTTACAAAAAAATCAAAAACAGTACACAAAAAGTTTGGGGCAAATATGTGTTAAGCCTAATATTTTTTTCCGTCTAGGGACGCCTTTGGATAAATTCAAAAAAATTAATTAACTTAAACTTATTGCCCTTATTAATACTAGTGTACATGCAAAATTTTGTCTCCCTAGCTTAAAGGTTACCAGAGTTATTAATTAAAAAGTCCAAACCTTATTTCTATTACAATTTTAAAGGGCAGTAGCTCCCTTGTGGATCATTTGTGGACCGACCTTTATAGGAACTTTTTTATATTTTAGGATGCAGAATCACCTCCTAAAATTTGGCATGCCAGTTATTGATCACCCTGTATATTAATTCCTAAGGAAACGGATCTAACCCAAATTTACCAGAAATATACAATAATTTAAATTAGAGACTTTTATTTTTATTCCAAAAATAGTCGGCGAGATGAAAAAAATTAAATAAAAAAGGATTAGCGGTTGGTTACACTAAATTTTTTTAAAACACGTATTTTGTTACTTCTTAGAGATACCGGGCTACCTGATAAAAGGAAACAAGAATTCTCTATACTCAGGAGTTCTATCCTTAAAATTTATATCTACATAAAATATATAAATACCTATATATGTTTAACTAACTGTTCGGTGTAATTTTGTTTGCTATATAAGTCCAAAATTCAAAAAAATATTCAAAATATCATATGTAATCTCTATGTGTCTTCATATATGCATATACCTCAAGTTTGTATAAAAAAATCACAATATATTATATTCTATATGCATTATCTAAATAACATTATACTGCTTTGATAATATGAAATTAAATATACAAGGGAATTTTTGCATGAAAAACTTTTGACCTGTTCTTTTTAATTTATGAAACTGCATCAAAGGCTTTTTTAAGTTGATCAAAATTGCTGCATTTTTAATGAAAATTTCCTTGTATGTTAAACACCATTTGGGATGATGTAGCGTATCCCAGAATTGAAAAAAATTATATCTATCTGTGATTTAATCAAAAATTTTGATGTATATTTTCTCTAAAAATATCTTAAAAATATTATATAAAATTTAAACATTTAGATTTAGAATAATTGATATAAATATTCAATGTCATATATATAATATATAAAATGAAAATTGGTAAAATATTCAATTTTCAAGTATTTTTGTTTTTTCATATAAACAAATGAAGTGCAATTAGATGGTATATACATACATATATATTTACATCAATATTACGTAGTATATAAGATATATTATATTATATATTTGAAAAAAAAAGAATGCTATTTTGTTTTTGAGAGATAAAAGATTGAACTCAAATGGTAGAGTTATACATGCTTTTCCCCCCGGTTCCCTCAAAGACCGTCAAATCTTACACCAAACCAAAACCAAACCGATACCGACAGTTAATTAGAATTACAATACAAAAATCAGGAAGAAAACATACCCAAATAATTCGTAATACATTTAAAAAGCGTTACTACTAAGTATCTACCTACTTTTAAGTCCTTAAAAGGATGGAATCATATAATTACGAAAAATACCATTCCCATGCCTAACGTTAAAATGAACAAATTTGTATCAAATTGAGAATAAATTCATCATAATCACAAAACCTCACATTCCAAATAATATTTTTTCTTTCTGATTTTTGTGGAAATAATTTTATCTTACAAACCAAACCAGATTATACAGTAATAAAACACATATTTAAGTTGGACCAAAAATTAAGTAAATGCCGTATATTTGTAAATAGAACTAATGGTATGCTTTCTCCATACATATCTAACTTAAAGCATAGACTTTATTTCCAATATGTTATTTATATTATTATTATTAGAAAACGCAATATAGGTAATTTGCCACGATTAGTTAAAAAAATCAGAAAAATTAAACATCAAAATTTAACAATTTGAGTACATAATGTACAGTAGTCGGCGAATTTCTAGTACTCGCATAGGCGCCGCGTCGACTCTAGCGTTGAGGCGAGGTTTTAAATATTTACATTTTTATTTCTTTTAATCTTGATTTTTTTTAATGATTCCATTTTAACGAGTAAGGTGGGAAAAAAAGTTTTGATTTATAAAAATTTTCCTCATAATTCGCCAAAATTATTCCGTAAGCCTATGTTTCTGTGTTTATTTTCAACGTTGATGAGTCAAAATTGAGTTAACGCCGACTACTGATAATGTATCTATGGTATTTTTTTACTTAAAAGCTGCATTAAATTATTTTTTAAAATAACATTCATTCTTACACCAAACAGTATATCGTATCAGAGGCTTTTGGTAAGTCTATAAAAATTGCTATAAGAATTATAGATTTTCGTAGTTTATGTACATATACCAGCCTTAAAATTGGAAATAAAGTCTGTTTTTGAAGTCCAAATACAAAAAATAACAAACATTCCAACCATGTATGTGCCAGATTTTTTATTCACAACAATATATAGAAAAATAAAGAATTACAGAAACAATACGAGTTCCTCGTCCTTAACATTTTGAATAAATTCAAAATTCCCGGATAGAGTATCTCGTTTCTGAGCATTTTTTTCTATACTTACTATTTAAGAATATATTAATATATGTGGTTTAATTTTTTTAATTGAAGCTCTAAAAATTAGCTTCGAATATATAGTTGTTAAGGTTACATTAAAAAACAAAAAACACTGTTTTAAAATAAATGTTGTGTGTTTTCACTAGCTTGCGCCGTTTCATTGCAAATACATAATTTTTTTTTGTGCTCGACAGCACTAGAAATATGCATAATTTATTCCAAAAAAATATATACAATGTATATAAAAAATTAAAAATATTATTCAGTGCCTATATTACATATTTATTATCTTGCCTTTTCCTTTATTCAACCTCAAATGCGCGACTGAAATATTTCTATTATTCTTCATCGAGTTGATATTTTAATGTAGGGCGCACCGTGTAATTTAAAGGTTTTTATGAATGTTTTTCGTCATAAATGTACCCTGGTTGAACAGAGGTACCATTCCCAGTTGGCATTGCCCACATTAGCTTAAAAAATCAAACCTAATATAATTAAAAAATAGGTTATGTTAAATATATATATATATATACAACAATTCTATGCAATTTATGAAAATATGTCGGCTCTGTAGTAAATATAAACAGCTAAAACAAAATGAATTTTTATCAGCTTGATATATGGAGAGCAATTAAAAAAAATTGCGAATATTTGAAGTCACGTATAGATGTAAATATGTAATATTTTTGCTTTAATGTGTATTTGTAAATATTTAGGCATTTTAAAGGTTATGTATATTTCTCAAAAATATTGTACAAAAAAAAATACATAAACATATTTGGCTTTTGTAGCATATAAATGGAAATTTAAAACTTAATATTTTAATTATTAAACCCAGTGTTTTATATCAGTGCAATTTTTGTTTTTAGTTATTAACTAGTTTATAAACTGTTTACTTTTTCATTATTTAATTTATAATATATCTTTTTAAATGTGATATTTATTTAAAAAAAGACACACATTTTTTTAAATTTAAACCTAATATTAATTAAAAAATAGTACACATATACACGTGGTCCAAAATTGTGTAATTTTACAGTGTATTTCTAACCTTAAAAAAAGTATACGGAAAAAATGAGCAAAGAAAAACAAAGAACATATTTAAAATATTTTTTATTATACTAATTGTAACATAAAAAAAACAAAAAAACAGTTTTTTTCATAATGTTACTATATATTATTATATTTAAAATATTACTGTTATGTTTCTATAATATGCAAATGTTAATATTTTCATTTTGCAAACATTTATTATTATTTCCAATATTGTTGCATTTCCCTCAGTTTTAAAGACATTTATTTTGAACAACAGCCTACGTTTGCTTATACTTAGCGCAGTCTGTAGGTATACATTTTCAAGGCCATCCAAGATGGGGAGAATGTTTAAACTGGGTAAATCGAATTATTTTCGTTTTTTCTTGCACCCAGTGAGTCAGTATTTTTTTTTTCTTTTGGAGAATTAACGTTGAACCAAGTCCGATTATTTTATATTTAGTATATCATTCCACAACTTATATAAATAAATATATATAGCTTTTTTCACAACTATAAGACTATAGTTTTTATTCCTAAATATATTTTTACATAAACACATAATTTTTAATGATTTTTATATCAAAAGATCGTATTTGTTAAATAATTCTTAGTTTTTTAAGATTAGGTTAATTTTTAAGTTTTTTTTGCTTTAATATATTGATTGTACATAGTTTTTCTATTCAGTGGATTCATAAACTGAATAATTGATATATATCGAGATAACGTTTCTTTAACGTTTAATGAAAATGTTGTTTTTTAGTTTGTTTAAAAGATTTTTTTATCTGCAAACCATATTAAGCAATAGCAAACACATTTCCCACATTAAACTGTATTGATGAAGTACTTAGAAAGTAAAAAATATCCTTTTTTATGTAAATGTTTTTATGTTATAATTTGTGTTGCAATATACATTGTAGGCGGTTATTTTTACGTGCGATTTTTTACCGTTTTTCGCACTTATTTTACTTTTTCCAAACAATTGGCGAACACGTATTTGAAGAAGTATCGCAAACCGGGGTTAAGTAAATCATTCGGGGTTATCTGAATAAAAGGTTTGTTTACAAAAATTTTTGCGCGCAGGCTCGATTTAATGAGTAACACGATGCCAGACTATTTGCAGCGGCAGTAGTCTGGCCGCGTGGTACTCATAAGCTTCGGGCCTACGTGAAAAACCTTTGGTGACTTTTTGATTGACTTACCCCCAGATTCACTTAACCCCGGTTGACGGTAAATAATTATCAGAACTAGAATATTATTATTTATACCGTGTGTGTAAAATGTACAAAAAATTTAATACTTATTAAACTTTTCAATGTAAAAAAAAATCCGCTATATTTAAATTTTTTTAATAATTTTTTTCACTTTTAAAATAAAAAATACAATTTTTAAATTAAGGAATTCTAGAATACTAGATAGTATATTATGCAATGTTTAAAAAAAAACAATTACAATACATAAAAAAAACTCAAAAGGGTTCTAAAATTTTATCGTTTTAACAAAAATTAAATTAATTTTACAATTTTTACACATTAAGTAGGTATAGAAAAATATATATTTTGTACATTTTTAAAAATATTTATTAATTTAAAACGGTTCACATTGTTTGTTTATTGTAGATTTTTTTAAATACAAAATGTATACTTGTAGAACGTAGAAATATTTAAGTCGACTATTTTTTCGACGAATTTGCAGTACAATGTTAGTTTTTAAATATTCCCCACTATTTAAGAATTTTTGTAAATGATTACACTAATAAAAAATGGTGAAGGCACTTCTTAAAAGATAAAAACAACCTAAATTCAATATTAATTTTTTCATTATCATTGTCTCAGTAAGTACGGGAAATTTTTTCATGTTTAAAATCTCATATTTTGTAAAAATAAATAATAAATTTTTGGCTGTTATCAAATAAATGATTCTTAAATTATTTAAATATTATTTTAAACTTTTTAGTTAATAAATTTAATATAATTATTATTAGTGGAATTTTTCCACTTTTATTAGATAACGTGTCAAGCGTATTTTGTATTCCTCAGTTGCAATATAATTTTTAAATCTTTTATTTTATATTATTTTTTTTTATAAAACATTGTTCGAATAATTAATTAATATTCTTAAAAAAAATTGAGGAATTATTAGTGTAATTTGTACTTGAAATAGTCAGCTTTATTAACAAAATGTTAAGGTTTAAAACTGAAAAATCCATACTGTTTATATCTTTATTTCCGTAATCTAAAGACCAAAAAGGTTTCCTGGTTCGAACGCCGCTATATTAGTTGAGCGTTTTACAACTGGAATAACCAAATTTTCTGTACAAGTATTTTATTGAATTTAGCGTTATTTTTATATTAACAAAGTAGTTTATAAGCATTTTTATGTAGGTAAATAAAGTAATAGAAAATAGAAGATATTTAACTTTTATAAAAAGTACTTCATTAATATAGCAGCAATATACAGTATGTTTTACGAATAAACGCCAATACTTTAATTAAATTTTTAAGGCATTATAAGACGAAACTCATTTTCGCCTAAAATGTTTTTTTATTTTTTGAGATATTGGCCACTAACTGTAAACCACCTTGTAAAAACCAGGTTCAAACTAATAAAAATAAAAAACATTAAACTTAATTCACACATACACACACAAAAAACATCATGGCATATTTCAAAACTACTATAAAAAAATTATAATAGAATTACAAATAAAATGTTTTTTTTTAATTATTATATTTTTTTACTTTTTTATTTTAACTAATTTCTTTTTTTAATATCCCAAGTACCTTATTTATTAATACAAATTATTTAAGTTATATTATTATCTACAGCATTCAAAAAGTTTTTAAAAAACATACCGTTAACCAGGGTTAAGTGAATCAAGCGGCGCGAGCCTTTTGGTGAATGACCTTTTGATTTATTTTACCCCTAGTAATTTACTTAAACCTGGTTTGTCGTGTTATATTACATAAAATATACCCCATACGAACTAGGGTAAGCACGTGAAAAAAATTTATATCATTGTAAAAAGAAGAGAGTGGGGTAGCCCTCTTAGTCTTCTTCACAAGGAAAATATAAATAAAATAACAAATAATTTTTTTTTTAGATATCAAAAATAAAATACTCATAAAATAGAAAATAATATAACTTTCTTATCGAACCAAAAATTAATTTATATTTAAGAAACCATTGTCTAAACTTAAATGTAAATTACTGATGAACAAATTTTATACCCAAACAAGAAATACAGTATGGAGTTTTTAATATGAATAAATTCAATATGAAAATATTTTTTTAGAAAGACTTTTTGAAAAGGTCTATTTTTATTTTAAGAGGAATTTCATTTTACCGGCGTGAGTGACGTCATAACATTGTGCCATCAAGAGGTGCTATCTGTAAGAATTTTTTATATGTGTATATGTCAAGTAATAGCTCTTTTTTGATTCTGGTTTGAACAACGTTTTGTTTTTGAAAATTTTATCAGCGGTTCTCGAGTTATTCGATATATTTTTTTAAACTGACATATTTAATGAACTTCGGCACTCTTCTGAGATGAAATTTGGCCTTTTTCATAATAAGTTTTGTAATATTTTTTGACCTTTCTTAATTATTAATCTGATTTTTACTTTTAAGAAAAAAAAATCGGAAATGCTTTTGCTTAATAATAAAAAAATGTAAAAATAAGAATTTGATCAAATTTTTTAAAAAATTGTTGATATCGACACGTGTAAAATATTGTTTTTCAAGGAAACTGCAGTTCATTAAAGATATAATTTTGCAAGAAAAAATCGAATAACTCGAGAAACGTTCATTTTGAGAAACAAAACACTATTGAAACCGAAATCAAAGGATATTTGATTTCGGTTTCAATAGTGTTTTGTTTCTGAATGGATCTCTTGACAGATAGTCCTATTTAAACTTTTAAAGATGGCACATCCAAACCAAGCCAAATCGCAGGAGGTTATAACGTCACTTATGTTTCAGTCAAAATAAAAATTGACCTGTCCGAAGAATTTTTCTAAAAAATATCACTTTTGGAGTCAACGAATTTATTCATTATAAAAAGTCCACACTTATTATTCTAATATGAAAATTAGATATATTTTTAATAAAAATTGGTAAGCCTAATTTAAAATTAAAACAAAAACTTTAAGTAAAATGTTAAATTATTAAAAAGTTTATTTTAATATAAGTAGTATAGTTTATACAATTTTTAAATTAAAATTTTCAAAAAAAATGGTTTTTAAACAAAGCACAGAAATTACACCAAACGTGTCTTCTTACTAAAATTATATACAGAGTGTTCCAGCGTTATTTTTAATAGAAAAATAATTGATTTTATAAAAATAAAATAAATTAAATTAAGGTGCAATTTTGTGATATTTTGGTTAATTAATGAAACACTCTGTATATTGGTGCGTTATGATTTGGTCTAGTCGAGAATTTTGTGCTTAAAAATTGGTAGTAACATATAAAATATAAAAATAAATATGTGATTGAAAAGTAAAAAAAGACTGAATAAGACTTTTTAAAACAAAAATTTAACAAATGCGGTAAAAAACTAAAACCAATTTAGCAAAAATTTTAAAATATGCCATAATTAAAATTAAAAAAAAAATAGTTTTTGTTTTTCATTCACACAGGGACCAATAAACCAATTCATATCTAAAATATCAAAATAAAATATCAAAAATTACATAGATCGTTAATTATTAATAATTTTCGACGGTGTCAAAAATTTGTCAATATTTTATCTGCATGCAAATCTTTTCGAGTTTAACACAATACTTTTTCTACAAATAATGAGATTTTTCTAGATTAGCACTAAGCCCAAGTTTCAGCCGTATTATAATAAGATATTTTTCTAAAATCAAAAAGAGAAAAAGTTTTCTTTTGTTTGTATTTTAATGGTAAAGTATTGACAATATTTTTTTTGCACTCCGTACTATTTTTTTTTCGAATTTATTGCTAGGAAGAATATAATGGTGCAATTTTGTTTTTAAGTATTAACTAAAATTTAAAAAGCCTAGCAAAAAATTTGATTACGTATAGACCAATACTATTTTAGTTATTTTGTAGGCAGGCATTTTTATATTAAAAAAATACACATAAAAATGATCACCCTGTATATTAAAAGAAAATATTCCATTTTTGACAATATTAGTTTTTTGCACATAAACTATTTTTGTGTAAAATAAACAGTGTATGTGCTTATGAAGAGACCAACCATTTTATAAAAAAAATCCGTCGGTTTCTTCTCAAATTCTGTATCTCATATTATAAAGTGAAAAACTTTAGCCAATTTTTTGTGCGTAACCATAGTCAGCACGTATCTCTTTCTTTTTTTGATTAATTAATTAATTAAAAAAGCAGAAAGAAATACATACCGAACTTTGGTTACCCACAAAAAATCGCAAATGCCTTTTAGCAAGTTGTATACGTGTAAAGAAAAAATATTAGATGAATAATTTTTTTTTTTTTAATATGAGGTTTATATACGGGGTTGTTCTTTATGAGTGCGATCCCTCTAGCATTTTGATTTTTGGAGATTCTGTATTGTGTAGGTATATGTTTTAAATTAAAAAGTTAGAGGAAATATATCATAAAAAAAGCTTAGTATGTATGACAAAAACTCATGACTTGAAATTATTTTTGTCTAATATTTTTATCTAAAAGTACAACTATTACTGTTTATAATATCTGTGACTCATTATTATTAATTATATAAAAATAAATATGTTAGATGTTTGAACAATATGCTTTGTGGGAAATTGTTATTTTCAGAAAATATTTTAAAACCACAAAAATACAAAAAAAAACACATTGTATATTTATAATGTAATTTCTGAAAGTGTATCAGTATTTATTATACTGTGAATACATTAAAATGTTTATTTGTCTTTTATTTTTTTTAGACCCTATATTATCCTTTTTTTATCCCTTTTTGCTAATTTCTTTTTTTTTTCATATTTAAAAAAATGTAACTAATGTCATGACTCATCCGCAAAAGAAGAAATAATTAATGATTTGCAGATATGCATTTTAACTTCAAGCAAAAACCAGCAAAGGATACAAGTAGTAACTTTTAAGCTATCAGACGTTTGAAATTCTCAAATTTCGCTCCACCCTATAGTAAATCTCAGTTTCATTACACATAATATGCATGTGTAGGTACATATGCATATGTACCTATACATGTACACAGGGTTATTCAGAAATAATTTTGAGAAATTGAAGAGGTGATTCTACGTTAAAAATATGAAAAAAAGTTTATAAAGGTTGGTGCGGAAATGAGCCCTAAGGGAGCTGCGGCCCTTCGAAGATCGACATATTGAATGGGGAACAAAAAAAGCACCAATAAAATTTTAATGCTGCAAAGTAATTCTTCACTTAAAACTAAGCCAAAAAGTATTCTTCACCAAAACACCTAAATTAATTAATAATTGAGTTATAGCCTTTTAAAAAGTAACATTTTTAGTGACACAAAATGTTACTTACTCTTAATTGCATTTTTTTTAAACGGTTGCTACTATAGTATTACAATATATAACATTTTTTATGTATTTATACCAAAAAAATAAAAAAAAATACACATAACAAAGTTTGGGGCAAAAATGTGTTAAGCCTCACATATTTTTTTCCGTCTAGGCACGCCTCTGGATAAATTCAAAAAAATAAATTAACATAAACTTATTGCCCTTATTAATACTAGTATATATGCAAAAGCTCATCGCTCTAGCTTAAAGCGTACAAGAGTTATTAATTAAAAACCTTATTTTTATTACAATTTTAAAAAGTGCCGTAGCTCCATTAGGACTCATTTCCGGACAAATCTTTATAGAAACTTTTTTTCATATTTTTTAAGATGAATCACCTCTTAAATTTCTCGAAGTTATTTCTGAATAACCCTGTATAGTCAGAGTGTAATGTTACACTAAAACTGTTATTAATAACAGTTTTAGTGTAACATTACACTATAACTATATAAAAAGTATAGACGATTTTAAAAAGAGTTTTCTATTTTCAAATATTCCAGTAACTCCCAAAGTGCACTGCGTGTTTTTCACATTAAAAATTTTTGTGACAAAAATATAGTGGACCTTGGATTTTACAGCGAACAGGCTGTTGAATCTATTCACTATGCTTTTAAGCAGATATAGCAAAAATACAAAGTCAAACAATCACATCCGAACTATGCAAATATACTTTTAAGAGCAGTTCAGGAAAATAATAGTTCTCATATTTAAATTATAATTTTAGTTATTTAGTTGCGTTATATTGTGAGTTAATATTTGCAAGTTTGCTGCCAGATATAGCAAGAGGACATGTCCACTTGCAATTGCACATTGATTGGTCTTTTCACGGAGCAAGCTTTATGCAAGTTTGGCGCTATATATTGGGTTCAAATAGTGCTGCCAACCAGACAGTTTGGAAGTTTGTTGACGAAAACCTAACCCAGAATTAGCTTTTAGAGGTGGGTATTACGGCCGAAGATCATACGGCCGAAAGCGAGGTTTGCAGTAGTGGCAGCACTGATTTCAGTGGCTCTCAAATCGTAGGCAAGTATTTATACATTGAGATATATAACTGGTTGTTTATTACTATTCTCTGAAAATTAATAAATATAATAAAATAATTGTTGAAATTATTATAACAAAACATTGTTAAAATACGAATTTCTGGTTAGTATTTTTTTAATGGAAGCGTTGGTTTATGTTAACAATGGTTTGGTTTGGTAGTTTGCTGGTTTTGTGTTTTTTTTTAATGGGAGGCGTTGGTTTACGTTAACAATGGTTTGGTTTGGTAGTTTGCTGGTTTGGTGTCTTTTTTTTAATCAAAAATCAATTAAAAACGACAAAACAATCAAAAACGTGAAATTTCTAAAATAGCTGAGTTTTGCCGGCTTTGGTAATGTTTTTTATTATTTATTTATGCATAATAGCAGTTGTAACAGGCTATCAAATGAGTACATAATGCAACCTCAAAAAAGTATGAGCTGCATCATGCACCCACAAGACTGCAATCATTTAAACAATTTACAATATAATAATTAAGTATGTATAGAAAAAAGAATAAATACACAAAACAAAGACAAAAATATAAAAATGAATAACTGTGATTACTATGATTATAGATCAATGTAAGCGACTCTCGCAAATAATTTTTCTGGTTCTATTCTTAAACCGCAAGTAGTTATTATCAGGTTGGTACCACGAAACTTGCTATGAAACTGGAGTGAAAATCGCCGAAAAATAGAACATGTTCTAAATAATTTTATGGCTCGAAAATAGCATCAAACTTGCCTGTAGGCATGCGCAGTGAGAGATTCATTCTTGCAACAAACTTGCATAGCATCAAACATGCGTACAAATTTCTCCGTGAAAGGGCACCTTTAGCTGGGACACCCCAAACCATTAATTTTGAAAAACTACTTTGACATAAAACCAAACTGCAGTGTATTTGAATAAAGCCTCATCGATCAAATAACTAGGTAATATAAAAAGTTTATCCTTTTCTTAATCGTATGTGTGAATATTTCATGAGATTCTAAAATATTCATAGATTTAAATCTATAATAGCTATCACATTGTTGTTGCCAGCTTTACATTTTTTTATAATCAATACGTATTATTTCAGTTTATAGCAAACCATTTTACAGTTATATCACTTCTGATTTTAAAAAGTTTAGTTAAAAAAAAACAAATTAGGCTTTTTGCACCTTATTTACTGAACAAATCAACAGATGTTAAAGGGCAGACTTTAGCGTTACTACTATCAAGTTATTAGGCAAACTGACTCCAAATGATGTGTTACATAAAAACAAAAAGTTTAAAAAATATTTTTATTTTTTGTTACAAAAAATTGCTGTGCTAAATGCACCACAGAATAAGTTAAAATAAGTATATTGTGAAAAATTATGGAGGTAAGTGAATTTGTTATAATGTTCTTCATTTTCATTTCTTAATTGTTTGTATTTGTTCCATCCACATCCAAAAATGTCATTATTTTCTGTAAAGTAATAGTTATTAATAAATAGGTACTAGCTCGGGTACTAGTAATTAAAACAATATTTTATTATATCGAACCTAAGTACTTATTAAAACCCCTTGTAAAGATATTTGGAGGAAAAGTAAAATTTTCTGACCTAGGGCAAAAAGTAAAATAACAACTTTTAGTGATCGATTAGTTGACACTGGAACTTTTTAAATAAAATATAAAATTTAATAAAATTTTAACTTATTCATTCAATTGATCATAATAAAATTAAAAAGTGTATAACACACGCCAGAAATTTATTTTGGAATTATGTTGGGTCAAATCTCGGCCTCGATTTATAATTCCCGTACGCGACCGAGAAATTTTATTTTTTGATCTTAACACGTAGAAATTACAAATTTGTTTTCAGTGGACCGAAGTTTTATTTTATTTTTATGATTCGAAATGATCCGGTTTCTTAGAACATATGCTTAATATTTTATTTAGTATCAAAAAGTTTTTTTTTTTTTGAAGTCCAAACCACAAGCCAACTCGGGCAAAACCTTCGCAGAATAGTTAAAGCTACTTTCCATTCAACTGAGTACTTAGATTATACTCAGTTAACTGTCAGTTTTAGACTCCCTGATTGGTTAGATTTGACAGTTAACTGAGAAGAAGAGAAGTTCTCAGTTTTATGGTAAGTAGCTATAGTCCTAGTTTCTGTAGTTCTTTAACGTAAAGACTTGAGTAAAAAATATATATTATAAAAATATGGGTACTGCAAAGGAATACCTAATTATAAAAAAATACGCGTTCGCCAAAATTGCAAATATAAAATTATCCACTCTACAATTTATGCAAACTTGTTCGAAAGTTTATTGTTATTCGATATCTTTATACTTTAATCATTATAAACTTCAGAATGTAAACAATTGTTTTGAATTGGTTTTTTATAATTATAGGTACAGTATCCATAAAAATCGATTGCCATAAGATTTAACTTTAACGACAATAAATATTTAAATATTTAAAACATACTGCTACAATCTCTATTCGGGTGAAATTTGGTGTAACCATACCGCCGCATCATGGCGTACCCTGCGTATATGTTTTAATGACGCCTTTCGTATCCTGCACCGACTTCCGAGATATAATAGTGCCTCGGAAATGTTTGCGCTTGCTCGTGTAGATACTTTGGATGCTCTACGCCGTAAAAAACTCTCTAGCTACTACATCGCTGGAAGTTGTCTACCGAAACCCTGCTTAAAGCCTTAATAGAATCTGACGTCTTGTGGCAATCTCCAATAATCGCTAACTGGCGCCTCTTATGCTTTACTTAGGTTTTATGTTAATTATTTTTCATGTATATGCTCTTATTATTATTTTCACTTGTATTTTTTTTTGGATGTGATCCTTTAGTGGTCGGAATAAATATATATTATTATTATATTATTAATAAATAACTAACCTAATAGAACAATAGTATGCCTACTTCCACATCCCACATTTAAAACATCTTTTTCACCATCGAATTCAATTAAGCACGGACTAGCCATAACGCTAAAATTATTTCCGCTTGTTCCTTCTGATGTTTTTTTGTTTCCTAGTCCTAATTGTCCATTTCCATTCCATCCCCAAGTATACAGTGCCCCAGATTCGTCGATTGCACAAGAGTGCCATGAGCCGGCCGCTATTGAGGTTATTTTGATTCCAGCCAAAGCACTTACGATTGTGGGGTTCGTTAGGTCATCTAGACGGCCGTGACCCAATTGTCCTCGACTGTTTTTAAAGGGAAATAATTGATAGATTAGTTTTTCTGTTCAATATTTGGTAATTAAGTTAATAGTTTAATAAGTCGTCACTCCAGTATAGGTTTGTCGTATCTCCAAAAATCCCATTTTCGGGAAATTGAGTTCTAATATGTTTTTCTAAATATCTTGTAAATCTTATGCTGGATCAGTTTTAACTCTTTTTCTTACAATAGTTTAATAAAACTGCTATCCAAAAGTGTTTTTATTTAATAAATTAAATGTTCCGTTTATTTTACGTTTTTTTTTTCATGTTTGGTTTGGACTTTTTTTTTTGTCGTATCTCCAAAAAGAAATCAAAAAATCTAATTAACTAGAATCACAATGACATGATTTTATGTTTGGAAGAGTGCAGAAGGGGTATTAATCTTTGGAAATACAGAACTTTTAATATTTACTTGAAAAAGCACAAAAATATCATTTTTTTTTTTAAATTAATATATAAGTATAATTAAACCAATTACTTGCATTTTTGTATAAGGCGTGGTTAAATTAGTATGGTTCACTAATTAACTTAAGTTTTTTCATTATTTTTGCGCAAAATTTAGGTTGGAAATATCAAAATGCCGCATCTCTATAAAAATTCAAAATAATGGCTCAAGTTACACTTCAATGATATAAAATTATTTAAAAGGTATTTTAGTTTAAATTATAGAGCTTTTATTTTTTTTATATGGGTTTAATAGTTCTTAAATAATTCAAAAATCAGGTAGGTACATTAAAAAACACTATTTTTTTACTTCGCAGTTGCAATTTTCCTACTGTTTGGATTAAAAATGATTGTTAATTTAAACAAAGCGATATTAGGTTTAAATTTGAATAATGTTAGGGAATGAATTATTTTTTTGCAAACAAAATACCTAACTGATGTAAGAACTAAGTTTCAAGTAAAAAAAACTGTTTGATTAACCTGTTTTCACACTATTATTATAATAATAACTACTACAGTAGTGTAATTATATTTATATTTTTTTAATTAAGATAATATTTTTGATTAGTAGTAGTAAGGGTGGGGAGGCTACAAGCCAGGCAACTAGGTATTTTTGATTAAATGCTATCTTCTTCTTTTAAAAATGGAGATACGACAAACCAATATTGAAGTTTTAAAATATATTTTGTACGATCGGGTAATTTGACGTGTTTACTAGCCTAATTATGACAGCAGTAGGTTATGTTTACAAATTGCTGATCGGTAAGTAAATTACTTACCGATCGGGAGGCGGTAAGTAAATAATAATCTAATTTTTAATTTTTAAAGCTTTAAATTAGTTTTTATTAAAGTTAAATATAAAATTACATTTGGAACAATAACTATTAAACGCTATTGGACTACTTAGGTTTCTTCTTCGAACGAAATAATTATTTATTAATAAGCCAACAATAACTTTTTTATGTATTCAAATACTTCACTTCACCATGTTTTGAAAATTTTGGATTTTTCGGGTATAATTGCAAAACATCTTATATTCCACGCACCTTAAATCAAAATTGTCATCTTGATGTATTTTTTACAAAAAATGTTTATTTTACAAAGATATTAATTGGTACCATAGGACAAACGTCAAACTAAATTAGGAATTTAACGTTGTTAGGGTTAAATTTGATTTTTACAGTAAAATAAATTTTACGTTTTAATTTCACTTTTATAAATCGATTTCGTCTCAATTTCCAAAATAATCCTCAACCGGTAAAATGCACTTACTGCCCTTAATACTTAAATAACTATTGTGGAGATACGTCAATTTATTTTAGAAATGTAAGCATATATTGATAAAAGGTTTGTTGGACACTAAAGTACTTAACTGTAGATGTACAAATACCTATCGTCGTAACAGAACAACAAGGTTTCAACTAACATTTTTTCAGTTTTTCAATTTTTTGCATTTTTGAATAGAGCTTTTTACTACCTTTTTGCATGTACTTAAAAAATAAAAATATTATGCACATAGCCCATTTTATTTACAATACAACCATGTTCTATGTGCATTTTTTGAGATTTTTTTAGTGCAACGAGGTTCTAACTGATAATAAAGTTTAATTTGCATTTCTTACTTAAAAATCAGGTACTTCGTTAATGAAAATTAACTTAAGTCATATCGATGTCACTATACATAAAAAGTTTGGCCTGTGTTTTTACCAAAATTATGGAGATTGAATACTTGTGCGAAACAACTATTACTTATCAAATTTAATAATGATTAATAATTTATGCAAAATATTGCATTTATATACAAATTATTAAAACAAACGCCAAAAAACGTGTGAATTTAATGCAAAACGGTTCTAACTCAAATAAAACACTGTTGTACTACTACTTTTCATAGATTTATGAGTTATCAAAGTTCCAACTGATTATACAGTGCGCTCCAAAAGTCACCCCCCCCCCTTTTAACTTTTGAACCAGTTGAGATATTGACTTCAAATTTAGAACTCTTAAATAAGACAACTTAAACTATCTTTTAGCATATATTTGATATTTTCTGCTCTGAAAATGTGGGCAGGGGGACATTTTTTTAAATGGAAAGGGGGTCGTGGGATACATCATTTTAAAGCTTATAAAATTCTCTATTTAAACTAACATTTTTAAGTTTTTTAAAAATGTTTTTTAAGGTTTTGATTTTTCAATTTTTTGTGCTAAAACATTCGATTTTTTAAGTTTTTTTATAAATTTTTATTTATGTCAACTAAAATTAGTTTAAGTATAATTAACATTTTTTTATGATGAAATGGAGCATTTTTAAAAAATGATTTGTTTTTTTAGAGGAATTCTGACATTAATACCCATTTTAAACCCAATTTTTTTTTATTTAAAAATATGGAGTTAAATGGAGAATTTTATAAGCTTTAAAATGATGTATTACACGACCCCCCTTTCCATTTAAAAAAATGTGCCCCCATGCCCCCCTGCCCACATTTTAAGAGCTGAAAGTATTAAATATATGCTAAAAGATAGTTTAAGTTGTCTTATTTAAAAGTTCCAAATTTGAAGTCGATATCTCAACTGGTTCAAAAGTTAAGAGAGGGGGGGGGGGTGACTTTTGGACCGCTCTGTATACAGCCTGTTCCAGAAATCGCGTACAGAAATTTGAGGGTATACTAAAAACCCTCTGGAAAATATGAAAAAAATGTAAAAAAATCAATCTTCGTTCAATTCAAAAATAAGAACGCTTTAAGTAATCCAATACTGTTGCTGATGTTAAATTACCTTTAAAAGTTGAATTTGTAGCTATGGAAGCAAATTTAATTATTGCATTTACATATTCTGTAGGTTGACATGGTGATTAATGTGACATAAATATTTATTAATGTCAAAAAACTACCGCCGGATGGAGTGACCCTATAAAAATAGAATATTTGATATCCTCTGTCGGTTTTGTCAAAATATAATAACCTAAAAAGATTCTAAAGTTGAAAGTCTTAAACAATGCAACGTCAACAATTAAAATGCAACCATAGTTACTAATACTTAAGTAGGGAAAAACTAATTTGTAGGTAATTTAACATCAGCATCAGGATTGGTCAGATTAAATAGCTTCCATTTTAATTAGTATTATAGATGGATTTTTTATTTTTTTTTTCATATTTTCCATAGGGTTTTTAATATACCCTCAAATTTCTGTGGGAGAGTTCTGGAACAGGCTCTATTTTAGCTAATATTTAAAATGTCAACAAAAGGTGTATTATAGGTACTAATTTATCGTAATATAATCCCATTTCAGCATAATACACCACTCAATTTTGAAAATTAAGGTAAGTTTCATGATTTTAAAGTTTTGATTGATCATAGCTCAATTCTATAATTTATACAGTTGAAACCTTGTTGTTCTCATACGACGATATGTAAAAATCTCAAAATGTCCTGAAATGGAGATACGACAAACCAATACTGGGGGGACGAAGTGTAAAGGGCGGGAACTGATTTTTTCCGATACCGGATAATTATCCATCACAACCTAAAACATTCGGTAGTTCACCTTTGGTCCTTTAAAGACGAGTTCGAATGCGTTATTTAGTTTTAAATGTTTAAAGATTTTTTTTAGTTTTTCAGCTAAGGTTACCTATTTTGCCCTACTACGCTAAAAAGCAGTAACTCCATTTGTCGCATAGCAGTGTTTTCAAAATATTACATCGGAGTTGACGTCGCTAGGCGACAAATGGAGCTACTGGTTTCCAGCGTAGTAGGGCAGTATTTTAAACCGGTTTAAAATAGGTAGAAATTAGTTACTGTCATATATGTAGAATGAAAGTACTGAACTCCATAGTCAGTGGTTACTTAACCAAACGTCTGAGAATTGGAACGGAAATAATTTTTTCGCAGATTTTTTTAAATATTTTCTTAAATAGAATTATTTTCTTTAGTAACTGAGATTGCAATCAATTGTGGGTTTTTTTAGGTCATCTAGACGAACGTGAACTAATTATCCTTGGCTCATTTTAAAGGAAACTAATATTTGGTAATTAGGATACCTAATAGTTTATTAAGTCAAAAAATAAAACAAAACAAAGTTTATTAAGTTCCAAGGGCAGCAATTGATTTTTACCGAACGTTGATAATGTTTGGAAATTAAGGAATAATTACCGACAGAGAAAGAAATTATTTTCAAGTGCTTTAGCATGTACCCAGTCCGCACAAATTCATGGCAGGTACATAGCAGGTACATAACCACTGTTCTATGTGATTTTGCAGCCATGTATTTTTTATAGTCCTTGGACTTTAACAATTCCGCCTCAAATTATGTATCAGGTACATAACATGTAACATATCAGCTACATACCAGGTACATAACATGTTATATAACTTTTGCAATATGGATGAGAGGTATCAGCCATGATGTTTTTATACTCCTTGATATGTAGCAGAAACATACCAAATACATCATAAGTTATCCCTTGCCATATGGATGAGAGGTATTTAATACATTAAAATTATATGGGTGATATGTAACATGGATGTTTAAATTCCCCCGTACCCCCGTTGAACGGCAAATATAAACTTCCAATTTCGAATAGGTAAATGATATGAAATCTAAAGTCGATATCTACAGCGTCCGGTCGAAGTCTTAATTTTGTTTATTTTGCAAAAATAAAAATATATCTTAAACTAACACTCGGTTGTCCTGCCAGGTATACATACAAAAAATTAAAACTACATATTACATATTCTGAATAATATATATTTTAAAAAAGGTGACTGTTTGTACATTTTTTTTTTAAACGTATAATAAAATAAACATATTCTGAAAAAAAAAATATTTAAAATTAAAAAAAAAACTTAATAATGCAAAATATCGAGGGGTAAATCTCATACAAACTCGCGTACAGCAAATTTTGCATTACCCAAGATTTGGCAATATTTTGCGGGATTTCGCAAGATTTCTCGCAAATTCTAAAAAAGAAACTAAATAATTCATTTTACATTTTCAACTATAATATACTTAGTATATATATTATACGTTTTTGCGTTAATTACATACAAAAAAATAATTCATTCAAAATCTCTAAGAATAAAATAAATACAGCGCCACACAAAAAAAAAATGGAACTCCAACGGACTCGACTAGTCAATTCCTATATATTTTGAGCCGCTGAATGCGAATCTGCAGTCGAAATTTAAAAGTTTTTAAAAAGACCTCAAAAAACCTAGCGAAAAAGTACAAAAAGGATGTTTTTATAAGTTTATTTTGAAAATGGGACCCAATTTTTAAACTCCGACTCGGATTCAGCGGCTCAAAATACATAGAATTTGACTAGTAGAGTCTGTCGGAGATCCAACTTTAGTTTGTGTAGCTGTGATATTAATAAAACATTTTTTACAACTTTTCCACCAATATTACCGCGTCTTACTGAAATATGACATAAGTAGTACTTCTGGTGTACCACACCTATAATATGGATGCTTTTGTTTCGGCAGTTTAAGAGTTACAATATGATGTTAACCTATGCTACTGAGAGTAGCTGGTGAGGGAACATTCAAGTATTACATAACTCAATTGTACTAAAATTCACACTTCATACCCCGGCTCTCGCGTTATTATAGATTATAGAGATTTCATATTTTGGCTACCCCCCTAATAGGGGGTGTGTTTGGAGAACCGGGGTATGAAGTGTATTAATTTTGGTACAATTTGCGTTACATAATACTTGAACGTTCCCTAATACACGTGGTACCAATGTAAAAAAATACCGAGAGTTGCTGGTGACTCTCATGGTAGCCAACGTGTTAAATATTTAAAATTTCGGGGAATTTCGCGAGGGTTGTACACAAGATTTCGCAGGAGATTTAGCTCGCAAAATACATTTAGAACAAGTATTAGTTGTCTTCCAGTACACTCAGCCTTTTACAGTAGGGATCCCAACTCCTTGAGGATAAATAAATAAAAAAAGTATATCTCTTTTTCATCAAAGCTGTCACATAGAACCTGATAATTCTCAGCAAACGGCTTACCCATGAATATAGATTAACATATTACAATGACTTCAAATGTTCTCCATTTATTTTATCTGTTCGTTTTTATAGGTAATAGGTACCTTTTTTTGCAATTAATTGGAAAACATTTTTTGTGTTGGGATGCATCATCCATCCCACTGTCATCATTTCCAACAAACGACACAACTGCATATTCCATTTTACTAAAAAAGTATAATCCATTATAATTTGAAATCTTATTTTGAGGTTAATTTTAAAAAAAGTATTACGATTATGTAGATTATAAAACTTGAATAAACTAATAATTAGTTTTATTACTAACCTATCATAAAACACTCTTTAAAAAATAGCTTTTGCAAACACAAAAACACTATTTCCACAACGATTAATTATGACGCCATACTCTACTACTATAATTTGACCAATAATTGGTCAAAGGATGTAGGCTAGATTGCTTGGCGGGAACTTCAAAATTCTAATTTCTATTTCCATTGAAATCACATCTCTGATTTCTGTATTTTACAAGATATTACATAATTAGTTATACCACGAATGCGGATACTCGTATTCAACGCTTATGGGAATTTGTCGATTTCCAAAATAACTTTAAAAAAGTAAATTTAGTTAACTTATTTGTGAGATTTATCCGAGTCGAACCAAACTGAAGTTTTAAACAAGCAATATTAAAAAATAATCATAAAAAATAAAAAAAATATGTTTTCTTTAAGATTTTTGAAAAACGAAAAATTATTGAAAAAAATATAAATTAAATTTTTCAAAAAAACTTTTTTTTCAAAATTTTTAATTTTTTTTATTTGTTTTTGTAGAATTGATTTTTATAATAAAAGTAATTTTTCCTGAAAAAAATACGTTAATAGGAATATTCTTTCAGCTTTTTTCGATTTTTTTAAAATTTTATCCCTCCATAACTTTTTTGTTTTTGGTGGGATTACTTTCAAAAATAATAGGGATCTTCACCTCGGACAACTTGATTATTCCTGAAAATTTCAAGTCGATCGGATTATTATTAACCTGTACCTACATATGGTGAATTCATAACATTTTATGTTCTCATACCATATATATGATACATAACATGCAATATTGCATGTTATGTATCATACATATGTATGTTACATCTTATGTAATATGGCACATGCAACTTAAAAAATCTTTCTATTATAGCGCATGTTATGTAGCATACATATGTATGTTACGTCTCATGTAATATGGCACTTGTTACCTAAAAAATCTTTCTTTGTGATGTTGCATCCATGTATGAGCGGACTGGGTAGTACTTAGATACTACTTTTTTTAAGTCTGCGAAAAAGTTAAAAGCAAATAATATAATTACCCACATTTAGACTGCTTTATTGTGACGTTTTTTTGTCAAAGAAAATAAGTGGACAAGACGACTTTAATGCAAGATGTCTGGAGTTATAAATAGTGTTATACTCCAGCCATCTTGCTTTAAAGTCATCTTGAGAGTGGAGAAAAAAAATCTGGTAAAAATGATTATATATTAGTTGGTAATTATGTTTTAAAATAAATGTCACAAATTACGAACGTATTTGGGCTGAATCCTCCAAAGCCCTCAGTTTTGTTTTGGTTAATTTTAACAATTTTGCTTACAAGACTGAATAAAATAATTAAATTTTTATTTTTGTATGGTTTTAGCACACTCCAAGAAAAATCTTAGGTGCATTGTTATTCCTTCCACTAATAAGTATTAAAATAATGGCACCTTCGCCAAAATTATTAAATATCAAAGTTCTGAATTCCAACTTAAAACAATCTAAGTAGCGCGTTTTAAAAATATTTAGCGAGTGATGAGAATGAGGAAAATGTTCTCCTCGTCCATGTTTTTTTATTTCTTACCTTCCACGTCCAAAAGAATATAATTCACCATTATTTAACAATATTAAACAATGTTCCCTACCACATTTAATATCTATTATTTCTTTACTATTAAATTCAAGTTTATTTCCAAAGTTAAATAGCTTTCCCTCTTTACTAGAAGCTACACTTATCTTAGATCCACAACAAATATTAACAATTTTATCATTTTCATCTAAACTAATCTTTGGCAACTCTATTAGACAATTTAAATCAGTTATTTCAACTTTAAAAATATGCCCTAAATCTGTTAGTAAAAGGATTTTATCATCAAAAGTAGAAAAATCAATAAATTTATATTTGGAGTTATCGTTTAAACATATTTCTTTTAAATTTCCATCAGTAGGACCGTAATAAATAACCTTTTTATCTACTAATTGAGCAACAGAAAATGTGTGCATAACCTCAAATTTTCTTAGCCGATTTTTAAAATCAATTTTAGCAAATTCGGATAGAACATGCTCATTTAAGAAGACCTGACCGAATAAATTAAACCCCTTAAAAAATAGAGACATATTATTGATTTATTAGGTTATTTTGTTGACATCAACAACACAAGTCAATCTTATCTTTTTATTAAGTTTTCACCTTTTATAATTAGCTTAATTGACTTTAACACAACAAATATCATTGAACATGGTAAGTACTACTTGTTAAATATTTTAGTTTGTTAAAATAAAGCTAATTAGTGGACATTTACAGCAAAATAAACAAATAATTTTGACACTTTTGTATTTAAATGACATTAGATCACCATAGCAACTTTCAATACCAACATATGAAAATTAACATACTGTTGATATCAGGTTAACCAATAACCAAGACAAAGAAAACTGTAAACACATTTTTAAGGTAGATGAAACGGGTAGGTCTTCACTAGAGGGCGCCAGAATATTTGTTTGTATATTTCCCATTTTAAATGCTGCCATCTATAGGAACGAACATTTAACAGCTATACACTAAAAATTTTTTACTACTCTCTCATAGATGACACCAAATATAGTATTTTTAAAATGTACTTATTTTAAAATTTCAGGGTCTTCTTGCTATATTGAGAAAGTTAAGGGCTGCTCCAGAAAAGGAACTCAGGATTTTATTGCTTGGTTTGGATAATGCTGGAAAAACGACAATTTTAAAAACTCTTGCTTCCGAGGACATATCCCATATAACACCTACAGCAGGATTTAACATAAAATCCTTGAATTCTGAAGGATTTAAGTTAAATGTTTGGGATATTGGAGGTCAGAGAAAAATAAGGCCTTATTGGAAAAATTATTTTGAAAATACGGATGTATTAGTAAGTATTTTTTAGATATTATATTATTTAGATATTTAGCACTAGGAGCGCATCCACCAAAATAATGTTGTAGGTATACAAAATCTTTTTGTATTATTTATACTCCAGCCATCTTGTATTTATTGTTC
>OY294044.1:101495091-101644749 GCA_958510825.1 Brachypterus glaber
TCTATTCCATAACATCTCTATTCCACACTACTCTACTCTGCACTACGTACTTGCTTAATATAATTTTTCCTTAGCGTAACAAAGTCGTTGCATTTATTAGTATGTAATTAGTATTTTTGATTTTTGTTAATTATTATTTTAATAATTAATATGTATTGTATTTGTTGTAATAGATTTGTTTACTAAACATAGAAATTTAAATTTATTATTTGTTTTTGGTAAAAACTATGTTTTTTTAAGTGAGTGTCAATTTTAATTAAGTCACATCCTGTCAATTTAATTCACTAACGGTAAGTAAATAATACTTTTTAATTATAAATATTTATATTTTATGATATATTTTTTGAAAATCCTCTGTAGATGTTAAGGGTAGCGGGCCAAAGGCGCGGCACTTTCCGCTACTTGAATAATGAATATACAGTGCGGTCCAAAAGTCACCCCCGTCCCCTCTTAACTTTTGAACGAGTTGAGATATCGATTTCAAATTTAGAACTCTTAAATAAGACAACTTATACTATCTTTAAGCATTTATTTGATACTTTTATCTCTTAAAATGTGAGCAGGACATGGGGGATTTTCATTTAAATGGAAAGGGGGGGTCGTGTCATACATCATTTTAAAGCCTTTAAAAATCTCTATATAACTATACATTTTTAAAATTTTTAAACATGTTTTTTTAAGGTTTTGATTTTTCAGTTTTCTGTGCTAAAAAAATAAATTTTTAAGTTTTTTTTTTGTTAATTTTTATTTATGTCAACTAAAATTAATTTAAAAGTATAATTTACTTTTTTTTCATTATGAAATTAGGCATTTTGACAAAAAGGCCATTTTCAACCCTATTTTAAACCAAAAAAAAAATGTTTTAAAAAAAATAAAAAATATACAGTTAAATGGAGAATTTCATAAGCTTTAAAATGATGTATCACACGACCCACCTTTCCATTAAAAAAAATGTCGCCCCATGCCCCCCTGCCCACATTTTAAGAGCTAAAAGTATCAAATATATTAGATAGTTTAAGTTGTCTTATTTAAGAGTTCTAAATTTGAAGTCGATATCTAAACTCGTTCAAAAGTTAAGAGGGGGGGGGTGACTTTTGGACCGCTCTGTATGTAGCACGCGGATCCCAGATATGCTGGAAGATATGTCAAAAGATATGTCTGCGCCTCCCATTCCACAGTTAATCAATGCTCGGCAAGCATTGTGGTAAGAATTATTATTAAATTATAGAGCGCAAACACAAATTTTAACGTTTTTGTTCCGCTAAGGAAAAAATATCCTTAGATATTAGGCAAGTACGTAGTGCAGAGTAGAGTAGTGTGGAATAGAGATGTTATGGGATAGAGAAATGTGGAATAGAGATGTTTGGAATAGAGAAATGTGGAATAGAGATGTTATAATGCCCTTAGGGACACTTAGATGGTAAACTTGTATAGTGTAAAACAATTTTTAATTGAATATATTGTATTTTTATTTTGTTATCTATTGGAACAAAATAAATTGAAATGAATTGATAATGTTTAAATATGTAAAAATTTACATGTAGACAAAAAAATCTAAATTTTGACCTTAACGCTAGCTTAGGGATAGTTAGAAACAACAACAACAACAAGTTAGAAGTGTTAAAACAATTTATTTTGCCATATAAATCCTTGAGAAAATATCAAAATGCATTTTAGTTTGCGAATAAATAAATTAAATGATGATGTGAAGGTTTTTATGTTAATTAGTAGCATGTAAAATCTAACAAAATGACTAATATAATTTCAAAGTAATTAAAGTAATTATATTAGGGAGGTACCTATTATATTATTCTTCGACCAATGGTGTAATATCGTTGCATAAAAAAATATAAGAAATTTTAGATTTATTCTAAGTAAAAAATCTTATAGATTCAAAAAAAAAAATTATATATACTCGTATATCCGCGTAAAAAAATATCTCCGAATTCATTGTAAAATAATATAAAATATTGGTTGTAGCGCTGTAAATTATTTTAAAATTACACAAAATTACAACAATAATGTAAAACTATTTCAAATTATATAGATTTATATTAATTTACACATATCAATTACAGAGGGGCAAGTCACAGGGGCGATCTTCGTCCCTTCGCGATGCGATATAAGGCGATATCGGGGGCGATATCGAGGCGACATCGGACAATCTCGAGGCGATATCGGGTAATCTCGAGGATATATGGGCGATACTGATTAATTTAAAGCTCGATATTAAGGCGATATTTCGTCCCTCAAATGAAGAGTGACTTGACCCTCGTCAATTACAGACTAAAGCTTTGTTCGGGATACGCTAGAATCAGTTCTGGACTACTGTTTATTGGTTATTTAAAGTCACATGGTAATAAGGATGCCATTGGTCAGAACCAGTTCTGAACACTTCTGAACTCGAATCTCGAACAAGCCTTACGTACCTACTTTAATAGAAAATTACATGTCAGTTCATGGTACCTTAGATTTTTGGCAACCAATCTAGCTTTTTTTTACAGTGTAGATAGGTAATCCTTTATTTTTCTTACAGTAATGAGTGAGTAAGGGTCAGGGTGAGGGTTTTACTATGGTCTGTTTCAGCAAGCAAGATAGTAAATTAAAAATCGCACAGTAAATATTTTAAAAACAGATTAAAATATTGGATTTGCGAATATACTGCGTAGTTTGTTTTATAAAACATAACTATATTCTATACACAAACATACAGCCCGCGTGAAAAGTACGAAACACGTTGAATGATAGGTAAGTTGTGTGGCCAAGAATGTACAAGGCAAAATATTTGAAGGGATAGGGGAATCTCAACGCCAGTGCAGTAGTAGGGATAGGAGTTGTTTCGGTGATCCTCGCATCTGCAGTCTGCATCTAATTTGAACACGGCCAATGAGGGACACTGGCGTTGAGATTCCCCTATCCCCTTCAAATCTTTTGCTTAGTGTTACGCCCATGTTAATGGTATAAGAAAATAGCGTTACAGGGGGGGACTTCGGGTCCAAAATGATCAAAATTTACGTTCCCTTACTGTGCGATTTTTAATTTACTATCTTGCTTGAAAAAACAGACCATAGTCCAAAATCTTTTTAATTTTGTTTAAAAAAAATCAGCAATACTTTCTAATCTATTTAAAAAATCTAAGTTATAAGAAGCAAAATCCTCAAAGAGCTAAACATTAGGGTTAAAATAAGTAATTAAAAATGGCAAACCAAACTGAAATGTAGATAGGTTATCTAAGGATAATTCTAATTAAAATGAGTCATTAGTATTGACCAAGTACAAGACTTTTGGTTGGATTTAGCCTTGTTTTTCTGCTAAAACTTCGGCCTAGATAAAAGAGGTATGTGTGAAACTTCTTGAGAAGGTTTAGTTTTAACCCTTGATATTCAATGTATCGACCACCCCTCGTATACACATAAAACCTAATATTTTTGAAAAAATAAATAGATGCGCCACCCTAAAGGTTAATTTGACTGCATTTTGCAAATGTTTTGCAAATGTTAAGTTACAACAGACTGCAAACGAAAACTGTGACCTCAAATTATTGATATTCAAATACTTTACCATTGTTTGCACAATGTCCTTTATTCAAATTTTATACTTAAATTCTATTGTTAATTCAAATATAATCGCAGACGAACATTATAAAATATAAAAAGTACGGGAAATTTGTCCAAAATGACCCCTGCGGCAAAACGACTCACCAAGTTTTAAGGATCATAACTGTCAACGATTAATTTTTTATACAGCCCCACAAAAAAATTGTTCTGTTTCTAACAGAAATGTGATATGTGATGCTTTCTATAGATTTTGTGTTGCTGAATCCAAATCTAAACTCAGAATTTACCCATCAAGTCCGATTTTGGAGGAAAAATGGTGCCAAAATTACGTTTTTTTTTTTGGGAGGACTAATTTATTAGTGAATATTTGAAATATTAACTATTTTAATTAATTTATAATACCAATTTGAAAATGGAAGTAGAGGAAGCAAATAGAAATAGACAGTACCTATATTAAGCGACAAGTAAAAAATGGGATGAATAGGAGCAACATGCTGTGAGTAAACACTTGTTTACAAAACAAAAAGGACTGTAGAAATAGACATTTACAAAAATGGTTGTAAAAAAATAATCTTAAATTGACGTTACGCAAAATAGTATATTAAAGTACTAGTTGCATAACACTCACTACTACTTTAGAAAACTCGCCGCAAGCGGCTCGTTCGATCTTGTACTCGTGCCCTAAAAACGTGTTATGAAACGAGTTCTCTAACAATTTTTGCAGCTTGGCTCTAAAATTAAAAAAAAAAAACTTACATTTAAATTTTTGACCGATTTAGGGATATTTATTTCGGGTTGGCATTACAATTTTCGCAATGTTTGAAATTCAAAGAACAAACGTTATTTTGATATCTTTTATCTATCCCTTTTTTACTGCAAGTAACCAAGCCATAATTTTAACACGTAAAAATTAACTTAAAACATAATTTCGTAGAAAACAAAACTTAAAAACTATGTTCACATTTGCATGGAAGACGTCGTTCATTTGTCGACAGGATCCTGTTGTCAACCCAAAAGAAAAACAAAGGACTAACCTCTTATTGGCCTATAAGAACACGCAAAAGGAGTGAGATTTTGAGCTTATATTAGTCACAAAATAGAAAAAATGCTTTTGATATAAGAGTCACGTCTTAAAATTAATGCAAAAAAACTTTAGTTAATTTGCAGGATCAACTGATTAATATAACAGCCATTTTACAGAAAAAAAAGACATTAAAGCTAATGTTTTTCCATTGGCAAAATATAAACCATTAGATCTGCTGGTCGATTGCGCAAGCATGTATTAGATGGAAGCCGTTCGAAGGAAAGGCCACTTGTATACATAATAATAACAATAATAATGGGCTGGGTTTCTCATAAATAAATTAAAGCCTCAAGGTTATCCAAAACTGGTCTCCCAAACACATTGCATTTCCTGACCGCATTGTGCTCTGTTGCAATACTGTCGATTCGTCATTTAAAACTTGTACCACTTACACTCAGAAAAGTTTTCATGGCTCTATTTCTGCTATAACTATAGTAATAGAGGCCTGAAAACTTCTAATATACCGGGTGTTTTTTTAACCTGAAACTTTCAAATATCTCGAATACTATGCATTTTAGAAAAAAAAATGTCGGACAAAATTTGTTTATTTTAATGGTTGAAACAAAATGGCGTATTTATTTTTTACGGATATTTACGTTTTCAAGGTCATTTCAATGTCAACTTTGTTTTTTTAAGTACAAACATATATTTTGTTTACTGTTATTTAATTCTCCTCAAAAAAAAAATTATTTGTAAAAAACTTTTTTTGATCGGACTTTTAGTTGCAGAGATAACACAGCCACACAAAATTAAAAAAGTTGCATCTTCGACGGACTTGACTAGTCAATTTCTATGTATTTTGAGCCGCTGAATCCAAATCTGAGGTCGAAGTTAAAAAGTTAGCTGTTATTTTTACCATAACCTCAAAAAACATATCATATCATTGCGAAAAGGTTCTGTTGAAAATGGGAGCTAACTTTTAAATTCCGACCTCAGATTCCGATTCAGCGGCTCAAAATACAGAGGGAGTGACTAGTCATGTTCGTCGGAGATGCAACTTTTTTTAATTTTGTGTGGCTGTGTTATCTCTGCAACTAAAAGTCCGATCAAAAAAAGTTTTTTACAAAAGATTTTTATTTTTTTGAGGAAAATTAAATAACAGTAAAAAATATATATGTTTCTATTTAAAAAAACAAAGTTGACCTTGAAATGACTTTGAAAACGTAAATATGCTTAAAAAATAAATACGCCATTTTGTTTCCCCCATTAAAATAAACGTTTTGTGTTTGACATTTTTTTTTCTAAAATGCATAGTATTCGAGATATTTGAAAGTATTAGGTTAAAAAAAACACCCGGTATAATGTTTAGTAATACTAGTTAACAAAATTATGCATTTCTTTACACCTTGTGAGTTAGTAGTAAAAAATAAAACACTTTAAAAAAATTTAATATTTATTTTTTTTTGGGAAAAACAAAAAAGATCTTTTTCTTTTGGCAAAACGACAAATTTTTGAAAAATAAAGTTTTTCAAAAAAAAATATTAAATTTTTTTTATTCTTTTTCCGAAAAACGAAAAATATCTGATTTTTTTTTTAATGACAGTTTTTCATTTTTTTTTTAACTTTTTTTTTTTGGGACTAGCTACTTTCAAAATTTGTAGAATTGATCCTTAACAAATTGTCCTGAAAAAGTTACGTTAATCGGATTTTTTTTTTAATGTTTTTAAAAGCCAATTGCGTGCGGAAAGAGACATCTTTCCGCACAGTAGTAGAAAAAAATCTGTAAACATTTTTTTTGCGTCTCGACGTTTTATATGGAAAAATGTGATTTCGGAGAAAAAAATTCTGTATACTGGTTCGATCATTTCTGTAAATTTTGAAGATTTCACCTACCTATTTTTTTTTTCTGTATACCTAGTATACCTACGTATACCTAGAATGTTACGCTAGAGTAGACGGATATAGCAAGATAAGGTTTGACCAAATAAGATAGTAAACTGGTAAATGGTAAGTAGATGCGTGGTGCAATATAAAAGTATCAATAATTGATACACAAATCAGCTTGTTTCATTGAGAATTCAGTTTAGACAACAAGTCGTTAATATATGTAGTTCTTCGTATTCTGTGGTATACTAAACGCCGTGGGACAAATCTAAAGGGGTAGAAGCAGAAGAAGAAAAAGAAGAAGAAGAAGAAAAATAAGAAGAAGAAGAAGAAGAAGAAGAAGAAGAAGAAGAAGAAGAAGAAGAAGAAGAAGAAGAAGAAGAAGAAGAAGAAGAAGAAGAAGAAGAAGAAGAAGAAGAAGAAGAAGAAGAAGAAGAAGAAGAAGAAGAAGAAGAAGAAGAAGAAGAAGAAGAAGAAGAAGAAGAAGAAGAAGAAGAAGAAGAAGAAGAAGAAGAAGAAGAAGAAGAAGAAGAAGAAGAAGAAGAAGAAGAAGAAGAAGAAGAATGAACAATGAACAATGAACTAATAACTCTTCTCTTTAGAATACCCATACCGTTAATATAAAGTATCGCCAGCATCTCGGTTTGCTTGTAAACTAATAGTAGGTATATTCAGGCTTGAACAATAACAATAACCACTAACTGTTATTGTTTTCTCTGTCAGAGCAAAGCTGTGTGAGTAAGAGAGACGAATGTGTATGTTGACTACGTTTTTGTCAGTTTTTACGAATGAAGTGCATATTCTAGAGAGAAGAGTTATTAATTCGTGGTTAAGAATATATTTTTGAGTTACATAAAAGTTAAAGAACAAGAAAGTAAAAAAAAGATGGGAAATAAACTATAGATATTGAAGTTTATTTATTAAAAATTAAAAGAAAAGGGGACAAGATAAGAATTTTATTCAGAAGCATACAGAAAAACGTCCTTTATATGCATTATTAAAAGTTGTAAAATGTATCATTTTTGTTTACTTGATTTAAAGTTAAAAAAGTTTTTTATTTTTAACCTAGGTTAGATATGAATTCATATCTAACCTGTTTTTTAGCCTCGGCCAAATAGCATCTCTCAGGTTGGAAATGTTTCATTTTCTTATTAAGTTAGAAATATACCTACTATTAAATTCTAATTTGGATATTATCATCGTAGTCAGAGCCAGATTTCCCATTAGGCAAACCTAGGCAATTATCTTCACGGTAAAAAATTAATGTAAAATATTGTTAACCTTTTCAGGGACGAATTTTTTGTTTAAATTAATTTAGTAGCAAAAGTTAAAAATGCTTTTTATTTTCAAAACAAGTAAACAAGTGAAGATGTCTGAATCTTGGCCATTGGATGTCGCTTTTGGTTGGAAACAAAGCAAAAGGCAACAGCTGAGCAATAAAAAATTTGGTGATTTTCATTTTTTCAGTTTATTTTTAAACGTACACATATTATGTGCTTATGTCCCTGAAGAGGTTAAAGTACCTTACTCTCGACCTTAGTTTACTGAGTAATTTTAGTATATTTGACCATGTCGAATTTATGATTTTACAGTTTAAGGATGAAAATTTTAGGCGGCGGAAAATTCTTAGATGACGACAAACTGTTTTTCTTTTTTATTGTCATCAAATAATTGAGACTGAAGAAGTTTGATTATGAGTCGTGCAGTGGATGTCTTTTTTTGTTATCAGTTTAATTTTTGGGTGTGGCGTGTTATCTATTGTCTACGGCAACAACTTCAGTAAATCTGGCCCTGCAAGAAGATTACGTTTTAAATATTAAAACATTCATCGTATTATACACGCAGCTGATATTCTTAAAAATTTATTCAGATACCTGTAAAAAAAATTTATATATGGGTTCAGAAACTTTTTATAAAAATATTTTAACATGGTTTTTCAAAAAAAAAAAAAAAATAATAAATAATAATCAATGTTAAATAGAGTTTACTTTGATTGAATTTTGCATTGGAAAAAGGTATGCAGATTTAAAAAAATTTATTGTTATACTTTACAAAAAAGCTATTACTTTCCTGTTACACTTTCTGCCGATTTCAAAAAAGCTTTTGATTCATCAAAACAACATAATACTTTTTCCTATAGGACTAGGTTCATTAAAATCAAAAACGAAAAAAAATTCAAAAAAAGTTTTTCAAAAAAAGTGCAGGATTTCGCTTGGATTAAAACCTTAAAAAAATGCAAATGCAAATGGCATGAAAAACACCTATGGTCTGTTTCATCAAGCAAGAGAGTAAATTAGAAATCGCACAGTGAATATTTTCAAAACAAATTCGAATATTGGATGTGCGAATACACTGCGTAGTTTATTTTATAAAACTATATTCTATATACTATTCAAACCTGTTTTAAAAATATTTACTGTGCGATTTTTAATTTACTCTCTTGCTTGATGAAAAAAGACCATAGTTAGTGGCACTTTATTTGATCAACCGGCAGTTACTTAAGATCTGTGTTTTGGTAATTTTGAAAGTAAACTTGATATGGATAATTTTCTAACTAGAAGTTGCGAAGAGTAAAATGATAAACCCTATTAGTAGTACATAGTTCAAAAAATGCGGTAGCATGAAGAAACTCAATAAATAAAGCGCTCTTAAAGAAACATGCATGTGGACACTTTCAATAACAAAAGTGAAGGTATTTTAGTTTATTATCATGAAAATATTGCATTTATTATTGATTTTATTATTTAAATATCTATTGTTTGAATATTACTTACCGTTTAACATTTTTTTAATTTAATATATTAATTAGTTTTATAATTGTATTTGTAAATGATAAAGGTCATCAGGTCCGCACTGGACCAGTTTGACCACAATATGACAGGGATCATTCTGGGCCCCATAAGTAACGAATAATAAGGTATAATCAACCTTTGTACAGAACGACTATAAACTAAACTAAACATTTAGTAATGTCTATGGTAAAATTATTTAAAAACTACTGCTTAAATAAAACACACACTTTTTTTCAAAAAAAACTCAAATATTAATAAAAAGTTTTTTAACATCTAACATCTCTACTCCGTAACAACTCTACTCCACACTATAGACACTCGATTAGCCACTTGTCTTAACTCAAAAGAATATTTGTCATGCTAAGTCACTGTCAAAAATGAATTCAGTTTATTAATTACTTACATATTAGTGCATGTTAAGAGTACGCGGTTATTGTTGCTTTTAGAATAATTCATTTATGATTGTTCTAGATTTACATTTAAAGATAAACGTTTTCTAGGAAAAAAATAAAATAAACTAGAAGAAGAAGATTCTTTGTTCTTTGAACTGCTCATTTATTATTAAGTGGCTAATAAAGTGCATATAGTGTGGAGTAGAGTTGTTACGGAGTAGAGATGTTATGGAGTAGAGATGTTACGGAGTAGAGTTGTTGTGGAGTAGGAATGTTATGGAGTAGGGATGTTAGGGAGTAGAGAAATTTAGAGTAGAGATGTTAGTCTGCCGAAAAAAAAATAAAATAAAAATAAAAAAAATGTTTTTGAAAAAAAATAACTTTTACTCAATTTTACCCTCTTAAGTTAAGAGTCTTAAACAACCCCGATTTTTACCAAAAACTATTCTAGCCTAGAGCTTTGGATAAGCAAATTTGAAGTATTTATCTCAAAGCTTTTTTGAGTTATCGTGATCACAAATTTTTAGGACCGACCCAGAGACAGACAGACATACAGACTGGTATTTTTTTGACGAAAATCATCTTTTTTGCATGCAAAACGTCGAGAAACGTAAAAAAAGTAAAAAAGAACAATTTTTTTACTAATGCAAGACTCTTTTTGGGGAAAGTAATTAAACCTGAGACAATGAAAAAGTCCGGGCCTGAAGGTAATAGGTAAAACAAGAAGTTATTAGTATTTATAGATGATATTAGAAATATATATTATAGTCTCTAAATAAAAAAAAAACAAAAGACTATGTTGGGGAGGGCTACTGTTTTTTTTTTTCGTGTTCACTATTTTGTGAACTGTGTTTTCATTAGATATGATTTTTGTTAAATAATAGTTTTTATGAAGGCTTAAGGAGACAAAAACAAAACAAAAAACAAAAAGGAGTTTAAAATTTTTTAAAAATTGGATTTATGACTCGAAATTTTACGCTAAAGTTAGGTCTTACATAAGATTTCCTCAGAAATTTTTATTAAGATTACCTCGAAAATCTTGAAAATTATCTTAAAAAGGTACCATGTTTCGTAAAGAAGGAATTTCCTCAAATCTCCTTGAGATATTACCTCCAAGATTTCCTTTGTTAAATTGTTGCTTATTTGTGTACCTGATTTTCTTAGCGTTTTAGCTCTCGTTTTAAAACTTTCATGTATAACTCAAAATTTTATCGTTAAACTTTGACTTATAACTCGACATTTCGAGCGATAATAGTTTATCAAAAAAAGTTTCTTGTAAAACCCATTTTTAAAAATTTACATGTAATCTTACAGTTTTAGATGAATAATATTGTAAAACATTTACAATCTAGTAAATCTGCATTGAATTACATTTATTTGCAGAATCATAGGTATTTTTGGCAATTGGTTAGTGCGCGCTCTGGTAAATTAATCTATTTTAGACACAACAGTTTGGAACTGAGATATCGATATATGCTCAATTTGGAAGGTACACTGTAAAAAATAAATATGTAATTAAACATGTTGCTGCATGTAAATGTGATTTAATGCAGCTACAAAACTTACTAGATCTTACATGAAATTTTAAAATTTTACATGAATTTTACAGTTTTATATGAACATGAGACGTAAAATTGTAAAATTACGTTTTAAATCTAGTAAATTTTACATGTATTTGCATTAAATCACATATAAATACTGAATCATAGTTAATTTCCGTTTGTCAATGATTATAATAATTATTTAAGTTATGTCTCTCAGTGTAGATAATCCGGTTCTAAATAAAAATGTCCCCTTGACTATTTATAGTTAAATCTTAAGCAATATTATTATTCTATTATATGTTGGTATAAGACTAATAAAGAGCTCATGTGTGATTTAAAAGGACGAGTATGTTTCCTGAAAAAAAACCGTAAAACAAACATTTCATGGAGTTAATTAACATATTACAAAATAGCTCATTCAATTACTTAAACAAGTGAAATATGATGATTGTGCACTCTATTTACCTACCTTTGTGAATGTGAACTAGCACGAAGCTTCCCATTCGTAGGAGAAGATGGGGTAAATTTGCTCCTTTTATCATGTTCAACAATGCTGTTAACAAAAATATAAAATTTAAATTTACATATAAGAGCACTGTCAACTTAGTGTATAAGTAACATAATGTTGTAATGTTACTAATAATAATACGAACATTATATTCCAAAATAAAAATAATTTTACGTATTTATGAATTAACTCTTAAATTTTTACCCCACAAGAAATGTTATTGTATTTTATTTAAATACTATAACATTATTTGTAAAGGAACAATTACTGCGAAATCTGGTACTTAGTATTTTATATAAATGTAGATTGATTAAAACTTTGGAGTGTTACGCCCATGTTAATGGTATAGGAAAATAGCGTTACAGGGGGTCCAAAATGATCAAAATTTGCGTTAAGTAATACTTGAACGTTCCGAAAGCTCCCCTCCATCTCGTACACCCCTGGTGGTTAACATAACTACATGAAAATAACATGAAAATATGCATTTTAAGAAAAGATCACATGCAAAACCATGTTACTATATCTCAAAGGGTTCCTTACTTATTATTTACAAACCGATTTTTTTTAGCCCCTTTTGGAAGGGCGTAGATCTCTTACGACCCATTTTTCAAATTTTAAGAAAAAAAATTGTTCGTACAGTTTTCGAGATAATCGACCCTAAAGATTTATAAGGGAACAGTTAGAGAAGTCGTATGTTTTCGTTTAATATTTACAAAAATTGATATTTGGAGGTTTTGAGACTCGCTAAAAATGGATTGAGAAAAATGAATTTGATATTAAAAAAACTCTATCCTCACCCCTTAGGGAACGTTAAAGTATTACGTAAGGCCCCTAGGGGGAGGGGGGATAGTTCTTGAGTGTTACGCCCCTGTTAATGGTAAAGGAAAATAAAGGGGGGGGGGGTCTTAAATGATCAAAATTTGCTTTACGTAATACTTGAAAGTTCCCTTAATGGGGTAGAACCATCCCTTTTATATATATTTTTAAGTAACCTGATAAGAGTTGGTACATGGGATTTTCGTCTCGCTAAAAACGAATTTGATATTAAAAAAATTCTGCCACTTAAGGGAGTGGAACCACCCCTATTTATATTTTTTTAATTGAAGTGATAAATATTCGTACATGAGGCACGGTGGGCTTTAAGCTTACGGAGATGAAAAAATCAACACCCCATAACTGACAACGGGATATTGTTTCTAATGCTTTTAGAATTACATGTTCCTTGAAAACAAAATCGTAGGTGTAGCCGTTTTTTATTTCATCAAAAATTAGTATATTGGTATATATGAGGCGGTGACTTTCAAAACGCAGTTTTTGACATTTTTTGAAAAATTGAGATAATGATGATGTTTACACTGTTAATGCATATTCGATCTATTGATCCAAAAAAAAAAATTAAAAAATTTGTTATTTCATATTAAAAATTTAGTTAAAAAACCACGTGGAAAAACAAAACGCAGTTTTTGAACCAAAGCTTGACTTTCAAAACGCAGTTTTTAATTATACCACAGTCAATATAGGTTTCAACTGCGACAAAATTCCTCAGTCAAAAAAAAAGTATGTATTCCTATAGATTTTGGGATGGGAAATTCAATAAAAAAAAGTCTATCGATTTTCGAGTTTCGGAAGACCCTTAAACGGCCCTTAAAACACCCTAAAAACTCGTTTTCTATATAACGCGTTATATAGAAGTTCCCTTATTTTGAGTGTCACTAAAAACCGAGTTTATCTCTCAAAAATGTTAAAAGAATGTATATATTTTTTCTGGATATCCTGTATATCCGATAAAAAAATATAGTTGTTTTTATGTGAGGACATATTGGGCTACACGCACAATGTTTGAAGACAATGAAAAACATTTTTTTGTGCCTATAATTAGACCTAAAATCAAACAATGTAGTGAATTTTCACTTTAAAGGGCACACCACCGCCATTTTGAAAGAAAAATTCTGATTTTTTTTTGAGGTTAGCAATTTACTATCCCTTTATACCGTTTCATGTTAAAAAGATTTAAATAAAAAATCCTTGGGCCTTAAAAAAAATAAAAAAGCTAAGCAAACATATTTTTTAAAAAATGGTTGTGAGATTTTTTCAAAAATTTTGAAAAAAATTAGGGATGAAATGGTTACCCCAATAAACAAATTTAAGGGGTGAGATCTCCAAACTTTTTAATTAGAAATTTTTTTTGGGTCACATATATACTAATATACTAATTTTTGATGGAATAAAAAACGGCTACACCTACGATTTTGTTCTCAACGAACATGTAACTCTGAAAGCATTAGAAACAATATCCCGTTGTCAGTTATGGGGTTTTCGATTTTTTCATCTCCGTAAGCTTAAAGCCCACCGTGAAGGGTTTTGGGACTCATTGAAACTAATTTTATTTATTCATATTTTAATAAATCTATTTTTTGTGTAAAATTACATTAATTATTTCTAATCATTTATTGGTATGACGCTGATGCCGGCGTAAATTTTGTAATTTTTAATTTTTAAAATATAGAATACAATTTTTAAAAAGCAAAAATTACAGTATATCTATCTATAACGTTCTATGTTTTTTTTAGAATCAGTTATTTAGTTTTTTTTGTTTTTTTTTTATATTAACTCATTTTGAATTTCTTGTGACGATATTGGTAACAATAATTGGACAATTTTTCTATAATTGTTCGTATATATGAAATAGTCATTATAATTTAATGTCAATGAAAAATGTGTCAATAGTAGTAATTTGCTTTTTTATAGACCTACATGAAATTCATTATTAAACTTGATAATAATTTTGTAATAATAATAATTATTATTATTAATGATGTTTAACTTTTTAATTAATTGTTGGTAAGTTATAAAATACAGGTACCTAATTAACAAAAAAAAATTAATAATAATTTGAAAATTTTACGCCTTAATAAAATAAATTAATATTAATTTAAAATTTGATACGTGATACGTTATGTTGTTTGATAGACTTTTTTATGAATATAAAAACTAAATAAAAAATTGGTATATTGACAACTTTTAAACGCCTTGACGTAGAAACATATAATTTGATAAGGGTGCCCTTTGAAACATGACCATTCTACGCCCCTGTTAAAATGACAGTCCAAGTTCATGTTTTGATAAATTTTAAACGCCTTGAAGTAGAAAAATGCAATGTTATGGGTACACGGTAAAAATAAATTACATTAAATTACATAGTGCGTAAATGGTAATATGTTACCATAGACCGGAATGGTAAAAATTACATAGTCGGTAATGGTAATGTTTTGCAAAGACCGGAACAGTAAAAATTACATAGCCCATAATGGTAATATTTTGCATAGACCGGAACGGTAAAAATTACATAGTCCAGAATGGTAATATTTTGCATAGACTTGAAATTTGAAAAAACATATTTACTACTTAGAAAATGTTTGTTCCAAATTACAAGTCTCTGAGTCAAAGCTTTTTTGAAATATCGTAGCGTAAAATTCATTTGGTTTAATAAACCAAACGATTTGCACCCATAATACGAGTATAAACTGCTTACATCTTTCTTTAAAGATCTATTGGTTGATAAAGATCGTAATTTATAATGAATGTAAATTTTAGGCCACAAATAAAGCATTTAAATATCGTACATAAATATTATTTACCTTTTTTACACTTTTAACACTTTAACCTAGCAGCATGCGTCGCTATCTCTAACAATAACAATATTAAACGGTCCGTGTCATGATGCGACGCCTCTTGGTTATTGTCCAAAGCGCACGCGCGTCTTAAATTAACATAGCCCGACATTTTAAAATCATGTAAAAATATGTAAATCAATGTAAATATATTTTGTTGCATTATTTTACATTCTTTAACATTCTTTTACATTCTTTTACATTCTTTTACATTCTTTTACATTCTTTTACATTATTTTACATAAATTCATGAATTATGCATAGTCCAGAATAGTAAATTTACTATTCCGTACTATGTAAATTCATGTATTTTTACATTATTTTACAAGCAGTTTTTACAGTGTAGCATTTGGAAGACCAATCGAGGCAATATCAGTGGCAGTTCAAGGCCATACCTTTATGTAAATGATCATCAACAATGATATATCATAACACCTAAATTTCACTCATGATGTGATTTTTACCTAGGGTGTGTATTTTTACATACATACCATTTGCAACAATACTTTCAAAGTGCAAGTGTATTTTTACAAGCGTACCACTCGCAACAATACAAGAACTACACTCCTGATGTACAAACCAGCCAATCGCAGTGCATTAAGGTAGTCACGTGACTCTTGTTGGCTTCAACGCGTTGTTACAACGACGCTGTTAGCTGGCACCAGTACAACTGTTTACGTTTGTGCAAATTTTCTGTGCTGGACTTTTTAAAGAAATAACCGGTAAGTGTTGATTAAAAGTATATATTTAAAAAGTATGAATAAAACAATTACCTTAAAACATATACATTTTAAAATATTTTACTTATTTAATGTACCGTACCGTTTGCATTTTTTTTCATGTAATTTATAGAGAATTCAGAAGTTTTATAAACGATACAAAAAAAGATTTTATTTTTTAATATTATGTTTAATTTAATTATACCTCTAAGTCCTTTCTGTTTCAACTTTACACTGCGATATTTTATAAACGCTTTGACATATTGACTTTAAATTTGTACTACAGATTATAGTCTGTAGCAGATAATTATCTGTCTAAAGGAAAATCTTAAATCCAGATTTCAAGTCTCTATGTTAATGTGTTTCTAAAATTCAAACCGAAGAGGGCTTGGTCACATAATTAGACTATAGATTTTTGTATCCATCTAGATGTAAATATACTTACACTTAGTGTAATATTTACATACAAGTTGTAAAATGTACCCGTTGGTGAAAATTTTACACACTGGATGTATGTAAAAATATAATACACACCACATGTATATTTACACTTCGAGTGTAAGCTCACATCAGCAGCAGCTGGAAGTAAATTACCCATACACGTGTGTGTAAAAATTTGTCTCAGTGTACGTTTCCAACTTTTAAACGCCCCAGCCGAGAAATATCAGATAGAGGAAACGCAATATGTATGTAAAGAGTAAAATCTTCACGGCTTGTTATATTTTGTCCTACAATCCACGAATAATATAATAGCCTAGTCAAATAATAAATGTAAATTGCAATAAATGTACACGGGCTGATATTTTAAAGGGTAGTTATGGATGGTTACAGAACATTTCTGTTAGTTTTTCACCGGGTGATTTGCCTAAGGGGTGTCCGCTATCTTGAATTTTAGGAGTTGGTTGCTTAATATGCATCAGGCCCAACTCGTAACCGTAACTAAATACTTTGAAAACTTATATAAATATAGAGAATTCCAAGAGCTATAAGTTTGCTTATAACAACTTTTATCTATGATAAATAATTTAGCTAAAAAATCGAAAAAAACAATTTTACCCCCAAAATGGCAATATTTGAAAATTTATAACTCGACTGTTATTAATATAATAAAAAAATGATCCAAACAAAACTTGTTGAAAATTTATTCCTTGACAAAATTGGTTATATACATTTTTATCGTAAGATGCATATTTAGCGAGATAACCGCACTCACCTCTAAAATTTAAGATAGCGGACATCCCTTACGCAAATCACTCGGTGAAAAACTAACAGGAGTGTTCTGTTACCATCCACTACTACTTTAAAATATCAGCCCGTACATTTATTGCAATTTAACACAGGAATTTTTCGTTATTTGACTGGACTATAAATATTTTTAATATTTATTCACGTAGCTATAATTAGTTAAAATCAAAAAGTAGGCCATGATAATAATTTACCTGTATGCCAGTAAAAATTAAACATGCGTGACTATCCATTGTTTAGTAGATTAGACCACCATTTTTGTTTAGAATATTAGTTTTTTAATTACCGCCCACTTGCGCCTATCATTTCCTTTAAATAAAACCACAACAAATTTTTGAATGAGCTACCGAAAGAATCAAGGGTTTTCTAGTAGACTTTTTATCAACAGTGGCGTACACTGTAAGAAATGGGGGGTAAAAGTAGAGAGTAATATTAAGTTTAAATTATAATATCCATATGATTTAAACCAAACTTTTTACTGTTGTATAGTTAATTTATTTTTTTTTTTAATTTACCCTTTAGGTTTACCATGACGACTTAATATCCTAAAATAAATCCATAAAAAAAAAACGGAAAAAAATCATGAAACGTTGAAAGTTGAATATTTATAAACCTTATAGTGGCCTCTAAATGATTTGAATACATTTTTTTGAAGATGTTTGCGACCTTGCGTAAAAAATTAAACTTAAGTTTCACATTGAATACCGGGTTGGCCATTTAACTGCCTATTCACAAGCTCGCATAAGAACATAAAACATAACAATGCGATGCCGTGATTGGCTTGATGTACCGGCATGTATCTTTTAAGCCAATCACGGCATCGCATTATTATATTTATGTTCTTATGAAAGCTTCTGGATATGCCTTAAATGGTTAAAAGTCGATATCTCAAAAATCGTAACAGATAAGTGTTTAAAATTTGGATCTAAGCTTCAATATCAAGTGTGGCACCTTTTCATCAAATCAGTTTTTTTTATCCACACCCTTAGGCGGGAGAGGGGATAACTTAAAAAAATTTAATAGAATGGGGATGTTTTTTATTCAGATTCAAATTTAGTATAAAAAGTTACATAATTTACCAAAAAAGTTTTTTTTTCAACTTTAAATTAGGCTGTTTAAAAAAAAAAATTTAATATTTTATTAGGTTTCTAATGTTTAGGTTTATTTTATTGTTTTAAACCTAAAAATATATAAATGAAATCAAATCTGAATTTTATCCAAAAATTTCTATTTTTTTACCTGACGCGTCAGGACGCGTCCGGACATGGAGATAATACCTTTCTATGATTTAATACCCTATATTTGTACTGTTTTAAAATTTAAAAAAGGTCGCAAAAATTTTCTAAAAAATGTATTGAAATCATTTAGAGGACACTATAAGGTTTATAAATATTCAACATTCAACGCTTCATGATTTTTTGGTATTACCAACTTGGTAAATAAATTGCAGGAAATATTTTTAACATTGTAGTGTGGGTATAAAAGTGGAGAGGGGGCAAGATTAAAATTATTGTATTTTTTGTATTTTTTCCCATTGGCCCCCTCTATGTTTACCAAAAACAATCCCGAGTGAGAACATTTGGTAACATACCTGTATGCCAAAAAGTCTCTAGCTTAACACGTTCCTAAATTCTCGTGCTTAGTATATTTCCCGGACAGTCCGAGGGAAAACTTTTTTTTTTCGTAGGTAAAAAAAATTAAATTTTTTGTAAGAATACCTTTACCAAGGCTTTTCCAAAATTTTGATTTTTATGTTTAAATAGGAAAACAAAAACTAACTGCTAAAAACCTTTTTTTAATCCTTTAAGTTTTATAATGCTAAAGAAATTATACTTTTACCTCTTTTATCATGAGAGGGGGAGCAGAGTGGGGACTCACCATTGGTGGTGAAATTATAATGCCCATGACATTGCTAGATAGCAATATACGGAAAAGATAATAGTTGAAAGCATCTAAGTGAGAAACTTTCGTTAGTACTCCTCCCTGATTTCCATTTATTATGCTAATATTTGAGCTATTTTGTCTGAGCATCATATATGATGCTCATGGCACTTAACGTGTTAATGTAAGACCAAAGCGCCATCCAAACTCACTGGACCTTGGGCTCGCATAAATAATCATAATACATAAGATTGAGCTTATAAAATTATATTTATGGTTATGCGAGCCTGAGGGTGACGACTAAGGGCCTATCCACAAGCCCGCATAACAACATAATACATAACAATGCGATGCCTTGATTGACTTGATGTGCCGCCATATATCTTGTAAGCCAATCACGGCATCGCATTCTTATGTATTATGTTCTTATACAAGCTTCTGGAGAGGCATTTACTAAAGAAATAAAACAGCAAAAGATTCTATATAACCGGCATAAGCTCTCTGTATTGTACGATTTAACTATTAAAAAAACTGACTTGTCATTTAGAAATAAATATAATGACCTGTCCATAAATATTTTTGTATAAACATTAAAAATAGCTAGATCTCCAAATTAGTTTTTTTCATGCCACATAAAAATTTTATCATTAAAGATTCTATTTATATTTATTCAAACTTATTTAAGACATGTGAAGCCCTAAATAAGTTTTATGCTTTTGCTAACAGCTCTTCAATATATATTGAATTTACTATAATTATAATAGACTAAAAAAATAAAAATAGATAAATAAAATAGAAATATTCGACTCGAAATTTTTTATTTTTTTTATCTATTTTTATTTTTTTTTAGTCTATTATAATTCGAAAATTTCAAGCTTTTTAAAACTAATTATTTTTGTGCATTATTTTAACAACTAATTATAATTAAATACTGCAATAATATTTATTTATTTGGTTAAACTAATTAGAATGATGGAGAACCCCAAATTATCTCTAGGCTAATGCCAGCAACGCTTTATTGACTTTTATAATATTATATTAGATTAATATTTAAAAAATAGGAAATATAGAAAATTTTTCGACTTGCTAAAGTGTTTATTTTTGTGTACGTTTTCTCTTTTTCATATTTTTGATATTGTTAAGATGTTACCTGCTTTTACTTTTAATAATATTATAATAAATTCGTTCATGAACATGCAATACCCCTTCCTGAAGTTTTGACCAATACCTTCTAACTACAATTGTAGTACAATAAAAGCTAGAATAGTTTAAATGTAAGATGAAAACATCTTTAGGGACAATAAGTAACCTTACAACACTTTATTTATATTACTATAATTATTAAAAAATAGAGTACACAGCAACTCTAAGAACTGTTTTTTGTCGCTCCTAAATTAAAAATTGACATTTCAACTTAGAAGGTATCGCAAGTTCATGGTCGAATTAAAATTGTTGTTTAGACAAGAATTAATTTAAATTTTAGGAAATTTGAGAAAAATTGAAAATAGTATTACTAAAACAATAAAAAATGAAAAAAATAGTGTGGGGCAAATTGAAAGTTTTAGATTAGTTGGCAAATTTTGAACTTTTTTTTGTTTTTTTTTTAATCATCAATTTTATTGGGGGACGAACTCGGGGACGAATAAAAAAAATTTGGCAATTGGCAAATATTTTCTTCACTTAGCAACATTTGGTGTGTTGGCTCCCTAATCTTTTTTGTTCGTCCAGTCCCTGATTTTATAAAAGCGCTCTTTTTCTTTCCCTTAAGGAACCAAATAAAAACATGTAAAACAAGCTCTAAAGATAGGGAAAATATAAAGACAAGATAATTTATTGGTAATATTTAGAAAGCCAACAGGGAATAAAAAAATATGGGAAGGCCAAAGCTAGGACTGTTAACAGACCAGAATTGATACAGAAACGAAAAAGCTAGGCATTTTTACTAGAAAATTAAATGTACTTAATATCGATTTTTTTTTCTATAAAACTCGCTGCCTTTTAGTTTTTAAAATTTATATTGTCAAGATCGAGCAGGATTAAAATTACTAAAAAATTCTATTGGAGCACTGTTTATTTTGATTCTTACCTAAATTAATATGTACAAATTAAATTGACGTATTTATTATTATGCATCGGAAAAGCAAAACTTTGTAATAAAAAAAGAAAATAATACGTTTTCAATTGATTAATTAGCTTTTAGGACAAAAAATCCAAATAAAAAGGTATTTTCTGAAACATTAACTAATTATAGTGGTAGTATATTAATTGATTAAATAAATCAGTTATATAATTATTTTAACCTAAAGACCCCCTAAAATTAAAGGGGTCTTTCTACCTTCAAATTTTAAAAATATTTTGTTTTTAAACATTACTTTTTTATATAGGAAAAAAAGATATCATTGTCAAATTTTGTAGATATGTTTATTTATATTTAAACAATACAAAACAATTTTTTTTAGTTTTTGAAATTGCCATTTTTTTGCCATAATTTTTTTTAAACATAAAAAAACGGTGGTCGCCCTGATTCCGGCCGTTTGGATCGACTGAAAAAAAAACAGGATATTATTCAGTATTGAAGTAGGTATAGTCCTATCTAGAAGAATTTTTTTTGGCCAAAAAATAACAAAATAACGGACGGTTTACAAACATTTTTAAATAATTTTCAAGAAAAACTTCTGCCCTTTTGTTATTTTTTGGCCAACAAAATTTATTCTAGATAGGGCTCTAACGACCTTCGCTGCGCATGACTCTTGAGAGTGGACCCCGTCCTTGACACAGCGCGCACGACTCTCATAGGAGCCAGTTGACTTTTTTAATTATATGCATCAGTTTCAAAGCATTATTGTAGGTAGGTAAATGTGCTTGTGTCAGCGAGTGGAGTGGGTCCGGGACAGAATTTTTCTTGCCGTTTCCGATACGCTGCATTATTACCAGCATTGGGCATAAACTCAGTTATGACTCATCAACATTGAAAATAAACACAGAAACATAGGCTTACTGAATAATTTTGCCGAATTATGAAGGAAATTTTTATAAATCGAGACATTTGACACCTAATTTGTTACCCTTAACAATATTAACTATAGAAAAAAACGACATTCGATTTTTATATTTTAAGAATACGAAAGTTTTTAATATTTTTTTCTCGATAACTTTTTTCCATTTACTCGTTTAAATGGAATCATTAAAAAAAATCAAGATAAAAAGAAATAAAAATGTAAATATTTAAAACCTCGCCTCAACGCTAGTGTCGATGCGGCGCCTATGCGAGTACTGGAAATTCGTCGACTACTGATTATTGCAATAAAATGGCGGCAATATTTTCGAAAACAAAGAATTGGGTGGAGGGTGACCAACATCTTAAATAAACGTAGCGAAAGTGTTAATACTGAATAATATCACGTTCTTTTTTTTGTTGATCCAAACGGCCGGAATCATGGCTCCCATCGTTTTTTTATGTTTTTTTTTTCAGAAAAAAGTTACTTCTGGTAGAAAATGGCACTTTAAAAATCTAAAAAAAATTGTATTCTTTAAATATAAATAAACATACCTACAAATTTTCACAATGATATCTTTTTTCTTTCTATATAAAAAAATGTTTAAATATTTTAAAAATTTGAAGGTAGAGAGACCCCTTAATATGTACTTACAAAATTATAAATGGTCAATTTAACCCAACCTTTTTTATTAGTTAAAAATAAAACTAGGTAACGAGAAGCTTAGCACACACCAATCATGGCACACTTAATTAAAAATAGTGGTTTTATAGAAAAAAAATCCTAATATACCTACTTATAGTAAGGAGTACTTACAGTAGATTCTCACACTATCAGAATTTTTTTGCTATCCTCAGCTCTATTTTTGTAAGCTTCGGTTTCCTCCAAAAGTAGCAGTCGCTCATGACTGCGACCGGGTAGGTGCGACCAGGTAGTCACGACCCTACCTGTTTTATTCGGTCTCGCTAGTCGCCATTCTGTCAGCTGACCATTTTATAAACAGCTGTTTTTTTGTTTGCGGTTCTTTTAATGTTTCTGAATTATCAAGCGGAAGAGGAAAATCTCCTCCTCTTATTAACATTACATCATGAATAAAAAAGGTTAAAAGTTGATGAGATGTTTCCGCTAAGAGATATGGAGGGATTTCAGTGAAAGACACTTGTCACAGCACAAAACCACCTGTTTCGCCTACAAATTCGTGACGAAATAGTCGTGCGTCTGCTCCCGGAGCGGTCAAGCGACCGGCGACCAAACGAACCGCGACCTTTAGTTAGTAATAACGACTTGGCAGCAGCTAGGAAAACAGGGACTTTTAAAATGCATTGGAGGTGTCTCAACGACTAGGTTGCGGCTATGCGTCGTCAGCGACTGGGCCTTTTAGAGGAAATCGTAGCTACAAATCTCGCAGTACTGGTTATTTAATAAAACCTCAGGGCAGACTGTGGGTTTATGACTAGTTGCACGTAAAACATGCCCATAGCCGATAAACAATTGAAAATAGCATATAAGTATAAAATATTTTTTGCTTAAATCGAAATAAAGCATAGGTAACCTTGATATTTGCAAAACCGAAAAAAAAAACTATCATAATCTAGTAATGACCTTCTAATATCCTACAATTCTAAACTTTAAAAGTTTAATGTATTTGTTTGCGAATTAAAATTTTACATTTGCATTTAGTTAACATTTATGCTAATTTATATTTTTAATGGTGCCATTTCAAACAAAATAGTTATGGTAATACTTAAATAAGGTGGGTGAGTCAATTATTGCCATGTGCCTAATATTGCCAACCCCTCTTAAACTTGTTACTTCGTCCTCTGTGTCATAGATGGCACTGCCAGTATATATGTTATATTGCAAAGATGCTTGTAAATATGATGTATCTGTATCCAGTTGGTAATGGCATACACAAAATAGCAGTTCGTGTTTCGTGCACAAACATGCACGTTCCTGGCCCATATTTTTACTCAATAAAGAAGCAAGGTATTTTTTTGTGATCGTTATCTAAGTAGCTGTGTTCCTAATATTGCCATGCGAAGTATTTATTATTTAAGTGCCCAAATGGTACCCAAAACCACCTGAAATTTTTATTGTACCAAAATATTTTTTTATTAGTTTATTAATTTTTCGTAAGCTTGTTCTTTACTGTTATTGCCAGTACTCTGGCAATATTTGGGACATCGGGTTCCTAATATTGTCAGTACGCAATCTTTTTTAAAAAGCAATAACATTTTTTTTGTAGATCCTGCAGTTTATTTTTTACCCATTAGAATAAAGTTATGTGTATTGTTAATGTAGTTTTAGGTGATTACTTCGGTGATTACAAATTATACTATAGACTATATACTATATTTTAGCATATATTTGATACTTTCAGCTCTTAAAATGCGGGCATTGGGTAACATTTTTTTAAAAAGAAAGGGGGGTCGTACGATACATCATTTTAAAGCAAATAAAATTCTCTATTAGACTGTATATTTTTTATTTTTTTAAACAATTTTTTAAGGTTTTGATTTTTCATTTTTTTTGTGCTAAAAAATACGATTTTTTAAGTTTTTTTTTTTGTAAATTTGTATGTCAAAATTAGTTTGAAAGTATAATTTACGTTTTTTTATCATAAAATTAGTAATTTTTTTTAGAGAAATTTTGACTACAATACCCATTTTCAACCCTATTTTAAACCCAAAAGAAATGTTAAAAAAAATAAAATATATATATATTTGAATAGAGAATTCTACACGCTTTAAAGTGATGTATCACACGACCCCCCTATCTATTAAAAAAAATCCCCCATGCCTCCTGTCCACATTTAAAGATCTGAAAGTATCAAATATATACTTAAAGATAGTTTATGTTGTCTTATTTAAGAGTTCTTTATTTAAAGTCGATATCTCAACTAGTTCAAAAGTTGGGTGGGGTGACTTTGGGACCGCTCTGTACACTCATAAAACAGTTTATTTGTGTCAACTAAATATTTGGTTGGATATGGCCAATTAAATTATTTGGTTGTGACTAATAAATTTTATTTCTGTCAAATAAACTATTTGGTTTCCATAAATAAATCATTTTAAAATTATAATATTTGTTTACATGAACTAAATATTTATTTTACTCAAATAAAATTGTTACTCACAACCAAATAATTTAATTGGCCATATCCAAATAAATCCTTTTTATCGGTGTATGATTACCAGTATCCGGCATATTTACAGTTGTATGCCAGTCTTCAGGTTAATAAAAAAACCTTTACCTGGAAATAATTCAAGGAGTTATGATTTTTGGTTTATTGGGTAGGGTTAATGGCCGCAAATAAAAAAACAATTTTGCGACATTGAACTCGATTTGGAACTATTTTTTTACGTGTTTTTCACAAAAAACGAATTTTTAAAATATAACTATACGTTTTTAGATTTTTAATTTTTTTTTTGGAAAATCCAAAATTGTTCTTTATCGTCTTATTTAGAACTTTTGGGTGAAAATTAAAAAAATATATCTGGCACTTTCTTTTTAATTAACGTAAAATTAACTTTTTTTTTAATAATTTACACATTTGTGCCCCATTATCTCGAGTAAACCGATTTTCGATTGAATCACCATCGTATTAAGCATAAAAAAACCTTCCTAACCAAGTTAAAAAGAAAAAACTAAAACCCTACAGTGTAACGTTTAAGGCGGTAATGTGAATAAGCTATAAGTCATACAAAAAATACGTGACACAAAAAATTTTGGAGATTTCTTCCTCTTTATTTTCATATCTAACGTTTTTTTGTGCTAGGATGCACCGATCTTGAGATATTTTAAAAAGTCCGTTTTTTTGTGAAAAATACGTTAAAAAAAATGACAGTTCCAAATCGAATTCAATGTCCCAAAATTGTTTATTTTAAACCCTACCCAATAAACCAAAAATCTAAACTCCCTGATTTATTTACAGGTAAAGCCTCTTTTATTAACTTGTAGACTGGACTATAATTAGAAATACGCCGGGTACTGATGATTACCTACCTTTATGTTTTTGTATGTACTTTTATACATGTATGTATGTATGTATGTATGTATGTATGATGCGTAAACTGTTTACGGTAAACATTATTTTATATTTCAAGTAATTAATAAATGAGTAGGTAAATCTAAAATTATTTTTTATGCATTTTAATATTTTTTCAAGCATAAATTATAATGAATATTATATTCAAATAAAATGCAAACATTTTCTATAATAAAGAGAAATTACACAACCCGTATACTATAACAAAGTGAATGCACTTTTTGACGTTAAAAAATTTATACCCCCTTATACATATACAGGGTTATTCAGACATAAGTTTGAGAAATTTAAGAGGTGATTCTACGTTAAAAAATAAGATAAAAAGTACCTATAAAGGTTGGTCCGGAAATGAGCCCTAAGGTAGCTGAGGCCCTTCGAAGATGGACATATTGAACAAGGAACAAAAAAAGCACCAATAAAATTTTAATGCTAATTTTTTTAAAGTTTTTTTTTTTAATTTTTTTCATTTTTCGCAACAAAAATTAAAAAAAAAAAATTATTTGGGATAATTCAATATAGGTACCATTTAAATGGTATTTGTAAATATTTTCTGAATTTTTAAAAAAATCAAAAATCTCCTAGTCTAGACAAAAAATTCTTGGATATAAAGTTTTATGAAAAAATAAGAAACTTTTTTTTTTAATGTCCGTCTGTTTGGATGTCTGTCTGATGTCACGATTTTTGTGGACACGATATCTCAAAAACGAATAATTAATTATTAATAATTAATAATAAAAATTAAGTTCTACGAGTGGAAGATCTCTCCCTATTGTTTTTTAAAGTAATCCCTCCAAAAACAAAAAAGTTATATGGTTTAAACCGAAAAAAGATGAAATAAATTTCCGATTAACGTAATTTTTTCAGAAAAAAATACTTCAGATCAATAATTGATTATTATACCAAAAGAGAATAAAAAAAAATAAATAATTTTTTTTTTAATTTTTCGTTTTTCACAAAACGCAAATTTAATGAAAAAATTAAGTTTTTTTGAAAAACTTTTTTGATTTTTTTCTTTCAATTATTTTTCTTTTTTCAAAAAAGGTATTTTTTTTTTAAATGTAATTTTTTTTTGTTATTTTTGTTTAATTAGGTACTTGGGAAATGCAATATAATATTTACTGTGCATAATATATAATGGAATACGTAGCAGTACATATCTTCAAGACTTGTTTATTATTATTATTATTATTATTATTATTATTATTATTATTATTATTATTATTATTATTATTATTATTATTATACTCCTCGCAGCTTCACAGCAGAAAAGTTTTATACGTTTGCTTTAAACCCCGAAAAAAAAATGTAGTCCAACATTAAAATAAAAATTACCAAAGTGCGTTTTAGTCATTTATCCTTTATTTATCCGTTCCTGTGTTCATCCATCTGTCCGTATGCCACGTTTTCTTGTCAGCACGATAACTCAAGAAAGAATAATCCGATCGACTTCAAATTTTTAGGAAAGATTCTTCTTGGTAGAGACACCAAGGCCTTGCAAGGCTTCGTGACGTAGCCTATTGTGAAATAGTGCTAGTATCGAAAAGGTTCAAGCCGAGGTTCGAGCATTATCCGAGATTATAAAGATGGCTACGATTTTGGATGATATGGGTATAGGAATAACTAAATTCTAATGTTTATTTACTTTGGTTGGTACTCGAGTACTCGGTGGTACTAGAGTAATTTATGTTTATGTTTGTTTATGTTTGTTTTTAACCTCGTACTATTCTACTTAATTAAGCATCCCCTAAGTCCAGGACTTGTGTGGTCTAGTAGTAGAGGGAACCACCGGCTTTAATTGACTTTCGAACCAATATATCTAGGGAGTACGCCTTCGCCAAATTTCAATTATTAATTAACTGAAAAAGGCAATCTGCACCAGTGAGGTTTGAACTCACGATCATTAGATCAGGCTATATCGTTGCCATCGACCGCTGAGCTAAATCTCCCAAAAAATTTATAGTTTAATATTTTAAGTACTAAACTGTATTTATATAAGAAATGTGCACATTTTCAATAAAAAGTTTTGTAACGATATAAATCGTCACTTTGTAATATAGCAAGGGTTAATTAAACTATTCGTTTACTTACGTTATAATTTATGTTTATTTTGTATATAAATAGTTACGTACGTACAGAACTATTTTGTATCTGGGACTATTTTGTAGCAGGAACTGAATTCTAACCATATGAGTCTCTATTCCATAGTTCTACCTGAAAATAACATAAAGAAAACATAATTAGAATATGATTTTTAATAATAAAGAATCATATGACTTATTTCTCTATAGTGCATTTGTCTATGGACTTACCTGGTTTTTATATGTTTCAGAGTCTATTGAGGGTTGGATTTCACTGGCTTTCATCTGTAGCTTGTTTCTCCTGGAAAGTTTCGTATGCTTATTCCTTCGGGATAATCCAGAATTTGTTGAAAATAGTTTGCTGGAACTGCTCACTTAGATTCAGTATTTTGTTTATACTTAGTTCACAGGACACTTAGTATTCTGTTCGTATTTTTATTAGTTTTGCTGATAAACAATAAGTATTGTTTATATTTGTTTCTTAGAGTAATATTTTGAGGTTAGATATCACTAATACGGATTTATTAGGAAATATTCTTTTAATTAGTTATTATTTTTGATGTAGTTTTCGTTACCTTTATTAGGAATCCTATACGGTAAAACTGTAGTTGATAATGACTTGCATAGATGTCGCTAATAGTTCAGAAATAGTATTTTATTTACCTGAAGGGTTCATACCGGTTGATAAGGTCGATTTTCGCGCCTTCTTGAAGCAACTCGAATACAATGGTGGTGTCATTTTGACGAGTGTTTATTTTCTGTAATCATCGAAGTAATCCTTCATGTATTTTTATTTAAAGTTAGTGAAAATGAATATTTAAACAATGCGGAAGATATTGTAACGGTTATTTTCTACAATTACGCATTTATAACGTTTCGATGGACATCGAAGACTTAGTATGACATGTAAGTTACGTTTTTCTGTTTCTTAGAATATTTCTGAGATATAATTATTGTTTTAGCACCATTAATTAATCACCATTAAGCACCATTATTACTACATTACTAGACTATTAATTAATTACCATTAATTACTCACCATTTCTATACCATTAATATGGAATTACATTAATTTAAGTTGAAGTTTATTTTGGTATATTTGATATACAAGTTCTCCGCATGGAGTGATGTTCTGTTGGAACATGGTTCTGTAATTTTCGGCATAGATAAATTCTATGTAACCGTCTAGCAGACAATTTTACATTGGACATAATTTTCAAAAGTATATTTTATCCCGGACAACATTTTCAATCGTACATTTTATCCTGGAAGATGATTTTTCCAAAGTAGATGGGACAGCCTATATTTTTTTTTCTTTCATTTGAGAAATGAATTCATCAGCATAGGGGAGACTTGTACAGATGGAGACGATGGAATTCATACCTCATGGATTTTGCAGAAACCAGCTAAGTACTCTTTCTGAAAACTTTTGAAAGCAATATTTCATATTTTTAAATTCTTTTATTTCAATATTCTTATAACTGTAAACTTTATCAGATCTGATATAGTATTGTTTAATACTATATGCCCTTCTGGCTTTTGTTCATTTTTAGGTACTTATTTTTTTTAAAACATTTAATCTCATTTATTAATTATTAAATATCATACTTTTGATTAAATGATTTCTAATTTAAGCATGACTTTTATACACTGCAAGAAATGATTGTTGTTTACATACATTTCTTGGTGCTTGCTGAACTTCATGTTTTCTTTATACATTTAAGTCGAATGATTTCTGAATTTAGTAATTTTTATTAAGATTTCTTTAATTATATCTTAATATAATTACACATATTTTTTATATATATTAATACATTACTTGATGTGCTTTCATTAAGTTTATTTATAATAAATTTCTCAAATGAATTATCTTATTTTATTTAGGGGTTATATTTTCTCAAACTGAAAAGCTTAAGTATTTACACTAGGTTGTTACTTACCTAAAGGAGTAAAAGCTAAAGTAACTGGCGCCCCTAACAACATTAATCAATTCTTTCTATTTTTCCCTTGCCCATACCCATTGCTCCGCTGTCAAAACTAGCCGTTGGCAGTGAACGTATTAATTACGGTACAGTTTAAAAATGAAATTAAGAAAAAGATTTAAAAAATCTACTATCCATGGAATAATTTTGGACTTACTTATTCACATAGGTTAAATATTAGGTATTAAAAAAAAAACTACTGGTAAATATGTATTAAAAATCAAAAAATTAATAATAAATAATTCTGGTATAAGATTATTTAAAAACTCGTTGGAAAATTTGTTGGCGTGTAAATCTACTTCTGCTATGTCTTTCTAGTTTAATTTTTTTTTGCAATTAATGAAGAGCCACTAGCACAAGGCTAATTTGGGGTTTTTGATGACTTTATAATTGTTATGAAATAAGTAATAATAATAAAACAATAATAGTTGGGGAAAAGCAAAAGTTATCAAACAATGTGTCCCACATATTTAAATTTAATATGCTTTCATATGCAGAATTTCGTAGAAATTTCCGAGTTTATCTAATATGTTGGTGTGCTGTGCTGCCAACTGTCCCGCTGGCCAGAAACGCATTTATCTAACGGTTTATGCAGTTATTTCGCGAGGAATTCAAAAATGTATTATATATATTAGAGGGAAAAACGGGTCATGTAAGCAAAATAGATGCGGGCATGTCGCCTGGCCGGCGAAATATCAGCGGCAACTCGTGAAAATTAGTATATTAACATTCACTTAATACTATACGACCTGCACAGAAATAATCACAAAACTTAGTGACAACTTTACATAATAAGTTATGTAAAATTTCAAATAACATTACTGTATTTTTCGATTGACAAATGTAGCTGAATCATTCCTCAATAACGTTTTAGATGATTACTTTTGATTGATTTTATAAAAGTGGGAATGTACTTTTGTGGGTTATTCTAACCTCATATGGTGGTTGTGACAAGTGACAGATATTAGCCGTTCAGCAGTTTTCTAGCAACATTTATTATTTGATGACTTTTAATTAGCTTTGCTGTTTCCATTAAACGCAGCTAATATCTCCTGAAAAAATTAGATGACTTCGCATCAATTTTTACACAGATTTTTCTCTGTGTTTAGCCAGGATTTTGGCATTTAATAAGTTTTAGGCAAGCAAAACTAAAGTAATGCTTGTGAAAAAAAGTTAGTTTACCTTCTAGTAGTCGCTCGGCCATATAGTAAAAAGCGGTTGTACCATCTAGCTTCCATAGTTTTAAAAATGCTCAAAAGGAGCCTTTAATTCTAATTACAGGCTTATAATTATAATTATTAAGAATTACTAAATTACTAAAAATACAGTATTGCAGTATAAGATGCAGATTTTAGAAAATATATGGAAATAAAATAATTAACACAAGATAGAAAGGAACAAAAACTGCTTAAAATAGCTGTCAAATCACTACTGAACGCTATGATGTTTCGATTGACAGATGTAGCTGAATCATTCCTCATCAACGTTTTGAGATGATTACTTTTGATTGATTTTAGAAAAGCCGGAATGTACTTTTTTTGGGTATTTCTAACCTCACATGGTGGTTGTGAAAAGTGACAGATATTAGCAGTTCAGCAGTTTTCTATCCAAACTTATTATTTGATGACTTTTGATTAGTTTTGCTGTTTTAATTAAACGCAGCCAATATCTCCCGAAAAATTTACATGACTTGGCATCAATTTTTACACAGATTTTTCCCTGTGTATAGCCAGGATTTTGGCGTTTAATAAGTTTTACGCAAGCAGAACTAAAGTAATGCTTGTGAAAAAAAGTTAGTTTACCTTCTAGTAGTCGCTCGGCCATATAGTAAAAATCGGTTGTATCCTCTACCTTCCATAGTTTGAAAAACCCTCAAAAGGAGCCATTAATTATAATTAAAGGCTTATAATTATAATTATTAAGAATTACTAAATTACTAAAAATACAGTATTGCAGTATAAGATGCAGGTTTTAGAAAATATATGGAAATAAAATAATTAACACAAGATAGAAAGGAACAAAAAACTGCTTAAAATAAGATTAATATCTGACTATGGAAATAAATTAAGTTATTATAGTACTTAACTAATAGCTTCTGCAATGAATATAAAGTAATTAAATAAGTTTTTTCATAGATGTACTTAATTCTAATTATAATTATGTACTTATCAAATAAAAACATAAAAAGCACATTTTACAACAGATGATGATTGCAGTGTAAAATGTTTGAAGTAAATAATGTAAAAATTAATTAAGATTCATTATTAAAAAAATCGTGAGATCATAGTGCATTGAATAGCCAAGCTAGGCAGTAAATTAAGAATTAACTGTTCGGAATACAAAGAAAACTTTATATATTTTTAAACTTAATTGAAGAGGGTACATTTCATAAGGGGTTAAACGACATTCGCTCGATTTTTCAGGAGGCAAAAAATTTCTATTTTTTTTGCGCGACCGAAATTTAAATTACGCATCCAAAATTCTAGTTTAAAGTATAAAATTGGTGTCCTAGTGCATTTTATATTTACACGACTTATTTTAATATCAAAAAGTTTAATTTGTTTGAAGCCAGATCAGTTTATTTCAAAAAAATATAAACCAAAAACAACATTTGAAAAAAATATTAAAAAAATAATACTTTGTAGGAACTATTTTATTCTAATACTCCTATATATGCTATTAATAAACTAAGTGCTAAAATGACAGCAGGTGATGATTCAATACCAAGTTTCTTAGTTAAGGATTGTAAAAACTGTTTTATTAAACCTTTAAAAACTATATTTAATTTATCATTGGAAACTAGTACTTTTCCCGATAAATGGAAAGTAGCTCGGGTATGTCCTGTTTTCAAGTCCGGTAATCCGTCTTTGTTAAATAACTATCGTCCAATTTCTGTTTTAAATAATTATGCTAAAGTTTTTGAAATTTGCATCTACAGTAAAATCTATCCTGTCACAAAACACCTAATTTCCGATTGTCAACATGGTTTTATGGCAAACAGATCCACTGTTAGTAATTTATCTTGTTTTTCACAATTCTTGCACGAAGCTCTTGATGATTGTGGCCAGGTAGACGTAATTTTAACCGACTGAAAAAGCCTTTGATAAAATAGATCCCAAAATTATTATTAATAAATTAAATCAGTTTGGCTTTTCGCCAGCAATGAAAAAGTTTTTTTTAAGTTATTTATCTTTTCGAAAACAATATGTTAGTTATAACGGTTTTCTATCCAAATTATTTTTTGCCACATCAGGCATTCCTCAAGGTTCAAATTTAGGTCCATTACTTTTTTTGTATTTTATTAATGATATTACAGATTATATAACGTGTTTAAAATTATTGTTTGCTGACGACTTAAAACTGTTTCTCAGAATAATTGATCTCGCAGACTGTCAGTTTCTTCAAGAACAGCTAAATCAACTAGTTATTTGGTGCGTGCGAAATAAATTGTTTCTCAACATTCAAAAATGCAAAGTTATAACTTTTACTAGGAAAATACATACTTTCGATTTTAATTATGCAATTAACAATCAAAATTTAGCCAGATGTGAAAAAGTCAAAGACTTAGGCGTAGTATTTGACACAAAACTAACTTTTAATGATCACGTTGATGCTACCGTTAAGGCTTCAAATAAAATGCTAGGATTTCTAGTTAGAAGTTGTCAACAGTTTAGATCTGAGGTTTGTCTGAAATCCCTTTATTTTGCGCTTGTTAGATCAAAATTGGAGTATGCTTCCTTTATTTGGTATCCCAAAGCTGCCACTCAAAAGGAGAACGTTGAACGGGTTCAGCGTAAGTTTTTAGAATTCCTCAACTTTAAAGTTCGCGGCTCTTACCCCCCTCAGGGCATTGACGAGGAGGTTTTGCGAGTCAGATTCTCAGTCCAATCGCTTGAAAATCGAAGAATACTATCAGCTATCTCTATTTTTTACAGAATAATTCACAATCTTATTGATTGTAATTTATTGCTAGGAAAAATTGATTTTTTAGTTCCCCGACTGAATGCTAGGCAAACTGATTCTTTTTCGCTGTCAATCCCAAGAACAAATTTATTATTGAAGTCCCCAATTTATGTCATGTGTGATAATGTTAATACTTATAGTATAAATTGTGATATATTTTTTGAAAAACTCAGTTCCGTTTTAAAAAAATCAAGCGTAAATTTAGCTATTTAAGATTTAGCTTAATTTCTATTTTTAATTTTTAAAATTTAATTTTTTATATCTAAATTTATTTTTGTTACTTAATATTCTTATTTATATTTGTTATTATGAAATGAAATTGTCCTGTTATTGGATTACTCTGTTGGGCAATAAAGACTATTATTATTATTATTATTATTATTATTGCTTAGTGGATCCGCGATATGGTGGACGTTATTTCAAAAATTGAAGCTATTTTTACAAAAATTAATACTGGATTTTTTGTTGTTAGTAAAACTGATTCTGTTGTTAAAATCATAAAATTGTAAATGTCTGATCGAATATAGCGGACGTTTTTTCAAAAATTGGATATTCTATAAGATATTTATAGTGTTATATATATTACCGTATAAAAATTTGGGAGCAGAACAAACTTATATAAATATCTATTAAATGGATCTTGCTTATTATTTTTTTTTTGATAGGTTCAGTAGTAGTAGTAGATTTAGTTTTTGGAGTAAAAAACAAAATTTAGGACACCCTATTTTTCAATTTCTAGCCTCAATATTCTCATTATTTGGACCCATTTAGGTCAGATATGAGTCATACTAAAAATTTCATGAAAAAAACGCTTATCGTCAAAAATAGCCCCCGCGTCAGTGTCATTAATTTTCAAAAAAAATAAATAAAAAAAAACATTACATTTTTTGTTAAATGATCTTTTTTTGAAAAAGGAAAATTTTTGAAAAAGTTACTTTAGTCGGAATGTTCTTTCAGCTTTTTTCGATTTTTTTAAAAGTTTAACCCCCCATAACTTTTTTGTTTTTGGGGGGATTACTTTCAAAAATATTAGGGATCTCATAGAACTTGATTTTTCCTAAAAAGTCGTTCGGATTATTCGTTCTTGAGTTATCGTGTCTATAAACATCGTGACAGACGGACAGACGGACAAACGGACATTTTCAAACTTTCTTATTTTTTCATGAATCACATTTTTATCCAAGAATTTTTTGTCTAGAACATTTTTTGGCGATTTTGGGAAATTCGAAACTACCGTATAATATTATTCTAGCGCAGGCGCAATAATATAAAAATACCATATTAATTTTACATAAGAATATTATGCAATATATATTATTTAAAAAGTTATTTGGTTTTGAAATTGATACAATTTCTGTATGTAAAAATTGCGCGTTCTATGTATAATGATGACTCAGAAAGCCCACTAAAATTATACCAAAACCCTTGGAGACGTTTCTGTTCTTTCTCATTTAACTAAAAAAGCTTTGTACTATGACAAAATATAATCCATAGAGTAACGGCAATTTAATGTTTTACTTAAAAAAAAGTTACGTAATCAATTTTCTCGGGTATGTCATACCCCAACCGATTTTGACAGGAGCTGACAAGTGACGCTAAATCGAGAGCAAGCCGCAACTTGATCGCATTGCGGAGTCTACGATCTTCAGCTACTGGGAGCAAGAACTCGCATAATTACTAATTTTGATTTTATTATTGATGTTATCTGGGTTGGGATATGTCATACCCCACCAAAAAGTCCCTATAGGGACCTTATGAACGTTGTACTTTTCAACTATTCAGAATACAAAGAAAACTATATTTTTTCAAACTTAATTCTTATTCATACAGTTTCGTGTCGGTTTTTAAATAATTCTCTTTCGAATATTATGAATTCTATAATTAAATTTATCAATTATTCATCAGATCGTTTTCTCATCGAAAAAACAATTGAACGATAAATACTAAATACAACTGTATAATAGAATAATAGTTTACCATCTAGTGGATAACTCTATTTTACTAATTAAATATAATAACAATATTATTGTTTTCTTTGTTACTGATTCATTAAATAACAAGCCGTGAAGAAATGTAATGTTACGTATTCCATTATACTATTTATAGTAAATGGTATATTGCATTTTCCAAATATTAAAAAATTCAAAATTAAAAAAAAACTTTTAAAAATATTTTTTTTTTCAAAAACAAAAAAAATAAAAAAAAGCTTCCAACTAAATTTTTTCAAATTTTTTTTTACGAAAAACAAAAAATTATTTTTTTTACTTCTTTTTACGAAAAACGACAACATAAAAATAAATTTTTTTGAAAATAATAGTTTTTTCATTTTTTTTTAACTTTTACCCCCAATAACGTTTGTGTTTTTGGGGAGATTATTTTCAAAAACAATAGGGATCTTCCCGTCATACATCTGTACACTTTATCAACTTAAAATAAAAACATTAAAAACATTTAAAAAAACATTAAAATAGAGTTCTTTCTCTCAGTTTGTATGGCCTTGACTACTCAGAGGTCATCCGGCCATTTTTTGTAAGCCTCAACGAAGCCATCTTTCCAAATCACAATTTCAAAACATCCATTAACTTCAAACAAAACGATTTACAAACACATTGAATACTTTGAACTCTAGGCACATAATAGAATAGATTGTTATTATAAAGGGGATCTTTACAGTTGTTACGGCGCCAAGATGTGGTCCCTTATCGAAGGACGGACCTGAACTTTCTTGCAAGGGACCATCATGATTATACAAAATTATTAGGATTTTTTATGCCTAACAAATTTTTACGGCTCAAGGAGCGCTTCTTCATCTTTTAAACCTTAAATTAACATTAGCCTTGTCCCAAATTTACCAATTGTTATTTTGTTATTTACTCAAAAAATAAAACACCTACGTCACTGAACAAAACAAATGATAGTCAAAATAAATGAGAAGAGATGAACATCAGTTCAGCGCTAACCTTGATCTAAAAACCAAATGCACATCATATACATATATTTATTAAATCGTTTTCCTTTTTTATTTTTTCGCCAATGCATAAACATATTTGAAACTTTTTAAAAATATGTAAAAATATGTGTTATCATTTTTACAATTTTAAGATATTGCAATATTTTTCTTGTCAAAATCAAAAGACAACTTTAAAATTGAATGGAAATTTCCTGATTTACTTAGTAGCATCTTTTAAGGAAACTTTTTTAGAATATTGGCACAAATATTGAACTTTGTTTTATATAGTATTTAAATTCTATATACACGTAGAAAAATATAATTTTCCTATTTAACCCTATATTGCACCTTGTTTCCTTGTTTCAGTTTGGGAACACTGCGCATTAAGACCCCTGAACATAAATTAAGTTTAAGTAGCTCCCTAAAACAAACCAAGAGTTAATCCTGTTGATAGGAAGTCTATACATTATAAAATCATCAACAGTGAAATCTGAGTAGCTCGGTTTGGGAAGACAATGGATTTTATTCTTCTCACATTTCCATTAATAGTTCTTAATTTTATACTGTCTTAGCTTAATTTTAAAAATAGTATGCAATTTATAAAAAAAACAGTATATTTAATTTCTGTCATGATGTGTCAGAACAATAATTAATTAGTAGTAAGTTTTTGACAAATAATTTTTAGTGAAAACAAAAAGAAATTTACGAATCTGCATATTTTTTGAAAAAATAAGCCACAAAAAACCAATAGACTATTTTTGTGAATGGATTTAAATTATCTGATCAAAATCTATGTAAATAAGATAATTTCTAAGAAATAAAGTCTAATAACTTTAGAAACCGAGTAGCTCAGATTTTACTGTTAATGGTTTTGTAATGTGTAGACCTCTTACTAACAAGATTAACTCTTGGTTTGCGTTGGCATGTCACTAGAACTTAATGTATGTTTAGGATCAGCGTGCCCAGTTCCTAAATTTCTATTTATACTAGGTATAAATATTATAAAACACAACCTTGTTTTATTTTGTTAGCAAATTCCTTAGTTGAAAACTAAATTAACACACCTTTAGAAACTTTTTCTAGTCGGTTTGCTAAAATAATTTGACCAAATTAACAGTTAACATTTGAGAAACAATTAACCCACTAACTATAGTTACTTAAAATTACAATTAGATTAAACGCCAATTATTGCTGTCATCAGCACATGGAAATACTAATGCGGAACGACTTGCAGTTGTCTTACTTCTTTCATCTTTTGTTTTCTTCGCCTGCTATAAATTCAGTGTAGACTCGTGCATAATTAACTTTCATTAATTTGGGGCCAATTTTTCACCGGTTTTTTGTGTTTTTTTTTTAGCCAGAAAATTAATACTTAATTAATAACACTAGGCAACAAATCGCAACTTTTTTTTTGCCCCGATCGGAACGTAAATTTTTCTTACTAATTCGAGTGCGTAGAATCCGAATCTGACCTTAGAATAATTCCAGCACCTAAAATTTTTGAGATATAAGTTCAGGTAATAATGACGTTTTTTTTTTCAAAATCTTTAAAAAAAAGAGTAGAGTTTCGAAAATGTTAGTGTATATTAAAAAAAATACGAGGAATTCAAAAATCTATATGTCAAGAACCTACTGTCAGAGTAAGTACGCGAAAAAAAAATAAAAAGGTTAAAATGAAAGTGCAGAGTTTACTTAATTGCTCATTTGTGGCAAAACTATCAATTTTTTTAAAAAACTTTATAGAAGTTAATTTGTAGATTATAAAATTCTCTACAAAAATATTTATACAAATATTTTTTTATTTTGCTTAGTTTGTTCCTAAAAAGTAAATAAGTGAAAAAGTATAAAATTAAAATACACACTGTAAACTTTTTTCCCGAGCCCAAAAAATATATTTTTCTTATCAACTTAAAGGCACAGAATCCAAATTTGACCTTAAAAAAAATTCAGCAACTCTTATTTTTTAAATTTTAGTACTTGCAATTATGCCAATTTAAAAATAATTTATAAAACAAAATATTGTGTATTTTTGTTTTGTTTTTTTTTTAATGGTTCTACATCATAAGAATGTTACTTTATTACATAAGAACCATAATACGTAACATTTTTTTAGTTTATTTTTGACCCCCTAGTAATGATTTTTGACAATTTTTATCATGAGCTTGTCCCCTTATGCATCCTTCTTCTTACCCTCCACCCCTACTTAGTTTTGTCACATTATCCATTTTTTTTAATATTTTTTTTTTCATAATATCCCTATTTATTCTACCTATAAACTTAAAGTTTCTATGTTTTAAATTGGGTATTTTTTAACTAATATCGAGTCGCCGAATCCAAATTTGTTTTGGAATATTTTTGTCTCCCATGATTTTAGAACAAAAGAGGGATAAAATAATGATTTTTTAACATTTTTATCTTATTTTTCTCAGAAAACTTAGGTAATAGAAATATTCTGAGGCCAGATTCGGTTTCAGCGACCCAAAATTAGTTAAAAAACATATGACTCCAATCGGGGCAAGAAACCGTGTTGCCTAGTGTAATAATTATTAATAATTTATATGGCCCGTAAAATATGGGTGATGTAATCTAGATAGCCCAATATGACAGAAATATATATTTCAGGATTATTTAAATTCATTTTAGTGTATTTTTATTGTGCCTGTATCATGGCAAATTCGGTATAAAAATACTATGGAGTTATATATTACATTTGCTGCTCACATTCTACAAGCCTAGGACTGGAAATTTTATTGGAATTATAACATACCATTATTTATAAGGAAAAAAAATATACAGAGCGGTCCAAAAGTCACCCCACCCCCTCTTAACTTTTGAACGCGTTTAGGTATCGACTTCAAATTAAGAACTCTTAAATAAGACAACTTAAACTATCTTTAAGCATATATATGATACTTTTAGCTCTTAAAATGTGGGCAGGGGGCCATGGGGCGACATTTTTTTAAATGGAAAGGTGGGTCGTGTGATACATCATTTTAAAGCTTCTAAATTCTCCATTTAACTGTATATATTTTATTTTTTTTAACATTTTTTTTTTGGGTTTAAAATAGGGTTATTTTTGTCAAAATTTCTCTAAAAAATCCAAACAATTTTTTAAAAATGACTAATTTCACAATGAAAAAAAGTAAATTATACTTTTTAACTAATTTTAGTTGACATAAATAAAAATTAACAAAAAAAAAAAAATTAAAAATTTATTTTTTTAGCACAAAAAACTGAAAAATCAAAACCTTAAAAAACATGTTTAAAAAATTAAAAAATATATGGTTATATAGAGAATTTTAAAGGCTTTAAAATAATGTATCACACGACCCCCCTTTCCATTTAAAAAAATGCATGCCCCCCTGCCCACATTTTAAGAGATAAAAGTATCAAATATATGCTTAAAGATAGTTTAAGTTGTCTTATTTAAGAGTTCTAAATTTGAAATCGATATCTCAACCCGTTCAAGAAGGAAATGAACTGTATTTTTAGGAATATAGGGTAATCCAAAATCAAACCGTACTAAAATATATAATATATTATAGACTTACTTGGGCAGAATAAGTTTGGAATAGGTCGAGGTCAAATAAATGTTTTCAGTAATTACTAGCAACTTTTAAAAATTAAACTGATAATAAAACTAAATAATTTTGTATTTTTTATTTCTTATTTGTTATTTTCTGTAGATGTCTACTGGAAAATGTTCAGTTATATACTATATTTTGTCTTTTACGGTTAATTTATTTTTATTTTTTTTTCGGCATGAAATTGTATGATGTGAATAGTACAGCTACTTAAATAAAACCTAATTTTACGTACTTACATATTTATTTATTAATTATTATAATTATTTATATGTAGTATGTCGATGCGTGGTAAAATATTATTGCTGACAGTATAAACGCTACTTACCCATTTTATGTATTATTTATGCTTTAATTTTACTATACTATTATTGATAATAAGTTTATATACCAAACATTGTTCTTTATGATCTGTCTGCACGTAAATATATATTTTATGACTGACTGTGATTTGGAACAGAGCTGGACGGTGAAACAGTGAAGGAAAAAAAATTGGCACCCTAAACCAAATTAGCACCCCTCAATTTAATATCCTCACCTGTTGATGAAAAAGTCAGTTTATTGCCATTTTTCCACGGTTTTTGGCACCTTTCATTTTTTTATTAGGCATTTGCATCACTGCATCGGGCCTCATTTGCACATTTAAAATAAAAAAGAATCTAAATTTTTATTAAGAATCAATCTGTTTTTAGCAAAGAAATTCAGGTTTTGACGTTATGAATCGGAAATAGGTATTCATAATACAAGTTAAAAAATACTGTTTTTTTTAGGTGATTAGTGAGCACGGGGTGTGAGGTTGGCAACTGCAGTCGCCCCAGTTTTTGTTAATATATCATAGGTACACTGTTTTTTATTTAATTGTAATAATCTTCGTAAAAAATGAACGTTTGAGTCTTAATGTTATTAATTTCAATATCAATCAACCAATCAACATCAGTTATTTTAGCTTTCTACCTGGGCTAATAAAATTAAACTTATCGCCCAGGTTTTTTATATAAAAATTATTTTTCGACTACATAACTATTGGGTTATTATTATTAGTTTCCTCACCAGGCGCGTATATATGGGGGGGGGGGGTAGAGGGGGTATTTACCTACCCAAGAATATTTATTTTTTATATTTTTTGTTATTTTTAAATAAAAAATATAAAAATTAAAATAATAGCGGGTCTTTCTTTTTTGTTTGGGTAGGGGCGCCAAGGTGGGCGGCAAATTTTGTAGAAACGCTCAAGGGCAAAGTTTTATAGAAACGCCCAGGGACAAAGCTTTTATTTTGGACGGTATTTTTCTTTTTATTTGTTGTTTTGGTAGGGACGCCAAATTTTGTAGCTTTTTTTTCTGAGGGTGTTTTTTTTTTGTTTTGTTTTTGTATTTGGTAGGGGCGCCAAGTAGTTTTATTTTGGAAAGGAAAAACAATTAAAAAAATTAATAGCTGGGGGTCCCCCTAGGCTAGAAATCTCACTAGCCTTGGGCTCACCAGTCCGACACTAGATGCTGACTAAAAAAATCCCATAATCCTATCTACGCGCCTTTTCTTTATCGCCTCAAAGTTTAATGATCTGACCAAAAACGAATTATTGCAATAAGGTTTGCCACAAACTTTCAGCTAAATAATATTAGTTAAAGAGGTGTTAATATTTTTTGCTGGGTACTTAATGAAGTGGCCTAGATAATTTACGCTATGCCAAATTGAGGTTTATAGTTCAGACTTGCATACTAAACTGGCAGTGTGAGTTTTTTATCCATTAGGCTACTCTCAAATTATAAGCTAATGTGTACGTCCAATACCAAAAGGTTCATTTTGTCAGACGTAAATTTGTGCACTGATAAAACTGCTTTTATTTTATAATGGGAACTGACAAACCGAAAGTCAAACAGGGATTTTTAAGCAAATAAGCATTAACCTAGAACAAAATTTTTTTTTCTAAATTTGTGTAAAAATACCAGCTTTTCCAATATGAAAAAATCATTCTCCTATAAGTAATTACAAAAAAGTTATTCAAATTGTTTGTAATTGTAAAAATTACAGTATTTTTGTAAGGATATTTTGTAATGCTAAGATCGATTTTTTTTTAAATTAATAATTTCTTTTGATAAAACAATATTGCCACAAATTTCAATCTCATTGGTACATGTAAATAGGCCTAAATAATTTAATTAGCCTAAAATTAAATTGTATTAAATTGTAAGTTGGATCAATTTATAATTAGATAAATTAAACAAATGGAAATTATTAATTTTAGTTAAATAAATAAATAGGACAATAAAATATTTGGAAATAATATTATTAAGAAAAAAAAAGCTAATTGGATAAAAATTATTAATAGAAAATATTTTTATTGGTACACAAGAACATTTGGATGAAAAATTAATTTGGATATAATTATCATTAAAAATATATGATTGGAAAAATAAAGCTTTAGCAAAAATGATTATTGGAAAATCTAAAAATTGGAAAATTGACGTCTCCCTTATTTTTATCGTTTTTGTCTAAAAACATAGTGTTTTCATGGCCTTTTAAGGGCATATTCACAGGCTCGCACAACAACATAGTACATAAGAATATAAGAATGCGATGACGTGGTTGTCTTGATGTGCCGCCATGTATCTTGTAAGCAAATCATGGAATCGCATTCTCATGTTTTATGTTCTTATGCAACCATTTGGATAGGCATTAAGTTAAAACTATTTTTTTTTGCTAGTGACATAAACTTGGGGACAGATACTGTTGTTAAAATTTAGTTGTGCAGTGCACTGTATCCAGAAAAAGTCAAATAACCTTAATTAACTGAAGAAGCTTTTTCATCCTTGAAAGAGAAGCTACTTGAAAGTCAAGCTAACTATATATTTTTTTATTTTTACATTTTAAAACATTTTTAATAAAAAAGTAATCTATTATTATAAATTTTGTATTAACATTAAACTAAAAACTAAATAGATGTTGACAGTTTTCTATTTTACCTACTCTATCTACAGTAAACAAGATGGCTGAACTGAACATCATTTGGTATGGTAAACACAAATAGGTATAATCTAATACATTTTGGTTTGATGACTTAAATAGTACAGTTTTATTCATTTTTTTAATTTTTCAAACAGAAGGATAATAATTCTTATAAACGGATACTTTTTGAGTTATCATCACATGTTTTTATGGTCGTTTTGGGGTTATTTTTTGGGTTACGCATATCGTCGCTTCCCTTGCAAAAGGGCTTTTTGTGATTTATGATAATATCCTTACAAAGGCGCTCTCAAAAAATTACTAAATTGATTAATAATATTATTAATCAGGGTAGCTGCAGGTTACTGTTTTTATGCCACCCAAGGGCCTAATTGAATTTAGCAGTTTTTTCAGACAAGCCCCTTTGTAAGGAAGGCGACGATATTTGATTGTGCTTTTCTTAGTAAAATGCAGGAAAAATTATTTGTGGTAAATATGAAAAGAACTAAATAACAAAGTATTATAGTATTGTTTTCTCTATTTTAATTACCTAGATTTCAAAAAGAAATATTAGGTAGGTACATTATTTTTAAATAAGAACAGTTGCGAATAAAATAGCAAGCAGGATCCATGGGGGAGGGGGTAATTACCCCCCTCCCCCCAGAATAATATAATTGTTAAATGTTTTGGATTTTTTTTTTCTAAATACGCATTTTTATGATGGTAATCAGGGAGGTTGAAGCCTCCTTACCAGATAAAGCAGTAAGGGGCGCCAAAACGAGCTTTTTTAAAGTATATATTGCATGTTTAAGTGGACCATAGACCTTTAAATTTTCGCCTGATGCACTAGGGCTTTTTACGTTTTTATTTTTTTATTTAAGATTGTAAAACTTAAGCGTGAAATTCGTAAAAATTTCGACTGAGGCGCTAGAGCTTTCTTGAATGTTTGTGAAATTTAGAATAATAAAACTGTTTAAAAATTAAAATAGACCATCAAGTTAGTAAAAATTTTCGCCTGTGGCACCGGGGCCTTCTACATTTATTTTTAAATTTTAAACTGTAAAAATTTCTTGCATTTTTCTGAAATTATCAGTTTAATAATTAAAAAAAAATCACCTGTGGCACTAGGGTTTTTTTACGTTTTTGTAGAACTTTTGTAGAATTCGTAAAAAAATTGCCTACGGCTCTAGAGTTTCTTGCATTTTTGTGAAATTTTAGATTTAATTAATTGTAATTTTATAGACTGCTTTAAAATTAAAATAGACCATCCAATTTATAAAAATCTTCGCCTGCGGTTCTAGGACTTATTTCCTAATTTAAGAATAATAATAATATTTATTTTTCGTATGACCTAGTGTACACGAAATAAAGAAAAATGCATGTTCACTATATATTCTCGTTAGGATATTTTTCTATCGCACGAGTACATAGTGCCTATTTGAATAAAATGACAACTATGCACACTCATTTACCCAAATGATTACACATAGCTTTCATTTTGACAAAAGTCATTTGACATTTATAAAATTTTGAAATATCAAAATTAAACACAGCTAATCCTTTAAAATAAAGAGTCTAGACTGTAGATCGAACGAAAAATGTTGTTCCCAACTCGTTTACGACAAGTCCTTAGTGCACGACGCGAAGTGAAGTCAAAAAATCATTCAAGGGCTTACTCGTTACGAAAACTACTATATTTAGTAAACTCTTACATGTTATTTACAACTAAAACAATGTAAATTAGGTACATAAACCATCAGTACTTATTAACAATAACTGTTTTTAATAGATTCTTATATCTAGTAAAATTATCCCCATTTTTTATATTTCTATGGGTAAACTGTTAAAGCTAACTAGTCCGTTGTAAAACAATGTTTTGCTATATGTTTAAGATGTAGCCTTGTCTATGTAAATGTCATTCTCTTGTCTGGTTGGGCATGTGTGGACTTCATTGCTACATTTTAATTTTTTACATAAATTGCTCAATAAATCGTTAAATTATTTTTAATTTTATATACAAGTTAAGTTTTTGGATTTTATTACCCCCCCCCCCCATGACCACTTCCTGGATCCGCCCCGGAAAAGTCCTATTTTTCCAGTCGATCTGTAATATACTATTCCTGCTCTTGTAAAAAATTCCTGCTAAAAAGCAATAGGTAGTTTATTTTCTGACGGACGTAAACAAATTATTTCGTATGCAGTAATGTGTATCAAGATCGATCGGCTAACTAAAAACCAGTTTTAATTGCTTAGGAAATATCACGATTGCCTTAACATTAAATTCTAATGGCCACTATTTTTTTCATTTCTCGTTTATATTTTAAATTTAAAAAGTCGTCAAATGCTAAATATAGATTTTATAGACTAAAATTGCATATTTGGATGGTCGTTGACAAAACAATAACATAGCCACACAAAAAGAAAAAAAAAGTCTGGTACTTTTAAGGAGACACATGTATTTCTATGTATATTGGGTCGCTGAATCCGAATATAAGTTCAAAATAGCAACTCATACGATTAAAAGTCTAAAACTAAAAAACGTTATACTCGTAATACTCGAAATAATGTTTTTTGAGGTTATCTCCAAAACTAATTGGATGAGCTGCTGTTTTGACCTCAAATACGGGTTCAGCGCCTCAAAATACAATGGTCTTCAAACAAAATCTTGTACTTTTTTTTTGTGGCTACATGTGAGGTCAGAGAAACTAAAAAAAAGGTCAAAAACTTTTTTGGGGATCATTATATTCCTATGTATTTCGCTAACCCGAATTTGAAGTCAAAACAGCACTCATCCGATTAGTTTTTGAGATTACCTCAAAAAACGTTATTTTCTTACTCAAAAATTACGTTTTTTGGAGTTATCTCGAAAACTAATCATATATGAGATAGTATTTTGACCTCAGATTCGGATTCAGCGACTCAAATACATAGGAATACATGTGTAAACATTATATTTTTTAGCTCAAATCTTGATAAAAGTTCACGGTGCGTTGGAAGGATTTTTTCGATTTTTCTTCTTTTTTTCCTTTCAGAGCCCGTTTTTGAGGAAAACGATTCATTTTAATTTATTTAAATAAGAAAAAATAGGATATATTAAAAAATAAATACTTATTTAACAGCCTATTTTACGTCAAAAAATATTATCTCCTAAGTAAGGCATTTTTAGATTATTTTGTCCATAACTACACAACGGTTTGACTCATTGCCATTTTGAATGTTGGATAATATAATATAGGTATAATGTTACTATTATTGGTAAGAAAAGTCCCAAAAAGTTACAGATATTCCAAGCTAAAGTCTTATCATTCATATTTATAAATACTTAATTTTGTTTTTAAATATTTTATTATAAACGAATTTATTTTTATAAAACTAATTTATGTTTTAATTATTTTAATTATTATACTATTCACAGCGCCTGCTCTATAATAGTATTATCCTGTAGTTTCGAATTTATAAAAAATTTCAAAAATCGTCGTAGACAAAAAATTCTTGGATATAAATTTGTTTCATAAAAAAAATTGTAAACACAATAACTCGATCGACTTGAAATCAATTTTTACGAGGGCAAGATCCCTATTGTTTTTAAAAGTAATACCCCCAAAAACAAAAAAGTTATGGGGGGTTAAACTTTTTATAAAATCGGAAAAAGCTGAAAGAAAATTCCGATGAACGTAACTTTTTCAGGAAAAATACTTTTTTTTTGAAAATATTTTTTTTTCAAAATTTTTTCGTTTTTCAACAAAAGTTAAAAAATGTTATTTCAAGGTTGAGTTGACCTAGATGAGGGGCTGTCCATAAAAGAGTTCGGAGAAAATTCCGGGATTTCAGACACCCCCCCCCCCCTGCTTGTACGATTTTTTCCAGACGCCCCCCCTCTAAAGGACGTACAAAACGCAGTAGGGTAACCTTTTTTTCAGATTTTCACGTTTATATCATTATTGACTTTGGCAAAGTGTCCGCTTCTGTTCGATTTCGATAACCCCCGGCCCCCCAACTGAGGACGTCTTTTATGGATGAAAAAGTCAGGTATTATTTTGCCGGCTTTGAGGATCACACCTTAATTGCCTAGCTCTCACTAAACATTTTTTTTTCTAGTTTTTGCTTTTTCGTTTTTTCACTATCCTAGAATTTAAGTGTTTTCAAATATTAGTTTTTCTTGTTTTCTGAAGTCATATGAATTAGATTCATGTAAGGTTATTCAATATAGAAAATAGACTACGCAAGTGCGATTTTCGTTTAAATACCCACGTATATGGCGGTTCAATAGAGTTTTGGCCGATATTTTAAGTTTTCCCCCCTCTTATTGATTTGGATAACTGAGTGTAGAGTGAAGCAGGGTCAGCGACCCAGCGCACTATGGGTCATTTTCGACCAAAAATTCAGAGAAAAAGATATTCTTTAATTGCTTTAAACAAAACTCTAGACAAAACTAGAGTATGTAGGAGGAAGAAGTAACACATATGACTAAATGTAAGTGGTTCAGCGAAAAGGCATAAAGGCAAAAGAATGTAGATTTTTGTACTTTTGCGGTTTCCAGTGCATTGTACATTTCTACTTTAATTAATGAAAAAAAAAAAATAATAATAATAAATCGATTTTTTTTGTTGCTAATATGCATTTTCGCTGAACCACTCATTTCATAGTCGCGATTGTAGATACCAGAAAGTTAAATATATATCAAGTGCATACACAGAAGGTATCGTAGATGAAATAAAAATTAAATTTAAATAAAAACTAAATTTAAGATAAATCAGGTCATACATAGATATAAATTCTTGGGCATATAAAAAATAACTAAGTATCAGCAAAGATTTGGGTAGTTACTTTCCACAAGGAAAGTCTTGGTACATTAATTCCTTATCCAAAGTTTTCGGATGAGATGCTTTTTGGTAATAATGGGAGTGGGGTAAGGGGATCAAAGGGGGTAGAAACTATTTTGTTTTACAAAAAAAAAAGATTTTCTTTTAAATAAATTTAAGTAAATACTTCAAATTTGGATTTTAGGTTCCTCTCAGATGGGATTGTTTTTAATAAAAAACTGGTGGAGGTGAGAGGGTCAAAGAGGGTTAAAATGTTTTTCTCAAAAAACATTTTTTTTAAGAAAAAACGTTTTTTGAAATAAAATTGTGATTAAAACACTTTTAATGAATATGAAGGGAAAAGTATTGTTTTGTTGGCATCAGTAGTTTTGTTATTGTGTCCAAAATTGTTTTTTTTCTTATAAACTGATATTTAAAACTGTCAAATTATTTAAATTTCGGTGACATGATACCATTTTTTCCTGCATTTTCTGCTCATCCATAAACCATAATTTTAGCATTGAACGCTGCCTAAAAGAAATGGAATTGTTGTTTTGTTGTGATTCACAACTTGTGAAGCACATAATTATTTTTACACTTAGTGGTACAAAAGAGTATAAATAAATAAATAATCGTTAAACAGCCCCTCCAAAATTTAATTTCAACAAAGAACAAATACAGAATTTGTTTGGTTGGGTGGAAGTGGTGGAGTGCATGTATGTCTTCTATCCTTTTTGGGTAGAACTTTTGTCCCTGTCTAATCTAACGGGAGAAATCGCCATTTACTCGTAAAGATAGGTTTTTGCGACATTTGCCCCACCGTGCGCGTAGTAAATGCACGTCTGAATAAATTCTGAAAGAATCGCATGACTTCCAAGTGATAAATAGGCTGCCTTTGCTTACCAATTTTACGTACAATTTATTTATCTCACACTGTTCTACTTAATTTTTATTAATTAATATTTTAATGTCATAACCTTTCAAAATTAGAAATGGCCCAACCATACCCACTTTTTTTTAATTATATTTCGAATTAATTAATTAATAGATAAACTGCTCACATTATTAAATTGTAATTTATTATTTTAATACACTATGTACAACCTACAGGGCCGGCCTCATCATTTAGGCGTCCTAAAGCAAACCTTTGTATTGGTGCCCCTAGTCCTAAAGAAGATAAAAAATCCCGAAAAAAAGTTGGGATGCTCTTAACGCTCCACATTTGGGGCACGTTATTAATGTTATATATTAATATTAATTAATTATATATAAATTAATTATAATTAATTAAAATAAATAAATATTTATTTTACATCGAATTTTAATATAATAGCTATAAGTATATTAGTAGTTTGCTTGTTTTTAACTCGTCTTGGGAAAGTTCAGGGATTATTTCAATTTGTTTGCAAATACTGCCGTCATAGCTTAAAATAACGTGTTAATGTTTTATCGAGGGGCTGACCGCGGAGAACTCTTTTGTACAAGACAAAGGAACTCAGGAGGAACTCTGAAGAACTCTGGAGGAACTCCGAGGAACTCTGAGGAACTCTGGAGGAACTCCGAGGAACTCTGAGGAACTCTGGAAGAACTCCGAGGAACTCCGAGGAACTCTTTGCAAAAAGGAACTCTTTTGTACAAATTTCAGACGCGGTCAGAAACAATTATTATTTATTCCCCATGCGGATTAACGTTTTTATTTTCAAACTAGATGAGCCGTTACAAACACCTTAGCGCCAATTTTTTTTTGAAGGGGGGCCAAGTTTGGTAGAAACACCGTCAGGGACAAAGCTTTTTTTCCTGAAGGTAATTTTGGGCAGGCGCCAATTTTTGTTTTGTAGGGGCGCCAAGTTTGATGATAGAAACCGTCAGGGACAAAGCTTTTTTTCTTGAAGGTCAATTTGGGGCGCCATTTTTCATTGTAAGGGGCGCCAAGTTTGGTAGTAACCGTCAGGGACAAAGCTTTTTAAAGTTTTTTTTTGAGAGTGCCTTATTGGCAGTAGTGCTTGCAAAGCGGTAATTTCTACAGCTTATTTGCCAAAAATACCCTTCCAGAGAGTAACTCTTAAGGAACACAGGAGGAACTCCCAAGAAACTCTGGAGAAACTCCGATGAACTTCGGAGAAACTCCGATGAACTTCGGAGAAACTCCGAGGAACTCCCAAGGAACTCCGAGGAACTCCTAAGGAACTCTGAGGAACTCTTTGCAAAAAGGAACTCTTTTGTACAAATGTCAACGCGGTCAGCCCCTCGTTTTTTATATAGTATGCTTAGAAAATTACCATTAGACAATGATGTAGATCAGTTTTGAACTCAAGTGCATAATTAATCGCATTATCTTTGACAGTTTTTGACGTTATTTTAAAATATGCCACATTCTGAGGACAAAACTCTATAAGCAAGATGACTTTAATGTCGCTAAAAAAGCAATATTCTATTAAACTGGAGTACTCAGAAGTAACAAACTGTAAACTGAAAGAAGGCCAAAAAGGAAAAACAAAGAGAACGCCTGTAGAAGAAGTGGAATGTTTAAAAATTGGAAAAAACGCGAAGAGATCAATATATAACATTCATTTAATGTATCAAAGTTATTTGATCGTCTTCAGGGTTAAAATATATATTTCGAGTATTTATTATTATATAAAACTTTAGTTTGCTTCATATTATGAAATGTATATATGTCAAACATATTGACATATTAACCTTTCTTTTTTTACTGCGATTTATTGATGCACAATGTTGTCTAATTTCGGGTTTTTATAGCCTCCTATGATAAAGACGAATACATTACTTTAAACTATGATGGTAGAATAATCCTCAAAATAGTCCAAAATAATTTGGTTATCTTTCTTTTTTACGAAATGTCAAACGAAGTGCGCCGCATGCAAAATTTTCTAGTTTGTCGTTCAAATAAAAAAGTTTGTTGATTTTTATCATTTAACGAACAGAGATCTACAATTTTCGTTATTTTTTAATCGGTATTAAACAGAAACACATAAAAATACGCAGCGGGCAAAAAATTTGCCCATTCAAATCCTTTAAAATAAAAAATTACAAATTCTTGGGGATTTTTGTTCAAATATGCATTTAAAAGAAAAAACCTACAACGTTTTCTAAGGTACAAAAATTTAAAATCTTTGAAACATACATTTTAGAAAAAATATTTTAAACATTATTTTTTATTATTTTTGTAACATGTTTTTATTTTCTACTGCAAATTTCCCACTGCACATTTAAATTTGCCACTGCACATTTTGTGTCCAGATGCAAGTTAAAATAACTCATGGGCAAAACACTTGTCGAGGGCGCTCTACCATTTTGTGGACATGTATTTTTTTTGTAATCACTCATTTGCGCAAATGGAACATTTTTTTGTAAATGTATACATAAAAAAGATATAGTGGCAAACAAAATTTAGGCTAGTGTTTTTACTTCAAAATTTTTTACTTATTATTTTACACAGCAAAAATTATTTATTTTCCAAGCGCCTGCCGGTGCCCCTCTGGGCTGGCGCCCCGACGCAAGAAATTTACCTGGCATCGTGCAAAGGCCGGCACTGATAATGTACAGTGTACAATTAATTTAATATTAAAATAGAAACAGGAAATGTAAAAAATTAACCTTATATTCACCATTTTAATCCGGTAAAATTAGTTTTTTCACCTTGTATTACCTTTTAAAACAAGAAATACCTTTAATATGTAATAATAATTATTATTTTATGATTTTATAATTTACATAACTTATATGCAATAAAGGACATGGCACAATTTATAGGGAATTTTGGCCCTCGGTGAAATTCGCTAAATTTTTTATGTGTTTTAGTTTATGCTTTTTAAAAAGGAATTAGGAATGTTTCAAGCACTTTCTATGTACAGGTTTTTTTCTATAACGAAAATAAAAAAATATTTTTGCCCCAAACTCCTCATAAAAATAAGTTTAATTAGCTTAATGATTAAGAAAAAAGCTTGATTGGTATAAGTCAAACTGATGTCTGTCAATTTTTTTATATATTATTAGTAATATAAAATTAATTTAGCATGGCTTTTAGAACCTTTTTTCAAGTAAATTACTTTGTATGCAACCGTCAAGGTGGTCAACAGCAGATGCCCCGAATGGGAGGAAATGAAAACATTTTATTTATTTTTTTATAAAAATGTCCTAATGTAATACTGTGAAAAAGAATTAAATCAAGGACACATGTCTTTTGATAAGTACAACACCATATTCTCTTATTTTAAGGCTAACATCTTAAATGAAGAGCGCGGATTTCCATTCAAAGACCCGCGCCAGTTATTAGGTTCATAAGAAATGCTAGTCCAAAAATAAGAGAATTTGGCTTAAAATATAATCGAAAGATGCATTTTCTTGATTCATTGATCCTTTTTTTTAGTGTTCATATTTTAAATTATATCGAGGGCTTCATATCAAAGGCATATCTGCTACATGTTAACACGGTTGATACAGCCCTGTTATGAAGCCCTCGGTATGATAGTTATATTGGATAATTTATTCTATGCAGAAACACAGTATTTCACTTTCAACTTAGTTTTTCTGTTCTGTTTTACTTCTTATTTTATTATTTTATTAAGTTCTGGAGTTTTAACATGGGTTCCAGTACATTATATTACAAAAACACATATTCAATTTCTTCTATGTAGAATTTTGGAAATAATTGTTTTTTTTGCCGTACAAAAAATAAGAGATACACTTTCGGCATTAAAATCGCTTATTATTTTACAAACGATTCCCTTAAAACGTATTTCTATCCTGCTTTTCTTCTTATTTCATTCTTTAGTTCAATTTTATATACGTTTTAGTACTTTTTACCAGGTTACCAAATAACTTATTTCACGTATTTCACTAATTTAGTCCTTAAGAAGTATTTCTGTTGCACTTTTCTTCATCTTATTTAATTATTCTGTCCAATTTCAATATGTATTTCATTACTTTTTTCCAATAAAGCTGACAATTTAGTCTAAAAAACTTCAAAAATACGTCAGAATATCCTTCACTGACAAGTTGTCAAACGAAACAATGCCTACTAGAAAAATATATTTATGAGGAGTATAGGGCAAAAATATTTTTTTATTTTCCTTATAGAAAAAAAACTGTACATACAAAGTGCTTGAAACGTTCCTAATTCCTTTTAAAAAAGTATAAACTAAAACATATAAAAAATTTAGCGAATTTCACCGAGGGCCAAAATTCCCTATAAATTGTGCCATGTCCTTTAAGTGCATAAATGAAAAATATTAAATTAATTTATTTAAAGAAAAATATAAAGTGGTTCAGTAACTGAACCCTGAGGAACCCTATTGAAAGTTAAAATTTAAATGCCTTAGAATAAAAAATTGCCTTTTTTTTTAAACCCTTACTCAGAATAAACAAAAATATTTACTGATATCATGATACGACTCACTAGCGGATTTAAATACGAAACTGAAAATGACTACTAGAAATTAATTAATTTAAATTAGTTTAATTTGATAAATTGATTTATTTAGAAAAATATTTAAAGTGGTTCAGTAACTGAACCTTGAGGAACCCCATTATAAATTAACCTTTAAAATGAGTTAAAATAAAAAAAAATCTTTTTTGTATTCCCTGCCTTATCAGTGAATATATTTGTTGTTTATGCAGAACCCTTTATTTCTGGATAAACAAATATACTGATATTCACTGATACGACTCCACAGGGGATTTGACTCAATATTCTTTACTAAATACAAAGCTAAAAGGAGAAAAAAGTATAACTAATATGCCATTTAAAATGAATTCGAGAACAAACTGCTATAGTTCAATCCGTAAATAAGTGAGATTGACTCATGCTTAAATCGTCTTTCCCCTTTACGTTTCGTTTACCGCAACCTCCTTACTTCAAATATGAGTTACTCTCAAGTATTTACGGATTGAACTATAGGCGGGTGCCTGACGGTTTTCAGATAAATAGGTTCCTTAATCTTAAATACGGTTTTTTTTTGTATTCAAGACTTTTTTGTACTTAGATTTATACTTATAATTTTTTTTCTGTGAAAGCTTTGCGTTTCTTATTAAAATAAAAATTATTATAAATATATCGCACCCTTGCTTCAAAAGTGATACAACTTCAAAAATCGCAAAAAACAAACTGGTAGTGTATGGGGCTACAGATTTTTAAATTGATCCAATAGATAAAACAAATACATAACATTGCGGAGGTCACAAATCTACTGGAAATTTTGGTTTAATCCACTTAACAACCCTTAAAAACACCCCCTTTGAGTTTGATTTGATTTTAATTCGTATAAATAACTGAATTATTTTGAGTTGTGTCATGGCACAACTCAAAATAATGGGTTTTTGAATTTTCGACTTTCCGAAATCTATGTTCAGTTTTGAAACAAAAACGCAGAAGCGCCATCCATCTGAGTCTCTCCTAAGCTAAGTGAACACAATTTTGACAATTTATGTAGGGTGTTGTGTCACTTTTGAAGCAAGGGTGCGATATGATTACTTAAAGGTTCCAGATAATAAAAATACATACTGATAAACGATCCTTTTCATATAATGTTTATTGCATTTATAATATGATTCCGGAAGATTTAAAGTGTTTCAGTTTCAGTAGATTTAGGGAAAAGTTAAGAAGTTGTTTATTTGTAAATATTTGTAAATGCGTTGTACATTTTGACTGAGTATTTTATAATATTATTTTATATTATTCAATATTTATTGAATTTAAAATTTATATTTATGTTATATATTCTACAGAGTTAAGGGCCACTTGCACCAATGCTGTTTTAACTTTAAACTTGGATTAAATTGACAGCTGACCAATCAGAACGCAGCATTTTTAACTGAAACTCGGTTTAGCTGAGTTAATCCCGTACCAAAATTTGGTGCAAGTGGCCCTTAGTGGAAGAACAGCTCGCTGAACTTCGCCCTTTGTCATTCTATGTCCTATAAATAAATAAAAGGATATTTAAAATGTATAAATATTTTTATTTTTTTTTCTTGACAATAAAGTCCCTTTTTTGTATTATTATTATTATTATTATTATTATTATTGTAAAACTCAGTTCGAAATGATGCTGAATATTCTTTGCTCAGTTGATTCGTAAACTGACACACTATTTAAAATGACTTCCGAAAGAAACTTAAGGTTAGTTTACTCAACCATTAACACTAAACTAATTTAAGAATTTAATCAAAGAACTTTTACCTCAAGAAGTTATTTCAGACCAATGTTTATGAAGGTGTCATCTTCTTGTTTGTTTGTTTATATAAACGTAGGCGATACTACTTCTGGTGTAAACATAAGTATTGCTAGTTTTGACCTTCTGGTGACCAGAGCGATGTTGCGTAATTTTCACTTTATCATTATGATAAATCTTTATACCTACATTAAAATTTTAAAAAACTACTATACTGCGACACTATAATTATGTTTGATAATGTAATATAATTAAATTTATTAAAATTAAACTACTAGTTCATATAAAACTCAAATAAAACTAATATTTCTTAAAATTTACAATAAAATATCTAAAGTAAGTGTTGCAACCGGCAACACTGTATTGCTTGACAAAGTTTACGACATTAGACTGTGAGTTTACACATTCTTTCTCTCTCTTTACGCGTAGTAAGTGTAAACAATAGTCACTCCCCACCAGCCCCTCACCGTAGTTGGTTCAAGCTTCAAACAAAGCATACGGTAGATTTCATCATGTTCATTCTTGAGGTAAAAGTTCTTTGAATTTAACCAATGAAATTAAATGTGTCAAATAATTCTGACATTTTATGGGTCAAATTATTAGAGTTAAGTCTTCATGACTGGGTAAACCATCTATTAATCACAATCATCAAAAAAATTCTATGTTTAAATAAAAATTTTTGGGTAATAAACTTTATAGAACAATAAAGACTTTCTTCAGCAGTTACCCAATAAAATAATTTCTTAATTAAGCTTGGTTTGATAAATTTGATGGAGTAATACCTGCAGATATAATAACAATAATTCAGCCGCGTCTATTTACACAGATACGACGTATTTACGATAGTGCTACTTGATTTGCATACAACGTGGTTATAAGAAGACGTTTTACTTGAATTATATTCATTTAAAAGGCAAGCAAATGAGGTTTTTATTGACATTATACACCTACTTAAGTATATTTATTCACATAGCGATAAAGACAATACGAGAACTTAATTGATTTTTTAGTGAACCTTTAATAGAAGTTCTATTTAATAGACATTTTATTATAGAACCTTGACAAACTTGGATAGAATCAGGCATATATGTTCTGTTTTAAATAAGGTTTTTTTGAGTTAGTTAAAATCTGTAGTTAGGCCCAGTACTTTCAAAAAATTGATACAATTTTCTTAAAAAAAAAAAATGGTTAAAACTACTTTATCTGGCCAGCTGGGCTTTCTTTTGTTTAGTTCTTGTTTGTTTATTGTTTTGGTTTGGTATGCTTCGCAAATGGAAAAACACCATAAAGTGTATCCTATAGCAGAAACAAAAAAAAAACATGAAATCTCATTTGACGTCTTCTAGGAACAGAAAATGTCATCTTAATCCCTCACATGCATAGCCCGGCAAGAATTCACTTATGAGTCAGAAGCCTTGAAAATAAACACAATACATACACACAAGTACTATGTGTGTGTATGTATCTGTATTTATTTATTTATTTATTTATTTATTTATTTATTTATTTATTTATTTATTTATTTATTTATTCATTCATTCATTCATTCATTCATTCATGTATTTATTTATTTATTTATTTATTTATTTATTTATTTATTTATTTATTTATTTATTTATTTATTTATTTATTTATTTATTTATTTATTTATTTATTTATTTATTTATTTATTTATTTAAAGTCGTTCGGGACCTTCGATCGAAGGTGTTTTATACCATACTGGACTGACAATAATACAAATAATTTAAGTGCTACATCTATTCCAAACCATTTCTTTTTTCATCACAATATTCCTTTGGTCAATGTTATACAGGGTGATCAGTAACTGCCATGCCAAAATTTAAGAGGTGATTCTACATACAAAAACACACAGCCCTGATGATGATATAATCATATCGAAAGCGCTCGGCCACTTTTATTATATATTTTATACCTAAAAATAAGCAGTTTTATTACATATACCAATATATTGTTTTACTAAGAGGAAAAGTGAAGTTTTTTTTATAGGCTGTAGAATTTACGACGACGCGAAGCGGAGTCCGGAAACTACAGACGAGTAAAAAAGCACTTTTCCTCTGAGTGAAACATACTATTTTTTCTTCAAGCATCCTATATATATTTTTTTAAATATTAATTTTTGAATTTAATTTATTCAGTAATAAAGTATATTTTTTTATTAATATAGGCCAATAAAACCCTTTCGAAATAAACTCAAACCTTCCTTAGCTCATTTTAAGTTTTTTTCGTAGGCTAAATCGTACACTTTTCGCGATTTCGATGCTAACATTTGCAATTTCGGAGAGATTTTTAGGCGAATAAACCATATATTCTTCTTCAATCATTTTTAATCAATTTCACACAAGGTTTTTGCACAGAATCTCGAGACAACCACCTGTTTACATAATAAACAAACAAGTTTGAAGTATGGCTGTCATCAAAGTCAAAGAGTGCTGTCACCAGTGGTGGTTTTGCTAACTAACTTTTTTTTACGGCGTACAACAATGAACTCATTTTTTTACTGTAAAAAAATAGATCACTTCTAACTAGTGTGTTCAGTTATAAAATATGAACATTTTAGTAGGCTTGAAGAAAAAAATAGTTATTTGTGTGCTAAGGAGAACTTCTGAATAAAGAAAAATTCTAATATCTAATAAAAATAATAAAACAATTATTGTTTTTTAACTTACGTTATTATCTATCAAGTTATTAGCGTTACATAAAATGGAAATTGAACATAAAGTTGCCTACCCTTGATAACCTTTTTGCACATGAAATGAATTCTTCCCTCTAAAAAAATTAACCGAATGGAATTTTTTGACCGATATTTTAAAAAATGATCGCACTCGCTAGGGGGTATGGGGTAAGGATTCTAGGTCACTTCTTTAAAGACCCAAGGTATAAGAGATGTCACAGAAATTGCAGACACAATTATTTTATTAAATTTATCTTTGCAAATGGCAATAGCTTTTTTTTATTCGTCTGCAACATGAAATATCATATTTATGTACAATAAAGATGCAATTGTATAAATGCACCTTATCAGTGCCGAGTTTTCGAGATGACGGCAATAACCTTTACTTATCAGTTTTGGTTTGTTTGTTCCAAAATGTCACTGAACTGCAAGCTAATTTCGCCACAGTTTTTTCGCGTCCGCGAGATATCCGACCTTTAAAGCCTTCTGTTTACACTGTCAATGGTTTTACCAGTCAGAGAGATAATTAGACCGCTTTATGCAACAGGGAACATTGTTTCAGCTTTACTAATGTTTGGATATAATTTAAAAAAATGGTATGGGTTCTAAAATGACTTTGTTGTTCGGATTATTATATATTTTTACCCCATACTCAAAAAGGGTTTCTATAAAATTCCGCCTTTTGAAGGCTACGATCTTTTATACAAATCTTCCAAACTTTTATTTATTAGGGTTTTTAAGAGATGATATTTTGTGGCGTTTCAGTTTTTGTCCAAAGCCAGAGTAGAATTTTATTGGGGGATCTTAAGCATTTGTTTTAAGTTCTAAAGTTTTACATATCTAAACTCCTTCTTGTTTTTTTTTTGGATATGGGAAAAAGGCGGCTTGAAGGGGAAAATAAATAAGAATTAATTAATCGATACACAAATAATTATTCAATGAATCCAAAAACCCAAAAAACTTTTTTTTTACCCTTAGGCCACTTCCAGCGACCATTCAGTGAGGTAAAAAAGTCACCTCGCCCCTCAACTTTTGAACGACTTAAAATGTCCGCGAGATATCCGACCTTTAAAGCCTTCTGTTTACACTGTCAATGGTTTTACCAGTCAGAGAGATAATTAGACCGCTTTATGCAACAGGGAACATTGTTTCAGCTTTACTAATGTTTGGATATAATTTAAAAAAATGGTATGGGTTCTAAAATGACTTTGTTGTTCGGATTATTATATATTTTTACCCCATACTCAAAAAGGGTTTCTATAAAATTCCGCCTTTTGAAGGCTACGATCTTTTATACAAATCTTCCAAACTTTTATTTATTAGGGTTTTTAAGAGATGATATTTTGTGGCGTTTCAGTTTTTGTCCAAAGCCAGAGTAGAATTTTATTGGGGGATCTTAAGCATTTGTTTTAAGTTCTAAAGTTTTACATATCTAAACTCCTTCTTGTTTTTTTTTTTGGATATGGGAAAAAGGCGGCTTGAAGGGGAAAATAAATAAGAATTAATTAATCGATACACAAATAATTATTCAATGAATCCAAAAACCCAAAAAACTTTTTTTTTACCCTTAGGCCACTTCCAGCGACCATTCAGTGAGGTAAAAAAGTCACCTCGCCCCTCAACTTTTGAACGACTTAAAATGTCCGCGAGATATCCGACCTTTAAAGCCTTCTGTTTACACTGTCAATGGTTTTACCAGTCAGAGAGATAATTAGACCGCTTTATGCAACAGGGAACATTGTTTCAGCTTTACTAATGTTTGCATATAATTTAAAAAAATGGTATGGGTTCTAAAATGACTTTGTTGTTCGGATTATTATAGAGAGTAGAATTTTATTGGGGGATCTTAAGCATTTGTTTTAAGTTCTAAAGTTTTACATATCTAAACTCCTTCTTGTTTTTTTTTTTTGGATATGGGAAAAAGGGGGCTTGAAGGGGAAAATAAATAAGAATTAATTAATCGATACACATATAATTATTCAATGAATCCAAAAACCCAAAAAACTTTTTTTTTACCCTTAGGCCACTTCCAGCGACCATTCAGTGAGGTAAAAAAGTCACCTCGCCCCTCAACTTTTGAACGACTTAAAATGTTTAACTCGTAAATAAGGCAACACACTATCTTTTTGTATATATTTATTTATTTATTTGATATATTCAGAATACCTATATTTATTTATTTATTTATTTGATATTTTTAGCTCTTCACACATTCATTGCTCATGCCCTTTTAACCTCCTGAGGCTATTGTGATATTTTCTTCACTGCAGTGTTACAAATTCACTATACAATGGAAATTATTTGATTTTCAAAAAAAAAGTAGAAAACAAAGTAATTTATTTTTCTTAGGATCTAGTGTACACGAAATAAAGAAAAATGCATGTTCACTATATATCCTCGTTAGGATATTTTTCTATCGCAAGAGTACATAGTGCATATTTGAATGAAATGACATCTATGTACACTTATTTATCCAAACGAGTACACATAGCTTTCATTTTGATAAAAGTCGTTTGACGTTTATAAAATTTTTAAATGTCATAGTTAAACACAGGTAATTCTTTAAAATATACATTTTTAAAGAGTTTAGACTGTAGATCGAACGAAAAATGTTGTTCGCAACTTATTTGCGACAAGTCCTTAGTGCACTCGAATGATTTTTTGACTTCGATTCGCGTCGTCCAAAAAACTTCATTCTCGTGCACTAAGGCTTACTCGTTATGAAAACTACTATTTCCTACGACCATCTATAAAAATGACAAATTTCACACGATTAGGGAATAGGAAAGTGTTATATATACGAGTGGGAAATGATATCACACTTGTGTGGAAAAGCAAAGCTATCCTAATCTGTTTTTTCAAAAGATATACCGTTTTATAAGACGTTTTTCCATTATATTTATATGTATCTGGATAGAATTACTATAATTTTAAATTATAAATCGTTTTAATTTTGATGAGTTAACAACAATTTGAATGAACAAAATGTAACTAATTCTAACTGTCAAAGTCTAATAATAACGAACAAACAATTTCTAGAAGATACCAAGCTGAACTTGAATTGATTTCTTAAGGTTGACTCATCCAGATGCAAGAACTTTAGCAAAACTGCAACTGTAGATTATTTATTTTTCTGTGAAGTACTGGTATTTTTTTAATATTAACTAAATTTTAATTATACTGACAATTTTAAATGATGATAATTTTATTTATCTTTATTTAAACAAAATAGTAGGTATTTATTTTAAATTATTATATTTTTGTTTGAGTCGTAGGAAAAATAGTGTACATAACTTGTCGAAAAGTATATTTCATGCATTCGCGACGTTTCCGCACTCGCCGCTGCGCGGATCGTGCTAAACATTCGCTCATGCGAAATAAATCACTTTCCGCACACGTTATGTAATATAATATTTTTCTTTATTCTTTTTGTTGTATTAAACTTGTTAAAATGTTAACAGGGCATTTTGTTTTAATTAAAAGGGGATCGTGTGATACAAAATTTTAAAGCTTATAAAATTATCCATTTGACCATTTTTTATACATTTTTTGGGGGTTTAAAATATTGTTGAAAATGGGTATTTTTGTCCAAATTTCTTTTAAAAATCAAAACAAATTTAAGAATTATCAGTTTTATAATACAAAAATTATACTTTTAAACTAATTTGATTTGATATAAATAAAAATTACATATATAAAAAAAATCGCAGCAATTAATTAATAAGGAAAACAAAATTGAAAAACCAAAACCTTAAAAACAATGCTTCAAACATTAAAAATATATAGTCGAATAGAAAATTTTATTTCCTTTAAAAAGGATATATCACACGATCCTTTTCAGTTAAAAAAAATCCGGTCCTATGCCATCCTACCCACATTTTAAAAGCTATAAATATGAAATATATGCCAAAAGATAGCTTTAGCCGGCTTTAGTTTTCAATTACTTCAATTTTGAAGTCGATATCTCGATTCGTGCGGAAATGCACCATTTTTTTCAGTAGTCTTGAGTTTTTTTTTTAAGGAGATTGATATCGCCAGGCCTGCAGGGTAATCTGTTATCAATAAAAACATTTTTTTTTCGGTTGGTGTTTTTAATGATTACAGATTTCCATAACGTTTTTTGCCAAAACAAATAATATACGTAAAAAAAATCGGCATAGAAAAAAAATTGTGCACTTCCGCAAAAAAACGATTACTATTTTCGGATTCAGGCGAGTCAAAATAACTAGAATATATATCTTTTCTAATTATATCAGATTTCCATATCGTTTTTTGCGAAAACAATAGAACTATAAAAAATCGCCATAGAAAAAAATGGTGCATTCTCGCAGAAAATAATTGTCATTTTTGAACTCAGGAGGGTTAGTTAGATGGTGAGTAATTTGTAAAATATCAGATTTCCTGCCAAACGAAAGTTGGGACAATGTTAGTTTAGTTTGTTAAATAACGAGATCCAATTTTTAAACGGTTTGTCATTTGTAAATTACTTGTTTTTGTTAAATGATAATTTTTAATTTATTTAAGTTTTATTGTTATTACTTTTCTATTATTAAATACTTTAGTCTTAATAGTCCTAAAACTGGTTTATTTACCTTATTTACTGTACTAAATCTTTTATAAACCTTAATTTAAATAGTAATTTTATTTCGCGCTATAAAATATGAAGCAACAAACATATTTCAGAAAAGTAATTATATAGCCTTAAGTTAGAGATTATAATATAGCAGAGAAAATTAAGTAAACAAAGTATGCTCTACAGCGGTACAAAGTCACCCCCTAACTTTTGAACGAGTTGAGATAAAAACTTTTTAACACGTAAATAAGACAATTTATACTCTTTTTGTATATGTTTTATATCACTGTAAAAAGCAAAACTGAATATTCAGATAAAGATGGATAGGTAGCTATGTAGTTATGATCCTATATAATTGTACTTTAATTTTTGTTACAACACGCAAAATTTCAAGTCCCACCATATTAAAGTACGTGACTATAAAACTATAGTAATTTTAACAAAAATTAAAGTACAATTGTATAGGATCATAAGTTCCTATCCATTTGTAACTGATATTTAGTTACTAATTTAAAGGAAGTTATATCAATTTTTTGTGCACTGTATCCCCGTATTAGCGATAGAGGTCGAGATAACCCTTTTACGGATGATTGCACCCTGGGAGTATTTTTAAAATTTATTAAAAATAACATTACCAATCAATTTAAAATACCATTTTACGTACTAGGTGTAAAAATTATTTAAATAGCTTTAATAGAAGCCAGAAGGCGATTTTTGCGGAAAGACAGACAGCAGCCAGACAGACAGATGGATGGGCGTGCCAGCGAGAGCAATATAATATAGGGTTCTTTGGAACTATTAAGAATGTAATATAATATACTTAGAAAACAGAGTTTATTTCTAAAGATTAAACTGTAGGTACTCGTATACCCTATATTATTATACTTTTTGCTTTTGAAAATTTTCGTGCAAAAATTTTAATTTTTTTGCCTATTTTTCGTTTTATGACATTTTATGTAGATAAAATCGATTTCGAGAAAAAAAATGTCGAGCGGTCGGACGGTCGGTGGGTTGGTCGATCGGTCGTCCTGTCCGGGAAATTTTGTGCTCACGATAACTTAAGAAAGCTTTAAGCTAGAGACTTGAAATTTGACATACAGGTATGTTACCAAAAGTTCTCGCTCTGGATTGTTTTAGGCGAACATTAGTTATGCGGCAAGGGGGCCCCCGGAGGCAAATGGGGAAAAATACATTTTTTAACAAAAAATAGAAAATTACTATATAGGGGTTTTCAAGGTTGCTCAAATTGAATCTGATAACAAAAATTTTCTAACTGTTCCTCCGTTGGGGTAAGTAAATATTTTTAATATTTTCGTAAAAATTGGGGTTTTTGGGGTCGACGAATCTGAATTTGATAATAAATTTTTTCTAATTTTACCCCCTGTGGCGGGGGGTGGTTTTCGATGTTCGAAAATTGGTATATTGGGTTTTTAAGGTTGCTGAAAGTGAATCTAATAATAAAGAAATTCTAACTCCACCCCCTGAGGATCGGGGGGTAGTTTTCGAGAAAATTTGTATATTTGGGGTTTTGTGGTTGCTGAAAGTGAATCTGATAATAAAAAAATCTAACTCCAGCCCCTGAGGGGCGGGGGATAGTTTTCTTGAAAATTGACATATTGGGGGTTTTCAGGTCGCTAAAACTAAATCTTAAAATATATATTTCTTGGAAATTGGTATATTGGGTTTTTAAGGTTGCTGAAAGTGCGGAGGTAAAAATGGGAAAGCTCTATTATTGGGCAGTGTATTAATTGTGATGATTAAAATTATATATAGCACGAATTAATTACATTTATATTTTAGAATTCTAAAATTAAAATTATTTTTTTCGGTGTCGCAAAATATAATATATTGCTTAATAAATTTAATTTAATATTTACGGTATGAATCATTCCAGATATTGCACTTTGTTTTAGGTAGACACACGTAGGTATACATTTGTTAATAATTATTTAAATATATTTATTGTTACTATATAAACATGCATATTTTCCAAATTTTTATCATTTTAAGATAAATGTTAAATAAAACAGCAATTAATAAACATATGGCTTGTAACGGGACCTTTTTTGGAACTGCGGATGTTTCATAAATAATTTTAATAAACAATTTTATGGGTATACAGCATGTTACTATAAATTCTAGTCTGCTATTTGACGAAATATTTCTTCACTTGTGTGAAATAGTTTTAAGAGACAGTCATCTATACTTCAGAATACAGTAACTTTTTCTGTGCCATTTGTTGTTGCGGTACTCGCTCCGCTTCTTTGTCAGTCCAACAAATTCGACAAAGATTTTCTTTACTGTTATACCAATTTATAAAAAAGGAGACCGGTGGCTCTACTATCAGGTTTTTCAAAAATCTACCAGCGTACCTTTTATTTTCGGCTTACTTCATTTATGATAAGTTGCAGTTTACTATCCCACAGACAGTTTAGTTTTAGCAAAGGTAAATCCACACAAGATGCTATAATCTCGCTTTATGAGAAAATTCTTTTTGACAAATTAAAAACTGCTGGTTTATTTTATGACTTGTCAAGGGCATTTGATACTATAAACCATAAATTGCTATTAGAAAAGCTTTATTCATGTGGAATCCGAGATGCAGCACTTAAGTGGATCAGATCATACCTACCTGGGAGATGTCAATAACGCTCCCATGTGAAACGGGAGTCCCACAATGCAGTATTTTTGGTTCTGTGCTCTTCATAAACGATATATGCTTTGACACAGAAATTTTAATAACTTTTTTTGCAGATGATACCTCGGAAATTATTTGTGCCGAACTCTATTTCTGATCTGAGTATAAAGTTAAACGAGTGTGTCAAAAAAATGTCTGATTGGTGTTATAAAAATGGTCTAATCCTTAATTCAGATAAGACCAATTTAGTTTTATTTCACCCAGTTAGAGCTCCACTTTACTGCAGCGTACTTGTAAGATCAGAAATGGGAAGCATAGAGCAAAACGACACTTTCAAGTTTCTGGGGGTCTCTGTCGACACCACTCTGTCTTGGCGATCTCACATTGATGGTCTGTTAAAAAAGCTTGCTACTAAAAGTTTTTGTGATTTACAACTGCGAAATTCTGTAAGTAGACATGCTCTATTAAGCTACTATTATGGTTGTGTTAATTCTATTTTAGCTTATGGTCTAATATGCTGGGGAAATAGTACACATGTGGAAAAGGTTTTAAATATGCAAAAACGGATTGTTCGGTTTATGTTCCATTGAACTTATAAACAGTCATGTGAGCCTATTTTTAAGGAACACCGAACAATGACTTTGTATAGTATGTATAATATATGCAAATTTTTCCACTTTTGGTGATATAGATTTAAATTACACCACTAGAAATGGAGATTTTCTGTATGTCCCTGCTTTCAACTATATGCAGGTTAAAAACGGGCCTAGCATCACTGCCATTAAGCTTTATAGCAATTTACCAATCGGTATTAAAAATATTAATAGATTCACTCAATTTAAATCTTCTGCTAAAAACTTTTTAAATCACACTCTTTCTACTCTGCCGATGAGTTTTTAAATAAGAGTACTAGTACAAGTACAAATGTGTTTTTTTTTATTTCTTTTAAATGTATGTGTAATATTTATTTATTTTAGATGTATATGTAATGTTCCTATATTATTGTAATTTATTTATTGACAATATCCAAAACATATGTCCGATGGAAATAAATATTTTTATTATTATTATTATTATTATTATTATTATTATTATTATTATTATTATTATTATTATTATTATTATTATTATCACAATTTTAAATACATAAAATACAAAAAATTGGTAAAAAAAAGGGAAGAAAATTCACTCTGTCCCTTTTTCTAAAATTAATTATTATCCAAGAATTTCCTAACAATTCGGCATGTTTGCAGAATTGCTGTTTTTTGTAGAATTGTCATTAGTAATGGATTAATGTCTAACTTTTCTAGGTGTTTTGATATGGAATTTGAAACAGCTCCCATCGCAGATATTATAATGGGTATTATGATAACTTCCTGCAGTTCCCAGATGTGCTTGATCTCAAATGCCAAATTTACGTACTTATTTATTTTTTCTGCTTCTACTTTAATTAAATTTTGAATGAGCGGACAACCAATGTCTATAATAAAGGCCTTTTTTTTTAATCTTATCAATAATGACAATATCAGGACGATTATAATCCACTAATCGATCCGTTCTTATAATTCTATCCCAATAAATAATTGTATCATTTGACTCCAAAACAGGACTGGGTTGATATTTATAAAAAGGGTCCGGATTTTCCAAAAGTTTGTATTTTATGCCCAGTTTTATATGTATAATTTTGGCGATTTGATTATGTCTACCAAGGTATTCATTATCTGATAGCATAGGATATGCTGCTATTATATGTTCTGTTGTTTCCGTAGGTTTATGGCATCTTCTGCAAGTGTCTACTATATTTTCTTTTAGGATATGTTTCCTGTAGTTTCTTGTTTTAATAACTCCATCCTGTATTGCAATTATAAATCCCACGGTTTCTGCATGTAGTTCTCCTTTTTTAAGCCATAACAGGGAGTTTTCTTTATTGACTTGCTCTTTTTCAATTAGTTTAGGATATATTCCATGTAAACTTTTATTTTTCCAGGATACTTTTAAATCTTCAGTACTTCTTATGACAGGAGCATTTAAAATATCTGTGAGGTTCAATGGTGTATAATTATTATCCAATAGGCAAACTTTTTGTACAAGAGGGTTGTCACTGTTTAAAAAGTGTTCTTTTAAAAGTTTTTCTTGGTTTCTACATAAATTTTGAATGTTTACAAGTTCTCTACCGCCTTCACTTCTTGGAAGATAAACACGCTCTATAGCAGATTTTGGATGGTGATATCTAAATTTCTTTAATAATCTTCGTGTTAGTCTATCTAGCTCATTTAGGTCTACATTGGGGTATTTCAAAATTCCGAAAGAATATGTCAATATTGGTATCGCCCATGTATTAATTGCCAAAACAAGATTTTTTGCGTTAAGACTAGTGTTTAAAATTTTGGTTAATCTGGATCTATATTTTTCCTTAAATTGGGCTTTTAATGTGGTGTGAGATATAATTCTATTTTGCGCAATACCTAAATATTTGTAAGTTTCGTCTATAGGTAAAGCACTTGTTTCATTAATATGCTCTCTTTATTATTATTATTATTATTATTATTATTATTATTATTATTATTATTATTATTATTTTTATTATTATTATTATTATTATACTTTTTTTATGGACCATGTATAATTTGGTCCTAAGTACATTTTTCGTAATGTATTGTATACAGGGTTATTCTTTTAAATAGTACACATCCCTAACTTTTGAACAAAATATAATATAAACTTCAAATTTAAAATATTTATATAATACAATAAAAAATAAAAACTATCATTTGCTATATTTTTCAATTTTTATTCTGTAAGGCGGTGCCAGGGGGACAACGGTGGACAATATTTTAAATGAAACCCTAGGTCTTGTGATACGTCATTTTAAAGAACCTAAAATTCTCTATTTAACTGTGTTACTATTTATTTTTAAATATTTTTTTAAGATTTTTTTTTGTCTTCAAAATTGTTGAAAATTTTACATGGAAATGATAAATAATTAGTCTTGATTAACTATTTTGACCTTTTTGTGTAAAATTTCCAAAATTATTTTTTTTAATATTAAAAATTTCATCAATTTTGAAGAAAAAAAATGTTCAAAAAATTTTTTTTAAAAATTTTAAGCTCTTTAAAACCACGTATCACAAGATCTGGGGTGCTATTTAAAATATTATCCCGCACTACCCCCTAGCGCCACCTTACGAAATAAAAAATAAAAAAATATGACATATGTCAGTTTTTGTTGTGCGATATACATATTCCAAATATAAAGTTATATCTCATCCCGTTCAAAAGTTACGGGGGGTGTACAATTTATAAGAACAACCCTGTATGGCATTGAAAATCTTTCAAATTTCATGGTATGTGTACCCATATATTAAAGTCATTTAAAGCAGAGGTTTCGACGTTTTTTTTTATTGTGCATTTTCTGTCTGGATGTAAGACCTTCAACGGTACTTAAAAATAAATTTTTGTTTCGACAACCTACTTTTTCTGCATATTCCGAATATAAAATTCGGCTTTTATGATTATTATTAATAATAAAAAAATAAAGTTTGCTTTGGTAATTTATTTGCATCAGACCAATTTGGTTTCTTAAGGTTAAGCTATTGTATATTGTATATCTTGAGTTTCTTCGTGATTCATATTAGTATTTGAGGAGTTAAGGGAAAAAGTTTTTTGCGAAAGGACTAACCTATTCCAAATATGGGTTTTTCTTAATCTTTAATAATTTTGGTAAAACATTGAATCACTTATTTTTAAAATAAGTCCAAACAAACTGAAAGTTAGTTTTTGCAAGATTTTATTCTTTTTTAAAAATAAGAGCATTCTGCGTATAAAGAACATTTTTCCCATGCTTCGTTTTCCTTTTTATAAAGATTTTTATTAAAAAAAAACAATGTTTGTAGAAAAGGATTTTTACATAAGGTAATATCAATGTAAAAAGTAATTATTTTTTTATTATATATTTTAAAAAAACACATATCAAATTCAAATACTGCTGTTAAAAATATTTACATGTTATGTAGATTCAATAAAAAAATCATTTATAAAATCTTTGAAAACGTATTTCATAAAAAGTTTTTTTTACTGTAAAATTTACTGTTTGTTACTATGTTGTTTTCAACTGAGAATTAACATTTAATGACAAATTTATTTTTAATAAGTTTTTTTTTTAATTAAGAATTTTATAAGAATTGAACATGGTGGTATTTTTGTTTGAGTCAGTATTTATTGTGATTTATACGTCAGTTGTCAAGCGTACTATATGACTTTTTTTTTAGTATTTTGCAATTAATAATATATTTATATTTTGTAGTGCTACAGACAACGTTATAATTTATAACATTGTCAGTAGGCGTAATCTATCGAATACCATCCAATTTTGAATTATTTGGGCGCTCGACCAGTTTAAAATTAATTATTTTTTTTTTGTATATATACCTATAAGTATATATGTACTTCAAAACCAATTTTATTTTATTTTTATATTGCTTCAGTGACTTTTTATAAAGTTTGCTTTTTAAAATTAATGCATGTTGCAGAAATTTAAATTTCTCATTTACTAAATGAGCTAGCTATATGAAACAAAAATTATTTATTTAAGCATGTAATGTGTTATATTTATTGTTTGAAAAACTTTTTTTTTTAAATAAAATCAAAATTAGTGAAAATTGTATCCAATATTCGATAAAAAATTAATAAAAGTATGATTTTCTAACGTTAATATTTTTTTAGAGGGTTGACTTGAGGAGGTGATTTTTTTTTGTAAATAGAGACCTGTAACTACTATACACTGTTAAAAATTCAAACAAAAATATTTATGTAATATTTTTTATAAAGCTTAAAAAATGCTACTTTTACAAAATTATTCAATTTGAGCTCAATTTTTCAGGGGTAACTAATTTTAAAAATCTGAAATTTTTACACGTAAGAGGTATATATGTTAGTAATTTACAAAAAAAAAATCAAGAATTGAGGCTCAAATATTGAATAATTTGATAAAAGCAGTATTAAAAAAAATACGTAAATATTTTTGTTTTGTTTAACAGTGTACAGTAATTATAGGTCCCTATTTAGAAAAAAAATGCCACCCCCTCAATTAAACCCCATAAGAAAATATTAAAATTTAAAAATCGTCATTTTATTAAATTTTATATCAAACTTCGGATACAATTTTCACCTATTTTGATTTTATTTAGAAAAAAGTCTTTCTGACAAACAGCTAGGGGCTTTAAATGAAAGAAAGTGTTTTGCATCAATATGTCGACCCATATTGTAAAATGACAGTAGGTTGCGGTTGCTTTAACATTTTACCTAATATCTTTTAAACTAACTGAATTAAAATTTTCAAATTTTGTACATGTTGTGACACATAAACAAGTGAAGCAAATGCTTGCTATCATCTCACAATGTGGTTTAACATATGATTGTATAACACAATTCAAATATATTGTTGGCTTTTGTTTTGCTTGCCATATAAATATGCAGTTTAGTTTTGCAACCCATCAAGTAAGAGTTATTTTTTTCCTTGAAATCTTCATTCTTTCGTTCAAGGCCACACCCCAATTTTATTACAAAGCCCACTTTAATTTAATTAAAATCTAAAAAGCAATCAAAACAAAAAGTAATCGGTTTTCATTTTCGTGTCGCCATCGCTTGTCTCAATCTAGACATCCTTAGACCTGGCTATAAAAAAGAATAAAAAAAGTGAACGATCCATTGCATGCGTGCATTTCATCAAAATTTCAGAGGTTTCATTCCTTTCTTATGTGTTTCAAATTTTAAAAATCCTAGAATATTAAATAAAAATAGTTAGTAGTTAGGTTTGTTTTGTTTCTCGCAAATCGCAGTTCTGAACTAGTTCGGAACCGGCGCAGTTGTAACTGGGCAGTGCTCAATCGCAGCTGCGCACGTTCCGAACCAGTTCAGAACTGAAATTTTAGAGAAACAAAACAAACCTTTGTTTCGTTTTGTATTTACTGAAAGCATGTTATATCTATTTAGCAGTAAAATTGTATCAGTGCCTCGTGGTGGTTGGTGGATGATATATGCCCTAGACCCTAAGTATAGCAAAGTCCCCTAATTTCAAATACCATTTATAATTTATCCAATATTTAATAGGCGGTATTATTTCTTGATATTTTTTATATAACTATACAACTTATTTTAACGATCCATGATTTATTATGAAAAAAATTTTATTACATTTTATTTTTTTCCAAAAAACACGGTTAAAAGAACTTTGTGCATTTAAAAAACGGTTCTTAATTTCGGAAATATCTGATTTTTTTTTCAAAGTAGATCTGGATCCCATTGCTTATGTTTCTTGTTATTCGTTTACATTTTGTTCTGCAAATAAGAGATAATTTAATCTCGAATTAATTCATTAAGCAATTTTTTACGAATAATATAGGAGCCATAATTTTCTCATTTGCAATTTAAACGATTTGTGCTGCTATTTAACAGGGATAAGCTCTAGGGTTACCATATTACAGGACGGATTTAGTTTGACTTTTGGCTTTAAATAGAAGTTCTGTTTACTTTTGTACGTCTTAGATACACTACTATCCGAAATTAGGAAACCATCCGAAATTAGGCATCTTTTCTATACAAGAATTTTAGAAATTTACTTTGAATCAACTCTAATTGTGATTTTTGTTTTTTGTAGATAGGATACCAAGTTATAGGGTCAAGAAACAAGAAAAGTTGGCACAAAATAGATATTATATTACAAATGTATGACAGTTGTTTTAGACCAAATGTTCATAATTTAATAATAATGCTCTACAAAAAAAAAATTATTTGCCGGGGAGCTTTTAGTTGCGTCTGGCACTCTAATTGTGATTTTTGTTTTTCGTAGATAGGATACCAAATTATGGGGTCAAGAGACAAGAAAAGTTGGCACAAAATAAAATCTATTTTATATTATATTATATTATATTATATTATATTATAAATGTATGACAATTTAAGTTATTTTAGACCAAATGTTCATAATTTAATAATACTGCTCTACAAAAACAAAATATTTGCCGGAGAGCTTTTAGTTGCGTCTGGCTATGTTTGATGATTTCGGAACCTTTTTCTCGATCAGCTCGTTTTTTAAAGATATATAAGTATAACGCACAGTGTTTTTTTTTGCTTATGTAGAAAAAAATATTTAAGGTCCCATTAATTTATTTTCTGTGGTGGATTGGTTCTCTATGAATAGGGCTCTAACCTAAAAAAAGCTTATTTCAAATATCTTCATTCGTTTTTTTAATAGGCTTCTAAATTAAAAAAATTACATTTTTTCCGATTTTTTCGATATATTTTAATAAAAATTTTATATAAATACTAAAGACACGACTCTAATTTTTATACGCAATACATATGTGCAATTTATAAAAATAAAGAAAGTTTTAGATTTAATCCAGTGACGAAGATTTCACCGGGGGTTATCGAAAAAAAAAACAAAAATATTGAAGTATTTTATTTATGTTTAGAAGATCAACACAATAAATTAAATTTATTATGAAAAAACAAAACAAAAACGTAAAAAAAACTTTTTCTCCTTGATTTAAAACATTAAAATAACATCAAATAAACAATAAATAATTCAAAATATCGTTGTTTTGCTTTCAATAACTCTCCGTAAAATCTCCTCTACTGGATTCAATCTAAAACTTTTTTATTTTTACAAACCTCACAGGTGTTATTGTTGCTTATAAGATTCAGAGAGATGTTTTTGGTAATTATATAAAATTTTCATAAAAATGTAGAGAAAAAATACGAAAAAAACTATTTTTTTGAATTTATAAGCCTAAAAAAACATTATATATTTAAAATCAGCTTTTTTTGAGTTAGAGCCCTATTCATAGAGAACCAATCTACCATAGAAAAGAAATTAATGGGACCTTAAATATTTTTTTCTACAACTATTGGCAAAAAAACACTGTGGGTTATATCTCAAAAAAACGAGCTGATCGAGAAAAAGGGAAGCGCATCAAACATAGCCAGACACAACTAAAAGCTCCCCGGCAAATATATATATTTTTTTTTGTAGATCAGTATTATTAAATTATTAACATTTGGTCTAAAATAACCTAAACTGTCATACATTATTAATTATTTTTTGGCTAAAACTAGAGGCAAAAAAACACTGTGCGCTATATCTCAAAAAACGAGCTGATCGAGAAAAACGGAAAAAGGTTTCAAAATCAGCGCATCAAATATAGCCAGACGCAACTAAAATGGTGTCAGCAAATTTTTGAGTGTTATGCAGTGTAATAGGTTTCTCAAAACAAAAAAAGAAAAAAACAGGAAAAGTTCGAAGATACTCTAAATTGAATATATATATAAAAAGCTCTAACGCCACTTTTTTACCCTCAAAAAACGAAAAACATAATTTTTAAAAAATAGGGGAGAGTGGGGTAATACGAACCATGAGGTTATGTTGATCCACTTTCCCCTGACCCTGTCCGCTTTTATGCTCTCTTCCAATAAATATTAACAAATTTCTAGCGAAAATATGTGTTTTGTCCCTTTAAACCAGTCTCCCCAAACCAATTTGGCCCGAATATTAAAATTTAAAAATGTCAGTAAGTAAAACTTTTAAAAGCTTAAGCTTTAGTTTCCAGGTTCATAAAAACCTTTAATAGTTATTTCAAAAAGTATAAAAATAGCGTTATTACAGTTTTTTGACCAAGTTACACACTGACCGCAATAACGGAACTATTTGGGAATACTGGACATTAAGACCCCGGAATTCATTAATAATTATTATAATTATAATTATTATCAACAGATACTCCCATTTGAAGACAAATGTTCCCAGGTAGGAATTTCTGTTAATAGAAGGCAGTATCTAATGTTGCCGGTAAATATTTAAACAGTTGATCATGTCACGCATTTTTGAGATTAGCTGGAGTTGAATTTTTGTTAGTGTGTTGCTTTTGACTTCTAAAAAATTCTAAAAATTGTTTTGTTGATTACCATGTATAATTTTTGAGCAAATAGATATTAGTATTTCTTAGTTTTGTATTCGTTTTTGTTCTTTATGTTCATAACTTTTCCGGATAGGATTGAAAAAAAAATACACTGCCCAGTAAAAGAGCTTTCCCATTTTTCACCTCCGCCCGTAAAATGGATTTTTTAGTATCAGATTCACTTTCAGCAAACCTTAATATACCAATTTTTACGAAAACTACCCTCTGCCCCTTTGGGGGTAAAGTTAGATTTTTTTTATAATCAGATTCACTTTCAACAACCTTAAAAACCCCAACAGTTTTCACGAAAACTACCCCCCACTCCTCAGGGGGTGGATTTAGAAAAATTTTATTATCAAATTCACTTTCAGCAACCTCAAAAACCCCAATACACCAGTTTTCACGAAAACTACCCCCACCCCTCAGGGCGTGAAATTGGAAAAAAATTATTATCAGATTCATATTCGTCGACCCCAAAAACCCCTATATACCAATTTTGAAGAAAATATTAAGAATATTGAAAAATATTTACCCCTTCACCCCCTCAGGGTGGAATTAGAAAAGTTTTTTTTATCAGATTCAATTTCAGCAACCTTGAAAAACCATATATCGACACTCCCAAGCAACAAGGTTGTAACTCAAGTTAGACCCATTTTGAGTTATACTCATAGGTAAACGCCTTGAAAAAAGACACACATGGTGGTACTACTCAGGTTTCTCCACAGTCCACTTTAAGCAAAAGTTTACTTAAAATCACTAAAGTAAGAAATTCTAAACTTGAATATTATCAGAAACAAACAGTAAATAAACAATAAATACTTAAACAGTTAAATAGAGAATTTTATAAGCTTTCAAATGATGTACCACATGACTTCCTTTTCCACTTCAATCATTTACCCACCCTTAAATAACAAAAAAAATATTTTAGAAATTTAGCTGTCGTGAAAAATGACAATATATGAGTTACGGCTTTGTTGCTTGGGGGTATCGATATAGCAATTTTCAAATTTTTCTAAAAAAATTATTTTTCCCCCTTGCCGCACCCCAATGTTTACCAAAAACAATTCCGTGTGAAAACTTTTGGTAATATACCTTTATGCCAAATTTCAAGGCTTTAGCTTAAAGCGTTCTTAAGTTATCGTGCCCACAAGATTTCTCGGACAGACCGACCGAGCTACAATTTTTTTTTAAAAGTCCAAACGTCATAAAACGCAAAAACACACAAATTTTGAAAATTTTTCCACAAATACAAGGCTTTCCGAAATTTTGAAAATTTTCAAAATGGGAAAACAATATATAAAATTTTTTGAAATTAAAGAAAAAAGTTGACAATATATTTAATGAATTATGCAAGTCAAAAGACGTATTATAATTTTTTTTCGTTGCAAAATAAAATTATGTTCAATATAGGGTTAACCCGTCATGGATGAATATTGGGTTAACCCATCATGCATGAATATCTACATGAATGCAATACTTTTACATCCTAAAGTTGGTGCCAAAGTAATAAATAAAAGAATAAAAATAAAAAATACAAAACACGTCTTCACTTTTTAACTGGTCGAATATTTTCGTCCGTCTGGCGGTTGGCCATGATATTGTCATGGCCAGACGTGATTTTTATGAACTCTGATGTCGGCATTTTGGCAGCGAACGAAAATTTCCTTGCTCTTAAGATAATAATAAAATTATTACATTTATAACTCTTTCTTAATTTCTTAAAACAAAAAAGATGCCAGTTTTTTAATAATAAGTACTTTTTATTTGGAACTTCTAAACTGGAAGTATTTTATAAGAAAAATACGCCAGCTTTGACCTAAAATCTATAAAAATATGCGAACAGCAGTTCTTCAATACACGAAAAAAAAAACTCTATTTGCCCCAACTAGAAACATAGTAAAATATGTTAAAAATATTTCACTTTTTTATTGTTACTATTTATACAATACACTTACACACAAACTGCGCTCCAAAATGAAATAAACGAACGTTTTTTTTTCAATTATATAAAAAAAATATAAAAATGTTTCATTAAATAACATTTAAAAATTTTCTTTTATATGTAAATCCAATAATATTTATACATAAATATGTAATAATTATAAAAAAATTTAAAATTACATCATATTTTTATTCCTACTTACTAGGTTGTTAGTGCCTATTTCCCACCCGTTGCCTATGACAACGGTTGGGAAGTGACCATCAGCTGATTTTACATATCTGCTGTTAGAAAATTAGTAAACGTCAAAAACATAACCTCAAATTGAAAAACTAATTTTAAGATAATTTTTGCTTTTTTTTATGTTTAGGTGCTAGGTCGTAGAAAAAATAGTAAACGCACATTAATGCAAACTATTTCAGTGCACATCTCGTGCACTAAAAACTAGGTTCGCGTACTCGGTGAGTAATATACTATAAAAAGTTTCGGCTTCGGTCTTGGCCGAAACTTTTTATAGTATATTACTCACCGAGTACGCGAACCTAGTATTTAGTGCACGAGTATATTATAGTTATCATGATTAAAACCTAACCTACAGTTTCGGCCAAAAAAGCAGTTTCGGTCAGTCAGTAGTTGCTATAATATGCCAATATATTGTAGAAAATTCTGGTTGTACTAACCAGAAAAATGGCATGTTTTACTATTTTGTGGTTGAGGCAACTAGTTTTTCCGTGCACCTAATAGTTTTTGGCTAAGAATATTTTTGGTAAACTTGGCAGTGAGCTCAAGTAGGAAAATTTTATCTTCTTAGACAATAACAAGTCTTAGCCTAGAATACTTAGGTATCGTCAATAAATACTAGATAAGAATTATTATTATCATAATAATAATTATATCTAACTTAAAAAATTTAAAAACAAAATAATATTATTAAAACAAGTTAAAAAGAAAAAAATAAGTATATTTGGATTTATATAAACCAAAAGCGACGAAATTTCCCTTTTAGGGCCACTTGCACCAACTTTTGGGCTGGGATTATCTTAACTAAACCAAGTTTAAGTTGAAAATGCTGCATTTTGATAGGTCGGCCGTCAATTTAATCGAAGTCTAAAGTTAAACCATCGTTGGTGCAAGTGGCCCTCAAATATATGTTTAAATTTCTACACATTAAGTACATAGTGTGGTACATAAGTGCCTATTCACAGGCTCGTATAAGAACATAAAACATAAAAATGCGATGCCGTGATTGGCTTGATGTGCCGCCATTTATATTGTAAGCCAATCACGGCATCGCATTCTTACGTTTTATGTTCTTATGCAAGCTTCTGGATAGGCCTTAAGTTTTGATAGAACCATAACATTTACGATTACAATTTAAAGCTTTTATTTTAATTCCCACTTTTCCGTATATTTTAACATTTTTTTTAATATTTTTTTAGTTTTATTAAAATAATGTAATGATGTATTTTCATTTTTAAATGTCAAAAGCATTTAGTCCAAAATTAATATATAAACAAAATTGTAAAATTAAGTATATTAAACTAAATTTTTAACCAACTAAACTTTAGTTTTGTATGGATTAACAGAAAGGCTATTAACTAATATTATTTTTTTATTGCCTTTTAGTTATTAAAAAGCGAATTTTTATAGCATGTATTTTCATTAAAAAAATTAGCCTTTTATTTCTCTGGACATATATTTTTCTCTATATACAGATAAGATGGTTTTTATCGGAATTCTGTAAATTAATTTGCAATATTATTAGGTTTTTATCAGACACTCATATGATCATATTTATGTTTTTTATAAAAGACACAAACACTCGAATTAAAGATATAAAAGAATTTAAGACGTTTTGTTAACTGACTGTTAAACTCATATACACAAAAGGACGACAAAAAGATTGTGTCAATTTCTTATGCCTACCTAGTATTGTCCCCAGATATTAAATTGTCAACTAATATTAGTTTTTATTGGCCTCTATTTTTTAAAAGCGAAATTTTTAATATCACTTACTTTCATTTATAAAAATTAGCCTTGGGTAAAATTATTATTTATTTGATCTATTAAACTACACATATTTTCTTTTGTAATTGTTTTTATCGGGATTCTCTAAATTAATTTTGAAAATTATTAACTTTATATCAGACACACTCATTTATGTATTTTTCAAAAAATACACAAACAGAAAACAAAAGCCTATCAAATTCAATGGCCGTTATGGCGATCGGTTTTTTTCCTTTTTACCTTCATTGGAAACATTTCAATTATGGAAATAGGGTATGTACACGAAAACTTGCCCCGTATTAAAGAAAAAAGTATGGAAGTTGATAATACTCACCTGGAAAAAAGTTAGGTATATTCGTAAATTATGAAATTAAATTACATGTTAAAAAAGGGACTGATTATTTGCCTTCCTAAGCTGAAAGGTCCTATCTTCAACCTATGTAGATAGGACCTTTCAGCTTAGCACTGCAGTATTGTACTCCACTGTATACTCTTTTGCATAAAAAGTGCTCAAACCACCGAAGCTTTTTGTGTAAAATATGGTAAAGTGCAGTGGTGCTGGTGGGCAGCAGCCTCCCCCCCAAGCCCTCAATGTTTTTAAAATTACTTTTTAACTATTTTGCTTGTTAGCTTTTCAAAAAATTTCGCCTGCGGTGGTAATATCTCGATTTTTGCTAATAAATTTTATAAAATAATATCATCAAACTGGAAAATGTGAAGCATCAACATTTCTAAATATTTTTGCCTGCGGTGTGAAATATGATCAGTTGTATTTTAAGAGATTTTTACCTACTCATCTTTACAAAATAATTTGCTTATCCGGAAAAACTATAAAATCTTTCATGATAAGCAATATGTGATATTACAATTTTAATAAATAGATTTTTTAAAATTATTTACATGTCAAATTTTGAGGTGTCTGGGAAATGCAAAAACTTAAGATTTCTAAAAATAACTTGTGTTTTAAGAGGTTTCACCTACTTATTTGAAAATTTATAAAAATAATTTGCTTTTCGAATTCTTAGAAATTGTTTGTCCTGAAGACTGTAAACTGTAAAAAATTTCTTCTACGGCACTAAACTTGGTTACCAATGACGCGATATTACAATTTTAATTAATAGATTTATAAGATTATTTACATTTTAAATTCGGAGGTGTAAGAATGTTAATATTTCTAAAAATTTTTTTTAGGTTCAATCAAAAACAAAAAAATTGTATGTCACTGGCCCACCCGTAACTGTGGATGTGCCCATTATGGAAACAGTGACTTTTAGATTTTAATTTTCATAAAATACCAAGGGCGATTGTAGTTTAATTCAATTTTGTCAATGTGTTTGAAAATATTTGTTTATGTCAGCCTTTTATTAAACGTCGCATCAAATATGCAGGACAGGCTTCTGCAGAGATTCAAAATAGCATTTGCTTTTCCGTAACAAAAAAAAACACAAATAGCTCTATGTTTTTAAACAAAAGTTTATATATCAGTTTATAAGTTTTTATTAAGGAAGTTTAAAGACAATTATCACTATAGAAGAAATTACTAAAATGCGACTTTAGACAACGTTACAATGTAACTAATATTGCGCCAATGTAAAAGTCAAGTGGATATTTGACTATCAAAAATTCTAGAGCAAATTTCCAGCTCCAGCTAGCTAGCGCATATTCGAGCTATGTTGGCGCATATTAGCGCTTGAGGTCAATATCTCAATTCGTTCTTGTTTTTTCAAAATTATTGACGCTGAAATGTCTAATTTAGATTGGCCCCTAAACATTACGTCATTTCGTCTAAGATTTTCGGCCATACAATTAGATTTTACGGGCTCGTCCCCAAAAGTTAAATAATTCAGTTACACGGTACAACAGAAAATAAAAATTCTGGCATCAGATAAATTTAAAATTAAAATTTAAAAAGTCAATTTTGGGTCTTAGATTTCGAATCTGTAATCAGATTTTTCGGGTCAAGTCAGAAAATTTTTCTACATGAACTTAAATTTGCAAATTCATTCTAGTTTAAAGTTTTATTTTTTGTATGTTTCCTGAAGTATTTTTATAATTTTTGGGTAATTTAATACGGAATATACCAAAATGTAAAAAAAATTAAACCGGTTTTAAAGACATGTCATAGTTATTTGACATATTTCCACCATAAATCGAAAACGGTTTAAGCCTAAACTTGGTATCAAAACGTGTTTGCAAACTCTTATATTTGTTAATATTTCAATACAAATGTATAGGTATAATCTAAATAAAACTGAGGAACGTTATTTGCCTACTGTACTGGGTTACATTTGAGTCTTGTTTAAGGGCCCAGCAATATTCTGCCAACAAACGCGTTCCTGTCTTTTGTTTTTATACCTTATAAATTTACCTAAAAAACTTGGTTAATGCCACAAACGCTGGCTCCAATGTCAGATTTTTAGGGAAAAAACACTCATTAAATAGTATAAGTTAACAACTTTAGGTGCATATAGAAAAAAATCCTGATGTGACCCTAAAAAACTGATAACAGATTTGAAATCTACCACCCAAAATTGCTAGAATTTTATTTTCTGTTGTACTGTGTTTTACTTCTGATTTAGCATGTAAATTTACACATTTTTTTACAGTGTAACAGTAATGGAATTTGACATTTAAAAAGTGTAAATTCAAGGTTTTAAAAGTTACCAACATTTTGCTATGTTTTATGTTCTTATGCAAGCTTCTGGATAGGGCTTAAATCTATCTACTATTTATCTTAACAGAGCAAACAAATACTCTACTTACTTATTTACTACAGTAACTCTCAGTATAACCAACACATTCCACTGTGGGCTGAGGAAAGAAAAGGTGGACCTAAATCTAAATTTTTGCATACTTCTTGCCTCACCATTAATAAGGTCTCGGAAAAGTACCATTTTCCGGTAGACCTGTATGTATACTATTTTATTCGCAACTGTTTTTATTTAAAGATAAAGTACTAATTTTTTTGAAACCTACATGTTTGAATTCAAATGAACAAAATAATACTATAATACTTAGTTTTTTAGTTCTTTTCATATTTACCACAAATATTTTTCCCTGCATTTCCAAACTGAAGTTTTACATACACGTAACCCAAAAAAACAACAACATTATCCTTTTCAGTCCCAAAAGTAAAAAACATTGACTAAAATTGTACATTTAGGGTTTTTAAACAAAATGTATTAGATTATATTCGTGTTTATCAAAGTACTTTGGTTTTTGTCATGACAACAGCAGTTCAGCCATTTTGATATTTTAATCGGTGGCGCCATCTAGCGGAAATTAATAATTTATAATGTAGACCACTAATAATTACTTTACTGTTCCCTATTTTTCAGTGCAGGTGAGGTCCAGGCTTGAAAATAATGGGAAAAGAAATCACGTACTTTCCAAACTTTATTAATACATGTAATGTATGTATCACATACAACCTGTTTCAGAACTCGAGTACAGAAATTTGAGGGTAATATGAAAAAAATGTCAAAAAAATCCATCTTCGTTTAATTCAAAAATAAGAACGCTTTAAGTGGACCAATACTGTTGCTGATGTTAAATTACCTTTGAAAGTTGAATTTGTATGTATGGAAGCAAATTCAATTATTGCAGGTACATATTCTGTAGGTTGACATGTTGATTAATGTGACATAAATATTTATTAATGTCAAAAGACCACCGCCGGATGAAGTGACCCTACAAAAATAGAATATTTGAGAGCCTCTATCGGTTTTGTCAAAATATAATAACCTAAAAAGATTCTAAAGTTGAAATTCTCAAACAATGCACGCGTCAATAATTAAAATGCTACCATAGTTACTAATAAGTAGGGAAAAACTAATTTGTAGGTAATTTAACATCAGCAACAGGATTGGTCAGATTAAATAGCTTCCTTTTTAATTAGTATTGAAGATGAATTTTTTTTTGAATTTTTTTTCATAATTTCCAGAGGGTTTTTAATATAAGCTCAAATTTCTGTACGCGAGTTCTGGAACAGGCTGTATACAGTTGGGAATAAAAGTTATTTACTGTTTGATACTTAATCCAGGGTTGCAATCATTTTTTTACATATTTTTTATCCATTAATACGCACCTGTACAAAAAAAATAATCCATTTATTTCTTGTGACATTCATTGGAAATTCATTTCGTATTTTATATATATTTTAAATAATTATAATTTAAAATTATTGTTTAATTTATTTCATAATGCATAAAATAAAATCAAATAAATGTAAATTAATTGTAATTTATCAATTTTATGTGTAGAATTTGTTTTAACAGGGTGTTTTTTGTTATACCAAACACACAAAAAACAATTCTGTCAACAATATTTCAATTTCATGCGATTTATTGTTAAAAATATTTGAAAATTATCAACAAACAATATTTTTGCTAATTAATTCTTTATTTTTATTTGTTTTTTGTTTTAAAATTTATTTATTTTAATAAAATAATTATACATACCTATTCTAAATCACTCACTCACTCACAAAGAAAGCCCAATAAACAAATGGTATACATTTTCAAAAGACAAATAAAACAAATTTAGAAACGGAGAGGTTTATCCTTAACTAGTTCTTAAAAGTTATATTTTAGTATAAAATAATTTGTCGTTTAAAATTACGTAGAATCTTTTTATGCAAGAAGAATTAGTCAAGGATTAAAGTAAAATTACTAAGGATTCTAGGTTTCAAGGATCTTCCTATACATCTACTTAAATTGTTATAACTATCCAACCAAATTTTAATAGGTTTAGTAACAGATATTTTTAAGTTATTATAAATTACAGACTAGAAAAGATATAAGCAAACAGTTCCAGGACCTTATCCAAACAAATTCACACTAAGTAGTAACACTCTTCGTACTTCACAAAGAGTCTATTCTTATATATTCAGTTAGTTAGTTTTCTTTTTTATCGATCGGTTCAATTATTTTATTTTACTTTATTTTATTATGTGTGTTTTACTGCATTCTACAGTAGGAAAAGTTTGAACAAAATGAAACTAATCACAAAAACGGATTATGTCAATTGTCAAAATAAAGCCAAGAGAAGAAGAAGACTAGCGATATTTTAATAATCAAATGTTTTGGTTAATTACTGAAAATCCTAACTAAGTCCTATCTATGTTGAAAATATATTTCAGGACTGCAGGGGTGACCGGGGCTAATAGGGTCTTCTTCGATTTTTGGTTTTAATTATTTTTAAAAACTAGAAGTTCTAATTATAATATAAATGCTATTTATTTATTTTTTAGTCTACTTAAACAGGAGAAAAAAAAATTATAAAATTTGAATTATTTTTTCCCGCTCCACTGAAAACGTCACAGACAGAGTTTGCGCAGTTCAAGTCAGTTTTGATTTTGTATGTTGGCTACTCTGATTGTTATTAAATAGATGTGACGTTGATGTGAGGTTATATTTTCCTATTTTTCGGTTTTATTCAGTTTAAGTTTTATTTGGTGTGTATTTACTGGACTTTTTATATTTCAAGTGTATTTTAAAAAGGTAAGCACAAAAAGTCTTTTGCGAAACACTAAAAGGTTTGAGCCCTTAATATTTGCACCTAAGATTTTTTTACCATATAGAAATTTTTTGGTTTAAATTTCATATCTGTGTCAAAGCATTCTTGAAATATAGTTTATTTTCAAATGACTTGCAGATTTACAGGGACATACTTTAAGTATTACATAATATATTTCAAGAACAATGTTTAGTTTTTATTTATAAAACCAAATTATATACTCGTGTTTAACTTTTAGGCATGGATTTCAAAAACTATTTTTTTTCCAAGTTGCAAAAATTCATCAAAAAACTGCAAAGAAGTTTTTTTACTGTACCAAAACCAGAGGCTGTACAAAAATCATAGTTATCTGTTTTTCAAGAACCAGGGGCACCAAAGAAATCTATAGGTGGATATTTCTGCTGTGAGGACCATCTTGAAGTAAGTTTAAAATTATATACAAGGTGTATGGTACACGAGATGGTACATGGATAGAAAAAATTTAAGGGGTGATAGATCAGCTCATTTTGAGTCTATTAGACCAATATACCCTTATACAAAGTCTTAACGTTTTTTAGATATCAGCCTTTTTAGATATTTTTGCAAAATACTTTATTTTTTTTCCTGTACGTATGTATTATTTTTACACTTTGATAAAACATTACAAAAAGAAATGCCAAAGTATAAAAAATATGTAGGCCAATTTATGAGTTAAAATACAGTGGTTCAAACTTATTTTTCTATACTACGCACTAGTTCAAGGGAATGAGAAAGTTATACACACTTCTTTGTTTTGAAGAAAGAGACTCTCAGGCTGAGACTAGAGCATGCAAATCCCGGGATCAGCGAAAATTTGCTGGTCCTGGGACTGAAAATACATAAAAAAATGTGTACTTTTTTTTTATTTTTGGCTTTATCATAACAAAAGGAATAAGCATCTAATAGATGATATTATCAGGGGTAATATCATAAGTGATACTAGGTTAGGTATTGGGGAACGTTCAAGTATTACGTAACGCTCCTAGGGGGGGGGGGGTCATTTTGAAGTGTTATGCCCATGTTAATGGTATTGAAAAATAGCGTTACAGGGGGGTGGGGGTCCAAAATGATCAAAATTTGCGTTTCGTAATACTTGAACGTTCCCTTGGTGGTTTTTAGATAAATTTTACGAATATTAATCCCCTATTAATGCAACAACTGCTTTAGCAGGAGTTGAATTTTCCAAAAATTGGGATTAATATGAGTAAAATTTGAAAAAAAAAAGCACAGGTACTTAACCTAGTATCACGAATTGATATTTAGGAGTTGAATTTACCAAAAATTGGGATTAATATGAGTAAAATTTGAAAAAAAAGCACCGGTAACTAACCTAGTATCATGAATTTATATTTAGGGAGAGAATATAATTTATATTTAATATACATACCTCTTAATTATAACTCAAGAAAGCTTTGGACTAAAAATTTCAAATTTAGACCATAGGTTGATTATCTAAAGTTCTAAAAAAGTTCTAGGCTGGGATTGTTTTTGGTAAAAATCGGATTGGGATAAGGGGTTAAAACGGGGTAAAAACAATTATTTGAAAAACATTTTTTTTTTCAATTTATTTTTCGTTTTACAAAACAAGAAACTTTTTTTTTTCGTTTTTGATTTTAATGAAACTAGGCCTATAGGGAAAAGTATTATTTTATTGTCAGCAGTATTTTTTGTTATAATAAAGCCAATAAAAACAAAAAAGTGAATTTTTTTTGTTTGTAATGCAAACTTTATTCCAGAAATACAATAAACTGAATAACCAACTTAAGAATACATTAAGATAAAACCTTGAAATTTGGAGGGTTATCTATCACTTATAAATATTTTTGTACTTATTTTGTTGCAGATGATCAGGTCAGGGAAAAGTCTGGAAATTTTGTGAAATACTTTCTGAAATTTTACAAATTTGGTCAGGGAAAAGTCAGCGAATTTGGATTTTAAATTTCAGTGCCAATCCTGCAGGGAACATGTACTAGCACTATTATTTAAAGTTGTAATTAAAAATGAGAAAGGCACTTGTATTTTTTCCAGTTATCATGTGTTAAGTTTATTTATTTATTTGTACAATCATTGTATTATATAATAAATTATGTCTACATTAAATCCCAAGATAAGTAATTTTCATATACATAATATAATATACATACATATACATATTTTTATATACATAATATACATTTATATTTAAATAAATTTTTGTTTTTCAATACTTTTTTTAAATTTTATTACCCCACCCTAACTCTTTTTTTTTTGTGGATTTGAGGAAAACTATGTTGTGTTATGGTCTCATCTAAATTTCTGTCCCTAAAGTAATTTCCTATATCTTTAAAGAATGTAGAGGGTCCCCCAATTTTTAATTCAGAGGCCTTGATGTATTTCATTTTGTGGCCCACTTGTGCCAATGCTGGTTTTTCCTAGTAGCACTCAACCTCTGCAATTGCATGCTTACATCCACCTAGAACAATTAAAAATGCTTTTTACTTTTGCTATGATTATATCAAAGGCTTCATAACATGAAATGGAGACCAAAAACTGAAAGTACACCTCTACGTTATAAAGCCCTCAATATTAAGAAAGTGTTAAATCTTATTCTGAGTGGAGGGGGGGTAGTTAGCAGGAAAAAATCTGGTTGTATATCATGGCTCGGTTCTAAAAGGGCCAATGTCACTATATCCTTATTATAAGTTATACTGCAGAACTAACTTTTTCTTAGATCTATATAACCTAAAAAAGCCAACGTCAGTGCTTGTGAGATAAATGTAGATTTTAAATGACATGTGTGTTTTTAATAAACATGTCTGTTAAACTGCTAAAACAGCCAATATTTTGTTTGACTTAGTGTATCTGTTTAAAATTTTTGACATTGGCCCTTTTAGAACCAAGCCACAGATATATACTCGACTGGGGCTCCTGTTGCTTAGGGGATTGCCCTACAACAGCTGACTTTTTATAAGGTATTTAAAATAGAACCCCAGAATTCCACAGACCAAAATAACTAAAATAATTTACCTTCAGAAGCTGTACAACTTTGCAACTAAGAATGACTTCATTTTTTTCATCAATTTCTGCTGCGATCATGAACTTTGTGCTCAAGGACAACATGTCCTTTTACTGTCCAAATACTAGTGCTCTTGTCCTGATTGAGTTGCACATAACCATAACCTGGCCCTGCAAATATACAATATGTTTTAAAATATCCACATTTTTCACAAATTACTCAAAAAAATAGTTTATGCACATGAATAGAACAAAAAACTCAGTAAAACCTAAAAACTAAAATTAAAATAAAGAGTGTATACTGACCATACATTTTTAAACCGGAACTCCACACTAAAATAGTCCAATTTTTTGCGAAAAATTCTTTAACCATCACGTAATTAACGTGTAGTAAATTTTCGCTAATTGCTTTCACAAAAAAAATCCACTGAAGCCATAATTAAAGCAAAAACAAATAAAATAACTTTAAAAACAAACCGATTCCGAAATTTAACACGGAACTCTCCACTGACAGATAAAAAGTGAGGTTATGTCTACGCTAGCAGTTTAGCCACACTAAGAAATAAAATGTCGTTTCTGCGCAGTCTCTATCTGTGACGTAGAAAATAAGGCGCGACGAAAAAATTTAAACTTTAAATCGATTTTTAGAATAGTTAGCGTTATAAAAAAGGAAAATTACTTTACATTTACCTTACTATTATAAAGTACTTTGTAAATCAGTGTTCAAATATTAAAAACAAGACTTAGTGGAGAACCCTATTGTCGCACTTTTCATTCAAAGTCAGTTTTTTCCTTTATTTTTGTATTTTTTTTTTTAATTGACCGAATGGTAATTTTAGCTGCATGTTTCAGTAACATTATTTAAAGAAAAAACATGGAAAAATTTATAGGGTATTAGAGTTATGTTTTTTTTGTGAAGTCTTGAAAAGTGCGACAACGTGCCCCATCACGGGGCACGTTGTCGCGGCACTTCGAGTATATTTTTTTGAAGAAATATAAAGGCATTTATAAAAATTATAAATAACTAATAAGACATGTGCCTCCCCACAAGCTGATTGTTATCTAACTTTTTACTTTTGTGCCAAAATTTTTAACTTTATAATTAAATAATATTTTTTTGATTTTTTTTTAATTTAATATAATTTATTAAACGAATTTATTTGCTATTCGACAAAGTTTCACTTTTTTAGACAGTTTTGAATAAAAAAATGCCAAAAAGGAAATGTTATACCATGAACATATCTCCAGATCATGCGACAACTAGACTCAAACCAAATGCGACAACTAGCCCCAGTAGTCAATTTTACGTTATGTATTAAGTACTTTCTAATTAACGAATAAAAACTCCTAAATGACAATATCAACAAATAATATACACCTTAAATTATTATTATATATAAAATTCTCTTATCTTAATGCTTTAAATCAGTAACAATAAGAAAAAATATTTCCCACAAAAAAATTACTAGGCTCTTTAATTTTTACATTTTTTGGTTTATCTGGATGCTCTCTAATTTATTGCATTTAAGTTTACAAATGATAAATGGCACTGTTGTAACGCAGCGGTTAATCTTGGTTTGGCGCAGAAAAATATTTTACTTTTTAATATATAAGCACTTCGACAACTTACCCCTGCGACAACTAGCCCCGGTCACTCCTACATTACATGTAACGGATCGTCATAATCAAAAATATTTAGTTATTTTTCAGATTATTAGGCTAATTTGTGAAAATGAACAGTATAGCCGACAAATGCTATTAGATTCTGGACCCGAACTTAGTTCAGATATGTTAATTAATATAATAATATTGTAGGTATTTTAATCCATAGTAAATATTTGCAAAAAAAAATAATTAACTTTTAAAAAGTAGGTAGGTACTTATTATTGCAGTACAAAAAAATTAAATGTATGAGGGTAACTAGGTATATGTACTTACTTTCTTTGTTAAACCAGTACAGTTTGAACTTTTCCGTACTTAGGTTCGTCCATATTTTTAATTATAAACGCAGAATCACAAATGTAACCTAATTTTGTGCTCAGAATAAACATGAAAACTGTTAGTTATTTTTTTTTATTTTGACATTTGACATCTGTCATTCTCTTCATTCGGACCTCTTCCGATCCTTTCTTCGAAATGGCGAGAATGGTCAAATGTCAGCAGTAAAACGATGATTCCGTTTAAACCAGTGGCATCAGGGGCAACAGAATGATGCAGTAAAACGCACTAATTGCTACATTCTGTAAAAGCTCCAACCAATGGGAATGGGAAAGTATTTTCAAACTGATGTAATAAAACGTACCAAATGATACGTTTTACTGCATCATTCTGCAGTAGGAAAAGTTTGATCAGAATGAAACCAAGCACAAAAACGGATTATGTGAATTGTCAAAATAAGGCCAAGAAGAATAAGAAGATATTTGTTTTAATAATCAAATATTTTGGCTAATTTCTGAAAATCTTATCTTATCTATGCTGAAAATATATGTCAGGACTGCAGTACATAGTCCCTATGGTGTAAGCTAAGCCTATATGTACTTACTTTCTTTGTTGAACCAATAAAGCTTTCCGTCCTTTCCATACCTAATATCAGCAAGTTCCCCAATATTTTTAATTATAATACAGAACACACATGAAAGATTTTATTTAATGTTTGACATTTGACATCTGTGATTCTCTTCAATCGAACCTCTCCCGATGGTTTCGTCGGAATGACGTGAATGGTGAAATTTCAGCAGTAAAACGACGCGTCGCGACGATTCCGTTCGAACCAATGGCACCAGTGACAACAGAATGATACAGTAAAACACCAAAAGTTGAAATTCTACTGTCAAGTTATTTGACAACTAACCGTGCACTGATAAAACAGTTTTTTTGGTTGGATAGTGCCAATTAAATTATTTGGTTGTGACAAATAAATTTTATTTCTGTCAAATAAACTATTTTGTTCGCATTAATAAATCATTTTGAAGTTATAATATTTGTTTACATGAACTAAATATTTATTTGACTCAAATAACATTTGTTACTCACAACCAAATAATTTAATTGACCATATCCAAAAAAATCCTTTTTATAAGTGTGTTTTTACAAATTGTCTGTTTGAAATATTTTATTCTTACATTTTAGGGAGTTTTAATGCTTATCGGTAATGCCGCTCACGTGCTTCATGGGAACAGCAGGAAAAACGACTTGCTTTTGCTTTCCCATTTTTTTAACCGACTTTCAAAAAGGAGAAGGTTATCAATTCGACTTGTGACTTTGTTTTTTTTTATGTTTGTTCCCGCATAATTTTGGAACGGATGAACAGAATTTAATGAAACTTTTTGCAACTTAAAGAGGACATTCATGAGGTGGTCCCGTTTCAATTTGACGCTCGGATAATGCCGAGTAAGCCGGATATTTAAGATAAATCATTTTAACGCAGCTTCACTTAAAAACGGCTTAATTTGGTTCTACTACCAACCAAATTTTTAGAGAAATATCGGATAACTCTGATAAGCCGGATAACTTGAATACGGGGTCACTAAAATATTACGGCACACTGAAAATCTTTTAAATGCCGCTAAACTTGATTCTCTGGACCTATACTATTAAAATACCAAGAGAAAATGATAAATTTTGTGATTTTACCATAAGGCGTTATTTGATTATTACTTAACGCTTTAAGTTTAACGAGACTTTCATTAGTATTTCGTTTAAAATAAGGTTGGTTGGACTCTTGGGCGCTAAAATAAAAATATTACTTTTATTTTTTTAGAAATTTTTCTTTAAGATAATGACGTCACAATGCACTAACAACTCGTTGTGACGTAAGCAGCTTGCCTAGATAGAAGGACAACTATAATTTAGCTTAGATGACCGTGTCTCTAAAAAGTAAAAAAAACTTTTAGCAAAAAAAAAATAACCGACTTTGTCTCTAAAAAGTAAAAAATTAAAAATACTTAAGTCGGTGCCAATTTCACAGCAAACAATAAAATAATAAAAAAAATAATTGTTAGTAATTAATTTAGGGAATGGTAAAATTGGCAGCGACTTAAGTATCTTTTATTTTTTACTTTTTAGAGACACAGAAGTCGGTTTATTTTTTTTGCGAAAAGTTTTTTTTTTAATTAAACACTTTTATTTGTCAGTGTCAGTACTTGGTGTAGGGCGATCACGACAGGTTGGAAACATGATTAATTGAAAAGTGCTTACCCATTGAATTTTTTGCTTGAATATTGATCCCTGATGTCTTAAGAAAATTTTAAGACCAAATGTAAAATAATCCCCGGACGCCTTTTTAAATTAAGATGATTTTTGTGTATTTCTATCAGTAAACTGAATATTTTTTACACGCCGTTTTTGCTAGTGATTTTTCTGTATCTAATTTTATTTTAATTTTGCAGTTTTTTTTTTCAATTTGGATTTAAGAAGATAAGCAATTTTTTAAATTTTTAACTAAAATGAGTGAATAACACTGGACTTTTTACAGGTTTTATAATTTTTTAATTTAAAAACAACTTTTAACTTTTAAAAATATCTATAAATTTTTATTTTCCTTAATCACATATACAAAATATTAATAGTAACACAAAATAATACTTATTCATCAACTAGAGCGGTCCTTATTTTAAGATAAACTTTGAAGATAAAGAATTTTAATCAAACTTATTAATAACACCTATACATTTTTCCCCTATTTTATACCCATTTTTAAATAAAAAAGGAAATAAAATAGATTTTATAACAAAAATTACATTAGAGCTGTCCTTTTTTAAGGTTCATATGTTTTTTGACTTTAACATTGAGTGATACAAGAAATATAGTAGAATCGATTTAAATTAGCACTATAGGAGCAGAATTTAACTATAGCTATATTAAAATCCGTTAGTTCAGATGTTCGAAAATTATATGAAAATTAAAATCCAATGCTATAGCAATAATTTAAATTGATTTTACTATATTGCTTTTATCACATTTTGTTTAAGTCGAAAAAAAAAATAAATTGAAAATGACCGCTCTAATGTAATTTTTTTATGAATCTATTTTATTTTCTTTTTTATATAAAAATGAGCAACTAAAAGTATAAAATAGGGCAAAAATATCTAGGTGTTGTTAATAAGTTTGATTAAAATAGCTTACCTGTAAAGTTTACTAAAATAAGGACCGCTCTATAGTTGATGAATACGTATTATTTTGTGTTACTAATAACATTTTGTATAATATATTATGTGATTAAGAAAAATAAAAATTTATAAAATTTTTTAAAAGTTGTTTTTAAGTCGTTGTTAAATAAAAAAATTATAAAACCTGTAAAGTCCAGTTTTATTAAGTATTTTAGATAAAAATTAAAAAATTGACTTTAAAATTATTCGTATACCTTCTTAAATCCAAATTAAAAAAAAAAAAAACTGCAAAATTAAAACAAAATTAGATACAGGAAAATCACCAGCAAAAACGGCGTGAAAAAAATATTCAGATTTACTGATAGAAAAACACAAGAATCGACTTAATTTAAAAAGGCGTTCGGCGATTATTTTAAATTTGGGCTTTTTTTTTTAATTAAACACTTTTATTTGTCAGTGTCAGTACTTGGTGTAGGGCGATCACGACAGGTTGGAAACATGATTAATTGAAAAGTGCTTACCCATTGAATTTTTTGCTTGAATATTGATCCCTGATGTCTTAAGAAAATTTTAAGACCAAATGTAAAATAATCCCCGGACGCCTTTTTAAATTAAGATGATTTTTGTGTATTTCTATCAGTAAACTGAATATTTTTTACACGCCGTTTTTGCTAGTGATTTTTCTGTATCTAATTTTATTTTAATTTTGCAGTTTTTTTTTTCAATTTGGATTTAAGAAGATAAGCAATTTTTTAAATTTTTAACTAAAATGAGTGAATAACACTGGACTTTTTACAGGTTTTATAATTTTTTAATTTAAAAACAACTTTTAACTTTTAAAAATATCTATAAATTTTTATTTTCCTTAATCACATATACAAAATATTAATAGTAACACAAAATAATACTTATTCATCAACTAGAGCGGTCCTTATTTTAAGATAAACTTTGAAGATAAAGAATTTTAATCAAACTTATTAATAACACCTATACATTTTTCCCCTATTTTATACCCATTTTTAAATAAAAAAGGAAATAAAATAGATTTTATAACAAAAATTACATTAGAGCTGTCCTTTTTTAAGGTTCATATGTTTTTTGACTTTAACATTGAGTGATACAAGAAATATAGTAGAATCGATTTAAATTAGCACTATAGGAGCAGAATTTAACTATAGCTATATTAAAATCCGTTAGTTCAGATGTTCGAAAATTATATGAAAATTAAAATCCAATGCTATAGCAATAATTTAAATTGATTTTACTATATTGCTTTTATCACATTTTGTTTAAGTCGAAAAAAAAAATAAATTGAAAATGACCGCTCTAATGTAATTTTTTTATGAATCTATTTTATTTTCTTTTTTATATAAAAATGAGCAACTAAAAGTATAAAATAGGGCAAAAATATCTAGGTGTTGTTAATAAGTTTGATTAAAATAGCTTACCTGTAAAGTTTACTAAAATAAGGACCGCTCTATAGTTGATGAATACGTATTATTTTGTGTTACTAATAACATTTTGTATAATATATTATGTGATTAAGAAAAATAAAAATTTATAAAATTTTTTAAAAGTTGTTTTTAAGTCGTTGTTAAATAAAAAAATTATAAAACCTGTAAAGTCCAGTTTTATTAAGTATTTTAGATAAAAATTAAAAAATTGACTTTAAAATTATTCGTATACCTTCTTAAATCCAAATTAAAAAAAAAAAAAACTGCAAAATTAAAACAAAATTAGATACAGGAAAATCACCAGCAAAAACGGCGTGAAAAAAATATTCAGATTTACTGATAGAAAAACACAAGAATCGACTTAATTTAAAAAGGCGTTCGGCGATTATTTTAAATTTGGGCTTAAAATATATAATATATATACCAAAATTTATACACTTCATACCCCGGTTCTCCCTTTATTCAATGCTGTAGAGATTTCATATTTTGGCTAACTTTTTTGTATTTGGGGGATTACTTTTAAAATTGGTAGAATTGATCATTATAATAAAAGTAATCTTTCTTGAAAAAGTTAAGTTAAACGGAATTTTCTGTCAGCTTTACTCGATTTTCTTAAAACTTGTTTCCCAGTATTTTTCTTCTCCCCCCATCCTCTTATCTTTTTGGGAAGAGCTCTTTTGTATTTGGAAAATTTTACTTCAAAGTAGATGGCAAGTAAATATTTAAAATACAACAAGTAATAACAAGCACTTATTAATATTAATTAATACAATCCCATTATAATGGGATTGTATGTAAAACCAGCATTAATTTACAGTTTGGCTTGCCTCGCTGTACCCTACAATGATGGAAAATTGGTTAAAAAATATGTATTTTTAATCATCTGTCATTTTATTTGCACAGTTCAACGTCTTCAAATTAACATCAATATCTATATTATTTGCCTTATTGCAAAACTTCCTTTATTTGTGACATGCAATAGAAAAATTCGAGATAAAAAATTGCAAGATGCACTTAAAAAACAATTTTTTAAGCTTGTGTCATCTGTTACAAAATAAGGTTAATAACTTGTTTTTTATTTGTATTGTAATTAGTTTATAATCTGTAAGTATGGTTGTATTTTTATATTTTATTTTTTTATAAAATGTATGTCACAAATTATCTTTACTTTCAACAAATGTGTATTTTTATATTTGTTTTTCGCAATATTTTTTTAAATCTTCAGACTCAATAAATAATATTTTATTTTTTTGATAAAGTTATTAGGGCACTGTCTAGACTGTAAAATGAACTGAGCGCCATTAGGGATGGAAAACTCGCACCCGGTTTTTCGATCACAACCGGTTATAAAGAAAAAAAACCGGGTTTTTTGTGACCGGTATTTAAAAAAACCGGTTAACCGGTTATTGTTTTATTTTAACCGGTTTTCTAATGAAAAACTTATATTTTCAAAAAAATATAGATTTAAAATACCTATATTATCTTTCCTTTAGAAAGTTTGAACTCCAAACCACTGCCACTGTTTTTGGAATCTGATAGAATTCTATGATTTAGCAATTAAAACTACATAAAAGTCAACTCTGAGTTTTTCGCTCAGATTAGCCGTTTTCTTTAAAAAAAAAAACAAAAAAAATTATGCTTTCCATTAATTACTTACTTTAAAAATGACTGTGTGCTACGAGATTGAAAAAAAAAACAGTCGCGTAGGTACTATATTTTTTTAATTAAACCTTGGGCATTACCCCTGTGCACGCCACTGGTAAAATGCGAAAATAGTTTTTTTCTTAAAGACTTCTCTTTATGCATTAAAAATTGTCACCAAGTTCCTAATTTTTATCTTTTAGTTACTTACTAATTTTACTAATTTTTAGTTATTTAATAATTTTACTAATTTTTATCTTTTAGTTATTTAAAAAAAAACATTTAAAAAACTATATATACTAAAAAACAAAGCCTTTATTTTATAATTTTCTCTTTTATTATTTATTTAGAAGTATACTGCAGTCATAGACCTATAATAAAATATTACGTACAGTTGATTTCAACAAAACTGGAAAAGTGGGGTTAAGTAAAATTTCATATTTTCCATAAAATTTAGTTGTGTGAATGTGGATTATTTAAATGGGGTTATGCCTGTTTGAAAAATAAGGTTAGTTTAACCATGTCAAAAATCATATGTTATTCCGTGTTATTCTATGCATTTGTGTTTAGTAAATACTATTTGGATTTTGAAGCGTATCTCTATTGTTAATTACTATTCTAAAATGTCTATTATTAAATCCCCTTATCAATATATTTTGTATCTAATAAACTTGTTTTAAATACCTTTATTTTTAAAAAATACTACTAGTATATTAGTCTCCTACAACTAGGTATTCCTCATAGTTCCTTTATTTAAAAATTATAATTATGGGTTTTACACCAGTATTCTTCGAGTATTCTTGTTTTTCTGCTTTATCTCTCCCAATTTTAAAAAAATACACCAACATTTTTTGACTTTGACAATGATGTGGCAATAACAATATTGACACTAAATTTATTAAGTAAAGAAATATTTGTCAAATAAAGATAGTTCACAATGTAATTTTTTTTTATAACCCCACTTTTCCAGTTTTGTTGAAATGAACTGTAACCTTTTTGTCTTAAAATTGAGTAACACCCTGAAGTTTGACCACATATTCAACAACACCTTGTATATAAATATATTTCATCGCCAAAATAACTTTTTAGATTTTCCCTATATAGACAATTAATTGCACACAATTGTGTGCGATAAATTAGATTTTCCTTATTTGTTTGCAATAAATTTTTTAAATATGTATACATATTTTTTATTTATAAATGTTACCTTATTAAAATAATATATAATCAAAAATATGCTAAATTTACAAAAAAAAAAACGGTTAAAACCGGTTAAAAGCCGGTAAATAAATAAATTAAAAAAATTAAAGAAAACAAAATTTTTTGTTTTTCAAAAAAAAAATAAATTAAAAAAAAAGAAAAAAAAATTAAAAAAAAAAACGTTTTTTGAAAAAAATTGTTTTTACCCCATTTTACCCCCCTTTCCGATTTTTACCAAAAACAATCCCAGTCTAGAACTTTGGATAATTAACTTATGGTCCAAATTTAAAGTATTTAGCCCGAAGCCTTCTTGAGTTATCGTGGTCACAAATTTCCCGGAGCCACATTTTTTTTCAAAAACTTTTTATTAAAAAAACTTCTTAAAAAAAATTAAAATTTTGAAAAAAAAATTTCAATTTTTACCAAAACATTTTTTTAGGCTACTAAAAAGTGAAATACACCGTTAAATTGAGAATTTACAGTGTTTTAAAAATAATTTTAAAAATTATGGGGTGCTGTTTAAAAAAAAGTTAATCAGGGGTGTGTTTTGGTGTGGGATTTAAAAGTACTTTTGATCCCATTTAATTTTTCATTTTAATTAAGTTTCTGTCTTTTAAAATAACGGAGATATTGGCAGGGAAGTAAAATTTGGGACAGCCGGTATAATGTAGTATCTTCACGGCTTGTTTATTTTAACATAACATTAACTACTTCAGTCCCAGATCTGGCAAAAAAAGTATAACTTAGTTTTTTTTCGTCATATTTTAGAACTTTATCAAACAAATATTTTTCTTAAAAAATATTAAAAAAATAACAGTGGCGTAGAAATTTTGTAGATCTTAAGGTACTGAAATAATTTTAAATTGTTTTCAATATTTGCTTGAAAGATGGTATATAGGGGTTTTTGAGGTCACTAAATCTGAATCTGATATTAATAAAATTCTAACTCCATCCCTAAGGGATGGGGGAAATAGTTTTGTTTACAATAAAACATAAAAATTGGCATATAGGGGTTTCTGAGGTTACTTCTGATAATAAAATAATTCTCCCCCAGGAGCGGGGGTAGTCAATTTTAATATTTTACATTGTTTTCGTGAAAATTGGTATATAGGGGTTTTGGAGTCGATGAAACTAAATATAATAATAAAAAAAAATTAACCACTGTACATAGTTTTTTTTTTAATCCTTTTTTCCACATATGGAAAACTTGGTATTGAAGAGGATAACAACAATAAAAAAGATCCTTTATTTTATTGCCATTTGAAACAAGTCTTTCTATATGGGTGGAAAAATCTTTAAATCGATATATCGGAAACCAAGACACCTGCAACAAAAGTGAGAGTCCAAAAACTAACTTATAAAGAATTTTTGTACCACAATTAAAGATTAAGCAAAATATCCTCAAAAGTTTTAGAAAAAAATATTGTCTTAAATCAAGTATGTGTGATTTGGATATAACATAGAGAATATATTCTTCTGTAGAGCAAAATTTGGTATGCTTGAAAGAAGAATATATTCTCAAATATGAAAGGATAGGAATATAGGGTAAAACCCCCAATTATTGGCACTTTAAGAAATTTTCCACATATATTTCATTATAACTTATTAAATATTTCATGTTATCAAGAATAAAATATTTTACATCATTTAGTAGTTATTGTATTTTATATATATATAATAAAATTTAAACTCAGATCTTAATAATATTAAAGAATTGTTTTAATTAATTAGAAGAATACACAATTTCGTATTATTGGCACCTTTTTGCTAATGATTGGCATCCAAATTTTCCTATTATTGGCACCTAATTTTTGCTTTAAAGCAACGGAAAAAAAATTAATGAGTACCTACTTTTTGTTGAATAATAAACATTTTAGTATCAAAATAAAATATTTAAATTGGAATATTGCTGTTTTATACATATTAACTAAATGCTGTAAAAAAAAAGAACTACAAAGTTCTAAATATCTTGATATTAAAGTTAAAATATTAGTTACCTAAAGTTAAAATATTACCACTAATTTGTATCTATAAAATAATACCTAGTTACCTAGGTACACTTATCTAAAAGAATTATTATGCTTTTAGACTAATTTTGACGCGCAAGTTTTGCATACAGTAAAACTGCCAATAATAGGACTTTAATATAATTTGGACACCTATTATGGGCACCGTGATAAAAAATTAAATTCTAAAGAAAAATTAAGTTTATAGACAAAATTAAGTGTAAAATGTATATACATACCTATGTATTGAGGAAAAACTGAAAGTTTTTTATTAAACGCTGTTTAGCTAAAACTGTATCTTTTGTATAATAGCCCACCCGCTTTAAAATACGGTTTTGGTTTTGTCTTATATCAGATGTGGCAATACGTGTGTATATTTAATAATATAATAAACCTATTCAATTTTGTTTTATTTATTCCATTAATTTAGCATTTTAACTGGTTGGCAATCATTATTGGCATCTGTGCAAGTAATTAGCATTTAGTTTAATTTTGTATACCAATTGTTGGCACCGTCGAAATTAAAGGTGTATACTTACTGAAATTATTGGGAAAAAATAGTAAGTCCGTCAATAAAATTCTTTTACTAACCTTCTATTTAAAGCACTTCCTTAGCACAAACCTTAAAAATTAACGCTTACGTAGTTCACACGAAACTAGTAAGACTCTACTGCCCAGAGGGGGAAAAATATGTTTTTCGAATTTAAAGTATAGGGGTTTTACCCTGGTATGCATAAAAGAAGAATATATTCTCTTCGTTATATACAAATAACCATATTCTTGGTGTAAGAAAATACTTTTCGGTGTGCATATTACACGTTATGCAAACTACAAATCTTTTGGTTTTTAAAACAGATATTTCGTTGGTTTTTACAAATATACGGACAGAGAGACCGAAATTGACTGACATTCTAAATCTGAAAATATAATAAGAAGTTTTCGGTAGATTTTAAAAACGGGTACCCACCCATAAAATATAAATTAACCAACCCGATTTCAAAGGGACCAGTCGATTTCTCTATATCTCAAGACGATTTATACCTTGTGATTATGAAACATCATTTTAAAACAATAGTTACATGCAGAATTCTACACTTTAATGTTAATTTTAGCTAAACAACGGCATTATGTTGCTCAATAATAATTATTATAATAATTATCGAACGTATTGGTGGTGTATAAATAATTAAGTTCAATTTCAATAATAAACACGTTCATAATTATTGTGATTAATCAAACATTTCCAACAACTTAACACAGTTTAGTTTACAAATTATGTGACCACCAAAATACACAGGTGATGGTAGAAAGGTAGAAAATAGTAGACTATACTCAAATATTTAAGAACTAAGTGAGAGTGAGTAAATTGAAATATTATTTTTTTAATTTATTAAGGGAACTTTTCATAATTATTGTGATTAATCAAACATTTCCAACAACTTAGCACAGTTTAGTTTACAAATTATGTGACCACCAAAATACACAGGTGATGGTAGAAAGGTAGAAAATAGTAGACTATACTCAAATATTTAAGAACTAATTGAGAGTAAGTGAATTTTTTTTTTAATTTATTAAGGGAACTTGGAAAACATTGATAAAAATAAATAAAAAAGTTTTTAGTTCCATGACTTTTTAGCTTGGTTAATTTTCCCAATATCAATTTTTTATGAGCAAAATTCTATTCTAGGCCTTTCTTATATCTTTAGGCTCGTTCTCCAAATTGTGTTTATATACCTATCTTAGCATAACACTTGGCCGCTTTTCCACTGTCTTCCAAGCTGAGGTCTATGCCATACAGGACGCGGCAAATTGCAGGGAAATAATGCAGCACCGGGGGCACAATATATACATCTGCTCGGACATTGTGCAATCCCAGCACTAAGTCACTTCTAGTCAGGGAGTGTGCAGAAGCCTTGGAAGAGATAGCAAAGACCAAAAACGTTCAACTGGTATGGGTACCGGGTCATAGTGGAATTCCCGGAAACCAGAAGGTAGATGAACTTGTAAGACTCGGATCAGGGATGGCACGGGGCCGGAACCTATATTGGGTGTTACAAGGAAGCAGGTAAAGACCGCTTTCGATGAGTGGGCTTCTACCAAGCTAAAGGAGCAATGAAGGGCGGTCGACGGTTGCCGGCAAGCTAGGGACTTCCTGACTGGCCCAAGCAAATCAAAGACCGACTGGTTGCTGGAAAAAGGAAGCACTGCACTCAGAAAACTTGTAGGGGCTCTCACGGGCCAATCAAAACTAAGGAAGCACCTGGAAACAATGCAGATTCTAGAGAGTCCGCTATGCCCAGGTGCGGAGAGGATAAAACTTCCTCTTATACCTAGCCGAGTGTGTCAGATACGACATGATCAGGTTGCAAGTCTTTAAAACTCAAAGACTCAACCAAGAGAAACTAAGAGATCTTCCCTGGGCTAATATCCTGACCTTTATTTAAAGGACGGGCAGGTTTAAGGAGGACTCAAATTAGTAAATGACTGGGATTGCTTGGGGTGACAAAAAGGGCCAGAAATGGCCTAGTTGTCCTGCTTTGGCCGACACAAAAATTTACTACTAGCATGTAACTAATTCCTTCCCCTAAGTAACACTTTAAAAAGTTACCTTAATTTAAAAAGCCGTACTTGCTTAATTTATATTTTGGTTGGTTTTATGTTCGGCAGTAAAGGGAACTTTTTCAAAGAATACAAATAAAATTTCTTTAGATTTTTAAAGTGCCATTTTCTGGCCATAAATTAAAAAAAAAAAAAAAAAACATCAAAAAACAGTGGTCGCCATGATTCCAGCCGTTTGGTTCGACTGAAAACAAAAAACAAAACGGGATATTATTCAGTATTGAAGTGGCTATAGCCCTATCTAGAAGAAAATTTTTTGGCAAAAAAATACAAAAATGGCGGACGTTTTGTTTGAAAATTTTTTAAAAACGTTCGCCATTTCGTTATTTTTTGGCCAACAATTTTTCTTCTAGATGGGGCTATAGCGATTTTAATACTGAATAATATCCCGTTTTGTTTTTTTTTTTTAGTCGAACCAAACAGCCGGAATCATGTGTTTTTTTCAAAAAAAAAAAATTATGGCCTGAAAATAGCACTTAAAAAAACTAAAAAAAAATTATTTGTATTCTATGAATATAAAAAAAATACCTACAAAATTTCACAATTATATCTTTTTTTATTTCTATAAAGAAAAAGTAAAAAAAAAATATTTTTATAATTTCTAAGGTAGAAAGACCCCTTAATTATGTTTAGTTATTGGATGGTTTACCCAGTCATTAACACAGAACTCACTAAGAATTTGACCAATGGAATTTCAAAATCAAGGGCTTATCCAAAATTATCTATATGGCTATTTAGGCGAAATTATACAGAAGCCCCAATGGGGACGCCCTTGTTTAGAATTATTTGACACATTCCATTTCATCGGTTAAATTCTTAATCTAGTGTAGTGTTATTGAATGTTTTATAGGCCTAGGTTTATTAAAAAAAAATAAAAATTTTTTTTTTCGAAAAGAGTTACTTTTTTCTTAAAACGAAAAATAAATTGAAAAAATATGTTTTTGAAAAAAATTGTTTTTACCCCATTTTACCCCCTCACCCCAATCCGATTTTTATCAAAAACAATCCCAGCCTAGACTTTAGATAATCGATCTATGGTCCAAATTTGAAGTCTTTAGCCAGAAACGTTCTTGAGTTATCTTGGTCACAAATTTCCCGGACGCACAAACTGACATGCAGAATTTTTTTTTTGACGGAAATCATATTTTTTGGGTATAAAACGTCCAGAAACGTAATTTTTTTTTACTACCGAAAGACTTTCCTTGGGGAAAGTAAAATAAAAAATCTACTGTACTATAGTAATACTCGGCCAGTATACAGGGTATTTCTTTTAAATGGTAGAGTTCCTCTAACTTTTGAACGGCGTAAGATCTCGACTTGTAATTTGGAACAGGCATACAACATAGAATAAAGTATCTTTATCTTTAAATTATATATTTTTTATATTTAAAGAACACTAGGGGGCGCTGGGGGACAAAATCTTAAATGGAAAGGGGGTAGAGTGATATAGAATTTAGAATTTTAGAATTTAGAATTTGTTGCTGCTTATGTAACTTTTCAGTTTTAGCGTTGTCGATTTTAAAATTAAACGTTGTAAATATTGCCTAAGGCTTATAAGATAAAAGAAATGTTCAAGATGTTCAAAACTGGGGCAACGTATTATGATATTACATCAGGTAATATATTGACTTGTATCGAGATTATTAAAATTGAATGAAGTGTATTCTGAGATAGAATAAAAACATTTGCTGATTAGGAAGGATTTAACAGCTCTTTTAAATTTATTTAATGTTAAGTTACGCATAGATAGTGGCAGTTTGTTATAAAGTGTAGGACCCCAGTAATTGTGGACATTGCGGGTTCTGTTTATTCTGTGTAGATTAACGTGTAAATTTAAATTGCTCCTGGTAACTAGATTATTGCGATTTAGCCTAGTTTCATACGAGTTAATATTTTCCTTAACATATGTGAGAGACTGACAGATATAAAGACTTGGGAGGGTAAGGATGTTAAGGTCTATAAAGGCCTGCTTGCAGTCAGCTTGATATGGGAGATTTTTTATGATTCTTATAGCGCGTCTTTGTATTTTAAATACATTCTCTATATTAGGTGAGTGACCCCAAACCAGAAGGGCATAAGATATTCGAGACTGGACTAGTGAATGAAAAGCCAATAGTAAAACATGGTTTGAGACAATGTCTTTAAGCCTGCGCAGTACAAATACATATTTAGATACATTTGAAGCGACAGCTGAGGTGTGATCAGCCCAAGTTAGACCTGTGTCTAATTTTACACCCAAGAATCATTTAGAAGGTCTATTCAAACGTATATTAATTTTTTGATTTTCGTTTAAATTGGAATAATTTATTTAGCTTTTAAATTTTACATTCGAATGTGATCGTCCTCCCTTAATATCTTCGAAACCAAGCAAAAATTGAAATTCTACAAAAGTGGTCTATTTAATTTATCATTAGAGCAACTTGAATCTATAAACTTTTAACCCAATACCCCCAACTACCCCAACTCCAAAATCTTAAATAGCAACCCCCTAACTTTTATGTCACATATTAAGGGGTATCAAACATGCTTTATGTTGGTACTAAAAAAATGAATTGCTTTACCCCTTAGGGAACGTTCAAGTATTACGTAACGCAAATTTTGATCATTTTTGGACTTTTTGGACCCCCCCCTGTAACGCTATTTTCCTATACCATTAACATGGGTGTAACACTCCAAAATGACCCCCAGTCATCCCCTAGAAGCGTTACGTAATACTTGAACGTTCCCTTATTACCCCGAGTCAATTTTAGTAAAAATTTAACCTGCTCCCCAAGTAAGGGGTTGGTAAATAATAGTTAATTTACTTTGATAATAAAGAACTTTATTTACCCTTTAATTTGAGAGTTTAAAAATAGGGGGTTGCTGTTTAAGATCTTTATGTTGGGGTAGAGGGAGGGAACGTTCAAGTATTACGTAACGCAAATTTTGATCATTTTGGACTTACGTAAAAACATTGTATTATGCAATATATAACTTCAAAATTTTAATTCAATATCTTACACCGTTTAAACGATAGAGGCACTGTACCATTTAAAATAAAAACCCTGTATAGCTATAGCTTTGTTAGTCCATCTTCATCATCTTCAAAAACAATAATTTGTGTTGATGTTTTCTTCCAAATATAATTTTAATAGCAGTAAAAACATGGTTATGAAAAAAAAATGCATTGTTTTTCCGTGAATATATCGATAACTATCAATCAGGTCTATTCACGTGCGTAAACAATATTTCCAAAATAGCAATATTGCTTAGGCACGTGAATAGATCTGAATAGCGTCTCTTTCCACTATTCTTGAGTGCAATATCCGATGATGTTTTGTCGTCCATCCACCTACAATACCAGTTCGTGCATCACGGAATGCCAAATTTCCATCGAACCTACCTCAACACTGTAGGGCCTCTCGAGTTCGGTCACGATTCCAACTAAAAACGGCCCACCTATCCCAACCTTGTTGTAGTCGAGATGCACATTCCGTCAGGGTGGAACCATTAAGTTACAAGCAACTCTTAATAAATCGGAATAAATTCAGTTATGACTCATCAACGTTGAAAATAAACACAGAAACATAGGCTTACGGAATAATTTTGCCGAATTATGAGGGAAATTTTTATAAAGGTCACTAAATCGAAACATTTGACGACTAATTTGTTGCACACAACAATATTGAATATACATATTAACTATAAATATGTAAATATATCGGTGTTTTTCGAAGAAAATAAAAATGTAAATATTTAAAACCTTGCGTCAACGATAGAATCGACGCGGCGCCTATGCGAGCACTGGAAATTCGCCGATGACTGCTTATCATAATAAGCATATTATAGTTAATATTATTACTATAGCCTATTATGTAGTATTTCAATGGACCAGTTATACCAACATACATAATTCATAATATCTTGTGTTTCATTCATTATCCAACTAAACAAATTTGGAAGCCCTGATTTTTTTTTTTCATGTCATGTTTATTTTGTATAGATAAGAATGTAACATAATATTCTATAAATATTATGCATCAAATAATTTAAATTTTCCAGCAGAGTAACATAATTCATGACGCCCTAAAATTGTTTATTTCTTGTATTTTACCAAGACCTTGCATTAAAATTGGCGAAGTCATCCGCTTACGCATGCGCATTACAACAAATTCGTAAATTATGAATGAAACATCAAGAAATTATTATGAATGAAGTTTTTATCGGTAAGTAAGATTTCTTGTAAATACGAAACAACGGCAACAGTGTGAGATCTTTAATTTACTAGATAATAGGCTATAGTAATAATGTTAACTATACCTAAGAAGCTAAGAAACTGATTCATTTCGTAAAAAGTTTGATATAGAAACGAACTTTCTTAGCGAGTTAGGTACACTATTTTTAGCGCCCGTTCCCACAAAAATATAATAATAAATTAATAACAAAAAATACATACAGGGTGTCCCAGCAGCGTTATTATTAAAGTTATCAAAATAACATTTATGCTAGTCAATATACACCTAATTGGCTTTTATTTCTGAAATTAAGTTGTGTTTTAAACTATGTTTCGCTTTAAATAACATTTTTAATAAAATATTAGAATATTAAACTATTGTTTAATTTATTTATTTTAGCTAATCATATCATATTAATATTAAAATATTTTTTAATAAATTTATCAAAAAAACTATATTTTTTTTAATAAAATGATTTTATCAAGAACTCCATGTATTTCACTTATTTTAATTGCAGTTAAGGGTTTCGCGAGTAAAATATAAAAATAATAAATGTCTGGATGAATGTCATATTAATTGTCAAAATTGTACGGATTTTAAGTAAGAAATACAAAACAATTTAAAAATGCTTTATCCAATGCATACAGATAATAAGACAATTACCAGCTTTATTTTAAACAGATAAACTCAATAATAACCCCCGCGTGGCTTTTACTTTATTGAGTGGATAATTATTTATTTTACCCACTCAACTGTCACTTGTCAAATTATTTTTTTGTAAATGTCATTAAAATTTTTAATAAAAATATGAATTCCTAAGTTATTTATTGGATAAAACCTTGTATGGCACTCATGGGTAAACCGATATTGCCCTCTCGAAAATTAACCTGCTTGGCTGACGCCTCGCATGTTAATTTTCTTATGGGAATTCTTCTTCTTCTTCTTCTTCTTTTTCTTTCGCTAGCTTTGCACTAACCTAACAAAAAAAGAAAAAACTTTATCCGCTCTTGTCCGGTTATTGCATTATTATACTTGTTTATTTAAAGGTTGTACGCAATTTTAAAACTATTGTTTCAATTCTTTTAGACGTGAACACAATAAACATAGTGCAATTGAAGTCCAAAGAAGTTTAAACAATTTTACCTGTTTACTCCACATTTACGCAGGGATACTAAAATGACATGTTGCTTTTATTTTACTCTTATAGGATCATGTAAAAAGATATAGGATTTATTGTGACATAACGCTATGGTTCTGACCTAACGATATTCGCAATCCACCACGTTTCAGCGACCTTGACATTCTTCCACCACGTTCAAATGTTCTCTGCTCTTCGTGTATGTGTATGTGCGATATTTACAGTCTTAGTTGGCCTGACGTTGCCAGCCTATTCACCTATACACCTAGTTATCCTCAATGACTGAGCTACTCTTGGCCTAGACCAAGAAAATATGATGCTGCAACTAAGCAGAGAAAATATCTCCAGGGGATCAATTCTGAACGTAGATGTGATGTGATAAATTTCCGTCGAAATGATATTATCATATCAGGCTTTTTTTACACATTTCAATATTTCGGTATTCACGAGTTTCACTAATTTAGTTCGTTGCTAAGAGTTTTCGCTAATCACAAACCTGACAGTTGTTATAAATGCATTTAAATTTAAATAGTACGAAAACCAGGAACGTTTATATATATATATATATATATATATATATATATATATATATATATATATATATATATATATATATATATATATATTTTGAAATTTGCCTAAGTAAGTAAATAGATTTGTTGCAAAAAAATACGTGGAGGCTCGTCGTTCTGGTTTTCAGCGTCTTGAAGATCTCCTAAGACCAGTATGGCCTCCAATACTTCATTTAACCTCTTGTGTACTGAATTATTAAATTCTGATAACATTGACTAAGTACAAAGTATAAGTTCTCCTCTTTAACCAATGCTGATAATAAAAAATATTTTTTCAAAAAAATAATCAAAGAAAAAAAACAAAAAAATTGAAATATTTTATTTATTTTTAATTAAATTTATTATGAAAAAAAGAAAACAGAAAATAAAAATAAACTTTTTCTCCTTGCTTTAAAACATTAAAATAACATTAAATAAACATTAAATAATTCAAAATATTGTTGTTCTGTTTTCAATGACTCCCCGTAAAATCTCCGTGACTGGATTCAATCTAAAACTTTTCTTAATTTTGCCTATAAAAATCAGAGCTATATCTTTAGTATTTATATAAAATTTTCATGAAAATATAGCAAAAAAATAAGAAAAAATGTAATTTTTTGAATTTAGAAGCCTATAAAACACCAACGAATAAAGATATTCGAAATCCGCTTTTTTTTGCTTAGAGTCCTATTAATGGAGAACCATTACATCGCAAAAAAAAAATTAAACCTTAATTATTTTTTTTTACTACAACTATAAGCAAAAAAAAAACACTATGGGTTATGGAGAAAAACGAAAAAAGGTTCCGAAATCAGCGCATCAAATATAGCCATATGCAACAAAAATCGCGACGGCAAATTTTTGAGTGTTGAGCAGTGTAATTATTATCCAACTAAACAAAGATGGTGGCTTACTGCATTGTTGTCAAGTTAACTTGGAGAATGAATGAAACAATAAATTAAAAATACATGTATGTTGGTATAACTGGTAAAGTAAAATACTATAAATCTTTGCATCATAAAAATTCTTCCTATACTTCCAAATAACTTACTTGGTTAGAAATTAGATTAGTTTAGTTTAGCCCGCCAATTAAAAAAAAATTAAAAATCGTTGGGGAGGTTTTTCTGTAATAAAGGCCTTCGGTTCCATAACCATAACTTAAAAAAAATCTTATTGCTTTCTCCAAATCAACAAGCAATTCAAATGTTTGACACAATTTCATTGTTAGTTTTACCATAAACCTTGATGGAATGATGTTACATCAAACTGTAATTTACTGTCTGTAAACAAATCAAACTAAACAACAACATAACCTTTTAATCATTTGGGGACAACTTTTGGAAATTTAAATACTACCAATGATAGTCTACCATATATCACTCTTCATTAGCATTATAATGCTGCGAAGAGTATAATAATAACAATAAATAACAAATTTATCTACGAACAGCACACAAAATACATACAAGATGTATTTTTAAATACATATGTCAGACGTATATCATATATAAGTTACGTCCGAATAATCACGTGACTTGTTCATGTAATAAGAAGAATACAGGACGTATACTTAGCTTCGCATCCGTCCGACGTACACATAAGCAGTTGGTTTTTATATTATATTAAAGAAAATGAACTGTATAATTTTTTTTAAAAATGGACATCCGACCTTTGTACATACTCTAAATCAGAAACATACCCTAATTAAGCAGAGAAAATATCCGTTCATTATAATTTGGTTCTTAAGTCCAGGTCCAGATTTGGTGCGGGAGGGGGAGAAGCTCAAAAATTACAACTTTTTTTAGCCCTCCTCACCTTAAAAAAAAAAAAGCTTTGTCCGTGACACTTTTTCCTCATACAAAAAACTAAACACAAAAAAAGGTCCTCATCTCCAAAAAAACTTTGTGCATATCCTCGCCTTTTTGGTGCAATATACTATTTTGAATCCCTGCAATATATGACTTTTATCGTCTGAATCCCTGCAATAGACAACTTCTTTTTGTAAAATATGCAATTTTTGTACTTTTGTATTTTGAATCCATAAAATATACAACTTTTGTTTGGATCAATAAAATATACAACTTTTCAAGATGAGTGGGGGGGACGCTCCCCCCCCCCCAGAGCTACGGACCTGCACAGGTGACACACAAAGAGTAACAAAGATGTCTCCTTGCACTAATTACCTCTGTACATGATGACTGGTAACATACACAAACTCCAATTAACTATGGAGTATACCCCACTTAGTTTATAAGTTACGCTATATTCGAGTAAAAAATTGGACTTTGTATAAGTTACCAGTCATCACGTACACTCTACATTGTACAGGGTGATCCAGAATTCCCGCCCTCGTCATTTTTCTCGAAAATGGTAAGAGATATTATTATTACTGGTAAGAAGTATCTTTCCAAGCAACTCGAAATTAATTTTTCTCAAAACCTTCCGTAATTAATTTGATCTATAAATGCCTTTTCATTATACGGGTCTGAATATAGCAGTTACTTTTTATTTTTCTTCCGCTACTGATGATGGATATACATTTAGGTTTACTTCTTCAATAGCAAATCGCCCTATTAATTTCAACACATCGTATATGCAAAAAAAAATAGGTTCCTTGCACTAATTACCTCTGTACATGATGACTGGTAACATATACAAACTCCAATTAACTATGGAGTATACCCCCACTTAGTTTATAAGTTACGCTATATTCGAGTAAAAAAATGGACTTTGTATAAGCTACCAGTCATCACGTACACTCTACATTGTACAGGGTGATCCAGAATTCCCGCCCTCGTCATTTTTCTCGAAAATGGTAATAGATATTATTATTACTGGTAAGAAGTATCCTTCCAAGCAACTCGAAATTAATTTTTCTCAAAACCTTCAGTAGTTTATTTGATCTATAAATGCCTTTTCATTATACGGGTCTGAATATAGCAGTTACTTTTTATTTCTCTTCCGCTACTGATGATGGATATACATTTAGGTTTACTTCTACATTAGCAAATCGCCCTATTAATTTCGAAACATCGTATATGCAAAAAAAAATAGGTTCCTATCACTAATTACCTCTGTAAATGATGACTGGTAACATACACAAACTCCAATTAACTATGGAGTATACCCCACTTAGTTTATAAGTTACGCTATATTCGAGTAAAAAATTGGACTTTGTATAAGTTACCAGTCATCACGTACACTCTACATTGTACAGGGTGATTCAGAATTCCCTCCCTCGTCATTTTTCTCGAAAATGGTAAGAGATATTATTATTACTGGTAAGAAGTATCCAAGCAACTCGAAATAATTTTTTCTCAAAACCTTCAGTAATTTATTTGATCTATAAATGCCTTTTCATTATACGGATCTGAATATAGCAGTTACTTTTTATTTCTCTTCCGCTACTGATGATGGATATACATTTAGGTTTACTTCTTCAATAGCAAATCGCCCTATTAATTTCAAAACATCGTATATGCAAAAAAAAAATAGGTTCCTTGCACTAATTACCTCTGTACATGATGACTGGTAACATATACAAACTCCAATTAACTATGGAGTATACCCCACTTAGTTTATAAGTTACGCTATATTCGAGTAAAAAATTGGACTTTGTATAAGTTACCAGTCATCACGTACACTCTACATTGTACAGGGTGATCCAGAATTCCCGCCCTCGTCATTTTTCTCGAAAATGGTAAGAGATATTATTATTACTGGTAAGAAGTATCTTTCCAAGCAACTCGAAATTAATTTTTCTCAAAACCTTCCGTAATTAATTTGATCTATAAATGCCTTTTCATTATACGGGTCTGAATATAGCAGTTACTTTTTATTTTTCTTCCGCTACTGATGATGGATATACATTTAGGTTTACTTCTTCAATAGCAAATCGCCCTATTAATTTCAACACATCGTATATGCAAAAAAAAATAGGTTCCTTGCACTAATTACCTCTGTACATGATGACTGGTAACATATACAAACTCCAATTAACTATGGAGTATACCCCCACTTAGTTTATAAGTTACGCTATATTCGAGTAAAAAAATGGACTTTGTATAAGCTACCAGTCATCACGTACACTCTACATTGTACAGGGTGATCCGGAATTCCCGCCCTCCTCATTTTTCTCGAAAATGGTAATACATATTATTATTACTGGTAAGAAGTATCTTTCCAAGCAACTCGAAATTAATTTTTCTCAAAACCTTCAGTAGTTTATTTGATCTATAAATGCCTTTTCATTATACGGATCTGAATATAGCAGTTACTTTTTATTTTTCTTCCGCTACTGATGATGGATATACATTTAGGTTTACTTCTTCAATAGCAAACCGCCCTGTTAATTTCAACACATCGTATATGCAAAAAAAAATAGGTTCCTTGCACTAATTACCTCTGTACATGATGACTGGTAACATATACAAACTCCAATTAACTATGGAGTATACCCCCACTTAGTTTATAAGTTACGCTATATTCGAGTAAAAAAATGGACTTTGTATAAGCTACCAGTCATCACGTACACTCTACATTGTACAGGGTGATCCGGAATTCCCGCCCTCCTCATTTTTCTCGAAAATGGTAATACATATTATTATTACTGGTAAGAAGTATCTTTCCAAGCAACTCGAAATTAATTTTTCTCAAAACCTTCAGTAGTTTATTTGATCTATCATTATACGGATCTGAATATAGCAGTTACTTTTTATTTTTCTTCCGCTACTGATGATGGATATACATTTAGGTTTACTTCTTCAATAGCAAACCGCCCTGTTAATTTCAACACATCGTATATGCAAAAAAAAATAGGTTCCTTGCACTAATTACCTCTGTACATGATGACTGGTAACATATACAAACTCCAATTAACTATGGAGTATACCCCCACTTAGTTTATAAGTTACGCTATATTCGAGTAAAAAAATGGACTTTGTATAAGCTACCAGTCATCACGTACACTCTACATTGTACAGGGTGATCCGGAATTCCCGCCCTCCTCATTTTTCTCGAAAATGGTAATACATATTATTATTACTGGTAAGAAGTATCCTTCCAAGCAACTCGAAATTAATTTTTCTCAAAACCTTCAGTAGTTTATTTGATCTATAAATGCCTTTTCATTATACGGGTCTGAATATAGCAGTTACTTTTTATTTTTCTTCCGCTACTGATGATGGATATACATTTAGGTTTACTTCTTCAATAGCAAATCGCCCTGTTAATTTCAAAACGTCGTATATGCAAAAAAAATTCGGTTCCCTCACTAACTAACTCTGTACATGATGACTCGTAACATATACAAACTCCAATTAACTATACTGGAGTATACTCCACTTACTTTATAAGTTACGCTATATTCGAGTAAAAAATTGGAGTTTGTATAAGTTACCAGTCATCATGTACACTCTACATTGTACAGGGTGATCCAGAATTCCCGCCCTCTTAATTTTTCTAGCAAATGGTAAGAGATATTAAAAAAAATCAGGAACCTTGTTTTACAGTCTCACCTATACTACAAGTTATGTACATTAGGGAACGTTCAAGTATTACGTAACGCAAAATGTACCAAAATTCATACACTTCATACCCCAGTTCTCGTGTTATTTAAGGCTGTAGAGATTTCATATTTTGGCTACCCCCCTAACACACCCCCTATTAGGAGGGGTAGCCAAAATATGAAATCTTTATAATCTATAATAACGCGAGAAACGGGGTATGAAGTTTATGGATTTTGGTACAATTTGCGTTACGTAATACTTGAACGTTTCCTTATGAAGCTTTCATAATAATACTCGTTGGCCCTGTGTCGACCCCTATATTTTTTCCCATGGTAAATGATTTTTATTTATGAAATTAAAAGATCTTTAAATAATAATAGTTAATCTCTTTTTTTCTGCGCTCATTTGTTTTCTAGTTATGGGCTGTCAAAATTTACTTAATTAATTGTTCCTAATTTTTTAACCATTGCAGATATTAAAAAGTTGGAAATGCGTTATTTTTAGCTTTACAAATACTAAATAATTTTAACCCTTCCTTAGGCGCTCCTCTTTTTGTAACGTGTTTAGGCACGCGGTCTACACTTGTAGACCATTTTATTTTTTGTTTAAAAAAAAACACATTTATATTTTTAAAAACCAAATATCTTATGTTATTTATTTGGTTGTATTTAAAAGTTATTTACATATTTTTTTCAAATTATTATTGTTTTAGTAAGTGTTAAGGGTAAAAGAAAAATGATATACATATATTTTACATCTCTACGGTAATTTGTAAATAAAAATAACTTAAAAAACTTTCTGAAACTAAAACATTTGTTTTTTTTTAACATGTATGATTATAAAAAAATAAAAAACACCTAAATTAAAAGAAAAAAATATTATAAAATTTGACTCGAATTCATGCAATATTTTAGTAACTCATGCGCCTTGTACATGTGCTCTTTGCAATCGTAGTTATGATATTTTGAGCATTTTTTTTTTCGATTTATTTTCCCTTCTTAGGCACATTTAGTGTCTAAAGTAATTTTTAGTTTTATAGAACAGAAAATTACCTTATTTATCAAAAACATTACGTATGCGCTCTTTCATGCCCAAAAAGACTCGTGCCAGTGTGTTCCTATAAACCGCTATTTTTTTTGCTGGTAAAGATATATTGTATCTTTAATTTATCTTTAAACTAATAAACTAACTTTAAAAAACAATATTCACAAAAAGAAACCATAAAAACTTACACAAAATAAAAAAATGCAAAAATAAAAAAGGTAACGTGGTTAGTCGCGCGGTCTACAATTGTAGACCAGGCAGGTTTCAATATGAATAAAAACAATATTATACCCATTCTAAGTGTGAATTATTACTGATCAATTAGATTGATGCATATTGCACAGCTACTCGAAGGGGCGCAAGCGTAAACACTCCGTGTAAAAAGTTACCCAGCTAAAAAAAGCATGGTCTACGATCGTAGACCGCGCGCCTAACGAAGGGTTAATAAGCAAACAATTAAAAAAAAAAGGTCCTAAGTGCCATCACAACTCTTTTTATTCATTATTTAAAAACTGGATTTTTGTGGATATTTGTGATTTGTGAGATGCAGGCAAGCATTTTATTAATTTTTGCCTATTTTTTCTGGGCGACATCTTTCACTTTCTTAAATAAAAGTAAATTTTTATATGCTTAATTTTATTAATAAACCCTGGTATAGTATCAACAATAAACTGTTGTTATGGAAATATTTACCAAGAATTTGATATGACATTTAAATAATAACTTAGTAACAATCAAAAATATATCAAGAGAATAATACGAGGGCATATCAAAAAATTTAAAGAAATACATATTTATTTTATTAAATATATAAATAGTTAAATAAATAAAAGGCACAAAACGAATATGCAAGAATTAATATAATGCATGCCTGAATCTTAAAAATCACAAATGAAGTAATTCCGTTTTTAAATAATGGATAATTAGAGTTGAGATGGCGCTTAGGACCTTTTTTAAATTGTTCGCCTAATATAATTGATTAGAATTTATGAAGCTAAAAGTAACACATTTAAAACTTTTTTAATATCTGCAATGGTTAAAAAATTAGGAACAATTAATAAAGTAAATTTTGACAGCTTATAACTAGAAAAAAAATGAGGGCAGAAAAAAAAAGATATTCTTATGTTTTAATTTCATAAATAAAAAATCGTTCGCCAAGGGGAAAAATATAGAGGTCTCCACAAGGCCAACGAGTATTATTATGAAAGAGTAATTCGGTATTTTAGTTATAGTACAGGTGAGACTATAAAATACCGATTATGATTTTTTTTAATATCCCTTATCATTTTCGAGAGAAACGACTAGAGCGGGAATTCTGGATCACCCTGTGCAAAGTTGATTAGTACAAGAAACCGAAAATATTTTTTTTTGCGAATACGATGTTTCAAAATTTACAGGGCTAAATGCAAAATTTTATTTTTTTTATCTACATTGCTTTTGTGCATAATGTAGGCACAGGAAAAAAAATCACAGAAAACACAGACTTGTTTTTATCCTTCAATTAAAGGGCTTCCTATCCATAATAGCTTTTTATTCGTTAAAAATAGATTCGTTTATAAGTACACTTTTCTAGACTTAGAAAATTTGGTAGTTTTCTCTTGATAAATGTTAATTTACTTAAACAGAACGGTGTTTCTCTGAAATATTTGAAAGTTTGGGGTGCCAAAAACTCATTTCTTAATTTTCCGACAAATTGCAGTTCACATTTAACTTCCTCGTAATAAAAATATTTCTTACCAGCGACCCCATTCCTTTGAAAATAACTTCCTAAAACTATCCGCACGTTATCCAAAGCCCACATACACACGTACACACATGTGTATGTAAATTATCTTCAGGCACAACGACGCAACCCTTTTTCGCTTACTCTCCCTCCGCCTCCTGCCCAAAGGTTTAATGGTGTAGCAGGTCCAGGAAAAAACACAGTCAGTTTTTACTTGATAAAGGTCCTGTATCAGGATATATTTTCAAATGTACAGTACGTCTTAGTCCTAGTAAACTAGGAGAAGTTAACTTTTTGGTTCATTAAACCTTAACGACTTCTAACTTTATGCAAAATTTCCTAAAAATAAAAGACAAATCGCATAAAAACTTTAATAAATATTTTGTATTGTATTGTATTGTATTGTATTTGTATAAAGTATTTCTGGAACATGAGCCGGCAGGTAGTTTTAGGCACCCTAAATAAAGTGACATTAAACTTCACACAAAACGTTTAATGTCATTATCTATATATAAGGTCCCTAAGTAGTTTATACCATATTCGACTGTGTTTTACAATAAATTTCATTTAAGTACGTATCAAAAGTATTTAGTTTTGAATCTGAACCATTGTTGATGGCCCTTCCTCCAATATATTTTGTATAATACTTCACCTTCCTTCATTTAAAGATATAATTAGCAAATATATTAAGATAATTCTTACAGAATGTCGAGAGTCTTGAAAATCGAGACTCGTTAGACGAGACAAGAATATAATCTAAAGAACTTTCACTTTCGGGTTTAGACCGTGTTAATGGATTTTCACTTTCCGACGTTTCATCTCTTACTACTAGAGACATCTTCAGGGATTAATCTGAAACAGTTTCAGATTAATCCCTGAAGATGTCTCTAGTAGTAAGAGACGAAACGTCGGAAAGTGAAAATCCATTAACACGGTCTAAACCCGAAAGGGAAAGTTCTTTATATCTTAATGGCCGTGAAAGATTAAAATCTAAAATAAGAATATAATCGTCAAGAAATGGTCAACACAATATATTTCTAGAAAAACAAGACTCGATATATTTTGATAATTTATTTAATTTATTTTTTTTTATGGGCATAGTGCTGTACATCTTTGGGACTGAACCTTGGGACATAATATTAGTTTTTAAAGTTAGTTACACTATTTGTAATAGTTTGTGATATGTTATAAAAATATTCCAAGCATTAAATAAAGAAAATACAGTTTTTTTACTGAACAAACTCTTAAAAGAACAAATGTTTTTCTTTAGAACTCACTAAAACAAAAAATCAATAGTGTGTGCTGAAAAAACTGATAATATTAGTTTGACACTGACACAGTATTCTAAAAGAAAGAATTTTAGTCCTCCAAGGAAGCACTGTAATCACCATCAGGATAGTCTCCGTTGTTGACATCGCTTTTTAACAGATTCTTTTTAAATGCATGGCAAACACTAAGTACATAAGGTAACAGAGATAATTATAATAGGTCTTTGTACGGCTGGGATATTGGGACTGCTGACTTCACTGGTTGGAAACCTAGGCCCCCTACTATCTTCCAATCGAGCTTCCAATCTTCCACTCATCCTTTTTATTCTGTTCAGGTTAACTGGGTCAAACTCGCCATCAAATGATGATTTTAATTAAATCATCCCTATGTGTTCCTGCCGCACTTGAAAGTGAACACAGACAAAGAAACTTCTCTTTCTGAACATTTTGTTTCCTTTGAATGAATAGTCAAGTCCACATGGTGAATTGTATTGTATTGTTTATTGTCATTTTCGGAACTAATATAACAAAGGTATTTTATACCACAGAGAGTTAAATATTACAAAAAATTTGGAAGGTGCATCCAATAAAAGCCATTCCTTTCATTAGAAATGAATCCTACTATTCTATATTTTATACCACCATTCTACACCATGCTATGCCAGTCAATGTCAAATTATTCATGTAACATTAAAAATGTCTTCATTCTTGTGTGAACCATGGAATCCCCATCCTCGGACACAAAACATGTCTTTCTTTTTTCATTTCTACACATTTTTCTTATTTTTTTAAACTTTTAAACCTCCAACACACGACAAAAAAATTGACATAAGGGAAATCTGTCTAAATGCAGACAATGAGGTGTTCCTTACCTCCAACGAAAATGGACATGATTTTGTTTTCTATTGTATTATTTCCGTTATTTATAGTAACTGGACAGAGTGTCATGTACCTCTATATAAAGCGAAAAATGCACATCAAGGACATGGTGCTATTTCACAAAAAAATGGACATGGTGTCCTTTACCTCCTTTGCCTCCGGGGTCATTTTCTTCTACAAATGTTTATTTGAATAAAATCAAATTTATTACTTACAACCAAATAATTTAATTGGCCATATCCCACCAAATCTAAAAAATGTTTTTTATCCAATACATACAGATAATAAGACAATTACCACCTTGATTTTAAATAGATAAACTCAATAATAACCCCCGCGTGGCTTTTATTTTATTGAGTGGATAATTATTTATTTTACCCACTCAACTGTCACTTGTCAAATTATTTTCTTGTAAATGTCATTAAAATTTTTAATAAAAATATGAATTCCAAAGCTATTTATTGGATAAAACCTTGTATGGCACTCATGGGTAAACCGATATTGCCCTCTCGAAAATTAACCTGCTTGGCTGACGCCTCGCAGGTTAATTTTCTAATGGGCAATATCTTACTTTACCCACTAGTACCATAAATAACTATTATCAGTGTAGTAGGGTATACAGAGTGATATATTCATATATGAATATTCGTACGCCAAACCAACGTAAACCAACGATTAAAAAAAACTTAAGTTATGTTTACATAAATATGTATGGAATATATATACTATAGATATACAACAAAGCAAAACTATTTGTATATTTAGTGACTCTGAGAAGTGAGAAATCGTTCCCGTAGTAAATGATGAACGTTTTTGCCCATTTGGAACCCCAGGCAATATTTGTTATTAATTACAAATCGTTACAGTAAAAAATAACAGAACAACGAATTCTCAGTGAGTGTAATCTTTACCTAGTCAACTTTGTTTTTACTGTCTTTTATCCTGCGACGTTCGCGGGTGGTTGTCGCGTGTTTCTGGCCTTTCTAGCCGCCGTCACATTGCTCCGGCCCCCCTAATGCACTTATTGATTTTTTAGCAGTTATTTTAGGAGTTTGTTGCCGCCCGCACTGCCCCGCCGTCGTTCGCAGCGTTTCCTCTTTTCGCTAAAAACGCTGCCACACTGAAAGATAGAGCCACTCTATCCAGCTACGGTTTTAGTATACGCGTCATAGTAAAATTAAAGAATTTGTTAGAGCAAGTTGCACCAGTTTTAAAAACCAGGGAAAACATTTGGGCTATACAGCTAAAAAGTACCTAAGTGATATTTTTTTCATTTCATATTTGGTTGAACACTGCAAGAAATGAGTTACCCAGTGATTAACACTAAACTAACTAAAAATTTGACTACTGAAATGTCAGAATTATATGACACATTTCATTTCATTAGTTAAATTCTTAGTTAAGTGTAAGTGATTCGGTAAATTAACCTAAAGATAAAGCAGAAATAGTATTTTGGTTTTTGTAGGTACTGGTCAGTAATTGTTCAGTATATAAACCAAAATATTACACCATAGTACCCAAGGGCGTAGATGAGGAGGGAGTACTAGGGGGAGTAGTGGGAGTAATGCAGTACAAAAAGATTAGTTTTTTGTACTGCATTTACCTATAAAAAATATATTTATGTTCCTTCACCGTTGTTTTTTTTCATTTTTAACCCCAAAGAAAAAATTATGATGTTGGTATTACCCCCCCCCCATATAAAAAAACACCTACGCCCTTGATACTACCAGTGTACATGAGACTATGGTCTGCATCTTTTCCTAATAATAAATATTATTGAAAGAACAGTACACACAGAAAAATATTGTCTTAAATCAAGGATATGGTGATTTGTATAACGAAGAGAATATAGTCAAATAAACCAAACAAACTATTAAGAAGAAGTTGTGGTACAATAACAATTTTAGCTGTTTTTAGCTACAATTTGGGCACTTAAATAACAATTTGTCTTTTTCGGTAAGCTCCACGCACTCTTCATGTACGAATGGATTACAATCTCATATCGGCCTGGCGATTCTCTTCGAATAAAAATCAGAATCAAGATTCAGAACTCTCTGATTTCGTCGTCACTTTCTTGTATTGTTGTTTTTTGTTTTTGTCATTTTCTTGTTGTCAACTACTTCACATGACAATATTAGAGCACAGCTACTTAGATAACAATCTCAAAAAATTACCCTTTCGATTCTTTATTGATTATGCATACCATATTCTTATCCTTTCATATTTGAAAATATATTCTCCTTTTCCTACCATATTCTTATCCTTTCATATTTAAAGCACATTTTGCTTTAAAGGAGAATATATGGATATCGCTTATCTAAAAGGAACCAAGTGACATTTTTAACGAAACTTTGTTAGGCATGGAAATAGGTTCTTTAGGCTTAGTACAACCTATTCATATACATAGGAAAGTTTCGTTACAAATGTCGCTAGGTTTCTTTTAGATAAGCGGTATCCATATACTCTTCGTTATATCCAAATCACATATTATTGATTTAAGGCAATATTTTTTTGTGTATTACAAAAGAAGTATTAAGTATTTTTTGAATAGAATGTCACACTCTCTTACACCGCTAGATAGAGTGACTCTCCTGAAATAAGGTTGAACGTTTCCTGCGACACTTGGAGCGGTCAGAATTGACCCTTCACACTCACTGAATTCAGAAACGCGAAAACAGGATAAACGTTGTTTTTAAATTTGTGGGTTTTAAACTACCCGGATATTCACTTGAATATTCTAGAGTGTACTGACCACCCCTATTTTTGTGATAGTATATATATATATATATATATATATATATATATATATTGTTGCGAATACAATGCTGTGCTGAAAATTTGTTATCGTATTAAATACTGAACGATTTTGTATAAATGGAACCTCAAGCAACCTATTTTATTGAATACAAGTTATTAAAGTAAAAATAACAGAACAACTTTATGTTATACTGTAACAACTTATATTCAATAACTTAAGTCGAGTACAAACTTTGTATAATTCGATAATGAAAGAAATGCTAGGTTTGAAATGGTCAGAGTCTTGCAGAGGACATTTTAAGAAAAATGGGATTTTAACAATAACAGGCGTGTACATTTATGAAATTTTAAATTTTATGTTTAAAAATAATCGCCTGTTCATAAATCTGTCAACAAATAGTAACCGGAACTTCGACTATAATGTTACCAGACATAGGCTTATTACATATGAAAAAGGATGTTTTTACTCAGCAATTTCTATTTTTAATAAACTCCCAGCCAACATAAAGTCTACAAGAAATTTTAAAACTTTTAAAGGTCAAATTTTCTCACTTTTGCTAGAACTGGAACCATACAAGTTGTCTGACTTTCTGTGATAATTTTTCTTCTTCTTTTTATTTATTTATTTATTTATTACATGTTATTTAGATGTATGTGTATAGTAAGTATATATGTAGCTGTATTTTTCTATTTTTTTGACAAATTTCATGTTCAAAGTCGTTTTATTCCATTTATTGTGAATACTCAATTTTTATTTATGAAATAAAGTTATTATTATTATTATTATTATTATTATTATTATTATGAATAAACTCCACAAAAAGGGAGACAAAGAATCATTGGGAAACTATCGTCAAATTTCAAATCTCTCATTTTTTGCTAAAATAATAGATAAAATAATGCTAAATAGAATCACAGAGTATTTTAAAAAATATTTACTATTATCAAAATCTCATTATGGTTTCAGAACTGGATATAGTACAACAAAAGCCCTATTTAAGGTAATCTCTTATATTATAGACTGCATTGATAAAAAAAGTTTAACAACAGCCATATTTTTTGATCTTACGGCTGCTTTTGATGTTATAGATTATAAAATTCTAATCGCTAAACTAGAGTCATATGGTATAATAGGGCCTCCGCTAGAATGGATAAAATCATACCTAGAAAACAGAGAACAATATGTAGAATTAGTAGATGGACATTTAAAATATAAATCAGAGTACCTAAGGGTTAAAAGGGGCACACCTCAAGGGGGAATACTTTCTCCATTACTATTTTTAATTTTTAGCAATGATTTGTTAGAGTATCTATGTAATAATGCTGATCCAAGATTTTTCTTTCTTCTGCAATATGCTGATGATACTTCAATAGTATGTAGACATGATCATAACTTAATCCAATCGCTAATTAATGCAATGGAAGAATGGTGCCGCCTAAATTTTCTTATATTAAACCCTAGCAAATCAGCTATTGTGCAGTTTTCTACTAAAACTAGAAATCAGAGTATTTTAGCAAAGTGCTCTAATAAAACCATCCCACTCCTTTAAGTTATTAGGAGTGACCTTGGACTCTACTCTCTCATGGTCGACACATATTAATCTGGTTGTAAATAAAATGAAAAGCTGTAACTATGCTTTAATAAATTTAAAAAAAAATGTGGATGTAGCCACTTTAAAAATATTTTATAATGCTAATGTAAAAGCACATTTACAATACGGGATTGTATTGTGGGGAGGGTCCAGTCATGCAGAAAGGTTGCTTATCATTCAGAAGAGGTCGGTAAGGTTGATATCGGGCGCAGAGTATAGAGACCACTGTAAACCTTTATTTGTAAAGCACGAAATAATGACCGTAACATCCTTGTACCTTTTTAATTTAGCATTATATGCATTGAGTAATAAGGATCTTTTTATATCAAACTCTGAAATCTCCGAGGGTCCTGTAACTAGACATGCAACTGATATCTCAATTCCTCAACATAGACTAGTTTTTTATGAAAAAGGACCGATCTTCATGGGGATAAAGCTTTTAAATAAATTACCTGTTTGTCTCAAGGAAGGAACTATGTCTCAATTAAAAAGTAAGCTAAAATCATTTTTTCTTAGTAATCCTTTTTATAACACTAACGAATTCTTTCAATTTAATTTTCAAAATTACCAGTGTTCATAATATCTTTTTTTTTTATTAAGTCTCTTGTAACATATCAGGTAGTTACTTATGCATTTTATATTATATTTTATATATGTGTTTTTTTTAATATTAAATATTGAATTTTGACAATATCCGATACTTGTAAAAGTCTGTGGAAATAAATATATTTTATCTTATCTTATCTTAACTTGTGTAGGTAAAGTTATAGTATATTACATAATGAGGTGGAAAATATTTAATTTCTTGAGGGAAAGTTAGCTGACCAAAGGGCGTGAGTCCGCGGTCAGCTAATTCTCGAAGGAAAAATGAAGTTTTCCGCCGAGGTTTGTATAGACTATTATATTCAGAACTTTTACCTATTTTATTAACAATTTAATATTTTATGTTCCAAGACACCATTTTAAAATTTTTAAATACTGGTAATGTTAGTTACACATTTTTGCTTTAATAATGGCGATCTCCCAAAAATGAAATAAAAAATAACTTTTATTTAATATTAAAAATTTTAAAACATATATAAATTGATTCTACATTAATAATAAATATTTATTAATATTTTTAAATATTTTAACTTAAACTATCTTTTAGCATATATTTAATACTTTCAGCTCTTAAAATGTGGTCAGGGGGGCATGGGGGCACATTTTTTTAAATGGAAAGGGGGGTGGTGTAATACATCATTTTAAAGCTTATAAAATTATTCATTTAATTCCATATTCTTAAATTAAAAAAAAAATTGGGTTTAAAATAGGGTTGAAAATGGGTATTAATGTCAAAATTCCTCTAAAAAAAAACAAATAATTTTTTAAAAATGCCTAATTTAATCATAAAAAAATGTTAATTATACTTTTAAACTAATTTTAGTTGACATAAATAAAAATTTATAAAAAAAAACTTAAAAAATCGAATGTTTTAGCACAAAAAATTGAAAAATCAAAACTTTAAAAAACATTTTTAAAAAATTTAAAATGAAGTATTACACTTAATGTTTGACTAGTTTTTATTCAATTTAGTTCAACAAAATAAAACTCCTCCATATATTGTTAATTAGTTAAAGCATGATATCTGTCACAACTATCTATTTACAAACCTATAGGTGTTAAAATTCAATAAAAATATTTGATAAAATTCGATAAAATTATTAAATAATATTTAGTATTTTATGAAAGAAAAGTATTTTATTTAAAAATATGGGTTTTGCTGCATTTTCAATGTCTAGTGACAAGAAACATTGTCTTCAACTTTTTCTGCAGTTTTAAGCAATCCAGTGTTTCATAACTGCAGTCGAAGAAAAAGTATAGTCTATAACACGTATGGAATATTCCATCCGAGCTGCGGGACCATTATACTCGCCTGCCGGCTCTCATGAGTATGGCCAATGGAGCTCTCTACAACTAGAATTATGAAACAAAAGACGTCTACCCTATCTCTATCTCATTTGTGCTACACTTTCCAGCCAACCAAATAAATACTGTATTTGTTTTTCATACAACAAATACAGTATTTATTTGGTTGGCCGGAAAGTGTAGCAGTGAGAGGCACGTACGAACATAGCTAATGTGAATCTGTAGAATAAGATAATTCTACTAAAATTTAGATGGCGCCAGTAATTTCTTTAATAATGCACTTTTCGCCCGGCCAAGTAAATATTGTATTTGTTCAACAAAGAACAAATACAGCATTTGTTTGGTTGGGTGGAAGTGGGAGTGTATGTATGTCTTCTATCCTTTTTGGGTAGAACTTTTGTCCCTGTCTAATCTAATGGGAGAATTCTCAATTGATAATAGTTATAGAATATACTATTCAGAATCAGCGGGATGATTCTTGGTACTGACGAGGGCCAGCAGCCCCAAATTGCGAATTCGTTATCGTAGAAAATACTAAACGATTTTGTCTATTTGGAACCCCAAACAATATTAGTTATTGAATACAAGTTGTTACAATAAAACATAATCATGTTAACGTTGCACAGTGGGGCGAGAAAAAAAGAAGATGGACGAAAATCTAAATTTTTGCATATGAGTTTTTTTGATACCGCTGAGGTTTTTTTTTCGCGCCCCAGGGTGGTTCATTTTTTTTTTCTTTTTTTTCTTTCGATTTCGTTTATATTTGGTATACAGGCTCTTTTTAGAGATGTTAATGTAGAACAATGATCAAAACACTAAAAATCAAAATGGCGGAAGCAATATGGCGTATCGGGTTTTAGAAATTTGCCATGATTAGTCAAAATTAAGTTTATAAAGTAGTCCAACGACATCGATTTTAAGAAGAGGGCTTAACTTAAAACACTCAATGTGACAAAGCTTATATGATAGTTAAAAAAAAAGTTTATTATCCATTTTAGTTAAAATATTCATTTCAAGGTCGTAAGAGTTCCATGAATTGAATTTTATTGTTCAGGTGTAGGAAATATCTTATATTACCTCTATCATTTTCTTAAATTAAAATAAATTAAAGATAAGGTGGTTTTAGGTACACAAAAGGTCATTGAAACTTAAAAATTGAAATAAAATTATATAATCTAAAATTGCGAGACTCAATATCTTATGAATTTTTATCTTCACTGATGGTAGTAATAAACTATATAGGAAAAAGTTGCCACCTTTTGCCACATTCAGAAAAAAAAAAGATCCTAAATTTATGTTCAAAATAAAACGCTATAAATGCACGTAAATAATCAATTTTTATTAAATAAATAATTATAATTTATAAATAATGAATGTCACCGACTTTCATCAGAACTTTCATCGTCATCATCTTCATCATCAGTATTAATAATTGAAAGACGAACGCTTATTTGCTGATTCTAATTATAAAACCGGATTCAGTTATTTTTACTGATGATGAAGATGATGATGATAAAAGTTTTGATGAAAGTCGATGATTGAAAAAATAGATTAATGGAATATGTAATAATTAATATTCTCATAATTAAATTTAAATAATTTCTGTCAAATATGTTATAATTTTAACAGATAAGTTAGTAACTTAGGCATTTAATCTTTTCAGAAGTATTTTTAGATAAGGCTCCCTGATATGTCCTAAAATAATGAGTATTATCACTTCATTTTTATTCGAATCAACCAAATGTATTTATAAGAAAAGTGTTGGTTTGCTAAAAATTATTATTTTTTTATTCGTGAAAGAATTGATAGAGCAGAGTTCGGTTTTAATCATAGTGACCATTCTAGTATGAAATATTCGACGAAAAATGTTTGGATGTCTAAATTAAAACTCGATGAAGCATACTATACGAAGCGTTGCAAAAAAAAATCATTGAATATCTAAAAGAAATAACATTCAAAATTATTTATTTTGCTTTCCCTCATATTAAAAATACACTGCCCAGTAAAAGAGCTTTCCCATTTTCCCCTCGGCTGGTGAAATGGATTTTTTATTATCAGATTCACTTTCAGTAACCTTAAAAAGTCCAATATACCAATTTTTAAGAAAACTACCCCTTCAGTTTTAGCACACACAAAAACCTCAATATATAACTTCTCAAGAAATCTGCCCCCGCCCCTCAGGGGGTGGAGTTTTTTATTACTTTCAGCAACCTCAAAAAGCCAAAGATACCAATTTTCACAAAAACCACCCCCCACCCGGCTGGGGTGGGTGCACCCCTTAGGGGGTATAATAAGAAAAAAATTATTGTCAGATTCAGATTCGTCGACCCCAAAAACCCCTATATACGAATTTTTACGAAAATATTAAAATTATTTAAAAATATTTAGCCCCTCACCCCTCAAGGATGAATATCAGATTCAATTTCAGCAACATTAAAAACCTCTATATCACAATTTTCAATTTTTTGTAAAAAAATGTATTTTTCCCCATTTGCCCCCTTGCGGCACGCCAATATTCACCAAAAACAATCCCGAGCGAGAACTTTTGGTAAGATACATATTTCAAATCTCTAGCTTAAAGCGTTCTTAAGTTATCGTGTTAACAAGATTTTCCGGACAGACCGACCGATTGACCGACTGACGAGCGACAATTTCTTTTTTTTTTGCTCGAAATTTATTTATATCGACATAAAACGTTATAAAACGGAAAAATGAGCAAAAAAAAAATGAAAATTTCTGCATGAATACAAGGCTTTCCCGAAATTTTAAAAATTTTCAAAAAGGGAAAGCAAAATAGGAAAAATCTTCCACTTATGCAAATTTTTTTTTGTTTATTGTTTCGTTTCTAAAAATAAGAGTTTTGCATAGCATTAAATTTTTTTTATCAAAAAGAATAATTAGTTTTCTGAAATATTAATTTAAAAATTCCTCCGCATATTTAGAAAATGTTTATAAATTTGTCAATTGGGAGTAAGTAAACTTATAAGAACAGAATACTCGAAATAGTAGTTTTCGTAATGAGTAAGCGACTTTAGTCTTAAGTGCACGAGAATGAAGTTTTTTTGACGAGGCGAAGCGAAGTCAAAAAATCATTCAAGTGCACTAAGTACTTGTCGCATACGAGTTGCGAACTACATTTTTCGTTCGATCTACAGTCTAGACTTTTTAAAAATGTATATTTTAAAGAATTACCTGTGTTTAATTTTGACATTTCAAAATTTTATAAACGTCAAATGAATTTTTTCAAAATGAATGCTATGTGTAATCGTTTGGATAAATGAGTGTGCATAGTTGTCATTTCATTCAAATATGCACTTTGTACTCCTGCGATAGAAAAATATCCTAACGAGGATATATAGTGAACATGCATTTTTCTTTATTTCGTGTACGCTAGGTCTTACGAAAAATAATTTTTCTGTAAGAAGCTTTTCATCTTTTAACTTTTAATATTCTATTAACGAATCATAATCAGCTTAAAACAACATTAAGACCCATTTTAATTCTTTTTGATTAAAATATACCAAAAGCAAACTTTTAAAACAAAAGTTTTTTTAAATTTTTTTTGCAGGGTTTTATATGGAAATGATAAAACTGGGCAACGCCCAATTAGGGGATTTTTTTTTACTTTATGAAACATTTCTGTAGAAATGTAATTAGAAATACCACATAGGTTAATATTGAGAAACGAGCATATCTGTTGCCTGGGTTTTTAATAATTGGCATTATTTTATCTAAAAAAGTCACATAACCTCAAATATTTGACAATATTCATTGGTTGCGAAAAGTGTTACCAATCATCCAGTAGTTCTGGCTCTGTTTTGAATAAATTGTGATTTGCGAAGCGATTTGCATTTGCTTATAAAGTTTTAGGCTTGGTGTTTATTGTTATTGTTGTGCTTTTTCTAGTTTATACCAGTTAATTTATTGGTTAGAATAGTTTATTTTTCTATGGATGGTAACACTTTTCGCACCCAGTGAATATTGTCTCTCTATTTATTTGGTCTTTTTCTTCCGAATAATTAACCATCATGAGGTTTCCAGTGCGCAAGTACTAATCGGATATGTATCCTGACTTGCGCACTATCACTGATAAATTACTACTGTAGTAATATAAAAAGTTATAATTAAAAACATACAAAAAAATTATCTTCAAACGTCCATTATTATTCACTTAAAATTCAACAGTTCACACGATTAATAACCATATCTATGGTTGACTTTAACTTGCACTTAAAACATTAATACAAAAATTCTTTAGGCACATCATAGAAGATTTCAAACCAAAAATACATGAGGCGCATCATAAAAGATGATTTAGCACGATGCTGACGCTTGATCTCCTAGTACTTGAATGATTGTCAATAGACTGAAGAATCCATTGGTACTGGTGGTAAATAAACAAGTTGAAGCAATAGCTCTATTATAGGGCTATAATAAACATAACGTCGCAGTCTATAATATCAATTCCAATTATAGATACTACTGCACTCTTCCTTATGAGGGCATTATATATTCAGATGATATTAGGTACACATATCTGAAAAATCTGTTAAAAAAAAATTATTTGATAAAAAAATACAAATACAAATTTATAAAATAATATCTCAATCCAAGAAAAAATATTTATTTTGGTATATACATTATATTTAATACATTAAAATTTTATCTTAAAAGAAAATATAGTTTTTTTGTCTTAGCATGATATTATTATAATTATAATATTTATTTATCTGCCATTAAGTTGATATTTTTTATTTAGGTAAATTTGAAAAATAGGAAAAAAGTTAGTTTGTCAAGAAAAAAAAATATTGATTTAAAACTACGCACGGTGTTTTTTCGGGAGTATTTTTTGTTTGTTTCAAAACCCTAAATTTTCGATAGTACCGTCCATTTATATGATTTTCAGCGATAATTAAAAAAATCTACCGAGCGCTTTGTTTTTTATTAAAAAAAATAAATGCTAAACGAGCTGCGAAGATTCTTCGCCGAAGAATAAAACAAGCCGTAAAGATATGAAATACTACGCATTTCATTATATACTATTCACAGTAAATGGTATATTGCATTATCCCAATTAATTAAACAATAAATAAAAGAAAAACTTAAAAAAAATTTCAACTTTTTTTTATCTTTTTTGCGAAAAAGAAGAAATTAAAAAAAATTGTTAATTTTGGTTTTGTTTTTTTTAAGTATTTGAAAAAAATGCAATATACCATTTATGTGTGAATAGTATATATGGTGTAACGACATAAATCGTCACTTTGTAATATAGCAAGGGTTAATTAAACTATTCGTTTACTTACGTTATAATTTATGTTTATTTTGTATATAAATAGTTACGTACGTACAGAACTATTTTGTATCTGGGACTATTTTGTAGCAGGAACTGAATTCTAACCATATAAGTCTCTATTCCATAGTTCTACCTGAAAATAACATAAAGAAAACATAATTAGAATATGATTTTTAATAATAAAGAATCATATGACTTATTTCTCTATAGTGCATTTGTCTATGGACTTACCTGGTTTTTATATGTTTCAGAGTCTATTGAGGGTTGGATTTCACTGGCTTTCACCTGTAGCTTGTCTCTCTTGTGGAAAGTTGTGTATGATTATCCCTTCGGGATAATCCAGAATTTGTTGAAAATAGTTTGCTGGAACTGCTCACTTAGATTCAGTATTTTGTTTATACTTAGTTCACAGGACACTTAGTATTCTGTTCGTATTTTTATTAGTTTTGCTGATAAACAATAAGTATTGTTTATATTTGTTTCTTAGAGTAATATTTTGAGGTTAGATATCTATCATCACTAATACGGATTTATTAGGAAACATTCTTTTAATTAGTTATTATTTTTGATGTCGTTTCAGTTACCTTTATTAGGAATCCTATACGGTAAAACTGTAGTTGATAATGACTTGCATAGATGTCGCTAATAGTTCAGAAATAGGATTTTATTCACCTGAAGGGTTCATACCGGTTGATAAGGTCGATTTTCGCTCCTTCTTGATGAACTCTGTACAATGGTGGTCTCATTTTGACGAGTGTTTATTTTCTGTAATCATCGAAGTAATCCTTCATGTATTTTTATTTAAAGTTAGTGAAAATGAATATTTAAACAATGCGGAAGATATTATAACTGTTATTTTTTTACAATTACGCATTTATAACGTTTCGATGGACATCGAAGACTTAGAATGAGACGTAAGTTAAGTTTTTCTGTTTCTTAGAATATTTCTGAGATATAATTATTGTTTTAGCACCATTAATTAAGCACAATCACTAGACCATTAATTACTCACCATTTCTATACCATTAATATGGAATTACATTAATTTAAGTTGAAGTTTATTTTGGTATATTTGATATACAAGTTCTCCGCATGGAGTGATGTTCTGTTGGAACATGGTTCTGTATTTTTCGGCATAGATAAATTCTATATGACCGTCTAGCAGACAATTTTATATTGGACATAATTTTCAAAAGCATATTTAATCCCGGACAACATTTTCAATCGTACATTTTATCCTGGAAGATAATTTTTCCAAAGTAGATGGGACAGCATATATTTTTTTTTCTTTCATTTGAGAAATGAATTCATCAGCATAGGGGAGACTTGCACAGATGGAGACGATGGAATTCATACCTCATGGATTTTGCAGAAACCAGCTAAGTACTCATTCTGAAAACTTTTGAAAGCAATATTTCATATTTTTAAATTCTTTTATTTCAATATTCTTATAACTGTAAACTTTATCAGATCTGATATAGTATTGATTAATACTATATGCCCTTCTGGCTTTTGTTCATTTTTAGGTACTTATTTTTTTTTAAAACATTTAATCTCATTTATTAATTATTAAATATCATACTTTTGATTAAATGATTTCTAATTTAAGCATGACTTTTATACACTGCAAGAAATGATTGTTGTTTACATACATTTCTTGGTGCTTGCTGAACTTCATGTTTTCTTTATACATTTAAGTCGAATGATTTCTGAATTTAGTAATTTTTATTAAGATTTCTTTAATTATATCTTAATATAATTACACATATTTTTTATATATATTAATACATTACTTGATGTGCTTTCATTAAGTTTATTTATAATAAATTTCTCAAATGAATTATCTTATTTTATTTAGGGGTTATATTTTCTCAAACTGAAAAGCTTAAGTATTTACACTAGGTTGTTACTTACCTAAAGGAGTAAAAGCTAAAGTAACTGGCGCCCCTAACAACATTAATCAATTCTTTCTATTTTTCCCTTGCCCATACCCATTGCTCCGCTGTCAAAACTAGCCGTTGGCAGTGAACGTATTAATTACGGTACAATGGGTAGAATAACATATCTTCACGGCTTTGTTTACTCTTCGCAGCTCGTAAAGCATTTATTTTTTTTTAATAAAAAACGAAGCGCTCGGTAGATATTTTTAATTTTAGCTGAAAATCATATAGATGGACGGTATTATCGAATGGTAAAGGAATTTCAGGGTTTCGAAAGAAACAAAAAATACCCCCAAAAAAGCACCGTGTACGTCTTTATTAAATTAAATTTGAAGTCATTTATTTCTAAAAAATCATTTTGTTGAACTATAGTTGATTTCTGTCAAAATAATACGGCAGTATGTGACAATATTTTTTTTACACTTTGTTACAAAACAAAAAATATTTAAATTAATCTTTTGGGTTTAAGTATTAAAATTATATATAGTTTTAAGTATAATATCTGCTACTATAACAAAATATGTTTTTGCGCATATTTAAAATTAACAATCACTTGGACCAAATGATATTCATTTGGATTAACTGCAATTTCGTGGTTCTATCACACGTTTTTTTTTTGCAACAGATTTTTAAATCGCCTGAATTTTTGATTGTGCCCTTCTACATGCAAGTTAATTATATTGATAAAATTTTTTCTTGATAGGGCCCCAAACATCAAATCTTGTCAGAAAGGCCCTATTTTCTTAATTCTTTTATTACATTGTTATTATAAAATATATTGATTTAAAATTTGAACAACATTTGACACTCATGAGTGATTATAATTTTATAAAGAAAAATGTTTTGATTTCAAAGCATAGGGAGCGCTATGGTCAATTTTCTCTAAAAAAAAAACCTGTTTTGGAGAGAAAAATTCTAGAGGGGACAACGATGTTTAGAAAAACTATGAAATATGCGTGAAACTATAGGTATCCAACTATTTAGTTCTATGGTATTTCCACAGAATAACGATGCCCCCGCTTGCTAGATCAATTATAGCCAAGGACTGCACGTAGGCCATTTTTCCTGTGTTTTTGGTTAAATATCATAGATATCAGTCTTATACAAAACAAATCCTCGCATTTTGGACAGACATTTAACAAAATTTTTGAACTTTAATAATGTGGGGTAAAAAAATGACTTTTTTCTATTTTTTAATTAGAAGGCAGTTTTTTGCCATTTTCTCGTTAACGGTGATAGGTATTATAAAAATTTAAAAACTATAACTAAATACTTTTGCTAAAAAAAATGTTTCTTATTTTTTTTTGTCAAAAATGAGCTAAGCGCCAAAACTAGGCCGACAAATATTTTATTGGTAACTATGCAATTTTTATTAAAAATATATGGGTTAAAATCAAAACATTTTTTTTTATAAAATTATAGTCACTCATAAGGGTCAAATTACAAAATTGGGGCTTTACTGACAAGGTATGATGTTTTGATAGCTGGAGGTCGAGTTGAGGCCCGATCAAGAAAAAAAATTGGCAATAGGGTAAACTTGCATGTAGAAACACACAAAAAAATATATTCCAAAATCGTGTGAAAGAACGGCGAAATTATAGTTAATAGATAATATTCCTATCTGTGTAGGTACAAAACGTATCTTTAGTTAGTACTTTAAATAATTATATATAAGCCAACATAAAGCTTTGAGGAATAGTATTGATGGTTTTATATCTATTTATTTTACGTTATTAAAAATGTTTGATCAGTTTCATTAAACTAATGAACGGTAGATGAGAAGCAGAAATAAAAAATTTCATGCAAATATTTAAAAAAAAAGTTATGCAGTGCTTCGTATCCTATATCTAACACTTCATAGTAAATTATAGCCTTCCTCAGAAGTTCTTTTATACCGGGTGATTTTATTTATGTCCACCCCAAAAATTTAGATTCATCTTCATTCGATGAAAACAAAACTTTGGTGATTTATATAATTTTATATTGGCTAGAAAAAGGCTTATTTATTTTTTTTCCGGTTCCGCCGGAAGTGTTACAAAATTTATATCACTTATATATAATATGTTTTTTACATCGAAATCAGTAAAAAAAATTTTTGCGTCCGTCTGTCTGTCTGTCTGGGTCTAAACTCTCTATATCCATTTCTACATGAGATATCGACTTGCGGTTTTTTGCATATTGTTTCTTATTGTATTCCGAAGAGCTGATTAGATTTTGGGGGTAAATGATTGGGGGTAAGGGGATAAAAATAGGGTAAAACTCCTATTTTTAGCGTTTTTTGTTTATAATTAAAGCAATTATTATTGTATTTGGTTAATTTAGTTAGCACTTATATAAAAGATAATTTTAAATTGGTCAAAAACTGTTATAAACAACGTTTTCCTAAAAAGCATTGTTTTCGAGATATTGGCGTTTAAAGCAGTAAAAGGTTTTTTTAGCATATCTCACATATTTATAACCCGATTTCAAAAAATTATATTTTAAATAAAAGCTCTTTTTAAGCCCTATAAAAAATGTTATATACAGTTTTTTGCTAGAATATAATGTTTTAAAGATACAGAATTTAAAATCAAACAAAACACCTAGTTTTAAATTTGCAAACTAGATAGCTCTAGTGTACAATAGTGCCGATGTTTTGACAGGGTGCTTGCAACGTTTCATCTAGTTTTTTAATGGAGTGCCCTGTATTTTTTTACAATTTTTGAATTTAGCCGAAAATTCTATAAATAAAAAACTGATTGTTTTTTTTTTACTTTTTACTTGTTTTCGTTTTTATCGTATAAAAACGAGATACACATAATTTACCTTCTTCTTTTTACTTTCATAACCTTCAAAGTACATCATAAGTTTGGCATAAGAAAAATAGCTGTCACTGATCAAATTTTTATTTTAATATTAATTTTATATTTTTTTAAGCTTAAGTAAGCAAGAACAAGGTAAATTCTGTAAATCTCATTTTTTAGCATAAAAACGAAAACGAAAAAAAAAGTAAAGAAAACAATCGTTTTTTTTTATACATAGAATTTTCGTCTAAATTCAAAAATGTACAAAATTACAGGGTGTTCCATTTAAAAAAATATATTTTTGTCACTTCCGGCGAAACCGGAAGTGAAACAAAAAAAAATTGAATCCGCCAATATTAAATTATATAAATTAGCAAAGTTTCGTTTTTGTCGAAAGATAAATCCTAATTTTTGGGGGTGGGCATAAATAAAACTTACCCGGTATTGGCATTTATGCAAAGCTATAGCGCTTATACTTATACTCATACCTATGCAAGATAGCAGATTTCTGCTTACAATAGTAAGCTCTATAATATATAAGCGATATACTTACTAGAAAGTAGTGGCCAGCGCTACGCTTTAACCGTCTTTTACGTCTAACAGTTAATTTTTAGAGAAAACACAAAATACATCTGTGACTTGATTCTAAAAGGGCCAATATCAAAACGGAAAGTCAAACACTGGCCGTTTTAGCAGTTTAACAAATATGTTTATTGAAAACACACGTCGGCCCTTGTTGCTTAAAGTCTATATTTATCTTACACGCACTGAGATTGACTTTTTTAGGTTATATACTTAGATCTGTAAAAAATTAGTTCGGTATAACTCAAAATACCGAAAAAGTGACATTGAGCCTTTTAGAACCAAGTCAAGGATATATTTTGTTTTTTAAACCCCTCTAAAAATTAACTATGTGACGTAAAAGACGGTTAAAGCGTAGTGCTCGCCACATTACTTTCTAGTAAGTATGTATATAGCTTCAATTTATTTTTATTAAAACATATAAAATCATTTTTCTGGCTTGCAGCTACATAAAAAATTTAAATTTGGTTATGTAGCTGCAATCCAGAAAATAGTTATTTATGGTACTAGTGGGTAAAGTAAGATATTGCCCCTGCGAGGCGTCAGCCAAGCAGGTTAATTTTCGAGAGGGCAATATCGGTTTACCCATGAGTGCCATACAAGGTTTTATCCAATAAATGGCTTAGGAATTCATATTTTTATTAAAAATTTTAATGACATTTCCAAGAAAATAATTTGACAAGTGACAGTTGAGTGGGTAAAATAAATAATTATCCACTCAATAAAGTAAAAGCCATGCGGGGGTTATTATTGAGGTTATCTATTTAAAATAAAGCTGGTAATTGTCTTATTATCTGTATGTATTGGATAAATGATTTTATATGTTTCAATAAAAAAATTTGAAAAACACTGTTTTTGAGAACATTGGAATCAATAAGTTAGGATCAAACAGTAATAAGACTAAACTATTTTTTTTATTTTTGGGAAAATACCTACTATTTTTTGGCATTTTTTGTACCAATGCTAACTAGCATTAAGCTGAATAAAATGCCACAGATTTCAAAGTCTGGTACTAAATGAATGAAAGTTTTTTACGGTTTTCCAAAAATTATCTAAGTTGGACTTAGGTATCACTTATTGATCCTAAAATTCTCATGTATAAATTCAGGTCCTGCAGAGCTGCGAAGAATTGAATATTTTACAGACATTATATTTTTCATGCATCCAGCCAAATATTATATCATCCGTAGTAAATATTGATTTAATTTAAAAATATATTCCTGCAAAGAATTTTTTGTTTTTATTTAAATAAGGAATCATTCTTACACGGTGGTTTTCTGCAAAGTTTAACTTTTTGTTTCCGACCCCTGATTTTTTTTTCATAAATTGTTTAAACACACCTAAAGAAGTAATTATTATTATTATTATTAAGAAGAGAAGGGCAAAGGAAACCTATTATGCCCAAAAAAGAATAATAAAAACAGTGAACATATGGATAAAAGTAGCAACTAAAATCTAAGATTAGCAATAGTTCGTAAAATAAATATATATATATATATATATATATACCGGGTGTTTTTTTAACCTGAATCTTTCAAATATCTAGAATACTATGCATTTTAGAAAAAAAATATTGGACCTAATTTGTTTATTTTAATGGTGGAAACAAAAAATGGCGTATTTATTTTTTACGGATATTTACGTTTTCAAGGTCATTTCAAGGTCAACTTTGTTTTTTTAAGTACAGACATATATTTTTTTAAGAAAGATTTTTTGACTTTTGTATACCGTATATAAGAATAAACGAGAATTTTTGTATTTCGGTATAGTTTTTTATTGAAAAACATATAGATTTCTGCCTAGCGCTTTCGGAGTGTTAGTCCATCTTCAGGGCTGGCACTGAAAGTAAGTAAAGGGGGGGTCAGTTAGATTTGAACAGATTTTGGGGCCCTTGAAATTAGGTTATGTTAAATTTTATTAAATTACTTACTTGTCAGTGCCTTACAGGGTGCAGCAGAGGATAAATAGTTGTTGGAAAGTACATTTAGAGCAAAGGGACGATTACATACACTTTAAAACTTAAAAACTAACATATTAAAATTGCGGGACATCTTGACATTTAAAATATTTTTTTCTTCTTCTTCTTCTTCTGCGTAATGGCTATGTTCAGGGGGGTATATGGCCAGTCCAACGAGGAAGGATAGGCGGCCAGCGACGATCATTTTCAGAAAAATTATTCATAGGAAATTGTTGTAAAATTAGATTAAGTTTTTAAAAAGAGGGTTAAAATTGTTATTTAGGTTTGTTTGGTTGTTAATACAAAGTTTTTTATTGTGTTTTTTATTGTGTTCTAATGCTAATGAAATTTCCAGATCTTCTAGTAAAGAAAGTTTTGGATCATATTTATGTGTATAGAGTTGGTGCAAAATTTCGGTGTTGTTTTCAGGATCGAAAATGTGGTGATTGTATTGAAGGTGGTGACCGAAAACTGATTTTCTCGGTCTTTTTATGTGTTCACTACATCTTATACCGATTGCCCTAGTAGTTTTACCGATGTAGAAAGTATTGCAGGGGGGGGGGCATTTAATCTTATATATTCCACTTTTTCCCAATTCAGGGATTGGGTCTTTTGTGTTTGTTAAGTGATTGCCCATGCTGATGGCTGTTTTAAAGACTATGTTTTTGTTCGTGTTCTTAAAGAGATGTTTAACTTTGTATGAAATGGGGCCTAGAAATGGTAGGGATATATATTTTTTATCAGATTTGCTTATGTTAGGGAGGGCTAAATTTACTAGTGCTTTTCGTTCATGTTTACTTAGGATTTGGTCGACTAAGCTGGGACAGAAACCATTTTTTTGTGCTAGGTATTTTATAGTATTTATTTCAGTTTCTTTATTTTCTGGTGACAGGGGAAATTTTAGTGCACGATTAATATAGCAGTTTAGAGAAGCATATTTATGTGAAGAGGCATGGCATGAATCTGATGGTATTAAATGATCAGTTTGGGTGGGTTTTCTATATATGTTAAATTCAAAGTTATTGTTTCGGTGTATTGTTATGTCTAAAAAGTTTAATGATTTGTTGTTTTCTAATTCGAGTGTAAATTTAATATTAGGGTGGACCGAGTTTATGTGGTTTAAGATGGAGTGAGCATCGTTTTCATCACCTTCTAACAACACGAAAATGTCATCAACGTACCTCCTCCATAGTATTATTTTTTGGGGATGGGTGTTAAGAATGTGGTTAGTCTCTAAATTGTCCATGAATAAGTCTGAGAGGTAACCTGAAAAGGGGTTTCCCATAGCTAGTCCTTGTTCTTTATAAAAACGGTTATTAAAAGTGAATGTGTCCTGTTCTAAGCAAAGTTGTACTAGGGCTAACAAGTCCATTTTTATTCGATCTGATACTTTATTTGTGAGGATTTTGCTTATTAATGGGATGGTTTCTTTTTTTGGTATTGAGGTATAGAGGTTTGTTACATCAAAAGAAAGTATTATATGATTATTTTGTGGCTTGATTGGCGCTAAAATCTCTATAAGTTCTAACGTATTTTTGACAGTGTATTTGGGTTTGAATTGTGACAAAGATGAAATTAAGTTAAGTGTAAATTTAGCTATTTTCTCTACAGGGGTGTTGCAAAAGCTAACTACGGGGCGTATGGGGGTGTTTATTTTATGGATTTTTGGGAGACCATATAATCTCGGTAAAAATGGGTTACTATGGAGGAGGTTTTTTCCGTTGAATTTTTTAATTGTGTATTCACACATGTTAATATAGGATTTTGTTTTATTGACTAAATTATTTATGGGGTTAGAATTGACTAATGTGAAATTGTTGTCGGTTAAAAATGATTCTACTTTCTCAATATAATCTAACTTTTTCATTATTATTAGGCAATTACCTTTATCTGCTTTTGAGATTATTAAATTGTCGCTGGCTACTTTATCCTTTATCGCTTTTATGGTTTTCCACTGAGGGTTGGGAGGATTAAATATGGTATCCATGGTTTTTTGTTTTTGCAACAAAGTTAGGCAGTTGTTCCTGAGGGTTTGTTGTTCTTGTTGGTCATCTGTTGCATTGTTGATTAGGATGTCAATATCAATTGAGAATTCAGCAATTTTTTTATTTGATAAGGTGGGGTGAAGGGCGAATTTTAATCCTTTATCAAGAAGCTCTGTTTCTTCTTTGGTGAAGTGTGTATTTGACAGGTTTTTTGTTCTAGGGTGAAATTTGTGTTCAGGTTCTTTGATGTTCTTTGTTGAATTTAGTGATTTTTTGGACCTTAGGAGTTCTAATTTACTCTCTAATCTTTTAAATTTTATTAACTTTTCGTGCAGAATTCTAGTTGATATGTAGTCGAGGGTGTGTTGAAGCTCGACGTGGTGTAGGGTGGAAACCATTTTACTGTATGTGATTTTCAAGTCAATGTTTAGCCTGTCAAGAAGCTGGTATTTTTTTGCTCTTTCTTTCCTTAGAATTTTGAGTTGAAGTTCTTCTTTTATGTTCAATGGAACATTTTTTGAAGTTTTGATGTGTGCGAAGGTTGGGGTTAGGTTTTCATGCACACATCGGTTTAAAAACCATATGTCGACTTCGGTGTATCCTCTTTTTGCTGCAATCCTGTTATAGCAAGTCGAAAGGACCATATTGTCCAAATATTAAGAAAGATTTTTTGACTTTGTATACCGTATATAAGAATAAACGAGAATTTTTGTATTTCGGTATAGTTTTTTATTGAAAAACATATAGATTTCTGCCTAGCGCTTTCGGAGTGTTAGTCCATCTTCAGGGCTGGCACTGAAAGTAAGTAAAGGGGGGGTCAGTTAGATTTGAACAGATTTTGGGGCCCTTGAAATTAGGTTATGTTAAATTTTATTAAATTACTTACTTGTCAGTGCCTTACAGGGTGCAGCAGAGGATAAATAGTTGTTGGAAAGTACATTTAGAGCAAAGGGACGATTACATACACTTTAAAACTTAAAAACTAACATATTAAAATTGCGGGACATCTTGACATTTAAAATATTTTTTTCTTCTTCTTCTTCTTCTGCGTAATGGCTATGTTCAGGGGGGTATATGGCCAGTCCAACGAGGAAGGATAGGCGGCCAGCGACGATCATTTTCAGAAAAATTATTCATAGGAAATTGTTGTAAAATTAGATTAAGTTTTTAAAAAGAGGGTTAAAATTGTTATTTAGGTTTGTTTGGTTGTTAATACAAAGTTTTTTATTGTGTTTTTTATTGTGTTCTAATGCTAATGAAATTTCCAGATCTTCTAGTAAAGAAAGTTTTGGATCATATTTATGTGTATAGAGTTGGTGCAAAATTTCGGTGTTGTTTTCAGGATCGAAAATGTGGTGATTGTATTGAAGGTGGTGACCGAAAACTGATTTTCTCGGTCTTTTTATGTGTTCACTACATCTTATACCGATTGCCCTAGTAGTTTTACCGATGTAGAAAGTATTGCAGGGGGGGGGGCATTTAATCTTATATATTCCACTTTTTCCCAATTCAGGGATTGGGTCTTTTGTGTTTGTTAAGTGATTGCCCATGCTGATGGCTGTTTTAAAGACTATGTTTTTGTTCGTGTTCTTAAAGAGATGTTTAACTTTGTATGAAATGGGGCCTAGAAATGGTAGGGATATATATTTTTTATCAGATTTGCTTATGTTAGGGAGGGCTAAATTTACTAGTGCTTTTCGTTCATGTTTACTTAGGATTTGGTCGACTAAGCTGGGACAGAAACCATTTTTTTGTGCTAGGTATTTTATAGTATTTATTTCAGTTTCTTTATTTTCTGGTGACAGGGGAAATTTTAGTGCACGATTAATATAGCAGTTTAGAGAAGCATATTTATGTGAAGAGGCATGGCATGAATCTGATGGTATTAAATGATCAGTTTGGGTGGGTTTTCTATATATGTTAAATTCAAAGTTATTGTTTCGGTGTATTGTTATGTCTAAAAAGTTTAATGATTTGTTGTTTTCTAATTCGAGTGTAAATTTAATATTAGGGTGGACCGAGTTTATGTGGTTTAAGATGGAGTGAGCATCGTTTTCATCACCTTCTAACAACACGAAAATGTCATCAACGTACCTCCTCCATAGTATTATTTTTTGGGAATGGGTGTTAAGAATGTGGTTAGTCTCTAAATTGTCCATGAATAAGTCTGAGAGGTAACCTGAAAAGGGGTTTCCCATAGCTAGTCCTTGTTCTTTATAAAAACGGTTATTAAAAGTGAATGTGTCCTGTTCTAAGCAAAGTTGTACTAGGGCTAACAAGTCCATTTTTATTCGATCTGATACTTTATTTGTGAGGATTTTGCTTATTAATGGGATGGTTTCTTTTTTTGGTATTGAGGTATAGAGGTTTGTTACATCAAAAGAAAGTATTATATGATTATTTTGTGGCTTGATTGGCGCTAAAATCTCTATAAGTTCTAACGTATTTTTGACAGTGTATTTGGGTTTGAATTGTGACAAAGATGAAATTAAGTTAAGTGTAAATTTAGCTATTTTCTCTACAGGGGTGTTGCAAAAGCTAACTACGGGGCGTATGGGGGTGTTTATTTTATGGATTTTTGGGAGACCATATAATCTCGGTAAAAATGGGTTACTATGGAGGAGGTTTTTTCCGTTGAATTTTTTAATTGTGTATTCACACATGTTAATATAGGATTTTGTTTTATTGACTAAATTATTTATGGGGTTAGAATTGACTAATGTGAAATTGTTGTCGGTTAAAAATGATTCTACTTTCTCAATATAATCTAACTTTTTCATTATTATTAGGCAATTACCTTTATCTGCTTTTGAGATTATTAAATTGTCGCTGGCTACTTTATCCTTTATCGCTTTTATGGTTTTCCACTGAGGGTTGGGAGGATTAAATATGGTATCCATGGTTTTTTGTTTTTGCAACAAAGTTAGGCAGTTGTTCCTGAGGGTTTGTTGTTCTTGTTGGTCATCTGTTGCATTGTTGATTAGGATGTCAATATCAATTGAGAATTCAGCAATTTTTTTATTTGATAAGGTGGGGTGAAGGGCGAATTTTAATCCTTTATCAAGAAGCTCTGTTTCTTCTTTGGTGAAGTGTGTATTTGACAGGTTTTTTGTTCTAGGGTGAAATTTGTGTTCAGGTTCTTTGATGTTCTTTGTTGAATTTAGTGATTTTTTGGACCTTAGGAGTTCTAATTTACTCTCTAATCTTTTAAATTTTATTAACTTTTCGTGCAGAATTCTAGTTGATATGTAGTCGAGGGTGTGTTGAAGCTCGACGTGGTGTAGGGTGGAAACCATTTTACTGTATGTGATTTTCAAGTCAATGTTTAGCCTGTCAAGAAGCTGGTATTTTTTTGCTCTTTCTTTCCTTAGAATTTTGAGTTGAAGTTCTTCTTTTATGTTCAATGGAACATTTTTTGAAGTTTTGATGTGTGCGAAGGTTGGGGTTAGGTTTTCATGCACACATCGGTTTAAAAACCATATGTCGACTTCGGTGTATCCTCTTTTTGCTGCAATCCTGTTATAGCAAGTCGAAAGGACCATATTGTCCAAATATTAAGAAAGATTTTTTGACTTTGTATACCGTATATAAGAATAAACGAGAATTTTTGTATTTCGGTATAGTTTTTTATTGAAAAACATATAGATTTCTGCCTAGCGCTTTCGGAGTGTTAGTCCATCTTCAGGGCTGGCACTGAAAGTAAGTAAAGGGGGGGTCAGTTAGATTTGAACAGATTTTGGGGCCCTTGAAATTAGGTTATGTTAAATTTTATTAAATTACTTACTTGTCAGTGCCTTACAGGGTGCAGCAGAGGATAAATAGTTGTTGGAAAGTACATTTAGAGCAAAGGGACGATTACATACACTTTAAAACTTAAAAACTAACATATTAAAATTGCGGGACATCTTGACATTTAAAATATTTTTTTCTTCTTCTTCTTCTTCTGCGTAATGGCTATGTTCAGGGGGGTATATGGCCAGTCCAACGAGGAAGGATAGGCGGCCAGCGACGATCATTTTCAGAAAAATTATTCATAGGAAATTGTTGTAAAATTAGATTAAGTTTTTAAAAAGAGGGTTAAAATTGTTATTTAGGTTTGTTTGGTTGTTAATACAAAGTTTTTTATTGTGTTTTTTATTGTGTTCTAATGCTAATGAAATTTCCAGATCTTCTAGTAAAGAAAGTTTTGGATCATATTTATGTGTATAGAGTTGGTGCAAAATTTCGGTGTTGTTTTCAGGATCGAAAATGTGGTGATTGTATTGAAGGTGGTGACCGAAAACTGATTTTCTCGGTCTTTTTATGTGTTCACTACATCTTATACCGATTGCCCTAGTAGTTTTACCGATGTAGAAAGTATTGCAGGGGGGGGGGCATTTAATCTTATATATTCCACTTTTTCCCAATTCAGGGATTGGGTCTTTTGTGTTTGTTAAGTGATTGCCCATGCTGATGGCTGTTTTAAAGACTATGTTTTTGTTCGTGTTCTTAAAGAGATGTTTAACTTTGTATGAAATGGGGCCTAGAAATGGTAGGGATATATATTTTTTATCAGATTTGCTTATGTTAGGGAGGGCTAAATTTACTAGTGCTTTTCGTTCATGTTTACTTAGGATTTGGTCGACTAAGCTGGGACAGAAACCATTTTTTTGTGCTAGGTATTTTATAGTATTTATTTCAGTTTCTTTATTTTCTGGTGACAGGGGAAATTTTAGTGCACGATTAATATAGCAGTTTAGAGAAGCATATTTATGTGAAGAGGCATGGCATGAATCTGATGGTATTAAATGATCAGTTTGGGTGGGTTTTCTATATATGTTAAATTCAAAGTTATTGTTTCGGTGTATTGTTATGTCTAAAAAGTTTAATGATTTGTTGTTTTCTAATTCGAGTGTAAATTTAATATTAGGGTGGACCGAGTTTATGTGGTTTAAGATGGAGTGAGCATCGTTTTCATCACCTTCTAACAACACGAAAATGTCATCAACGTACCTCCTCCATAGTATTATTTTTTGGGAATGGGTGTTAAGAATGTGGTTAGTCTCTAAATTGTCCATGAATAAGTCTGAGAGGTAACCTGAAAAGGGGTTTCCCATAGCTAGTCCTTGTTCTTTATAAAAACGGTTATTAAAAGTGAATGTGTCCTGTTCTAAGCAAAGTTGTACTAGGGCTAACAAGTCCATTTTTATTCGATCTGATACTTTATTTGTGAGGATTTTGCTTATTAATGGGATGGTTTCTTTTTTTGGTATTGAGGTATAGAGGTTTGTTACATCAAAAGAAAGTATTATATGATTATTTTGTGGCTTGATTGGCGCTAAAATCTCTATAAGTTCTAACGTATTTTTGACAGTGTATTTGGGTTTGAATTGTGACAAAGATGAAATTAAGTTAAGTGTAAATTTAGCTATTTTCTCTACAGGGGTGTTGCAAAAGCTAACTACGGGGCGTATGGGGGTGTTTATTTTATGGATTTTTGGGAGACCATATAATCTCGGTAAAAATGGGTTACTATGGAGGAGGTTTTTTCCGTTGAATTTTTTAATTGTGTATTCACACATGTTAATATAGGATTTTGTTTTATTGACTAAATTATTTATGGGGTTAGAATTGACTAATGTGAAATTGTTGTCGGTTAAAAATGATTCTACTTTCTCAATATAATCTAACTTTTTCATTATTATTAGGCAATTACCTTTATCTGCTTTTGAGATTATTAAATTGTCGCTGGCTACTTTATCCTTTATCGCTTTTATGGTTTTCCACTGAGGGTTGGGAGGATTAAATATGGTATCCATGGTTTTTTGTTTTTGCAACAAAGTTAGGCAGTTGTTCCTGAGGGTTTGTTGTTCTTGTTGGTCATCTGTTGCATTGTTGATTAGGATGTCAATATCAATTGAGAATTCAGCAATTTTTTTATTTGATAAGGTGGGGTGAAGGGCGAATTTTAATCCTTTATCAAGAAGCTCTGTTTCTTCTTTGGTGAAGTGTGTATTTGACAGGTTTTTTGTTCTAGGGTGAAATTTGTGTTCAGGTTCTTTGATGTTCTTTGTTGAATTTAGTGATTTTTTGGACCTTAGGAGTTCTAATTTACTCTCTAATCTTTTAAATTTTATTAACTTTTCGTGCAGAATTCTAGTTGATATGTAGTCGAGGGTGTGTTGAAGCTCGACGTGGTGTAGGGTGGAAACCATTTTACTGTATGTGATTTTCAAGTCAATGTTTAGCCTGTCAAGAAGCTGGTATTTTTTTGCTCTTTCTTTCCTTAGAATTTTGAGTTGAAGTTCTTCTTTTATGTTCAATGGAACATTTTTTGAAGTTTTGATGTGTGCGAAGGTTGGGGTTAGGTTTTCATGCACACATCGGTTTAAAAACCATATGTCGACTTCGGTGTATCCTCTTTTTGCTGCAATCCTGTTATAGCAAGTCGAAAGGACCATATTGTCCAAATATTAAGAAAGATTTTTTGACTTTGTATACCGTATATAAGAATAAACGAGAATTTTTGTATTTCGGTATAGTTTTTTATTGAAAAACATATAGATTTCTGCCTAGCGCTTTCGGAGTGTTAGTCCATCTTCAGGGCTGGCACTGAAAGTAAGTAAAGGGGGGGTCAGTTAGATTTGAACAGATTTTGGGGCCCTTGAAATTAGGTTATGTTAAATTTTATTAAATTACTTACTTGTCAGTGCCTTACAGGGTGCAGCAGAGGATAAATAGTTGTTGGAAAGTACATTTAGAGCAAAGGGACGATTACATACACTTTAAAACTTAAAAACTAACATATTAAAATTGCGGGACATCTTGACATTTAAAATATTTTTTTCTTCTTCTTCTTCTTCTGCGTAATGGCTATGTTCAGGGGGGTATATGGCCAGTCCAACGAGGAAGGATAGGCGGCCAGCGACGATCATTTTCAGAAAAATTATTCATAGGAAATTGTTGTAAAATTAGATTAAGTTTTTAAAAAGAGGGTTAAAATTGTTATTTAGGTTTGTTTGGTTGTTAATACAAAGTTTTTTATTGTGTTTTTTATTGTGTTCTAATGCTAATGAAATTTCCAGATCTTCTAGTAAAGAAAGTTTTGGATCATATTTATGTGTATAGAGTTGGTGCAAAATTTCGGTGTTGTTTTCAGGATCGAAAATGTGGTGATTGTATTGAAGGTGGTGACCGAAAACTGATTTTCTCGGTCTTTTTATGTGTTCACTACATCTTATACCGATTGCCCTAGTAGTTTTACCGATGTAGAAAGTATTGCAGGGGGGGGGGCATTTAATCTTATATATTCCACTTTTTCCCAATTCAGGGATTGGGTCTTTTGTGTTTGTTAAGTGATTGCCCATGCTGATGGCTGTTTTAAAGACTATGTTTTTGTTCGTGTTCTTAAAGAGATGTTTAACTTTGTATGAAATGGGGCCTAGAAATGGTAGGGATATATATTTTTTATCAGATTTGCTTATGTTAGGGAGGGCTAAATTTACTAGTGCTTTTCGTTCATGTTTACTTAGGATTTGGTCGACTAAGCTGGGACAGAAACCATTTTTTTGTGCTAGGTATTTTATAGTATTTATTTCAGTTTCTTTATTTTCTGGTGACAGGGGAAATTTTAGTGCACGATTAATATAGCAGTTTAGAGAAGCATATTTATGTGAAGAGGCATGGCATGAATCTGATGGTATTAAATGATCAGTTTGGGTGGGTTTTCTATATATGTTAAATTCAAAGTTATTGTTTCGGTGTATTGTTATGTCTAAAAAGTTTAATGATTTGTTGTTTTCTAATTCGAGTGTAAATTTAATATTAGGGTGGACCGAGTTTATGTGGTTTAAGATGGAGTGAGCATCGTTTTCATCACCTTCTAACAACACGAAAATGTCATCAACGTACCTCCTCCATAGTATTATTTTTTGGGAATGGGTGTTAAGAATGTGGTTAGTCTCTAAATTGTCCATGAATAAGTCTGAGAGGTAACCTGAAAAGGGGTTTCCCATAGCTAGTCCTTGTTCTTTATAAAAACGGTTATTAAAAGTGAATGTGTCCTGTTCTAAGCAAAGTTGTACTAGGGCTAACAAGTCCATTTTTATTCGATCTGATACTTTATTTGTGAGGATTTTGCTTATTAATGGGATGGTTTCTTTTTTTGGTATTGAGGTATAGAGGTTTGTTACATCAAAAGAAAGTATTATATGATTATTTTGTGGCTTGATTGGCGCTAAAATCTCTATAAGTTCTAACGTATTTTTGACAGTGTATTTGGGTTTGAATTGTGACAAAGATGAAATTAAGTTAAGTGTAAATTTAGCTATTTTCTCTACAGGGGTGTTGCAAAAGCTAACTACGGGGCGTATGGGGGTGTTTATTTTATGGATTTTTGGGAGACCATATAATCTCGGTAAAAATGGGTTACTATGGAGGAGGTTTTTTCCGTTGAATTTTTTAATTGTGTATTCACACATGTTAATATAGGATTTTGTTTTATTGACTAAATTATTTATGGGGTTAGAATTGACTAATGTGAAATTGTTGTCGGTTAAAAATGATTCTACTTTCTCAATATAATCTAACTTTTTCATTATTATTAGGCAATTACCTTTATCTGCTTTTGAGATTATTAAATTGTCGCTGGCTACTTTATCCTTTATCGCTTTTATGGTTTTCCACTGAGGGTTGGGAGGATTAAATATGGTATCCATGGTTTTTTGTTTTTGCAACAAAGTTAGGCAGTTGTTCCTGAGGGTTTGTTGTTCTTGTTGGTCATCTGTTGCATTGTTGATTAGGATGTCAATATCAATTGAGAATTCAGCAATTTTTTTATTTGATAAGGTGGGGTGAAGGGCGAATTTTAATCCTTTATCAAGAAGCTCTGTTTCTTCTTTGGTGAAGTGTGTATTTGACAGGTTTTTTGTTCTAGGGTGAAATTTGTGTTCAGGTTCTTTGATGTTCTTTGTTGAATTTAGTGATTTTTTGGACCTTAGGAGTTCTAATTTACTCTCTAATCTTTTAAATTTTATTAACTTTTCGTGCAGAATTCTAGTTGATATGTAGTCGAGGGTGTGTTGAAGCTCGACGTGGTGTAGGGTGGAAACCATTTTACTGTATGTGATTTTCAAGTCAATGTTTAGCCTGTCAAGAAGCTGGTATTTTTTTGCTCTTTCTTTCCTTAGAATTTTGAGTTGAAGTTCTTCTTTTATGTTCAATGGAACATTTTTTGAAGTTTTGATGTGTGCGAAGGTTGGGGTTAGGTTTTCATGCACACATCGGTTTAAAAACCATATGTCGACTTCGGTGTATCCTCTTTTTGCTGCAATCCTGTTATAGCAAGTCGAAAGGACCATATTGTCCAAATATTAAGAAAGATTTTTTGACTTTGTATACCGTATATAAGAATAAACGAGAATTTTTGTATTTCGGTATAGTTTTTTATTGAAAAACATATAGATTTCTGCCTAGCGCTTTCGGAGTGTTAGTCCATCTTCAGGGCTGGCACTGAAAGTAAGTAAAGGGGGGGTCAGTTAGATTTGAACAGATTTTGGGGCCCTTGAAATTAGGTTATGTTAAATTTTATTAAATTACTTACTTGTCAGTGCCTTACAGGGTGCAGCAGAGGATAAATAGTTGTTGGAAAGTACATTTAGAGCAAAGGGACGATTACATACACTTTAAAACTTAAAAACTAACATATTAAAATTGCGGGACATCTTGACATTTAAAATATTTTTTTCTTCTTCTTCTTCTTCTGCGTAATGGCTATGTTCAGGGGGGTATATGGCCAGTCCAACGAGGAAGGATAGGCGGCCAGCGACGATCATTTTCAGAAAAATTATTCATAGGAAATTGTTGTAAAATTAGATTAAGTTTTTAAAAAGAGGGTTAAAATTGTTATTTAGGTTTGTTTGGTTGTTAATACAAAGTTTTTTATTGTGTTTTTTATTGTGTTCTAATGCTAATGAAATTTCCAGATCTTCTAGTAAAGAAAGTTTTGGATCATATTTATGTGTATAGAGTTGGTGCAAAATTTCGGTGTTGTTTTCAGGATCGAAAATGTGGTGATTGTATTGAAGGTGGTGACCGAAAACTGATTTTCTCGGTCTTTTTATGTGTTCACTACATCTTATACCGATTGCCCTAGTAGTTTTACCGATGTAGAAAGTATTGCAGGGGGGGGGGCATTTAATCTTATATATTCCACTTTTTCCCAATTCAGGGATTGGGTCTTTTGTGTTTGTTAAGTGATTGCCCATGCTGATGGCTGTTTTAAAGACTATGTTTTTGTTCGTGTTCTTAAAGAGATGTTTAACTTTGTATGAAATGGGGCCTAGAAATGGTAGGGATATATATTTTTTATCAGATTTGCTTATGTTAGGGAGGGCTAAATTTACTAGTGCTTTTCGTTCATGTTTACTTAGGATTTGGTCGACTAAGCTGGGACAGAAACCATTTTTTTGTGCTAGGTATTTTATAGTATTTATTTCAGTTTCTTTATTTTCTGGTGACAGGGGAAATTTTAGTGCACGATTAATATAGCAGTTTAGAGAAGCATATTTATGTGAAGAGGCATGGCATGAATCTGATGGTATTAAATGATCAGTTTGGGTGGGTTTTCTATATATGTTAAATTCAAAGTTATTGTTTCGGTGTATTGTTATGTCTAAAAAGTTTAATGATTTGTTGTTTTCTAATTCGAGTGTAAATTTAATATTAGGGTGGACCGAGTTTATGTGGTTTAAGATGGAGTGAGCATCGTTTTCATCACCTTCTAACAACACGAAAATGTCATCAACGTACCTCCTCCATAGTATTATTTTTTGGGAATGGGTGTTAAGAATGTGGTTAGTCTCTAAATTGTCCATGAATAAGTCTGAGAGGTAACCTGAAAAGGGGTTTCCCATAGCTAGTCCTTGTTCTTTATAAAAACGGTTATTAAAAGTGAATGTGTCCTGTTCTAAGCAAAGTTGTACTAGGGCTAACAAGTCCATTTTTATTCGATCTGATACTTTATTTGTGAGGATTTTGCTTATTAATGGGATGGTTTCTTTTTTTGGTATTGAGGTATAGAGGTTTGTTACATCAAAAGAAAGTATTATATGATTATTTTGTGGCTTGATTGGCGCTAAAATCTCTATAAGTTCTAACGTATTTTTGACAGTGTATTTGGGTTTGAATTGTGACAAAGATGAAATTAAGTTAAGTGTAAATTTAGCTATTTTCTCTATAGGGGTGTTGCAAAAGCTAACTACGGGGCGTATGGGGGTGTTTATTTTATGGATTTTTGGGAGACCATATAATCTCGGTAAAAATGGGTTACTATGGAGGAGGTTTTTTCCGTTGAATTTTTTAATTGTGTATTCACACATGTTAATATAGGATTTTGTTTTATTGACTAAATTATTTATGGGGTTAGAATTGACTAATGTGAAATTGTTG
>OY294044.1:101644949-101914106 GCA_958510825.1 Brachypterus glaber
ATAAGAATTTAAATTCGTGGTATAGGCCATCCGTATATTATAAAGTTGACTTTTATATATGTATATATAACATTTAAATTCGTATTATAGGTCCTCCGTATATTGCAATATAAGATCGTGGAATAGGACATCCAAAAAAAACATATTATGAATTTTTGAGCGTAAGGAATATACTTAAAATTTAAAATCCTTGCATAGGTCCTCCGAAATAAAAATTTTACTTTTCTATTTAATATGCGTAGAGGAGGGTATTGTGTTTAAACGTAAACTTAACGTCTGTATTATCTTTTTTATTACTTTAGATGCACTGATTTTAATTATTATGTGAAACAGTTTTCAGTATTAAGTAAATAATCTACTATTACACTAAAATCCAGATTGGGAAAAACATCATAAGTTAACCTATAATGGTTTTCTTAAAGATATTTTTTCCATTAAACTTGCCAGCTTAAATTTTTTAATTTATTAATTTTATGACAGTGAAATTGCACGTCGTAAAGTTTTTTGTATTGCAGCTAAGAATATATTTTTTATTCTGGATATGAGAAGATCGTTTAGAAGATACTCTTAATAATATATTTCGTAAATAATAAAAACGTTTTTTGTTGTAAGAAAATTTATTTTTTTTGTAATCAGTTCTTTTATTACAACCATTTACAGTATTTTTAAATGAATTAACTAAATGACTATGGGTTAAATAACTCTTATTGGATTAATCGTAATTTAAAAATATAAATACTTAATTTTTTATTGAAATTACCAAAGGTTTTAATTATTTCGACTTTTGGAATATTTATTTTGAATAAAAACTTTTATTTTGAGCCAGTTTTTATTTTTCAATAAATCCTTATTTTGTGAAATAAGTTTTTCACATTCACCCGCTTTCGGAGGGCGCTTCATTTTAATATGATCCTTAAAATATTCAGTAACCACTTTTTTTTGTTCCTCTGTCCATGGAATTAAAACTCTTTTTTTCTTCTTATTTTTGTCTCGCTTAACTTTGTCTATTTTTCCTTGACTGTTTTCATTTCTATTTTCACTATTCAATTGTTCAATTTCTATTTGTTCTTCTTCGCTTTCTTCGTCAGAAACATCTTCTAGTAGGTCATCATCCAAGTTAATGTCATCCAAACATTTACCCTTATACTCCCCCGCTTTACCCTTTTCCATTAAAATTAATAATTTAGATATTCTAGCAGTTTGATAAATGTCATCGGGAAGCCTGTAAGATGACTTGTGAATTCCTAAAGTATGGCCCATAAATGTGGCCAGATGTTCCATGTCATTTTCAGACATATTAAATAATTGCGTTAAATTGGCTAAATGTTTCCTTAGGCGTGTGCCTGTAAGTGAATCGGGATTTTTAGCGCCACATAAATATGCATATTTTTTTAGTACTTTATAGCCAGTTATTGGATCTTCCGTACCAGAATTTCCAAAAAGATAAATATTTGTTTTTTTAAATATATTATCTCTACAAGATACCAGAGTATCTAAATGCACTTGGACATCTTTACTTATTAAAATTGAAACTCCACGGCCTCGTTTACCTTTAATTACAAGTCTTTTAAAACTTTTTAACAAAATTTTTTCACTTTCAGAAATTGCTTCATCAAATTCCTCATAACTTTTCTTATTATTGCAAAGCATATACGTATGAATGGTTGTTCTTTCCAGCTCGCCTGCACGTCTTCTGTTAAATAACATTATTCTGCAATAAATAGTTTCCATTAAAGTCTTATAAGCGTTTATATCACTATTACTCTCTTTTAATTTTCATATTACAGCATTAGCTTTACGTATGAGATAGTCCTTAAGTAATTTAAGGTCAGTGGCAAGGGGCACAACTGTGACTTTATTCCATTTCTTTAGACTTAAATCTTTACTGTCTTTACTGGAAACATCAAACCTCCAATTACCATCAATTAGTTTTATTAATGTGGTAAGATCTTGCGTTGAATTAGCTTTTTGTTCTGCTGATTGCACATTTAAAAATGTGTCAGATTCTTTTGATACGTAAGTCAGTGCCAATTCACAGCATTGTTTTATAGTCGTCCCCATATTTTTTGCATATGTAGGAGCATTATATGACTGTGTGTTTTCATTAAATTTTGAAGCACATTTTGTAGCTTCAACAATTAAATCATAATGTCTGGGTTTAAGAAGATCGAAAATACGATAAATTGAAGGCTGCAATTTCTTTACTTCAATTAGAAGTCTACCCAGTTCTCTCATTAACCTTGATGCCACTAATACTTCGTGTTTTTCCCTATGTGTTTGTATATATCTTGCCCCAAAAGCACATATTAGATGATCTTTTTTCGCGGTTAAAGAGATTTCATCGGCTCTCATTCTAGGGAAAACTTCACTTATTAATTTAGGATCTACTCTTAAATTTTTTAACAAAAAATTTTGGGCCTCCTCCTGGGCATTTTTAGAAGACACGTCTTTACTAGGATTTTGTGGGCATATTCTTCGATGTCGCCACAAATTTTTTGAGGAGTAGTTTCCTAGACAATGAATACAGGGTAAATATTTCGTAATTTCGTGTCCTCTTCTCACAGGTTTAGGTTCTCTATTACTAATTAGATATTTGTCTTTTTTTCTTAGATAAAAAAGTAAGTTTAATCTTTTCTTACTGCCGACTGGATATGCTAGAAGTTTTTGCACATCTATTTCAGAAGTGTGATTTCTATAAAGATGTCTCGGAAAATGTAAAACGTATGTTTCGCAATAATAACAAAAAACACTTCCTTTTTTGTTTTCTGATTGAGATTTATTTATGTTTTCTTCTTCTTTCTTGTTACTATTATGATCAATGGATAAATTTCCTAATAATAAATCTTTTTGACTTGACTCTGGTGATGCGTCACCAGAGGTATTGTCGTATTGTATTATATTATCATCAATACTCGATGTACCCTACAAAAAATTTGGAGTTAAATATTAAAAATATACAAAACATGACCAATATTTACAGATGCATCAGATAGATGAGGTACGTAATCAGAATCCATGTTAGTATTATCATCTAAAGTATAAGGTGATGTAAGTGATTCTAAACTTTTATCAGGTGAAACTTTATTAGACATATCAATTTTATTTCTATATTTTTCGTTTTTCTCACGTTGTTTTAAAGTTGCGAAACATAAATCAGGATCAAAATCAAAATTTCTATCAGCATCATTAGAAAAAAGATCATCAGGTGAGCAATAATACTGGGGAGATGAAAGTGATACCTAAAAAAAATTAACAATTCTATAAGTTTAGGTTTTTAGCCAAAGAAATTATTTTGTTATTAATTCGGTCTCAGATTTTATGCCTGATCAGTAATCATTGACGTTATATTAAATTCTTTTCAAAACATTTAAAGAATAAGTATTATTATAATTATTATTAAAAACCTTAGTATGAGAAAGTGGCATTATTTTTTAATCATTTTTATTGAATTATTTTCACCATATTTATTACCGAAGAACATGGAGAGTAATCATTATTCATCTCAACGTCCGAATATATGTTTTCAGCAGGTTTTGGAATTGATAGATTTGGGGAGGGAGCTCTATTGGTAAACCATTGTTATCCTGACATTTTTTCTAAAAAAATATTTTAAAAATTAGGTTTTTGAGAGATAAATTAAAAAAAAATTATACATATTTTTAGTCAAAATGCACCTATCCGATACATCTTTTCAGCGCAAATAATTAATAATTTAAAAATAATTACCCCCTTACCCCCGCGGGGGTAAAGTTAGAAAAAAATTATTATCAGATTCAATTTTAGCAACCTTAAAAACCCCTTTATATCAATTTTTACAAAAATATTGTAAACATTTAAAAATAATTACCCCTTTACCCCCGCGGGGGTGGTGTTAATTTTTTTTCGTTAACAGATTTAGTTTTAACAACCCCAAAAACCCCTTAATACCAATTTCAACGAAAATATTGTAAACATTTCAAAATAATTAACCCCTTACCCCCGCGGGGGTAAAGTTATAAAAAAATTATTATCAGATTCAATTTCAGCAACCTCAAAAACCCCTTTATACCAATTTTTACGAAAATATTGTAAACATTTAAAAATAATTACCCCGTTACCCCCGCGGGGGTGGTGTTAATTTTTTTTCGTTAGCAGATTTAGTTTTAACTACCCCAAAAATCCCCTATTACCAGCTTTCACGAAAATGTTGTAAACATTTAAAAATAATTACCCCCGCGGGGGTAAAGTTAGAAATTTTTTTTATCAGATTCAATTTCAGCAACCTCAAAAACTCCTTTATACCAATTTTTACGAAAATATTGTAAACATTTAAAAATAATTACCCCCTTGCACCCGCGGGGGTGGTGTTAATTTTTTTTCGTTAGCAGATTTAGTTTTAAATACCCCAAAAACCCCTTAATACCAATTTTCAAGAAAATATTGTAAATATTTAAAAATAATTACCCCCTTACCCCCGCGGGGGTAAAGTTAGAAAAACATTATTATCAGATTCAATTTCAGCAACCTCAAAAACCCCTTTATACCAATTTTTACGAAAATATTGTAAACATTTAAAAATAATTACCCCGTTACCCCCGCGGGGGTGGTGTTAATTTTTTTTCGTTTTAGATTTAGTTTTAACTACCCCAAAAACCCCTTTAATACCAATTTTCACGAAAATATTGTAAACATTTAAAAATAATTACCCCCTTACCCCCGCATGGGTAAAGTTAGAAAAAAATTATTATCAGATTCAATTTCAGCAACCTCAAAAACCCCTTTATACCAATTTTTACGAAAATATTGTAAACATTTAAAAATAATTACCCCGTTACCCCCGCGGGGGTGGTGTTAATTTTTTTTCGTTTTAGACTTAGTTTTAACTACCCCAAAAACCCCTTAATACCAATTTTCACGAAAATATTGTAAACATTTAAAAATAATTACCCCCTTAACCCCGCGGGGGTAAAGTTAGAAAAAAATTATTATCAGATTAAATTTCAGCAACCTCAAAAACCCCTTTATAACAATTTTTACGAAAATACTGTAAACATTTAAAAATAATTACCCCCTAACCCCCGCGGGGATAAAGTTAGAAAAAAATTATTATCAGATTTAATTTCAGCAACCTCAAAAACCCCTTTATACTAATTTTTACGAAAATATTGTAAACATTTAAAAATATTTACCCCCTTACCCCCGCGGGGGTGGTGTTAAATTTTTTTCTTTAGCAGATTTAGTTTTAACTACCCCAAAAACCCCTTAATACCAATTTTCACGAAAATATTGTAAACATTTAAAAATAATTACCCCCTTACCCCCGGGGGGGGTAAAGTTAGAAAAAAATTATTATCAGATTCAATTTCAGCAACCCCAAAAATCCCTTAATACCAATTTTCACGAAAATGTTGTAAACATTTAAAAATAATTACCCCCTTACCCCCGCGGGGGTAAAGTTAGAAAAAAATTATTATCAGATTCAATTTCAGCAACCTTAAAAATCCCTTAATACCAATTTTTACAAAAATACAGTAAACATTTAAAAATAATTGCCCCCTTAGCCCCGCGGGGGTGGTGTTAATTTTTTTTTCGTTAGCAGATTTAGTTTTAACAACCCCAGCGCAAATATTATAAAATTAATTCTAATAAAAGTTGCGCAAGTTGCCATGCACGTGTTAGGTTCGCGCGCTTTATTACCAGACGATTTTTGAAAGCGCTAATTTTGTTACACGCGGCTTTTATGAAGTTTTTTTTTTATTTTTGCGCGATTTTTCGTTAGGCGGTTTTAGTTCATCGTGTTTTTTCGCGAAAATTTTAGGTTAGGTACCATTCAATAAAGAAAAATTGTCATATTAATTTAAAGGTTATCTCAATTATTCTGAAAAAAATATATGTAATAGATTAATGTACGTACCTGATTAATAATTATTCATGTGTCTCACTTATAACGATTATATAGTTCTTTAACATCATAGAAATATTATAACACAATATCCAAAGAAAATGCCCCCACTACCATCACGGACAAAGTAATTCGTATTATGTCGTAGCTATTCGTAAGGAGGACTTATAACACTTTTTATATACTTGAATATACTGGGTGACTTATGTCGGCTGTTTATATACCATAGTATACTGGATGACTTAAATCGGTTTTTTATATATTTTAATATACTGGATGACTTATGTCGGTTTTTTGTATACTTTAATATACTGGAGGACTTATAACGGTTTTTTAAATATTTTAATATACTGGATGACTTAAACCCGGGGAATGTTTGGATGACCCAGACACGCAGTTTAAAATTTTTTGAATATTTTTAATAAAAGAAATATTTAGTTTTTTTCATTACAGCGTGTTTAAATAAGTTAAAAAATGTAATATACATCGAACAAATTCCAGGTATATTAATTTGGGATGACCTGTAGATAGTGGGATGTAAATATATATTTACGTCTTTCATACAAAGTCAGGCCAGAGATAGTAAACTGAATGCACAAACTCAGGCCAGCAAAACAATCCTGGGCCATATATGTGGCTTGGGATTGTTTTCCCCTTTTTTAGAGCCTGAAACTGTACGTAGATATCTGTAACAATTTATGTTTTAAAAGTCCCACGTCATCTACCGATTTCACCAGTCGAAGAAACTTAAAAAGTTCCCTGTGAAAGTAAATTAATTTAAAACAAATGGCTTAGCTTTGTACGAAACATCGTTTTTTTAGTTTCAAATATAGCTGTTTGAGGTCGCTGATTTCATAGTATTTGAAACAAACAACCTAAGCCAGTAAACTTGGCAACGTGGCCTATCAGCTGTTATCGCGGGAATGTTTTTTAATGGTGATGTGTGATCATTTGCATTTAAAATTTAATTGATTATTAAGATTTCTTAACATGTCGAAAAGAACTAGAGAAATTCTCGCAAATAAAATAAGTTTAGGTTAAAAAATCGTTAACGTATTTTGTGCTGATTTAAATCACTTTTATTTGTGAGCCGGAGCTTTGGTCTGAAACAGCGAAAAAAAATATCGCGAAAATATTTCAGAGAAAAAATTACCGCGAAAATATTTCCGAGAAAAAATTACCGCGAAATGTCTTTTTTGCACGACCAGGACTAAAACGTACGTTTACGCTCCAATTACTTCCATTAAGTATTTTAAATAACCACTCTTAAGTTTTTATAAGAACAACATAAAACACAAATTGCATTACATAAGCCCAAAATATTTTTGCAAGGTTATAGTTTTCGATGTTTTTATTTCGCTTTAATATTTTTCGCGGTTAATGTGTATCGTTATCAATCCTTTGGGCAAAAAAAAACATTTCGCGGTTAATGTGTATTGTTGTCAATACTTTGCAAGGAAAAAAAACATTTCGCGGTGATTTTTTCGCGGAAATGATTTCGCGATATAGGTTATAGTTTTAGCTGTTTTTATTATAATTTAATATTTTTTCGCGGTTTATGAGTATCTTTGTCAAACCTTTGCGCGGAAAAAACATTTCGCTTTAATTTTATGAGGAAATATTTTCGCAATATTTTTTTACGCGGTAATTTTTTCGACAAAAGCTCCTGCTCCCAAATAAAAGTAAATAAATAAGCCTGTTTTTGTTTCGCTTTAATATTTTTAATTAATTAATTGCACGACCAGGACTAAAACATACGTTTAAGCTCCAATTACTTCCATTAAGTATTTTAAATAACCACTCTTAAGTTTTTATAAGAACAACATAAAACACAAATTGCATTACATAAGCCCAAAATATTTTTGCGAGGTTATAGTTTTCGATGTTTTTATTTCGCTTTAATATTTTTCGCGGTTAATGTGTATCGTTTTCAATCCTTTGCGCGAAAAAAGAACATTTCGCGGTATTTTTTTCGCGATATTGTTTTTCGCGGTAAATTTTTCGACTAAAGCTCCCGCCCTCAAATAAAAGTAATTAAATCAGCCCAAAATATTTTCGCAGATAATAATTTCGTTATATATTTTTCGCATATTGCATTTCTCTAGTAAAACTTTGCGAGGTTATAGTTTGCGCTGTTTTTATTTCGCTTAAATATTTTTTTTTGCTGTTGATGTGTATCATTGTCAATCCTTTGCGCGGGAAATACATTTCGCGGTAAATTTTTCAAGTAAAGCTCCCGCTCCCAAATAAAAGTAATTAAATCAGCCAAAAATATTTTCGCTGCCAATACTATCGCTATATATTCTTCGCGGTAATTGCATTTCGCTATTAAAACTTTGCGAAGTTATAGTTTGCGCTGTTTTTATTTCGCTTAAATATTTTTTCGCTGTTGATGTGTATCGTTGTCAATCTTTTGCGCGGAAAAAAAAATTTCAAGGTTAATGTGTATCGTTGTCAATCCTTTGAGCGGAAAACATATTTAGCGGTAAATTTTTCAACTAAAGCTCCCGCTCCCAAATAAAAGTAATTAAATCAGCCAAAATATTTCGAGGCGAATATTTTCTAGATTTTAAGCTTTCACGGCCATTAAGATATAAAGAACTTTCACTTTCGGGTTTAGACCGTGTTAATGGATTTTTACTTTCCGACGTTTCGTCTCTTACTACTAGACATCTTCAGGGATTAATCTGAAACTAAGTTTCAAATCAACTTGTGTCACTATTTATGACGAATATTTTCGTTTGGACTGGACCATAGGTTATAGTTTTCGCTGTTTTTATTATAATTTAATATTTTTTCTCGGTTTATTTGTATCGTTGTCAAACCTTTGCGAGGAAAAAACATTTCGCGTTAATTTTTTGCGGAAATATTTTTGCGATATTATTTCGCGGTAAATTTTTCGACAGAAGCTCCTGCTCCCAAATAAAAGTAATTAAGTCTCCCCAAAATATTTTCTCGTCTGATAGTTTCCCTATATATTTTTCGCGGTAACGCATTTCGCTATTAAAACTTTGTGAGGTTATAGTTTTCGCTTTAGTATTTTTTTGAGGTTAATGTGTATCGTTGTCAATCTTTTGCGCGGGAAAAAATATTTTGCGGTGATTTTTTCGCAGAAATGATTTCGCGATATAGGTTATAGTTTTAGCTGTTTTTATTATAATTTAATATTTTTTCGCGGTTTATGAGTATCTTTGTCAAACCTTTGCGCGGAAAAAACATTTCGCTTTAATTTTATGAGGAAATATTTTTGCGATATTTTTTAGCGGTAAATTTTTCAACTAAAGCTCCCGCTCATAAATAAAAGTAATTAAATCAGCCCAAAATATTTTGGCTACCAATACTATCGCTATATATTTTTTGCGGTAATTGCATTTCGCTATTAAAACTTTGCGAAGTTATAGTTTGCGCTGTTTTTATTTCGCTTAAATATTTTTTCGCTGTTGATGTGTATCGTTGTCAATCCTAGGCGCGGAAAAAACATTTCGCGGTAAATTTTTCAACTAAAGCTCCCGCTCCCAAATAAAAGTAATTAAATCAGACAAAATATTTTCGAGGCGAATATTTTCGCTAGAGGTTATAGTTTTCGCTGTTTTTATTATAATTTAATATTTTTTCGCGCTTTATGTGTATCGTTGTCAAACCTTTGCCCGGAAAAAAACATTTCGCTTTAATTTTTTGCGGAAATATTTTTGCGATATTTTCTTCGCGGTAAATTTTTCGACAAAAGCTACTGCTCCCAAATAAAAGTAATTAAGTATGCCCAAAATATTTTCTCGTCTGATAGTTCCCCTATATATTTTTCGCGGTAACGCATTTCGCTATTAAAACTTTGTGAGGTTTTGGTTTTCGCTTAAGTATTTTTTTAGGTTAATGTGTATCGTTGTCAATCTTTTGCGCGGGAAAAAATATTTTGCGGTGATTTTTTTGCAGAAATGATTTCGCGATATAGGTTATAGTTTTAGCTGTTTTTATTATAATTTAATATTTTTTCGCGGTTTATGTGTATCGTGTCAAACCTTTGCACGGAAAAAACATTTCGCTTTAATTTTTTGCGGAAATATTTTTGTGATATTTTTTTCGCGGTAAATTTTTTGACTAAAGCTACTGCTCCCAAATAAAAGTAATTTAATGAGCCTAAAATATTTTCGCGGCTAATACTTTCGCTACTTTGCGAGGTTATAGTTTTCGCTGTATTTATTTCGCTTTAATATTTTTTCGCTGTTAATGTGTATCGTTGTCAATCCTTTGCGCGGAAAAAACATTTCGATGTTAATGTGTATCGTTAAAATCATTTGCACGGAAAAAACATTTCGCGGTAAATTTTTCAACTAAAGCTCCCGCTCATAAATAAAAGTAATTAAATCAGCCCAAAATATTTTTGCTACCAATACTATCGCTATATATTTTTTGCGTTAATTGCATTTCGCTATTAAAACTTTGCGAAGTTATAGTTTGCGCTGTTTTTATTTCGCTTAAATATTTTTTCACTGTTGATGTGTATCGTTGTCAATCCCTTGCGCGGAAAAAAAACATTTTGACGTTAATGTGTATTGTTGTCAATCCTAGGCGCGGAAAAAACATTTCGCGGTAAATTTTTCAACTAAAGCTCCCGCTCCCAAATAAAAGTAATTAAATCAGCCAAAATATATTCGAGGCTAATATTTTCGCTATAGGTTATAGTTTTCGCTGTTTTTATTATAATTTAATATTTTTTCGCGGTTTATGTGTATCGTTGTCAAACCTTTGAGCGGAAAAAACATTTCGCTTTAATTTTTTGCGGAAATATTTTTGCGATATTTTCTTTGCGGTAAATTTTTCGACAAAAGCTACTGCACCCAAATAAAAGTAATTAAGTATGCCCAAAATATTTTCTCGTCTGATAGTTTCCCTATATATTTTTCGCAGTAACGCATTTCGCTATTAAAACTTTGTGAGGTTATAGTTTTCGCTTAAGAATTTTTTTTAGGTTAATGTGTATCGTTGTCAATCTTTTGCGCGGGAAAAAATATTTTGCGGTAATTTTTTCGCAGAAATGATTTCGCGATATAGGTTATAGTTTTAGCTGTTTTTATTATAATTTAATATTTTTTCGCGGTTTATGTGTATCGTTGTCAAACCTTTGCGCGGAAAAAACATTTCGCGTTAATTTTTTGCGGAACTATTTTTGCGATATTTTTTTCGCGTTAAATTTTTCGACTAAAGCTACTGCTCCCAAATAAAAGTAATTAAATGAGCCTAAAATATTTTCGCGGCTAATACTTTCGCTACTTTGCGAGGTTATAGTTTTCGCTGTATTTATTTCGCTTTAATATTATTTCGCGTTTAACGTGTATCGTTGTCAAGCCTTTGCGCTGAAAATACATTTCGCGGTATTTTTTTCGCGATATTTTTTTTCGCGATAAATTTTTCGACTAAAGCTCCCGCCCCCAAGTAAAAGTAATTAAATCAGCCCAAAATATTTTCGCGGATAATACTTTCGTTATATATTTTTCGCATATTGCATTTCTCTATTAAAACTTTGCGAGGTTATAGTTTGCGTTGTATTTATTTCGCTTAAATATTTTTTCGCTGTTGATGTGTATCGTTGTCAATCCTTTGCGCGGAAAAAACATTTCGAAGTTAATGTGTATCGTTGTCAATCCTTTGCGCGGAAAAAACATTTCGCGGTAAATTTGTCAACTAAAGCTCCCGCTCTCAAATAAAAGTAATTAAATCAGCCCAAAATATATTCGCTGCCAATACTTTCGCTATATATTTGTCGCGGTAATTGCATTTCGCTATTAAAATTTTGCGAAGTTATAGTTTGCGCTGTTTTTATTTCGCTTAAATATTTTTTCGCTGTTGATGTGTATCGTTGTCAATCCTTTGTGCGAAAAAAATAATTTCGAGGTTAATGTGCATCGTTCTCAATTTCAAATAAAAGTAATTAAATGAGCCTAAAATATTTTCACGGCTAATACTTTCACTACTTTGCGAGGTTATAGTTTTCGCTGTATTTATTTCGTTTTAATATTTTTTCGCGGTTAATGTGTATCGTTGTTATCCTTTGAGCGGAAAAAAACATTTCGCGGTATTTTTTTCGCGATATTTTTTTTGCGGTAAATTTTTCGACTAAAGCTCCCGCCCCCAAATAAAAGTAATTAAATCAGCCAAAAATATTTTAGCGGGTAATACTTTCGTTATATATTTTTCGCATATTGCATTTCTCTATTAAAACTTTGCGAAGTTATAGTTTGCGCTGTTTTTATTTCGCGTAAATATTTTTTCGCTGTTGATGTGTATCGTTGTCAATCCTTTGTGCGAAAAAAATAATTTCGAGGTTAATGTGCATCGTTCTCAATTTCAAATAAAAGTAATTAAATGAGCCTAAAATATTTTCACTTTGCGAGGTTATAGTTTTCGCTGTATTTATTTCGCTTTATTATTTTTTCGCTGTTAATGTGTATCGTTGTCAATCCTTTGCGCGGAAAAAACATTTCGATGTTAATGTGTATCGTTAAAATCGCGGTAAATTTTTCAACTAAAGCTCCCGCTCATAAATAAAAGTAATTAAATCAGCCCAAAATATTTTTGCTACCAATACTATCGCTATATATTTTTTGCGTTAATTGCATTTCGCTATTAAAACTTTGCGAAGTTATAGTTTGCGCTGTTTTTATTTCGCTTAAATATTTTTTCACTGTTGATGTGTATCGTTGTCAATCCCTTGCGCGGAAAAAAACATTTTGACGTTAATGTGTATTGTTGTCAATCCTAGGCGCGGAAAAAACATTTCGCGGTAAATTTTTCAACTAAAGCTCCCGCTCCCAAATAAAAGTAATTAAATCAGCCAAAATATATTCGAGGCTAATATTTTCGCTATAGGTTATAGTTTTCGCTGTTTTTATAATAATTTAATATTTTTTCGCGGTTTATGTGTATCGTTGTCAAACCTTTGAGCGGAAAAAACATTTCGCTTTAATTTTTTGCGGAAATATTTTTGCGATATTTTCTTTGCGGTAAATTTTTCGACAAAAGCTACTGCACCCAAATAAAAGTAATTAAGTATGCCCAAAATATTTTCTCGTCTGATAGTTTCCCTATATATTTTTCGCAGTAACGCATTTCGCTATTAAAACTTTGTGAGGTTATAGTTTTCGCTTAAGAATTTTTTTTAGGTTAATGTGTATCGTTGTCAATCTTTTGCGCGGGAAAAAATATTTTGCGGTAATTTTTTCGCAGAAATGATTTCGCGATATAGGTTATAGTTTTAGCTGTTTTTATTATAATTTAATATTTTTTCGCGGTTTATGTGTATCGTTGTCAAACCTTTGCGCGGAAAAAACATTTCGCGTTAATTTTTTGCGGAACTATTTTTGCGATATTTTTTTCGCGTTAAATTTTTCGACTAAAGCTACTGCTCCCAAATAAAAGTAATTAAATGAGCCTAAAATATTTTCGCGGCTAATACTTTCGCTACTTTGCGAGGTTATAGTTTTCGCTGTATTTATTTCGCTTTAATATTATTTCGCGTTTAACGTGTATCGTTGTCAAGCCTTTGCGCTAAAAATACATTTCGCGGTATTTTTTTCGCGATATTTTTTTTCGCGATAAATTTTTCGACTAAAGCTCCCGCCCCCAAGTAAAAGTAATTAAATCAGCCCAAAATATTTTCGCGGATAATACTTTCGTTATATATTTTTCGCATATTGCATTTCTCTATTAAAACTTTGCGAGGTTATAGTTTGCGTTGTATTTATTTCGCTTAAATATTTTTTCGCTGTTGATGTGTATCGTTGTCAATCCTTTGCGCGGAAAAAACATTTCGAAGTTAATGTGTATCGTTGTCAATCCTTTGCGCGGAAAAAACATTTCGCGGTAAATTTGTCAACTAAAGCTCCCTCTCTCAAATAAAAGTAATTAAATCAGCCCAAAATATATTCGCTGCCAATACTTTCGCTATATATTTTTCGCGGTAATTGCATTTCGCTATTAAAATTTTGCGAAGTTATAGTTTGCGCTGTTTTTATTTCGCTTAAATATTTTTTCGCTGTTGATGTGTATCGTTGTCAATCCTTTGTGCGAAAAAAATAATTTCGAGGTTAATGTGCATCGTTCTCAATTTCAAATAAAAGTAATTAAATGAGCCTAAAATATTTTCACGGCTAATACTTTCACTACTTTGCGAGGTTATAGTTTTCGCTGTATTTATTTCGTTTTAATATTTTTTCGCGGTTAATGTGTATCGTTGTTATCCTTTGAGCGGAAAAAAACATTTCGCGGTATTTTTTTCGCGATATTTTTTTTGCGGTAAATTTTTCGACTAAAGCTCCCGCCCCCAAATAAAAGTAATTAAATCAGCCAAAAATATTTTAGCGGGTAATACTTTCGTTATATATTTTTCGCATATTGCATTTCTCTATTAAAACTTTGCGAGGTTATAGTTTGCGCTGTTTTTATTTCGCGTAAATATTTTTTCGCTGTTGATGTGTATCGTTGTAATACTTCATCGCGCAGTTTTTTTTACAAATTGTATATAAAGTGTATTAATTTTAATAACTATTGAAGTTATACACTTTATATACGATTTGTGAAAAAACTACATGATGTATCTTTTTTATGGTGAATTCGGTTTCAGCATGTCAAAAAACATAGGAAATGATGGGTTAGAACCTTAGGACAGACAATATTTTTTTTAGACCTGTCGTATTAATGTGAAATCCAGAAAATTTATTTTATTTTTTCTCTAATCTGAATTGTAATTTTGTATGAAAACTATTAAACATGTTTAAAATATTATCTAATTCATCTATAGGAATAGACATAAGATCATCGACATAAATTTTAGGTAAAACAATAATAAATGGTAATTGACCTATAACTTTATTCAATAATAGGTCCATTACCATGGCAGAAAAAATCGGAGAGGCTGGATTCCCCATACCTATCCCAAAAAGATATTTATAATACATATTATCTTAAAATATCATTTTATTCCATTAAAATAACGTTTAGCAGCCTATGGAATGTTTGGCAACATCGCAAAGGCTTAGGATATACCGCTCGAGTACATATTTTTGTATAAACTGGCTTCAGTTGGTATGAAATTCCGATAGGCTCAGGATTACTTTAATTTATAGACTATATACATTTTAATTATTTAAAAAAAAATTGTTGTATATCACAATTTCCATGTGCAACATATGCCACTTAAGTGTTTATACACGATCATTTTTCTTCTAGCTATATTAGAAGTGGGTGGTTTAGGAATGTATGAATTATATAATGGCCTGACTTTGGTACAAAGATCTATATATATATTTCGACGAAAAAAACTGTATATCTTTCGCTCGGTATGTTTACGAGTCTTTCAATGATAAACTTGACTCCAATATCTAAGCAAGTACTTAGTATCTTATTAAATTAAAAATTAGCATGAATAATTCCATTATTACTTTTTTTTTTTGAAAATTTGTAATTTTCCTTTTATTTTATTCAAAAATTATGTTTTTTTTTTTTAATTTTGCTTCTCATATAACTTTTTATTGTAAAGAGATTTTGACTTTTTTAAAATTAATTGGTTTTTGCTTCCTATAGAACTTAATTTTTCCTGCAATTTTGATCCGATATTCCTTTCTTATATAAGTCTACCGGGTGTCCCAGCTAAGACAGACGACGCGAACTCACAAAAATGACCGGCGCGGTATTGGACGGGCTGTATTTTCTGCGCGGTAAAGGCCGGCGCCTCTTGTTTTTATTATCCGTGTCTGAATTATACTGCAGTAACTCATTTGCGAAAATGTGCTTAAAAGTAAGGATCATACCAGTTCGGGTGCGGTTCGCGTAACTCCGTCTGAGGGTAATGCCTTATACGAGAGCAGCATAATACGTTTTAGGTAATAATAGCACTATTTTAAATATCAAACATTAAGTTTTTTCCACTAGTGACTAAACATTTTTTACTCACTCTTTTGAGTAGAAGAGCACTATTTTAAATATAAAAAGTTAAGTTTTTTTATTTTTTACTTACTTTTTGCGTATTAAGAAAATTAATATTTTTTTTTGTATTTTTTTGCTAAATTATAGATTTTTTATTTTAAATTAAAGGTTGTTGGATAAAATTTAATTCTCAACTCATGTATTAAGTGATTTTATCAAGCCCACTCGGCTTGACGACCTCATGGGCTGGATAAAATGCTATTTAACCCCTTGTTCACAACTTTTTTTCAAAAAAGTGGTTAATTTTTCATCTTTTTTTCTTAATGTTTAGTCTACACTGAAGGGCAATAAATAGTAATGTTGAAAAAAATTAAAAACCATTCATTTACTACAATATAAGTTTTCCCAAGTTAAATCGGTTAAGCGGAAAAGACCAAACCTACTTTCAACGACTTATCTCGGGTAAGTGCGTTAAGGGGTTAACACGTTGACTGCGGACGCATATTTCGATGAGTACCTTATTACTTGTGTGCGGATCATGCCCCAGTGGATTTGTACAGTTTCTTGAACTAATTATTACACAATTACGATTGAGAAATTAATAAAGCTAGTTGTGACATTTAAAACATGTTAAAAATTTAAGAAATTGCATAGCATACTAAAAACGTTACTTGCGTCCCCGAGGGCCTGTAGCGCAGTCAACGTGTTACCGTAGTTAAGAAAATAACTATCTTTTTTTTTGTTTTACAACGATTTTTTTTTCAAACTTTTACTTCTAAAAAAATCGTTTTTTTTTAACTACCTATATGGAAACCAACATCGTCCACTAAAGACGATCTTTTTTTCTCTTTTTTTTTGTGGAGGATTTTTTTTTCTTTACCTGTTCTTGGAAAACTTATAAGCCAAATATCATCCTGTCGAATAGTGAAATCCAAAATTTTCTGACAATCTTCCGCAAAATGTGGAGGCAGCAGACATTTTCCAGGATTAAACTCAAACAACGCATTTTTCACTCCAAAAGCACCATCCACCTTTCTCGCATATTCGCCCTCAAACGGTTTTATAGTAAAAGTAGCCATTTTTTGCGTATTTTTTTGTTAATAATATGCAAGTATTGTTATTATAATCACTACACATTAACTCAAAAACTTTTGTTTTAACGAATAATAAAATCAGTTATAGCTGTAAAAGTGCAAGTGCATAGATTGAATAAGTGCATTAGACTGAACTAGTAGAAAATAGAAGGCAATTTTCCATTTCACCGAGAAGAAAGTTTATTTCCTGAATGTATGTAACAACTGTGAACTTAAGTCATAAAAGGCCTTGTTTTCTGTATAAAGGAAGCTTCAAAGTGAAAGGATGGTATCGTTTTGTATAGGGATTTTGGGCCCAATCAAAAAAATATATATTTTAGTTGGGAATAATTATAAATAATTTAAGTAGTGCTACAGAAATGTTTTTTTAGTTTAAATTAGTAAAATAATTTAAAAAAATATTGTACATAAAAATCCATCAAAAATAAAGTTTTTGGCAATATCGTTTTGGTCATATGGTTTATTGTCAAAAGTGACAGTTTACCTTTAATAGGTGACATTTAACCTATTAACTTGATAAGTGTACAATTCTTTTAAAATATTTCGGGTGTAATGGAAAAACTGAAATTAATGATATCTGCAGACAATTTTTGATTAGCCTTTAGAACACAGACATGGTGCTAAGCCACGAAATAACTGCCGTTTGCATCAAATGTAATGTAATTATAATAGTTTTAGATATTTTAAACAACAATATAGAATAGAAGTTGTTCTATTATTTGCAACTGTATATGTAAATTTACTAATACATGTACATGTGTTAATAAATTTTGGGAAGTACGTGATTTCTTGTCCCACGGTTTTCCACGTCTGGACCTGACCTGTAATGAAATATAGAGACCAGTAAACTAATTATTACTCGTTATTACTGGTCTGCAATTTAAATCATTAATTTCCGCTAGATTGCGCCATAGATTAAAATGTCATTATTAATGCTTAAAGCAAGATGTCCGAACTGCTGTTGTCATGATAACCACGAATATAATAATAATAATAATAATAATAATAATAATACTAATAATAATAATAATACTTTATTAATTCCAATAGATCACATACAATGATATAGGACAAGTCAAATAATATAATATAATACCTTTCGTTTAAAAAACCTAAATGTACAGTTTTTGTTTTTTGCTTTTGAGACTGAGAAGGATAATAAATGTTATAAACGGTGCCTTGTGAGCTATCAACAAATGTTTTTGTGGTTGCTTATTTTGGTTACGCGTATGTGGACTTCAGTTTTATATCATTGTGCTTTTCTTGTGAAATGCAGGAAAAAATATTTTTGGTAAATATGAAAAGAACTTAAAAACTAAGTATTATAGAATTGTTTTCTTCATTTGAATTCAAACATCTAGGTTTCAAAGAAATTAGTACTTTACAGTTGCGAATAAAATAGTATACAGGTCTCCCGGAAAATGGTACTTTTCCTCGACCTATAAATGGTCTCGGAAAAGTACTATTTATGAATCGACCTGTAATCTACTATTGTGTGCAGACATGTGTGTGCAGGTTTGGCAAAGTATTCCGAGAAAAGCTGTAAAAGCTGCAGTAAGTTTATTATTTGTATAAAAATATTCCTTAATGGGATAATTACAGTTTTTTTTCTATTGTACTTTATATTTAATCTATATATATTTTTTAATATTTTTTTTTCTACATACATACATATATGATACTCTAAGTTTTGAATTTTATACTTTATGTAACTTTTTCAGAAAGACCTCGGGTCTCCAATGCAGATGTATTAAAATAACAATTACAACCAGAAAAGAATAAAAGCCTGCAGTAAAATAAGCCTCGAAACAATTTAAAAGTTTTCAAAATCATACTCAGCAAGTCACCAAAGCACCAAAAACTTATAAGCAAAAAAGTCCTATGCGTAATTTTAAGCATAAATATTTTTTTTAACATCCCCAAGTTGATTTAACGAATTTGTGGTTGAACATATTGAATCATAACAAGAAAACTTAAAGAAAACTATTCATTTATTAAGCAGTATTAAAATATAGACATAGTCGTCTGTGGACAATAACTACAAAACTGACAACCACTGTCAAGGAAGAGAGTGGAGACAATAAAATCTGGTAAAAATTGTCATTTGTTAGTTGGTATCTATATTTTGGCATTAGATGTAACAAATTACATGTGCTTACATTTTCAAAGAAAAAGTTTATTTAATGTTACTCTAAGTTGGAAGAAAATGGGTTCCATTTATTTAAGACTCTATTTGGCAATAACAGAATGAAGAAAGAACATGATTAATCCAACTGGAGAACAAAAAAAGTTCAAAAATATGACAAACAAGTGATACGGCACTGCAAAAATATGTCATGATAATTAACCTTAAAAATATATTTTGACAAATTTATAAATAGAAGAAAAATTGGCATATCCGGAAAAAAATAAATTCGCGTTTGCGGGTTAGCCATTCCCCTAGATTTTAAATTATGTTCCCTTATTTACGTCACATTAAGGCACTCTAGTTAAAGATAACTGTATATATTTTATAAAAATAAAAAAAAATAACAAAAAAAATAATAACAATTCTTTTTTGAAAAACAAAAACTTTTTGAAAAAACAATTAAAAATGATAGTTATTTCATTATTAAAAAAACTTTAATCCGCCATAACTTTTTTGTTTTTATTTATTTATTTATTTATTTTATTTATTTATTTATACGGGAAAACCACATTACAGTAAAAACATCAAAGTTTAAATTAAATCTAGTATATAAAAAAAAATATAAGAATACATAAAAATGTTAAGAAACAGAAATATATATGAAAATTTATTAATATATGTATGAAATTATAATTAAGGAAGAAAAAAAAAATTATACACTTGTATTTAGTAAGGATCGGACAGATGATTTAAAACCTTTAAAATTTCCAGAAAACAGATCTAAATGTGAATCATTAATAAATTTTAAAGCTGAGTTAATTGGTGTTAAAGTAGCATAATTTGTGTTGTGGCGAGAGATAAAAAATGTATAATGGTTAGCACGAAGATTTCTGCCAGGAACAAAAAAGTTTAGCTTATATAACAACTCAGGACAATCGACTAACCCATTTACTAATTTATAAATAAAACACACATTAGCTAAAACTCTTCTTGATTCTAATGTCTCAAGGCCTGTGATTCTTTGAATTGTAGTGTAATCATGGTTTCTTATAGTAAAATGAATTTTGTATGCAATAATTCGTAAGAATTTATTTTGAATTTTTTCCAAAACTGCTTTACCTTGCAAGGTGTATGGAGACCAAATTAATGTAGAATATTCAAGGTTTGACCTTACTAATGATTTATATAGTGTTTTTATTGTGTTGACTGAGAGCTCAAGACAGTTACGTGTTATAAATCCTAGAAGTTTATTTGCTTTTAACGACATTTTTTTAATATTTTCGGAAAAGTTTAAATCTTCATTAAAAATTACACCCAAATCTTTGACGCTCGTAACCCGATTAAGCGGAGCACCATTCATTAAATACGAGGTAAAGAATTTTTTTTGACCCCTAAAAAAACTTATGCAGCAACATTTATCTATGTTTAACAACAGATGATTGTCAACAGACCATTTGAAAATGCTATTAATATCTCGTTGTAATTTAAACCAGTCTTCTACAGATTTAATAATTAAGAAAAATTTAAAGTCATCCGCAAAAATAAGGCCTTCACTAAACTCCAACTTATTAATCATATCATTTATAAAAATATTAAATAGAAGCGGAGCACAGTGAGACCCTTGTGGAACCCCTGATAAAACCTCAATAAAGAAAGACAGAACACCGAAAAGATTAACACATTGTCTACGTCCAGATAAAAAACTGCAGAACCATTTTAATAGTTTCTCGTCAAAACCAAAAATAGCTAATTTTAACAAAAGTAAATTAATATCAACAGAGTCAAAAGCCTTACAAAAATCAGTATATATTGAGTCTAATTGCCATCCCATTTCCAGAGCATACAGAATTTTCTCTCTGTAGATCGCAAGATTAGTGGTGGTAGAACGGCCAGAAAAGAAGCCATGCTGGTGAGTAGACAGCCTTGGTTTGCAAAGCCACGTAAGTTGATCACATACCAAGCTATCAAGAAGCTTAGGAATGCTGGCCTGTATACAAACTGCGCGATAGTTCTTGACATCGGTTCTAACACCACTTTTAAAAATAGGCACAATATAACTGTTTTTCCAGACTTCTGGGAAAATACCTGTATCCAAAGATAAATTAAAAATAATGCTCAGAGGCATAGATATAGTACAAACACATTTTTTAAGAAACATGTTGGGTATTTCATCAGGACCAGATGAATATTTGTTAGGAAGTTTCTCAATTTTCTGGAATCTATCCATTTCAGATATCTGTCGTAGAGAGATATCCGAAGCTGAACAAGTATCTACATGATTATTTAAAGGTTCTGCATGTTTCCGATAAACCGTCGAAAAATACTCTGCAAAAAGGTTTACTATATCCTGAGCATTATTTGCAATTTTCCCATCTAAGTTCATTGAACTAGGTATACCATCGGATTGTTTTTTATCATTTATAAATTTCCAAAAATTCTTTGGGTTAGATTTTAAATCAATGTCCATTCTCCTGATGTATCTTTTGTAACAATCATGGGCCAATTGCTTACATCGGTCTCTCAAGTGCGAGAATACAATGTAATCCTCATTCCGCAGCGTTTGTTTAAATGTTTTATGTGCCTGTTTTTTCTGTAATATCATTCTTTGCAATTCAGCATTAAACCATCTAGGAAAACTACTTTTTTTATATTTTTTCCTAGGTACAAATAAAGAGATTCCAAGTAAAAGTATTTCATAGAAATGGTTGGTAGCTGAATTGCAATCTAAATTTTCTAATATTTGCTTCCAGTCAAACGAAGAAATAAAATCATTTAAAGCTATATAATTTGCATTTCGAAAATCATAGTAATATTCAGTATAATTTATAGGATTAAAAGCATTCTCGCCCTTGACAGGCAAATAAAAGTTATAGGCAATATGATGATGAGAGTTGGGTAAAAGTAGATCATGTGCTTGAGTAGTATAAACATCTGAATCATTGGTAAACAATAAATCTAAAAACACGTTACGGTCGTTAGGAATATTATTAACTTGTTTCATATTTAAATATGAAAACGTTTCCAATAATGTAGCTTCGCTATCAACCGATGCAGCTGTGGGCAAATTGTAGTCACCGAAAATCGAGATGTTTGAATCAGGATAAAAAAGAGATATATCTTCAACAGCAGCACAGTGTGCTTCATACTTGTCCAAGGATGATTTTGGTGGAATATATACGCCTCCAATAATATATACTTTATTCTTCACCAAAAGCTTAACATAACATTGTTCTATATTATTGAAGTTTATACTAACATATTGGGCAGACCATATTTTTTTTACAAATACCAACACCCCACCTCCTCGACTCTTATCGCTAGTATTCAGGTTCCTATCAGATCTAAAATCTAGGGGGATTAGTAGAATTGTTCCTTATAATAAAAGTAATTCTTCCTGAAAAAGTTACTTTAATCGGATTTTTTTTACAGCTTTTTTCGATTTTTTTGAAAGTTTAACAAATAACAAAAAAAATATTAACAATTCTTTTTTGAAAAACAAAAATTTTTTGAAAAAAAAAATTAAAAATTATAGTTTTTTCATTATTAAGAAAACTTTAATCCGCCATAACTTTTTTGTTTTGGGGGGATTACTTTCAAAAACATAGAATTTGATTTTTTATAAAATAGAGCCTGATTTTTCCTAAAAATTTTAAATCTTACGGATTATTGTTTCTTGAGTTATGGTGTCCACAAAAAACATGACATCAGGCGGACAGACAGACATTGTCAAAGTTTCTTATTTTTTCATGTTTCACATTTGTATCCGAGAATATTTTTGTCTAGGACCTTTTTTGACGATTTTGGGAAATTCGAAACTACCGTATAATAGATACTATTCTAGTGCAGGCGCTGTGAATATTATATTATTATACAGGGTGTCTCAACAAAGCCGACTTGGTCAATATATAGTAAAGTATGCACTTTAGAGAAAAACTTTAAAGGGAAAAGTTGTATGGTTTAAAAAAAGGCACATTCTAAAAATATTTTAAAATATAGAGAATTTTTTTAAATAGAATGGTATATTTTTATTATGTCATCTTACCTGTCATAAAAATGCCTTTATTTTAATATCATATTATATGGGTCTATTGTTTATAGTTTAAGGGTGTATCTAATTACTTGATGTGCAAAAAATAAAATATAGAGGGCGTTTAAAATAACCATTCAAACATAAAAAAATTAATTTTTTTAAATGGAATGCTATATTTTTTATTTGCTCATTAAATGTAGAATAAAATTATACATTTAATGAGTAAATAAAAAATATAGGATTCCATTAAAAAAAAATGATTTTTTTTAATGGAAAGCTATATTATTAAATGTAGAATTTTATTCTGAATTTAATGAGCAAATAAAAAATATAGCATTCAATTTAAAAAATTTGATTTTTTTATATTTGAAAATCCAAAAGTTTAAATATTAATTTTTAACGCTCCCTTTAAAACATTTTATTTTGTGTACATAAAGTAATTAGTTACACCCTTTTAAGATGATCTTGCAAAATTTTATCAATTTTTGACAAAATTTTATCAATTTTTGACAATATTTTATCAATTTTTTACAAAATTTTATGATATTTCTTTTGGCATGTGCAACGTTAAACCCCACCCCCAGACTCTCCACCACTGGAAATAAAAAAATATGTAACTTTTTTATAAATCATACATATGTATGTAGTAGTATTACATAGGTATATAAAGTTTTGGCTGTATCTTTATTAATTATATAAAATTGTTAATGAAATAACAAAATAACAAAATAAAAACACGAAAATAGTGCCATATTTGGAATTTGATACCCTGTAAAAAATTAACCAAGGTAGATATCTGCAAGTAATGGCATGAATCATTTTCATTTAGCAATATTTCCATAAAAAAAAGTTTTATGAAATCTTGCGGATATTTTTTTCCTTGAATGCATACAAAAAAACCCATTGTGCGCTATATCTCAAGATTTTGAGGGTCAATAATTTTTTTCATTGCCATATTCGTTTTCAGCGGCCAATAATACATAGAAAAAAATAGTCTGGTTTCTGAAAAACTGACTTTATTTTTTTTTGTGGTCCTGTGTTATTAACGTTAAGTCCAAACTAATTGTGGAATTAGTTTGGTTATGTCTAACCGTGGCGATCATCGCCACGGTCTAACACATTCTTGGGTTTATTTGATTACAAAGTACAACAGAAAAAATCTGTTTTTTAATTTTGGGTCGTAGGTTTCGAATCTGTAATCAGATGTTTCGGGGCCACGTCAGGATTTTTTCCATATATCCATTTTATAAGGTGTTTTTTGCCTAAAATTCTGGCATTGAAGCAAGCTTTTGTGGCATTAACCAAGGTTTTTGAGTAATTTCAAAAAATATATAAAAAAACAAAGGGCAAAAACGCGTATACTTGCAGAATATTGCTGACAGACGTAACATGCATGTACAGTAAGCAAATAAAAAAGAAACAAAAAAGAACGTTTTAGAATTTTGTTTCTATTATACATATACTTTTGTATTGAAATATAAATAAATAAGAGTTTGCAACCACAATTTTTTTTGTTATTAAAACTACTTCACTTATCACAACAATAGTTTAAACTATGGTCTGTTTTTTAAAGCAAGAAAGTAAATTAAAAATCGCACAGTAAATATTTTTACAACAGGTTCGAATAGTATATGCTTGTGTGTAGAATATAGTTATGTTTTATAAAATAAATTACGCAGTATATTCGCACATCCAATATTCGAATTTGTTTTGAAAATATTCACTTTGCGATTTTTAAGCGTTTCCGATTTATTATGCAAATATGTCAAATAATTATGACTTGTTGACCTGTTTCATATTTTTACATTTTGGGAATTCCCATATTAAATTACCCAAAGAATGATAAAAATAACTTCTGGAAACAAACAAAACAAAATACTTTAACTGGAGTGAATTGACAATTTTAAGTGTATATAATTTGTTTACAGATTCCAAATCTAAGACCCCAAATTGACTTAAAAAATTGGTCCAATGCCAGATTTTTTTTGTTTTTACAATTTTTTTGCATCGTTGAATCTATAGATTATAATGGCCTACCATTAAGTGAAACTACTTTTAAGTGAATCTGTAGTTTATGGCTTACAACCTAAAATTTTTAATTTTGACAGCCTTGATGTTTTTGTTCTTGCTGACATCGTTGTCACAACAGATCTGTAAGATTGTCATAACAGATTATATCGCACCGTCGTTGCCAGTGTGAAAAGAAAACAATTGATTGGTTACAATTTGTAACTTACAAGGCTATGCTAAAATAAAATATTATAGGTTAGGTTTGGGACTTACAAGCAGCTTTTCTCTTAGAGCCAAAAAAGCACCAATAAGCTCGTTCAATTACTTGATGTTCTGTGACTTTTTCATTAGTGATGTCAGACACCTATTAAAAACTATAATACTGTAACCGAATAACAAGGTCCTTTTCCAGCGAATGTCCTGATATATTGTTGCATTTTAAAGGCATTAAGGCTTTCTAGAATATCTTTTATGTCTTTTTTTTGTATAATGTGCATTCACGTTTGAAGACTAATAATAATTTTTTGTTTTATTTTTTTACTACAGATTATGAAATAAAAAACATTATTTAAATTTATAAACATATTTATTTTAGAAAAATATAAAACAGTATAAAACAAAACAATATAATATTTTTTTTTAGTTCTAATTGTACAGAGTAAGATATACTACTATTATAAAAAGTTCAAAACATGAATAGAACTTATCTAATACTGTAAATTTAAAAACAACTACACAGAACCACAAAAAAAAGTTAGTTTTTTGTAAACCAAACTAAATTTTTTCTACGTAGGTATTTATGGGCGCTGAAAACGAATATGAAAATGAAAAAATTCTTGACCCTCAAAATCTTAAGATGTAGGGCACATTAGGTTTTTTGTATGCACTCAAGGCCAAAAAAAAATCCTCAAGATTTCAGAAAAAGTTTTTTTATGGAAATATTTTTAAATAAAAATTATTCATGCCATAACTTGCAGATTTTAAATATCTAGTTATTTTTTTACAGGGCCACAAACTCCAAATATGGCACTTTTTTCGTGTTTTTCCGGTATATTTCATTAAAAATTTTATATAAATAATACAGAAATAGCCAAAAATTTATATATGTAATACTCCTACATACATATACTTTATAAAAAAAATTACATTACATATTTTTTTATCTCCACTGGTGGGGAGTCTGGGGGGTTTAACGTTGGACATTTCAAAAGAAATATATCATAACATTGTCTGATACCCTTAACCAGACTGTTTTTCTCAAGTTTTTTTTAGCAATTTATACAAATTTTATAATAAAAACCTCCCTGATCCCTAATTTGTTTCAAAACCACACGCACATTTGGACTTAGGGGATGCTTAATTAAGTAGAATAGTATGTACGAGGTTAAAACAAAAAACAAAACAAAACATTGGCAAAATTTTATCATAAAGCTGGTAAAAACCGAAAATAAGCTTTTTTTTTGCAAAACTTGTAAACAAGCGTCGTCCATTTTAAAAATAGTAATAAACTCTTAATAAATAAAATGGCGGATTCAATATGGTGGACAAAAATAATTAGTTATAATAAGTTTTTTTTATGAATATACTTAATTTATGAAACAAAAATCTAATTATAAATAATCATTTTTCAATATGGTGGAGCCGCCATTTTATTGATTGAAAATTTATTACTATTCATAAAATAGACTACCTCTTAAACGAATGTTTACCAGCTTTGCAAAAAAAAGATTATTTTCGGGTTTTACCAGCTTTACTATAAAATGTTGCCACTGTGCGTGTGTTATGAAATAAATTAGGGATCAGGGAGGTCTTTGGTTGTTAAATTTGTTTAAATCGATAAAAAAATAAACTTGAGAAAAACAGTCTGGTTAAGGGTATCAGACAACGTTATGATATATTACTTTTGACATGTGCAAGGTTAAACCACCCAGACTCCCCACCACTGGATATAAAAAATATGTGTAATTTTTTAATAAAGCATATGTATGTAGTAGTATTATATATATAAATTTTTGGCTGTATCTGTATTATTTATATAAAAAAATTAATAAAATATATCGAAAAAACACGACCTATCTGGAGTTTAAGACCCTGTAAAAAATTAACTAGGGTAGATATATAAAATCTGCAAGTTATGAATCATTTTTGTTTAGCAATATTTCTATAAAAAAAATCCTGCGGATTTTCGTTTTGGCCTTGAATGCGTACAAAAAACCTAATGCGAGCTATATCTCAAGATGTTGAGGGTCAAGAAATTTTTGCATTGTCATATTCGTTTTCAGCGTCCAAAAGGACGTAAAAAAAATATACTTTGGTTTATAAAAAACTAACTTTATTTTTTTGTGGTCCTGTCCTACATATTTTACACAAAAGAACTAACGAATTAAAACAAATATCTAGATGAGAAGATATAACATAATTAAAGAATTATGGCTATTTTGTATAAAAATATATAAAAAAGTCCGTAAAGTGCCTTATAACTAATTGTATACAACTTAGGCTAAAATTGAGATTGTGTGCATCTCAATTCATTAAAGTGATATTTCCATATTAAAGATAACTACAGGCAATATTCTTAACAACAAAATTACATTTTTGGATTTTAAAAGAAAAAGAAAAAATAAAGACCTAAGAGAGAGAGAGAGAGAGAGAGAGAGAGAGAGAGAGAGAGAGAGAGAGAGAGAGAGAGAGAGAGAGAGAGAGAGAGAGAGAGAGAGAGAGAGAGAGAGAGAGAGAGAGAGAGAGAGAGAGAGAGAGAGAGAGAGAGAGAGAGAGAGAGATAACCTATACGTGTCATATAATCTTAGACACAATAAATATATGATTTATTTTAATGACATGTATGGTTGGCACAGGTCTGGGCTGGCAAAAAGGGCCATAGTGGCCTAGTTGCCTGACTTACATGCTCCCTCCCCCCCACTACTACTTAATGGATATTTTATTCTGTATACATCAGTATTAAACCAGATAAAACTTCCATCAGTAAAAGAAAAAATCGGAAAGATCTAGAATAAAAAAGGAAGAATAGATTTGTAGGGTTCACCCGGGTGGAGACCATTTTTAATTAATTCTTTAAAAGAATAAATTTGTCACCGTTCGCCGTTTTTACTTTTAGTTCGACTTTAGAAGACATTCAGTTTTCTTGTATAATTTGATTACTTATAATGTAAATATCGTTTTGAAATAGTTATTGCGGAAAGTGTATTTCCGCACTTGACTGCTTGACCGAACTCCGCTGCAGTCGCCTACGGAAAAGTACCACTTTCCGCACTTGTTAGGAACAATTTTTTTTCTACAAGCGTGAGGAAAATTAAGCAAATATTTTAATTACAGGTAGGTATTTATGTTAACAAACTAAATAATACAAATTATGTTTTATGATTTACAATATTTATAGTAAATAATAATAATAAATAATATTTATGAAAACATTCTAAAAGTTTATGCGTGGCCTACGTTAATTAGAAGTAATGAATTAACATCACTGACATTATTTGACAAATTTTTTGAACGATAAAATTTTGAGAAAATCAATTATTATTTAAAATTAGGACTTTCATGCGTTATTATTTAAATATAAAAATGTTGTCAAATATGCATATTACTCTGCATAAATTTAAAATATTGCAATAACTTGTTCATTTGGACTTTTTCCGCCCTAGTGCGGAAAAGTACTTTTTCCGCACCTAGTATCGGTCTAGTTAAACTGTTTTTATTGTGTTTATCTCAAAACAGCAATTTTGGACCAGTACTGTTCTTCAACTGACAGATTCAATTATAAAAATATTAAAAATAAAAAAAAAAATAAATTCCAAAAAATGTTAAAATATTTATGTTTTTCATTTCTTATTTTTTTTTGCATTTTTAGATTAAACATCTTTTATTTTCAATTAATGATAAAGGAAATGTAATGTTTGTTAAAATTAACCTATTTATTTAAAAGTTACGGAGGTCACGTGACCCTTTTTTGCGATTAAAAAACGTTTCGCCTGTGGATTGTTTAGTTTTTGTTCTTTATTAATTGATATTTAAATTATAATTAAACAAATTGTACACGATACTGATTGTGAAAGTCGAACTAAAAGTGAGTAACGACTAACCGTGTTGAAGTTCTAACTTAGCACTTGATCTTACATATCAAAACTTAATCCTGTGCCTTTGGTGTTATCTTCAATCCACTTATCAAATCTAGCAGACAATTCTGGTGACATATAGTTCTTGTGATCACCAATAATTCCCTTTCTAATAAAATGTTCACCAGATTTCTCATAATAACCATCTCCCTTAATCATATCAATAAAATCCTGCAAATTACAACCTTTGTTATTTCTCATTTTGTTTAGACTCAAATAGTCACTCATTGCATCTACATCTCGGTCAGATACGTCTTTTTCCAAAAATTTTGCTAGTTGTCGAATAGTTGCTTTTGTGTCCTTGCTCATATTTTCGTATTTTAGGATTAAAACGTTGGGTTCGTTTCGCTTAGCCCAAAAACCTAGTAAAGAAAAACAAAAATAAATAAATTAACTTTAATGAATATACCGGGTGTTTTTTTATTTAACCTGAAACTTTCAAATATCTCGAACACTATGCATTTTAGAAAAAAAATGTCGAACAAAATTTTAATGGTGGTAACAAAATGGCGTATTTATTTTTTACGGATATTTAAGTTTTCAAGGTCATTTCAAAGTCAACTTTGTTTTTTTAAGTACAAACATATATTTTTTTACTGTTATTTAATTCCCCTCAAAAAAATAAAAATCTTTTGTAAAAACTTTTTTTGATCGGACTTTTTAACAAGTCTTAAAGATATGTTAAGCTACGCATTCCATTATACCGAGTGTTTTTTTTAACCTGAAACTTTCAAATATCTGGAATACTATGCATTTTAGAAAAAAAAAATGTCGGACAAAATTTGTTTATTTTAATGCTGGAAACAAAATGGCCTATTTACTTTTTCAAGGCAATTTCAAGGTCAACTTTGTTTTTTTAAGTACAAACATATATTTTTTTACTGTTATTTAATTCCCCTCAAAAAAATAAAAATCTTTTGTAAAAACTTTTTTTGATCGGACTTTTTAACAAGTCTTAAAGATATGTTAAGCTACGCATTCCATTATACCGAGTGTTTTTTTTAACCTGAAACTTTCAAATATCTGGAATACTATGCATTTTAGAAAAAAAAAATGTCGGACAAAATTTGTTTATTTTAATGCTGGAAACAAAATGGCCTATTTACTTTTTACGGATATTTACTTTTTCAAGGTAATTTCAAGGTCAACTTTGTTTTTTTAAGGGGTCTACCCTCTTTAGACGGGCAAAGATAAGGCTATTTTCACGAATTTTTTTGACCGGTATACGTCATAAATATGGACATAAAAAGTGTTAGGCCTAAAAAATACACTATTTGATTACACAAGAAAATTTTTTTTATATTTATTTTAATCAGTTTTTATACATAAAAATGAGGGAGAAGACTGGTCCAAAAAAAAAGATGAGTGTGCGCTGTTGATGAAATATCTGGAATGGATGATCTGAAAAAAAAAAAAAATAGTTTTAGATTCAGTAAGTAAATGGCTATAGCGCATATCATACGATTTTTTTTTTTTCAAAAATGACAAAATGGCAGCCATTTTTCGAAAAAGTACGAAAAATCACGTTTTTTCCGTCGTTCTTTGCCAAAAATAAATAGTTAAACTCAAAATTTCAAAAATCGTATGATATGCGCTATAGCCATTTACTTACTGAATCTAAAACTATTTTTTTTTTCAGATCATCCATTCCAGATATTTCATCAACAGCGCACACTCATCTTTTTTTTTGGACCAGTCTTCTCCCTCATTTTTATGTATAAAAACTGATTAAAATAAATATAAAAAAAATTTTCTTGTGTAATCAAATAGTGTATTTTTTAGGCCTAACACTTTTTATGTCCATATTTATGACGTATACCGGTCAAAAAAATTCGTGAAAATAGCCTTATCTTTGCCCGTCTAAAGAGGGTAGACCCCTTAAGTACAAACATATATTTTTTTACTGTTATTTAATTACTTTTTTGATCGGACTTTTAGTTGCAGAGATAACACAGCCACACAAAATTAAAAAAGTTGCATCTCCGACGAACTTGACTAGTAAATCCCTCTGTATTTTGAGCCGCTGAATGCGAATCTGAGGTCGGAATTTGAAAGTTAGCTCCCATTTTCAACAGAACAAAACATACTTTTCGCAATGATATGATATGTTTTTTGAGGTTATGGTAAAAATGAGAGCTAACTTTTAAATTTCAACCTCAGATTCGGATTCAGCGGCTCAAAATACATCGGAAATTGACTAGTCAAGTCCGTCGGAGATGCAACTTTTTTAATTTTGTGTGGCTGTGTTATCTCTGCAACTAAAAGTCCGATCAAAAAAAGTTTTTTACAAATAATTTTTATTTTTTTGAGGGGAATTAAATAACAGTAAAAAAATATATGTTTGTACTTAAAAAAACAAAGTTGACTTTGAAATTACCTTGAAAAAGTAAATATCCGTAAAAAATAAATAGACCATTTTGTTTTCACCATTAAAATAAACAAATTTTATCCAAAATTTTTTTTTTCTAAAATCATGGCAGACTAACATCTCTACTCTAAATTTCTCTACTCCCTAACATCCCTACTCCATAACATCCCTACTCCACAACAACTCTACTCCGTAACATCTCTACTCCATAACATCTCTACTCCGTAACAACTCTACTCCACACTATAGACACTCGATTAGCCACTTGTCTTAACTCAAAAGAATATTTGTCATGCTAAGTCACTGTCAAAAATGAATTCAGTTTATTAATTACTTAAATATTAGTGCATGTTAAGAGTACGCGGTCATTGCTGCTTTTAGAATAATTCATTTATGATTGTTCTAGATTTACATTTAAAGATAAACGTTTTCTAGGAAAAAAATAAAATAATCTAGAAGAAGAAGATTCTTTGTTCTTTGAATTATTATTATTAAGTGGCTAATAAAGTGCATATAGCGTAGAGTAGAGTTGTTACGGAGTAGAGATGTTATGGAGTAGAGATGTTACGGAGTAGAGTTGTTGTGGAGTAGGGATGTTATGGAGTAGGGATGTTAGGGAGTAGAGAAATTTAGAGTAGAGATGTTAGTCTGCCAAATGCATAGTATTCGAGATATTTGAAAGTTTCAGGTTAAAAAAAACACTCGGTATAATGGAATGCGTAGCATAACATATCTTTAAGAATTGTTTTATGTGAAGTGCAGTGTTTGAACCATTATGAATAATATGGCTCATATTTTAGGCTTAGACCATATTATATTGATTAACCCATTATACGGGAACTTATTTTTAGTGAAATATTGGTTTGCTTTGAGTAATTGACCCTAAAAAGTTTTTATTAACTGAATTCAAACGTGATTCAGAAATCCTAAGAATCCCGACTTTAAGCTTATTAAAAAATGATTGTTTAAAACCGTTGAAAGAGGTACCTACCTAGATAGTGATTCCACAGAGAACCCATGGGTAAAGCGTCGTTTAACAGGAGATCACAGAACTCTTCAAATGACTCGTTCATGTAGTGGAACATTTGGAGGTGGTGGTAGTAGGAGACACACATATCTTTTGGATTTCTTATTGTATAAATTATCTAAAAAAAAAATATTTTAATAAAAAACTAATAATAGGTGTAGAGGAAAGTCGCCTAATTTCTGATACCATTTACAATGTATTCAATATTTAATACTCGGTATTACTTTTTGATATTTTTTTTATATAACCAGATACAACTTATTATAGGGAACCATGATTTATTATAAAAGCAATTTTATTACAGTTTATTTTTTCCAAAAAACACGGTTAAAAAAAATCAGCGCATTTTTGTGCATTTGAAAAAGGGCTCCTATTTCGGACATATCCGAAAAAAATTTTTCAAGAGTAGATCTGGATCCCATTGCTTATGTTTCTTGTTATTCCTTCACATTTAAGACGTAATTTAATCATTAAGCGATTTTCTACGAAATACTATAGGAACTATAATTTTAGATTCCCAATTTCGAATATCTTAGTATCTTAGGTAATTTTCGTTTTTTCAAAATTGTTTATCTTAGTTTGTTGTATCATTATAAAAAAAATAATTAATGGTTGGTTATCCTGAATAATAATTACCTTGCGGATATCCGAAATTGGGAATCAAATGCACAAAAATGGTCTATCCGAAATTAGGCAACTTTCTGCTTTTTAGATTAGAAATTTGTAGAATGTTTACGTTTTCAAATTGCTTAATTATGAATAGTGAATCAACTTAACTAACATCATAACTTACCCAAGACAGAATCACGAACTTTTATAACGATTATTTATAAAATAAAAAAGCATAATAATGCAACTGAGCACAAAACTGCCATTTGCAATATAAACGATTTGTGCTGCTATTTAAAGGGGAGAAGCTCTACCGTTATCATATTACAGGACGGATTTAGTTTGACTTTTGGCTTCACATAAAAGTAGGTTTCTGTTTATCTTTGCAGACAGTATCTTAAATACACTACTATCCGAAATTTGGAAACCATCCGAAATTAGGCGCATTTCCTCTATATATTTTTTAAAATAATTCTGGACTTATCAAATATCTGTAACTGGCCAGTTGCAATCAATAATCACCAATTTTTACTTTACTTTAGTTAAAAGGAATATTTATTACAGTGGAGTAAAATAAGCGTTCTTTCAAAAACGTAAAACGAGTATTTTAAGACAAAAATAAAGTATGCATTTGGGTTCCATACTTTCCTTTATTTCCTTTACCTCTAAATTTAGAAAATATACATTTTTTGCCTACAATGCATCTTAAGAAAAATATTCAAATAACCTAAAGTTTTGCACACTTATATAACAGACAAATTTTGTGTAATACACTTAAGCTATGGTTTCCTCCAAAAGTCGCAGTCGATGACGACTACGACAGGGTAACCGCGACCGAGTTGTTGAGACATCTCCAATGCATTTTAAATGTCCCTGTTTTCCTAGCTGCTTTTGAGTCGTTACTACTAACTGCCAGCTTGACCGCTCCGGGAGCAGACGCACGACTAATTCGTCACGAATTTGACAGTATGTGAGACCGAGGAAAACAGGTAGGGTTGTAACGACCTGGACGCGGCTACCCGGTCTCAGTCAGCGACTGCCATATTTGGAGGAAACCGTAGCTTTAGGCTGTAATACCTAGGGGTGGGCTCCTTAAAAAAATTAAATCTTCCTAAAAAAGTGAGATATTTACTTCTATTCAGCGTTATTTTGTAAAAAAAAGCTTTACAGGTTTAATAAACATAATAATCCGCTAATTATTGAACATAACTAATAACTTTGTATACTTGATAAGGTTTATGAGCCTAGAAATTAATGCAAATTTGAAGCTGCAGTTGACAGATTCAAAAAGAAATGCTGGATCACTTAATTACTTTTTCTTCAATTCGCAAAGATTTTTCTGCAAAATTACGTAAAATTGCAATTTTTCAAAAAATTATAAAATTTTGAGGAACTCTAACGACCCACACCTAAATCTTTAAACCTAAGTACACTTTTAAAATCAGCTCGTTGATGTCTATAAAAGTGCAGTATTTTAAATTGTTTGGTTATTTAGTTTTTTCTTCTTCTTTTTTGAGTTGTCATGTAGCCATAAAATGCATATTAAAAAAAAGTCAATTTTTGAGGCAAACCGGCACCTCAGTATGACATTATTGAAAAAACCAAATTTTGCATACTTTATTCGTGTCTCTAAATGCAAGTTTTCACCCTACCTGTTTTACGTTTTCGAAAAATAAGCTTATTGGAGTACCCTAATACTGATATCTTTAATATAACAAAGTTTTTTGTTTAATTTTAAATTAAATTATCTAGTATTATTAAATAATATTATTACATAAAAATCATACCTATATAATTTATACCTACTTTCTTTTTAAAAGTAAAAGTTTTTTCATATTTATGAATTGAGATGACCTAGACATTAAATTATTATTTTTTTTCACGCTCCTGATATCGATATACGTAACTGGAATAATAACAATAAGATATTATTCAACGATATTTCAAGAAAGCTTTGACATAGAGACTGAATATTTTATTACAAATGGATAGGAAATAGGAAGTTATTATCCTAAACAATTGTACTTTAATTTTTAAAAACACGCAAAACTTTATGTCCGTCCTTAAATATTAAAGTACGTGACTTTAAAAAGTCACTGACTTTATTATTTAAGGACGGACATGAAATGTTGTGTATTTTAAACGAAAATTAAAGCACAATTGTATAGGTTAATAACTTCCGATTTCCTATCCATTTGAAACTGAATATTTAGTTTACTTTTTCAGTGAATTTTGGATTATTCAGTAGCTGTTGAGTAGTTACGACGGGTAAAATTAAATTCAGGTAGTTATTATTGTTTAAATACGTAATACAACTTTTATTATACAAGAAAATAATATTATAAGATAATTAGCTGCAAAAATCATAATTACAACTACACTGAAAAGATTACGTTCTTAGCTCAAAGTAGTCAACACACTTGGCAGTCATTCTTTTAGCTTAAAAGATGTGCATCTTTAAACAAAAGTATTTATCTTGTCCCAAGAAAAGTGTCGCTTTTGCAATATTTTTTCTCTTGGACCTGGAGCATTTGAGGCAAAAACCATTTATCTTGTTTTAAGATTGTTAAAAATTAAATAATTTTAAATACTTTGGCCCAAGAATTTTTCTTTTGATACAAGAGCAGTTGCATTTCACACAAGATCAAAAAAAAATTAAGTTAAAGAATCCGAAAGATCTTGTCAAGTGAATTTCATGTTAAGAGAAGGCGCTTTTCGACCTATTTAAAAGTGCGAAGCATTTGGCCTAATTCCATGTGCCATTACCGCAAAGGATCCTTTTTTTCAGTGTACCGTAGTTATTATGGAATATTATTATTAACTAATTAGAGTTAGCTAACCTAAATAAAAACATCTCAAAACTAATAGTATCTACTATCTCATTAATGTTTATATGTTCATATATAAATATGAAACTACATCAGGAAACAAATAAAAACAAATTTTTGAGAAAACATATGGTGTTTAGCACATCTCGATTTCCAGATATACCACATGAAATCTGATGAAAGGTCGTGGGAAAAGCATTTTCATCAAAAATGTTTTACAGGGAACTAATACCGAAATATTTAATGTGAAAAATTTTAATTTTCCAAAAATATACACTGTGATATAACTTACCTTTGGTTGTACTTTGTTTAATTGTTCTGGAAGTAAATCTATTGGTAAATGACTTTTGATGAACCTGGGAGATGGCATTTTATCAACAAATTCCACTGTTGATTTTGTGTTTAAAAGTTTTTTAATTGCATCTGAGTACTCAAAAAGGACCGTATCCATCCTAAAAGAAATTGACATTTATTTGTTAAATAATAAGATGTACTTCAGAAGAAGTATAAGTACATATATATGTACAACCACTATTCTGCCGCTTAACACGTTGGCTACCATGAAAAATTCCCATTTTCAGCCCTATTTTTAACCTATGAAAATATAAAAAAATAAATAAAAAATATGTACTCAAATAGAATTTAATAATTTTTAAAATGATGTAAGTTTGAGAGTTACGATCTGATGTTAATGTATGCTACTGAGAGTCACCGGTAATACACGTCGAATAAATGGAAAAAATATTGAGAGTCACCGGTGACTCTCGTGGTAGCCAACGTGTTAAGCAACAAGGTCGTATTTGACATTTTCAATTTTTAACTTCTTAGTATCTTTGCAATTTACTTCAACTTTTATGCTACGAAAAAAAGTCGTATATTACATTTTGAGAGATTTATTTACTTAGAAATAATGTTATATCTGAAAAATTTCAGCCGTTGCTTATAAAAATTTTTTAAAACAACAAAAATGCAGTATTTTTTTAATTTACAATATACTAATATACATTTTACTAAGAATAAACCGCCCAGTAGAAAGAAGTATTTAGAAATTTAAAAATATTATCTTACTCAATTAAGGGACATCTGTATTGCTGAGGTATTTTTTGAGCACTATCAAAATCGAGATTGTTACACAGTAACCATACCATTTCTTGACACCATGTGGATCCTAAAATTTTAAAATATCTTCACTCTTATTATTCACAGCGCCTGCCCTAGAAAAATATTATACGGTAGGTTCTAATTTCCCAAAATCCTCAAAAAACGTCCTAGACAAAAATTCTTGGATACAGATGTGTTTCATGAAAAAATAAGAAACTTTAAAAATGTTCGTCTGTCCGTCCATCCGTCCGTCCGTCTATCCGATGTCACGATTTTTGTAGACACGATAACTCCAGAACGAATTATCCGATTGACTATTGTTTTTCAAAGTCATCCCCCCAAAAACAAAAAATTTATGGGGGGTTACACTTACACAAAAACTATCATTTAAAAAATAAAAACAAATTTATTTTTTTTTCGTTTTTCACAAAAAGAAAAAAAAAATGAAAATTTCTGAAAAGTGTTTCGTTTTTCAAAAAAATATCTTTTTTTAATTTTTTTTATATATTTTATAATATTTGGGAAAATGCAATATAATAATAATAATAATAATAATAATAATAATAGTCTTTATTGCCCAACAGAGTAATCCAATAACAGGACAATTTCATTTCATAATAACAAATATAAATAAGAATATTAAGTAACAAAAATAAATTTAGATATAAAAAATTAAATTTTAAAAATTAAAAATAGAAATTAAGCTAAATCTTAAATACCTAAATTTACGCTTGATTTTTTTAAAACGGAACTGAGTTTTTCAAAAAATATATCACAATTTATACTATAAGTATTAACATTATCACACATGACATAAATTGGGGACTTCAATAATAAATTTGTTCTTGGGATTGACAGCGAAAAAGAATCAGTTTGCCTAGCATTCAGTCGGGGAACTAAAAAATCAATTTTTCCTAGCAATAAATTACAATCAATAAGATTGTGAATTATTCTGTAAAAAATAGAGATAGCTGATAGTATTCTTCGATTTTCAAGCGATTGGACTGAGAATCTGACTCGCAAAACCTCCTCGTCAATGCCCTGAGGGGGGTAAGAGCCGCGAACTTTAAAGTTGAGGAATTTTAAAAACTTACGCTGAACTCGTTCAACGTTCTCCTTTTGAGTGGCAGCTTTGGGATACCAAATAAAGGAAGCATACTCCAATTTTGATCTAACAAGCGCAAAATAAAGGGATTTCAGACAAACCTCAGATCTAAACTGTTGACAACTTCTAACTAGAAATCCTAGCATTTTATTTGAAGCCTTAACGGTAGCATCAACGTGATCATTAAAAGTTAGTTTTGTGTCAAATACTACGCCTAAGTCTTTGACTTTTTCACATCTGGCTAAATTTTGATTGTTAATTGCATAATTAAAATCGAAAGTATGTATTTTCCTAGTAAAAGTTATAACTTTGCATTTTTGAATGTTGAGAAACAATTTATTTCGCACGCACCAAATAACTAGTTGATTTAGCTGTTCTTGAAGAAACTGACAGTCTGCGAGATCAATTATTCTGAGAAACAGTTTTAAGTCGTCAGCAAACAATAATTTTAAACACGTTATATAATCTGTAATATCATTAATAAAATACAAAAAAAGTAATGGACCTAAATTTGAACCTTGAGGAATGCCTGATGTGGCAAAAAATAATTTGGATAGAAAACCGTTATAACTAACATATTGTTTTCGAAAAGATAAATAACTTAAAAAAAACTTTTTCATTGCTGGCGAAAAGCCAAACTGATTTAATTTATTAATAATAATTTTGGGATCTATTTTATCAAAGGCTTTTTCAAAGTCGGTTAAAATTACGTCTACCTGGCCACAATCATCAAGAGCTTCGTGCAAGAATTGTGAAAAACAAGATAAATTACTAACAGTGGATCTGTTTGCCATAAAACCATGTTGACAATCGGAAATTAGGTGTTTTGTGACAGGATAGATTTTACTGTAGATGCAAATTTCAAAAACTTTAGCATAATTATTTAAAACAGAAATTGGACGATAGTTATTTAACAAAGACGGATTACCGGACTTGAAAACAGGACATACCCGAGCTACTTTCCATTTATCGGGAAAAGTACTAGTTTTCAATGATAAATTAAATATAGTTTTTAAAGGTTTAATAAAACAGTTTTTACAATCCTTAACTAAGAAACTTGGTATTGAATCATCACCTGCTGTCATTTTAGCACTTAGTTTATTAATAGCATTAGTAATGTCGGTGTCACTAAAACTCTCTATGTTTATGTTTTGAAAATTATTAGGAACGTCATTTAAAGGTTCGTCCGATTGAGGAGAATAAACGCTACTAAAGTAATCGGCAAAACCGTCAACTATAGTTTGAGGAGTATCAAAAGTGTTATCGTCTTTGTATAAAACACCAGGAATACGAGATTTGCCCTTCTTATTCTGAACAAATTTCCAAAATTCATTAGGATCATTAGAAATTGAGTTTTGGACTCTTGAAATGTAGGAATCATAAGCAACTTTAACCAGATCTTTTACCTCTTTTCTCAAATTTCTAAACTGATTTAAAAAATCAACATTATTAGTTTTTTTGTACTTATTATGAAAATATTTTTTTAATTTGATCTTTTTTATTAAATTATAATTAAACCAAGGTGGGTAATTGTGAGTAGATTTTTTACGCAATGGTACAAATAAATCAAACAGAGAGTTTAATTTAGAGTAAAATTCTGAACATGCTAAATCAACATCATTAAAGTTGTCTAAGAATGACCAATCCATTGTTTCCAAAGCGTTATATAAACTGGGAAAATTTGCTTTTTTAAAATTATAACTTTTACGTTCAGGAGTATTAGCCGGAAAATTGACCTGATCATCACATTTCACTGAAAAGTTGACAAGAAGCGTAGGGTGATTGGAATCCTCTATAACTAGGGGTTGAGTTTCACGCATTAAATCACAGTCCAAATCGCTTAAAATAAGATCCAATAATCTATTATTTGAATTGGGAATATTATTAAATTGGCTAAAACTACAAAGGTTGATAAAATCATTAAGAACGGTTTTTTGCTTACAGTTAACTGCAATATTATTATAAGACGGTACATTGAAGTCTCCAATCACAATTACGTTTTTGTTAAGTGGTACAATACGTTCAAGTAATTCAAATAAATGTTCAAACATAGCCGTAGGTATATCTGGAATATAAATGACAAACATATAAATAGAAATGTTTCCAAATATACACTTACACCCTATAATATCTATTTTCGGTAACGTGTTATTGATAAGAGTACAGTCTATTTGTATTACATTAAAATGTTTTTTATAAGCTAAAATAACACCACCTCCTCTTTCAACATCAAGCACATCATAGTTTCTATCACATCTCAGAATATTATATCTGCTATCAAATAACTCATAACTAGATATTTCCGGGTAGATCCAGCTTTCCGTTATAAAATAAAAATCATAATCGTTGGAACAAATACCTGTGTAAAATTGGTCCACCTTAGTCCTTAAACCACGAACATTTTGGTAATATATTGTGTAAGAAGGTCCATTGGGCATTATTAGTTTAAATTAACTACTGAAGGCATACCATTCACGTACTTGATTTGTAGGTGTTCCTCACCATTTCCTATACGTCTGTTTAGTTCCTCCTTTGCAGATTTGAACTGTTCCAATTGCATAGGCGTACGATCAGGAGCTAGGTTGACTTGTCGAAAGGCACCTTCTTTTAATTTTTTAGAGTTCTTCAAATATTTATAAACAAGTTGATTATCAGAAAGAGTAATTTTTAGAGGTCTAGGTCTCGAACCAGTAACAAATTTACCCAGCCTAATGGGTTTTAAAGTGGGATCTATGGTAATCTCAGGGCTAACATGATTTAAAATATTTCGAATCATTTGGCTATCAGTTTCATTTCTTACGTTGCCATTGACTCCGTTAGGTTCCGGAACATTAAAAAGGAGAAGATTACGTTGCCTTTTCTGCCTTTCGTTGACTTCATTGATAATACTGTTAAGTGTCAGGCCATCAAAATTAGATGCGGCAGGAGCATTTTTGATTGATAATGATCCTTTTAATTCGGCTACTTCCTTCTTTAAATCGACAATAACTGCACGTAGTTCATTAATTTCTGCACCCACAACCAAACAGGATGGACATGTATATGAAACACCATTCTTTGACACCGTTTTAAGATCATTCAAAGTAAAGCCTACACATGTATGTTTGAAATTATTTCCACAGATACTGCAGCATACTACTTTGGTTGCATCACATTTAAGTTTGCAACAAAAACATTCACTTTCGTTAGGCATTTTTATTTTAATTGAAAATTAAAATAAATTTGGTACGTCACTGACTATCAAAACAACGTACAGATAGTGTAGTGGTCCCGCACAAAAAAGAAACGATAGATAAGAAAAATAACACTATCAAATAAAAAAAAAAGTTTGTTCAATAGACACAGCCGATTTAATAATTATACGTATTTATTTCAAATATTTTTTCAACAAAAGAACTTGTTAAACTTAAACAAAAACTCGGAGCGACTTAAACACGTCCGTACTCTACCAATGCACATATATAAATAAAAATATACCATTTACTGTGAATAATATATAATGGAATGCGTAGGATTACATGTCTTTAGGGCTTGTCTATTTTTTACAGTCAGGCTCCCAAAAAAAATATCTATACAAAGTTTTATTTATGTCCCCCAAAATTAAGATTAATCTATATTCGGTAAAAATGAAACTTGGATGATTTATATAATTTTACATTGGTTATAAAATGGCGGATTTAATTTTTTTGTTTCACTTCCGGTTTGTATATGTTTTTTTAATGGAACACCCTGTTTTTTATAGTTTTGAATTCAGGCGATAATTCTATGTATAAAAAACTGATTGTTTTTTTTTTGTTACTTTTTTTTTTCGTATAAAAAGGAGATATACATAATTTGCGTTATTTTTATTTTCGTTTTTATTTTTATCGTATAAAAAAAATATACACATAATTTACCTTGTTTTACTTACTTAACCTTAAAAAAATATAAAACTAATATTAAAATAATAATTTGATCAGTGAGCGAATTATAGTTAAAAAAACGTTTTTTGAACTCCTATTTTTTATGTCCATATAAAATTCATAAAATGAAGAGTAGTATTTTTCCGCTATTTTTCTTATACCAAACTTATGATTTACTTTGAAGATTAAGTAAGTAAAAGAAACTAAATTATGTGTATCTCGTTTTTATACGATAAAAACTAAAACGAAAAAAGAAAATAAAAAAAACAATCATTATACATAGAATTTTCGGTTGAATTCAGCACACCGGAACCGGAAGTGAAACAACAAAATTGAATCAGCCATTTTATAGCCAATGTAAAATTATATAAATCACAAAAGTTTCGTTTTTATCAAATGAAGATTAATCTTAATTTTAGGGGTGGACATAAATAAAACTCACCCGGTATAACTGGTGAAGAAGTGGTCTTTTTATATTACCTAAATAAGATTGATTTTTAACTGAACCCGTAAGTTGTCACTTCATTCAGGGGCCCAAACAATTGCTATGCCCTCCTTAGCTAAAACTTCCTAACTATTTTTTTTTCATTTTCTGCTTTTTAATATATTAATATGGCATCGAAGATGTATTTAGGACGTTTTAACTAAAAGGGCGCTGCCCTCAGGGCAGTGCTGCTGCTAAATTTTTAAAAACAATCAGCTAGAAATTCTAGCCTAGAATTCTAGCCTAGAATTGATAATTATAATTATCAGTGTCAAATTTTACTGTTAACAGACAACCAAGTACATGATCCAAGTTCAGTTTTTTGTGCATTAAAAAAAAATTGGTCGAGGACACTGTTTTCACGCTGTAATAGTTTATTTACTACCTTTTTACTAACTTTAAAATCAAAATTAAATCGTTAAGTTTTAAAAGGGGGCGGTGTCATATTTTTGGCCAAATTGAGTTCAAAATGGTATGAATACTTAGCCCATACACGGTATATTTGAAATAGGGTCCGAAAGTTAAGTAAGTAAGTAAGGGGGGATTCTACATCATAAAATATCAGAAAAAATTCCCATAAACAGATTATAAAAATGCGTCGTAAGGGAGCTAAGTGCCTTTGAAAGTTCAATTTTTATTTAATAACTCGAGAACCTTTTTAGATATAGCAACAGTTTTGCACATAAACTAATAATATGTAATTAGGCCTATGTTTTTATGTTATTTTCATCTATTTATTTTAACCAGGGATGTACGAAACGGGGTTTTATTAGTTTTTTTCCCAAACTTTTTCCTTTGTAACTTTTTGTAATTTTATTTTTGGTAGGTATATGATTCCTCAGGTCAAAATTGAGGTCAAAATACATAAAATAGGTACTATTATTGTAATACTGTAGGGTTAACCATTTTTGAGAAAAAATTCATTTGAAAGTGAAATTTCACTATTCGAAGACGAAACATTAAATACTAAAATGTTGAAAACCAAAATTTCAATGATGCACCCTGCATGCAGGGTGACTGTAAGAAAACTTTTAAAAAAATAATAAAAAAGTGTCTAAACATCTAGGTCGAAAAATCGCTTTTAAAGCTACTATGGCAAATTAAAAATGGTGCATATTTAAAAGACAATAGCTGCCTTAGCATTTATTTTTGGAAGTACCTGTATATGAGGTTTTTTTCCTAGTTTTTAATGCATCATTGAAATTTCGAACATTTTAGTGTTTCAGGTTTTTGGATATAACCTTCTTTTAAAACCCAACAATTCAATTATTTATTTTGCATTTAATCCGATAAATTCGTATTCTTCACCGCGAGCAACTAACCTGTTCTTGGAAAACTCACAACCCAAGTGTCATCTTCCCGCACATTAAAGTCTCTAATATTTTGTGCATCTGCACAATACACCGGAGGCAAAAGACATTTTCCCGGAAACTCGTACAAAGCGTGTTTCACACCGTAAATATTATCCATTTTTTCACCATATTTTCCTTGGAACGGTTCACCAACTATTTTAGAACTCATTTTTACACAAACAAAATTTTGATTTATTTTTTTTTATCTCATTTATTAATTTTGATGTTATTGTGTCGGTATATTTCGTCAAACTAAATTTGTGTAACAATACAGATCGTATTTTATCAAAAAATTTCACTTCCATATTTCGTAATAATTTTTTACTTTGGTTTGCTTTCTATAGGTATATTATCACTAGTTGAATTTTAAATGTAAAATTATTTAACTATGAGTTACCGACATACTAGCCGTGAACCCGTATTATATATTAAAGTCATAAAAATTTATGTCCAAATGCACCACCGGTGATCAGTAGTGGCCAAAAAGTTTTAAATTTTCAAATTTTTCAATTTTAATTTTATATTTTGTTTAACAATACTTTAATGTATTTAGAAAATATAGTCTTAAATTTTTAAATCACGTCCATAATTTTTGAGGCAACAATGAAATAGGCAAATTTATTATGACGCTCTGATCTCAAAATTATACTAAATTTAATGACCCCTAAAAAAAGACAAAGCCTGATTATAAAAAATATTTTTAAAGCAACTAATAGAATTATGCTTCGTCTTTATAAAAAATTAAAAATAATAATAACTTTGAAGGAACTTGTGTTAAAACCTGTCATGTCGCACATATGCGATTTTCTTTGTTTAACCTTCAAAAATCGCACTTCCAATTAATTTTTCGTACAATCCGTACATATAGTAATTTACGTTAGATAGTTATTAATAACACATAAATAATCGAAGTAAGCTAGAGTTAGCTAAAAAGTTATGTGCCTTTTTATGAAAAATAAACCTTAAATTATCTGTAAACTTAATATGTTTATAGTGATTTGGAAGGCTAGGTATCGTTAAAATTATTTTTTTAGATTTATTTGACAGATACAGTAGACTCGCGCTAGTGTGAACACACGCTTATGTGATGAACCTTCCAATTGTATGAACAGCCAAAATGAATACATTATATGTATATTCAGCAGCAACATTGGAAAGCCTCAATGACGAATCGTTGATTCACTTAGAAGTGGAAGATAATGAATCTGAGACAGAAGTTGAGGTACCTAAAAAAGTTCCTATTACAGAGGTTCTGGCAGCACTAAAACTGTTTCACAATGGGCAGAGCAAAACAATGTTGGCGTTAATGACATAGAAAGCTTAAGAAACATTTAAGACAGAGTAGTAGCCATCCACTGGTCAGCTAGAAAGATTCAAACAAAAATTACATCTTATTTTAATCAATAAACTGGAAAATTTAACTTAATAAATATGTTTGTAAGTACCTACAATTTTTTTTGAGTAAATTTTAAGTTTAGAGGGCATTTCTGTTAGTATTAAGCATTTATAAATATACCTTGGATGGTGTGAACATCTCGATAAGATGAACACGTCCGGTTTTTTTGTGTTCACACTAGCGCCAGTCCACTGTATTAATTTATATGTACTAATATGCAATTTTAAAATGTTTAACAACAGTTACATATGCCAAAAGAAACCAACACAAAATTTTATTTTTATAAGGCTTGAAGAAATTTAACTTAATTTGCCATAGCATCAAATGAATTAAATAAGTTAAAAACATATTTAATTACTACAGGATCTTTAAAAAATTAAGTAACACAAAACGCTTAAACAAAATAAAAATAATAATGACAATAATATAAACATGTTCATCAGTCAGAAATATCATATGAAGCGAGTTTTAATATATTTATTATTTTTTCCCCAATTTAACTATAGTTATAATTAGTGGTTATAAATTTTATTTTATAATGGTAGAAATGTAAACAATATTTGGGGTAATCGAAACTAGTACAAAATTAAGATTGTTTTTGAATAATTTATCAATTTACAAGATTGTAACTAAAAATTGACTAAATTTAGTCAACAATTGGAAAATAATTCTAAAAGCAACAACAAAAATACGTATTTCCGGTATAACTGCAAGTTCTGAAAACTTTAAATTATGTAAAAAAATTTGCTTAAACTACTCTGATAATATATTCTAAAATTCATTAAAATAAAATAAATATCATCAAAAAAATCTTATCCTTCCGGTATAACCGGAAGTGCTAAGATCTTAACAATATGTCAAAAAGAGGCCTATAATATTCTGATAATTTTGCCAAAAATGTACTAATTTATATAAACAATTACAGAAGATATAGACTTTTGGCCGCTAATCACCACTGTGGGCCGCGTCGAAAATTGGCCTCTTATTATAGGCTTTTTTTTGGCTATGTTAGCCAAAACCTAGTTTTGAACAATTAAGGCTTCTTCTTTTTATTGTTGTTGTTTTTTGTCACAACAATACGTAAAACGCGTTTTGTATTGTATTCTTGTATAAATTTTGTTTAAACTTTTAAAATAATTATTTTTATTAAATTATAATTTATTAAAACCTGTGCGACCTATAGGTTAATTTTCCAGTATATGTACTAGAAAATACCTATATGTGTATAGTAGCTATACTATAAAATTTATAGAAAAACAAGCAGTGAAGCGAGTGAAGATATGTAATGCTACGCATTCCATTATATATTATTCACAGTAAATAGTATATTGCATTTCCCCGATACAAAAAAAAATAATTTTCAAAAAATAAAATAAAAAAAAAAAACATTAAAAAAAGTCTTTTTTAAAAAACGAAAAATTATTGAAAGAATTTTTTCTTTCAAAAAAAAACTTATTTTTTTTATTTTTCAATTTTTTTATTAAATTTTCTTTTTGCGAAAAACGAAAAAAAAATTTTTGAAAAAAGAATTTTCTAAAAAAACTTTTTGAATTTTTTTATTATTATTTTTTTGTAGAAATGATCCTTATAATAAAAAAAAATACGTTAATCGAAATCGAAATTTTCTTTCATCATTTTCCGATTTTTTTAAAAGTTTAAAAACCATAACTTTTTTGACCAAATCAAGTCTGACTTTTTGGTTTTTGTCTTGAGTGTCGTTTCAAGACTCCTGAGTTTTAATTTAAGAAATATACCTAAAAAGTCCATTAAAAGTCCCTTATGCAGCGATTTAGCACAAAAGTTCTGATAAAAATTGTTCTCACTGTTTAGATTCAGCTGCCAAATCTATATATTTTTTTAAAATCTAGTATTTTTTTATGAAAACAAATGAAATGCGTTTTACTGGCTTGGATATACATTTAAGCCACCGTAAAATAACCTTGTTTTACCATACGCGCGATCCCAATCTAATAAAAACGATTTAAAATTTGGTTTTATATATCTTGTTTTTAAAAACTCGTTAAAAATAAACAGTGTGATATTTTAATAAAAAAAATTGCATGTTAATAAAATTAAGTAAAAGGGTTCACTTTGATTTATTTTATATCTTCAAACTTAATTATAATTTATTATACTTAATTGCCTATTATAAATAAATAAATAAATATAACTAATATAATAAATACTGGTGTGATCGATATATTCATTTACAGGGGGCATGCAAAAATTACAGTTTTAAAATACAAGTTAAAGTATTTAATACCCTATTTCACTGACTGATAAACAAAAAAAACAACAAATTTGTCCTCTCTAAGGACTAAACCGATTACGCCTTAAGTATTTTTGTATGCTGTAACCGAATTTTAGATTTAAAAAATTCTTATACCACTTCTACCACCTAGATTTCAAGTAAATCCCTGTTTTTATTAGAGCCTCTTTTTTAATTAAATTCTTACCGTCATCGCTTATCCCTTACCCTCCCGACTAAACTAATGATAATTTTGAGCATTGTAATGTAACTGTAGAACTCTACAGCTTAGAAAAAGGCAAAAAGTTAACTCATCTCTCTTAAAAAATGTCTAAGTTATAAGCGATAACATAAAGTTTATAATTAAAACCCTGCAATCCTAACCGATTTTCAAAAAATGGCATTTACGTAATCGCATATCTCAGATGAATTCGAAAAGGTTTACTTTTTTGGGTTCGTATAACCGATCTCTAATAAAAACCGGGATTTACTCGAAATCTACGCAGTAGAATGTTTTTAAATTAAAAATTCGATTTCAGCACACAGAAATACTTAAGGCATAAAAGGTTTAGTCCTTGGAGAAGATTTTGTTTTGTAGACCAGTGTAATGGGTCTGTCATGTTGACGCTGTTATTGCACATGAAAAAAAAAAAAGAAAAAAAATATTTTTATTTTTTTTTTCAAAATATTTACTGGATTTGTTTTTTTTTTTGTTTTGATGTTCCAAGGGACTTACTCTGCAATAAAAGTGTCTACATGAAAGTCCAGTAAGTAAAATATAGTTTAAGGTATTTATTTAAAATTAGTTTTCGCGAGGCCGCGGAAATGAATACCTCGATCCGAGCTCTGATAATTATTATATACCTATAATATAATAAATAATTATAGTTATTTAAGAATATTTATTCGAATGTAATTTAACATTCGAATCCTAGACTTTCACATTAAATGTTTTTTTCATTAATTATACAGGAAAGTATTTTGCAACAAAAATTATAAATAATAAAAAAACAAGTTTATAGTGCATATCGAATATTAGCACTTTTAATGACATATAATTACTTAGGTATATAAAAAGAAGCTTTAAAGATATTTTCTTCACAGTATGACAATTGCTTCATCTGATATTTTACATTTCAATGTAACATGTACTACTACATTGTACTTATTACATTTTGTGTTAGGAAAGTTGGCCAAATGTAGTTCATAAGAGATAGTAAACTTTAAGACTCTTTGGGGCCTTAATCTTTGAAGATTTTACAAAGGTTTTGATGGCACACACGGGCCCAGATGACAAGGAAAAAATATATTTTTTGCGCGACCAAGACTAAAACCTAATTTTACGCTTTCATTTTCGGGACTAAACTTGCCGTTTTTCTCCCTAGGGAATAATATCACGGCAACCTTGATATTATTAAAATATTATACTTACCATGTGCTTTGCTGGTTCAAATACACTGCCCAGTAAAAGAGCTTTCCCATTTTACACCTCCGCGCGTAAAATGGATTTTTTTATTATCAGATTCACTTTCAGCAACCATAAAAACCTTAATATACCAATTTTCACGAAAACTACCCTCTGCCCCTTTGGGGGTGAAGTTAGAATTTTGTTATAATCAGATTCCCTTTCAACAACCTCAAAAACCCCAATATACCAATTTTCACGAAAACTACCCCTCACCCCTCAGGGGGTGGATTTAGAATATTTTTATTATCAGATTCACTTTCAGCAACCTCAAAAACCCCAATACTCCAGTTTTCACAAAAACTACTCCCCACCCCTCAGGGGTGAAATTAGGAAAAAAAATGTGATAATAAAAATCAATTTCACGCGCGGAGGTGAAAAATGGAAAAGCTCTTTTACTGAGCAGTGTTTTATTACCATATTTAGTTTCAGCAACCTTGAAAACCCCTATATACCAACTTTCACAAAATCACCCCCCACCCCCTGGGGGTAGGGGTAGAGTTAGACCATTTTTATTATCAGATTCATTTTCAGCAACCTCAAAAACGTCAATATACCACTTTTCACAAAAATCACCCCCCACCCCTAAGGGGGTGCGTTTCAAAAAATATATTTCAAGATTCATTTTTATCAACCTCAAAAACCCCTATCTACAAATTATCACGAAAATTTGGAAAACATTTCAAAATATTTACCCCCTTACCCCCTCGGTGGTGAAGTTAGAGAAATTTTATTATCAGATTTAATTTCAGCAACCTTAAAAACCTCTATATAGCAATTTAAATTTTTTTCTAAAAAAAATGTATTTTTCCCCACACGCCGCACGCCAATGTTCACCAAAAACAATCCCGAGCGAGAACTTTTGGTAACATACCTGTATGCCAAAATTCAAGTCTCTATCTTAAAGCATTCTTAAGTTATCGTGCTTACAAGATTTCCCGGACAGACCGATCGACCGATCGACCGACAATTTTTTTTTGCTTGAAATTGATTTATATCGACATAAAACGTCATAAAATGCAAAAATTCGCAAAAAAAAAATTGAAAATTTTTGCACGAATACAATTCTTTCCGAAATTTTGAAAATTTTCAAAATGGGAAAGCAAAATTAGGTTTGGTGGTGTTTTGTAATAAATTAGCGATTCAAACTAATTTATATGATTTTAAATTATTATTATATTTATTTAATTATTAAAAAACAATTGAAATCGCGATAGCCATGAAACTGACTTTTCGCAATTTACAGGCATCTTGATTAAATTACGAAAATAAAACAACCGATTTTAGAAGCGTGGTTTTTAATTTTAATTTTATCTACCTACCTAAATTATGTTTGGCCCTGCAAAAAATAGTGTATATACCTCAGGACTAAACTTGGCTGTTTTAGTCCCTTGCATTTCTGTTTCCCTTGCTCGCTACGCTCGCTCAGGACAAACACTAATAAATAATCTATTAAAATAATTACATTTAATTGATAATCATTTTTTTGAGCCCCATCAGGAGCCCATATAGAAGGACGAGGTGAATTTGAGATGACACATACATAAGGGAACGTTCAATTATTACGTAACGCTGCTAGGAGGGGGAGGGAGTGGGGAACATTTTGGAGTGTTACGCCTATGTTAATGGTATAGGAAAATAGCGTTACAGGGGGGGGGGGTTCAAATTGATCAAAATTTGCGATACGTAATACTTGAACGTTCCCTAATGCCAGAGAAACCCCAACTTAAATTTCTCGGATTCAAATACCGGCCATTTTACGACATTTCGGCTTCAGAGGAGGCTTAGCCTTTGGAGATAAAAAAACCTTTTGTGGGTCAAACCATTTTAAAGGGCAATTCTTTGAATGGCATATAATTACTTAGGTAGGTATATAAAAAAACTTTAAAGATATTTTCTTCACAGTATGACAATCTTATCTTATCTATATTGTACATTTCAATGTAACATGTACATTGTACTTATCACATTTTGGATTAGGAAAGTTGGCCAAATGTAGTTCATAAGAGATAGAAAACTTTGAGACTCTTTGGGGCCTTAATCTTAAAATATTTAAAAAAGGTTTTGATGGCACACACGGGCCCAGATGACAAGAAAAAAATATAATTTAAAATAATTACATTTAATTGATAACCATTTTTTCGAGCCCCATCAGGAGCCTATATAGAAGAACGAGGTGAATTTGAGACGACACATACATAATGCCAGAGAAACCATAACTTAAATGTCTCGGATTCAAATAACGACCATTTTACGACATTGCGGCCTCCGTGGAGGCTTAGCATTTGGAGATAAAAAAACCTTTTGTGGATCAAACCTTTTTAAAGGGCAATTCTTTTAATGACATATAATTACTTACGTAGGTATATAACAAAAAACTTTAATAGTATATTAAAGTACTAGTTTCTAAAAAAATAACTAAAAAAAAGGTCCTGGTCTGGCGAAAATTTTAATGACTTAAAAAAAGAGAAGAAGGTCCTCACCTTAAAAATAAGCTAGAGCAGAAATTTTTCCCAACTATTGTTGCCTATACTGCCGTCCTATGAAAGACCCGCGTATCTCCATTTGTAGAATACCAGCGTTTTCAAAATATTACACCGAGTTGACGTGAAAACGTTGCTATGCGTCAAATGGAGATACGCGGTCTTTCATAGCACGGCAGTATAGGTAAACAGTTTCTCAACTAGACGACAGTGTCCTAACTTTGGACAAAAATTTACCAATTTTTCAACAGAGGATGTGGGAAGGCACCGCCCGTTACCCTCTTTTGGTACGCCCCTGACTGTGGGTCTTCAATGATGATGTTTAAAGGCATATCCAGAAGATATATGACTGCCCATCAAGCCAATCACGGCATCGCATTGTTATGTTTTATGTTCTTATGCGAGCTTGTGAATAGGCACTTATAATGACGATTTAACCTCCATTACTCTTTATGAACCCTTTACAATTAATAAAAAATAAGTCATAAAATAAGAAACAAAAGTAAAATATCTGAAATGCGTTTGAAAACTTTTATATTTTAGACGAACAGAATAGTGGAAATGGACTACACACTTTTTGTCACTCTTCCTTTGCCTTTCCTCACCTCTAGCAACTCCAAAACACTTCTGTGAATTCGTATGTATTATTAAACATGTTTGCGCATAAATATGTTTCATCAATCTTTATTGCACATGATATATTTGTATATCTTTGCCAGAACATTTCTAAGAATTCGTATGTATTATTAAACACTTTTGCGCATAAATATGTTCTACCAATCCTTACTGCGCATGACATATTTGTATATGTTTGCCAGAACACTTTTAAGCATTCGTATGTATTATTAAACACTTTTGCGCATAAATATGTTCCACCAATCCCTACTGCGCATGACATATTTGTATATGTTTGCCAGAACAATTTTGCGTATTCGTATGTATTATTAAACACTGTAGCGCATAAATATGTTCCACCAATCCTTACTGCGCATGACATATTTGTATATGTTTGCCAGAACACTTTTAAGCATTCGTATGTATTATTAAACACTTTTGCGCATAAATATGTTCCACCAATCCCTTCTGCGCATGACATATTTGTATATGTTTGCCAGAACACTTTTAAGCATTCGTATATATTAATAAACTCTTCTGCGCATACTTACGTTTGTCTAAGCAGTACTGCGCATCGTAACTGGTGACCGACAATTTTTTTTGCTTGAAATGGACATAAATCATTATTAAAATTTGCAAAATACAAGGTTTTACCTATAAACTAATAAAAAGACTTCACAGTGGCGTGTATTTTGTTATTTTGCTAATATCTCCAGAAGTATTGGTGCTACGAAAAAAATGGTTTTTACCTTTTTTATGGTAAATTTTATTACCTTCCTATACATGCCAAAATTATAATTGAACGATAAATAATAAAAAAAAATACCAAAAATTAACTTTTTTTGGCGCCTTTGACCCCCTTCTCCCTTACCCACATACCCCAATTTCAATCCCCGCCGAGATATTCACTACGCAAATATACCCTCCAAATTTCAAATCGCTACGATTTGTCTTTCCCGAGTTATCGTGTTCACAGACCGACAGACAGACCGACAGACGGACAGACCGACAGACCTACAGACAGACAGACAGACAGACAGACAGACATTTTTTTAACATGGTCTCAAAAGTCTTAAAAACTTCGAAAACGTCGAGAAATGTGAAAAAATCCGAAAAAAAAAATTGAAAAAAAATGTGTATTTCAATACTTTTAATTTTAGAATTCTAAAATATAAAAGTAAAATAGTGATTTAAGAATATTTATTTGAATTTTGTAATTGGAGAAAACTGTATAAATTTTCTGCCATTAACAAATGCTTTGAGAACTTTCTTCTTGTAAAACTGGTTTACAAGAATATTATCTTATCTGGTATTTACGGATTTCAAACAGATCCGTATTTAATAATTTTTAGATTTCCGTATCTCAAAAACAAAGAACGTAACCCTTATACGATTGCTAGGTTGTCCGTCTGTCACAGTCGGCTAGCCATTTATCTCAGGAACTATAAAACCTAGGAATACGAAATTCGGAATACACTTTGCTTACATTGGCGAGTAACTAGTCCAGTTATAAAAACTTTTTAGAGTAGGTCTTTTTTTGTCAAAAAGTATAATTTTTTCGGGTTTGGGTTCAGCGACCTCAAAAACGTGAAGAAATGTTTGTCTTGTCTGCAGACAAGGTTCCTCATGGCGAACCAGACCTTTTTTTTTTTGGTGTGCCTATGCACAAGTACCTACACGAAAAAAATTCTTGTTCACCAGACGAGACAAAGTGAGGCTGGTTTGACTCGGTCAGATGGCATTTCATTGCTAACCTCAAAAAAGTGATGAAATGTTTAAACTTGTTTGACTCGGTCAGGTCGCATTTTATTGCTAACCTTAAAAAAGTGATGAAATGTTTAAACTTTCATCACTTTTTTGAGGTTAGCAACGAAATGAGATCTGAACGAGTCAAACCAACCCCAAATTCGGATTCAGCGACCCCAAAAACTTATAGAAAGGTTTGCCTTGTCTGGGGAAACAGACCTTTTTTTTCTGTGCCTGTGTTATGGATGTTAAACATGAAATAAACTAAACTAAACCTAAAAGGGAACGTTCAAGTATTACGTAACACAAATTTTGATCATTTTGGACCCCCATACACCCCCCCATGTAACGTTATTTTCCTAAACCATTAACATGGGCGTAACACTCCAAAATGACCCCCCCCTTGGGAGCGTTACCTAATACTTGAACGTTTCCAAAAGGACAAGAAAGGCCTCGATTTATAAACTGAGAAAAAACAATTTAAACCAAAAAATTATTCTTTACAAAAAATTTCGTATGCATTTTTTAAGATTTAGCCACAAAAATAAAAAGAAAAAAAAAGAAAAAGAAGAAATATTAGGTAAGTAAGAAACCCTTAATTAGTAAACTAGTGAGTATCAGTTTGATTAAAAATACAAATTTAACATGAACTATGTCGGACCCACATTTTAGGTACTTTTTGGAAAAAGTGGGAACAAATAGTTCTTAAAAAGTATTTAAATTGGAGATAAAAAAAAAATTAAAATTAATAAAAATATATACAGTGCGGTCCAAAAGTCACGCTCCCCTCTTAACTTTTGAACGAGTTGAGATATCGATTTTAAATTTAAAAAACATAAATAAGACAACTCTTTTTTTTGACCTATATAACGTTGGCTTAGAGTGTTAACCTGCTAACTCCACTTTTGGACGAATTGTCGTTTTTGATACCTTTCAAAAGAGGACACTTTGTTACACCATCTGCAAAAAACAGGCAACTCTAACCTTTTCCCAAATATAACTTTTTCCATGATGCTAGTCGAAAAGCTGCTAACTCCGCCACTTTCAGCAATTATTGCAAAGGTTTTTATTTTTAAAATTATTGCATTTTGATGTTGAAGACAGTATTTTGTACTTTGATTTTTTAAATAAAAAACTTTGCAATAATTGCTTTATTTTTTGAAAAAACTTTACCTAAAATCTGCCAAATCCTTGATGGAGATTTGCCTCGAAGGTAGAAAACCTGCCATCTCCTTTTTAATTCAATAAAAATCAAGCTCAAATTAATTTTTTTATAGTTGATAGTTGAAAAACCTCCAAAACACACTAATAAACAAATGGAATTTTTCATTTTTTTATACAATAATTATAGAAGGTTTTTTTAGTCTCCTATAAAGTTTGGTCAAAAGGAGTTAGCGGGTGGTCAGGGGGACATAGGGAAGATTTTTTTCTAATAAGGGAAGTCGTGTTATGCAAAATTTTAAAGCAAATACAATTCTCCATTTGACCATACCAATTTTTTTTAAGGTTTCCATTTTTATTTTATTTTTTTGAAAAAATACCATTTTTTAAGATTTATTTTTTAATATTTAATTTACAATGTTTAAAAATAGTTTAAAAGTATAATTTACGTATTTCCATCATTAAATCAATCATTTTTCAAAAATTGTTTGTTTTTTTTTAAGATATTTTGACGAAAATTCCCATTTTCAACACCAAAACATTCTTAAAATATATCTATCTATGGTCAAAAAGAGAATTTTATAAGCTTTAGATGTATTAAACGACCACCCTTTCCATTAAAAAAATTTCTCCCCTGCCCACATTTCAAAAGTTATTTACGTGTTTGAAATTTGTATAATAACTTGCATTATCTTCGGGCTAAAAAGCTACCCCATAATATTCGCATATTGAACAGCGCGAGGATCAATATTTTGAGTTTTCTAAATGTTGCAATACGACGTATGTAACGGTTTTTATTATTGAAAAGGAGATCCAAATGTCTGTGTGTAATAACAAGCAATTTCGCTGAGGCCACAGGAGTTACGTTGTATAGCTAAAATGCAATTAGATCATATATACATAGATATGGCATTAATGTTGATTTGTTTTATGTAGAACATATACAAAGCCAATTGTAAACAAACCACTATAGCGGTGAGGTTGCGAGGAAGTATAACATATTTGTAAACAAACCACTATAGCGGTGGGTGGTGACCAGAAGCGGGAAGGTGAAATCTACCTGGATATAGCAATGAAAACATTTCGGTTTAACGTGGACTCAAGGCGCATCTATGTATATATGATCTAATAAAATGCATGTATTGGCTGGCACGCACCAAGATCACATCAGAGACTACACTCTGATCACATTTAAGCGAGCGGGCACCGTTGTCCGCCTTGGTCTGGATTCCAGACTCTGAAAGGAAATTATAATAATAGTTACCGGTGTCCACCGTGGCACTCAACCTGTTAAAAACAATATTTATATTATCCAAAACTATAGTTATATTATTCTCTATATTTATAAATACAAAAAAGTTATTAATGTTAGCATTGAGATTACAATTAAATGTTCACGCTATATTGATTTTTGTAGTAAATAACTTTTTCTATATAAAATTTATACCTAATTATAGATTATTGATTTATACAGGGTGTTTAGATAATATACATAAGTTATGGTGATCCTTCAAAAATTAAGTTCTGGGACACCTCCCAAATTTGTTCCAAATTGTCTAAAATTGATGAGTAGGTACCTTTTAGTTAGATGGCGTTAGCACGTGACCTAAAAAAGGGAAACAAATATTTTTAAGGGCGTAAAAACTAAAAAAAAAATATTTTTTGATAGCACCTGCAGTATGGCTTTTACACACTAAAAATGTAATTTGTCCCACCTAGCAGCACCTTTTTTGGAGCACGTCGATATTGAGCTATTGAGTGAAATATGCTCCACATGGTTTTTAAAATAAAAAATTTGAAACAAATGTAGGGCATCCCTAAAAATCGATATAGGTAGGTATAAGTGCAGTAAATGGCTGGGGTGACAAAAAGGGCCAGAAATGGCCTAGTTGTCCGGCTTTGGCCAACCCAAAAATTTATTACTACTAGGTATAAGTGCTATACAGTGTATTTCAGACCTGTATATTTATAATAATACCAAAAATTATATTCCATAAAATTTTCCAATACAGCCTATGTAGTCATGACCAAAGTTGATACTTTCATTACGACAACGGGCAATAAGATAATTTTAAATTATTTTTAAGTTTTTTTAATACATACCTACGAGGGTTAAGTCACAGGGGCGGTTTTCGTCCCTTCAAGGCGATATGAGGAGATATCGGGGGCGACATCGAGGAGATATCGAGCCATATCGGGCAATCTCGAAGCGTTATCGGGCGATTTCGAGGCGATATGGGCGATTTTCATTAAGGTAAAAGGCGATATTAAGGCGATATTTCTTCCCGCAAAGGAAGAGTGACTTGCCCTTGTATAATGCGAGTCGCATTACTATTAGTCCAGCCAAATAATAAATGTAAATTGCTGATATTTTAAAAGGTAGTAGTGGATGGTAACAGAACACCTGTTAGTTTTTACCTAGTGATTTGCCTTAGGGATGTCCGCTATCTTGAATTTTAGGGGTGAGTTGCCTAATATGCATCTTATGTTAGAATACATATGACCAATTTTGCTAAGAAGGAAATTTCCAACAATCCTTGTTTGGATCATTTTTTAATATATTAATAACAATCGAGTTAATTTAAAATTGGAGGTAAAATTAGTTTTTTCCATTTTTCAGCCAAATTGGATGATAAAAGTGGTTCCGAGAAAACTTGTAGCTCTTGAAATTTTCTATAAGTTTCATTTATTATAAATTTTAATAGGTACAGTTGCATCCGAAAAAAAAAACAAGATAGAAAATCTAGTTCTGTGTATTGAATAATTGTTTACAAACAATTCAGTTGTCAATGTTGACAATATTTGTCAAAATTATTTATAATTATTATAGGTATAAGTACAATAAAGGATTTATTTTAATTAAGTACCTAATCAGAAATGCATTAATTAAATGATTAAGAAAGCTCAAGCGATTGGGTTATTGGAAGCAGGATGTGAGCAAGTGGACTTGGCAAAGTTTATTATTCGGAGGTATGGGTTTTGTTAAGATTGAAGAAAAAATGGATACAGGAGGAAACAACGGTTAAAAGGCTTACATGCTCGGAAAAAGGAAGTGAAAATGTACATAATTATTTTAAGAACACCCTTTACGAGATGCGGTGCGGGCTATAAACGATAAAACTTTAGCTGAGTCGAAAACCACCACCAACCGCCGCATCTAAATTTGTATGCAGCAAAAAAACCTTTTTCAAACAAAAATCATAATTTTCATAAATTATATATTTCATTACTATGGAGTTCAAAGTTTTATTTCCCATAAGGTTTACTAAAGATTGTGTTTAAATGTTTGATATGATTAAATATTCTAAATGTTTTTTCAGTTTATTATTTTTTAAATCTGGACCCCGTAGGTAAACGACACTATGTCACAAAAACGTAATTTTTCAGGAGAGCAAGTTTTCAATTCTTTTTTAACATTAAATGCATTTGCATGGTTTTGTTTTCCATTTTATTATTTCCGTTATTTATCGTATCTGGACATAGTGCCCTTTACCTCTATATAAAGCGAAAAATACACATCAAGGACATGGTGATAACTCTATTTCACCAAAAAATGGACCTGGTATCCTTTACCTCCGGATATATTTTTTTAAATATTTTAATATATTAATAACAATCGAGTTAATTTAAAAAGAGCCATGTTGAAGGGAAATTTTTTTTCTATTTTTCAGCCAAATTATTCATCGGATTATAAAAGTGGTTCTGAGCAAACTTGTAGCTCTAGAAATTTTCTATAAGTTTCAAATATTATAAATTTAATAGGTATATTTGCATTCGAAAAAACCATAACAAAATACTTATAAAAATGCATAATGTAAAAAATTTATAGACAATTTCAAGAGCTACAAGTTTGCTCATAACCACTTTTATCCTCCGATGAATAATTTAGCTGAAAAGTCCAAAAAACCAATGCCAACCACAACATGGCTATTTTGAATATTTATAACTCTATTGTTGTTAATATATTAAAAAAAATGTATCCAAACAAACATTGTTGGAAATTTTCTCCTTAACAAAATTGGTTATATGCATTTTTATCGTAAGATCCATATTTAGCGATATAACCGCATTCACCCCTAAAATTTAAGATACACCCCTTAAGCAAATCACCCGGTGAAAAACTAACAGGAGTATTCTGATACTATCCACTACTACCCTTTAAAATATCAGCCCGTGAACATTTATTGCAATTTAACATAGCAATTTTTCGTTATTTGACTGCACTATATACCGAATAAGGTTAAACGTCCGTACTACCTAATCCGATAAACAGCCCGGAATGTAGTCCCATTCATTTGGCCAAAACGACAATTCTATCGGACCGGACGGTGGGCAATTATTTTTTAATGTTTAGAGCACTAGGTAGGTTTGTTCGGGTAGGTGGGTAGTTTGAGTGCAGTATAGTTTATAAATTACCTACCTACCCTAACAAACCTGCCTATCTATTTTGACAAGTCTATGGTTTATATTTTAAGATTTTTTTTTACATAATATGTAATAATATTATTATTTTTTAATTGTATTCAAGTCTATACTTTAATAACAATTTTATTAAAAGCACAATTTTAATTTCAATTTTTTAAACTTCAAGGTAAACCCTAAAAAAATTGCAATATTATATATAAATCAAATCAACCATAAATTAATATCAAAGTAATTGTTCATTTTGTAATATAAAGAACAATTGAAAAATTTACTTAGAATGGGTGAATTAGACGAAATTTTGACAAAAAAGTTCACTAGTAGTTTTAGGCATGGGTATACTGACGTTAGAGGAGTTACTTTACCTCTAAGATATCTGGACTTGCAAAATGAAATCGATAACTGGGAGGTAAATGAGGAAGATATTTGGATATGCAGTTATCCAAAAACAGGTATATTTAATTTTTTTTTCTTATTAAAGCCATAATGCATAAAACATTTCGATTTGACCATTGACTAAGTAGACCTTAATTAATGATTTGACATATGACATCCAAATGAGTATCACAATGAGCAGAAAACTGTTATTTTTTTTTTATCCAACAAAAAAAACTAATTTTGTATTTCTGTTGAAATCTCAAATGTATTTTACTCATAAAAATTAATAAAAACTCATAAATACAATAAATTTCGTAAATTATTTTTTTGCACGATCGGGCAGTTTGACAATGTCATGTTTACTAGCTTAATTATGACAGCAGTAGGTTATGTTTACAAACTGCTGATCGGTAAGTAAAATACTTACCGATGGGGAGGCGGTAAGAATAGTTATCCTTATGAAAGGAAGTCTCCGACGAAAGGGGGAGGAATCATTCGCGCTCTCTTCTTTCCGTCAAGAGCGTTATACGGCCTGCGTGCCTACAACGGACCTCCCACTTGCGCACACATTCCAAACATATTTCCCGTAGCCACAGATCCGTGCGTCAAACTATAAATAATAATTTAATTTTTAATGTTTAATGCTTTAAATTAGTTTTTATTAAAGTTAAATATAAAATTACAATTAGAACCTAAACTGTTGAACGCTATTGGACTATTTAGGTTTCTTCTTAGAACGAAATAATTATTTATTAATAAGCCAACAGTAACTTTTCTATGTTTTCAGATAGTTTTTTCACTGCGCCATGTTTTGAAATTATTTTAACAATTTTATACTGATCTTTGGATTTTTCGGGTATAATTGCAAAATATCTTATATTCCATGCAACTTAAAGCTTAAAATTGTCATCTTGACGCTTTTTTTACAAAAAAATGTTTATTTTACAAAGATATTAATTGGCACACAGGAAAAACGTCAAACAAAATTAGGAATTTAGCATTGTTTATTATACGTAGCAACCCGTTGTTAGGGTTAAATTTTATCAAAGATACTGCCTTGATTTTTACAACAAAATTAATTTGAAGTTTTAATTTCTCCTTTATAAGTTTTATTATTGTTTATTTTGTTAAATCGTGCTTAAAACGTAAGCATCACGGCCATTAAGCCCTTTACCGGTTTTTGATAGTATTGGAGATTTCGACCGTCTCAATCTCCAAAATAATCCTCAACCCGTAAAACGCATTTACTGCCCTTAATACTTAAATTACTATTTTCTACGACCTAATTAGTAGTTAGTGCCTATTTCCCACCCGATGCATAGGACAGGTTGGGAAGTGACAATCAGCTGATTTTACAAATCTGCTGTCAGAAAATTTTAAGATAATTTTTGCTTAGGTGTTAGGTCGTAGGAAAAATAGTATACGCACATTGAAGCAAACCATTTTAGTGCACATCGAGGGCGCCTCGTAAAAAAACGCACTCTCGTGCAGTAAAACCTAGGTTCTCGTACTCGGTGGGCAATATACCATTTAATCGATTTTTTCTAAAAGGAATATGCAAATGAAAAAAAAAATAGAAATATAGAAATTTAGACAAAAAACAACTCGTTTTATTAGACGTTTTATTGCACTCTTCCTCTTTGGAAAACTAACCTAATATAATCCTGTATAAAATACCTTTGAACGACTTTAAACAAACATATCTAATTTTAATCTAAATTAATAGACTATTTGCCTAAATTAGTTCATAATGGTTAACTAAATTATTATATCGACCATGAACTTGCAATACCTCCTAAGTGAGAAAAGTCAAATTTTTCAGGAGCGACCAAAAACAGTTCTTAAAGTTGCTGTTTACTCTATTTTTAATATTTATTTTAATGTAAATAATGTAGTGTAAGGTTACTTATTGTCCCTAAAAACGTTTTAGTCTTACATTTAAACTATTCTAGCTTAATTGTAGTTAGAAGGTATTCCAATATATTGGTCAAAAGTGACAGTTAGGAGGTATTGCATGTTCATGAACGATATTCAATTTATATTTTAGGTACAACATGGGCTCAAGAAATGATTTGGTTGATTGCCAATGATTTAAATTTTAAAGAAGCACAAGAAAATCTTGGGGCAAGATCACCTTTTCTTGAGTAAGTGAGCCTTAGCATAAGACTCTTAGGCTATACTAAAGTTTAGCGTTGAAATAGTTATTTATAGTACTAGTGGGTAAAGTAAGATATTTCCCATGAGAAAATTAACCTGCGAGGCGTCAGCCAAGCAGGTTAATTTTCGAGAGGGCAATATCGGTTTACCCATGAGTGCCATACAAGGTTTTATCCAATAAATAGCTTAGGAATTCATATTTTTATTAAAAATTTTAATGATATTTACAACAAAATATTTTGACAAGTTTTTGAGTGGGTAAAATAAATAATTATCCACTCAATAAAGTAAAAGCCACTCGGGGGTTATTATTAGGTTTATCTATTTAAAATAAAGCTGGTAATTGTCTTATTATCTATATGTATTGGATAAATTGTTTTATTTTAAAGTTAAGTTTCAATATTTTGAGACTGACCGGTATGCCAGTCAATCTCAATGTATACTCCTTTATATTTTGAACCTGTTAGAAAAATATTTTTCAAACAAAAAAAAATGAAATATTTCTAGATACCTAATTAGCTTATCCTTATATAAAATGTAGTTGCAAAAACACAAAAGGTTATAATTTTATTTATTTTTTTTAGGGTAAGTGCCTTGTTTGATTTTCGTGATATGATGAAAAACAACAAAGATTTTAAACCTCCACCATTTTTAGTAGATTCCATAAATTTTATAAAAAATCAAAACCATCCTGTTTGTATCAAGACGCATCTACCATGGCAGTTATTACCCAAATCCATACAAAGCGGAAAAAAGAAACCAAAGGTAAATATGTTGCAAACAAAATATTCCCTTGTATATTTAGGTACTCCCTAAGTTAGCCTTTGTGCATATTTTTATATCAAAAATTAGCCATTTTAACTCAAAATGTTAAATTTTTAGATAATATATGTAACCAGAAATAGTAAAGATACATGTATATCCTATTTTCATCATGTGAGGAACATAGAAGGATTTAGAGGAAATTTTGAGGAATTTTCGAAATTATTTCTTGCAGGAAAAGGTAAGAAAATACATAGATTTTATATGTTTAGGTATCTTTTGACATACTTTTCAAATGGGTATTATTTGCAGATGTTTTAAAAATTAATGTCTTATTTGACCAATTTGATCAAAACCGAAACTAAAAATGGGAACTCTTAAAGAAATATTTTTCATATTTGTAAATAAATAAATACCTTATTTAAATTTAGTTTGCTTTGGAAACTTTTGGAACCACGTCCTTCAATTTTGGCGAAAAAGAAACGAGCCCAACATACTTTTCCTAAAATACGAAAATATGAAGAAGGACCTTCCAAACAACATCAAAAAAGTTGCAGATTTTCTTGGAAAACCATTAACAGTTGATCAAGTTGAGAAGTTAACGAACCATTTAAGTTTTGAAAGTATGAAGAATAATCCAGCAGTTAACTACGAACTAGTTCTGGAACTAAATAAAAAATTTAAACTTACGGAAGGGGATGGTAAATTTATGAGGTCGGGAACTGTTGGAGGCTTTAAAGCAGAAATGGATAAAGACACTATCAAAAAAATAGATAATTGGAACGAAAAACATCTAAAAAATACTGATTTTGTTTTGTAGATGTAGTTAGGCATAGGTTAATTTTTTTTGTGATCTTTTGTTTAAATTTAATATAGAGTTTAACGTAAAGTAGGAAAATAAAAAAAGCACAAACTATTTTTAAAATTCTATTTTATTCATTATTGTATAAATTTTAATTTATAATACTTAAGTATAAAATAAATATATTCACTCAAACAATATGTCTTAAAATATAAAAAACTTAACCTTTATTAGTCTGTTGAGGTCAAACTGATCCCAATGGAACTTTAAAGTAAAATAATCCTTTTAATTTCGTAATCTACCGCCTGCGGCACTCATCTCATAGAGATGAATGCACAGTAAACATAAGAAAATATTTCATTAGATCATCATCATCGTACACCATACATACAAATAACTCACCGTTATTTTTATGTATTTGATTCGTGGGGTCAAAAAAGTCACACCAGGCCAAATACGTATTTGGTTTGATACTGTCAGGTACCTGACACAATTGATATCGGTATTTTTTTCTATATATTTGGTACCTAATGTTGATAAATAAAATAGACAATTAATCAATATAATAAAATAACATAATATGTCATATTATTACGTTGTAAATGCTAAAAAAATATAATTTTTTGTTATTATATTTAAAGAAATTTAAGAACACTTTATTAAGGAACGCCTGGCATATAAAATTACACATTTAAAAGATAATAAGGTATTAATAAAGGGTAAGATTGTTTAGCTCATAATACATATTAATGATCAAAATTTTAAATTTTAATGGGATAGTGGTTTATAATATTAAAATTTAAAATGTTGTCCTTGACAACATGACAAAAAAAGCAAAACGTTTGTTTTAATTTTTTTTTGTTTGGTTTATTAAAATATTTTATATCATACAGGGTGTATTTGAAATAGCGTAGGAAATTTTAACAGGTGATTCTACATGATAAAATATGACAAAAAGTTCCTATAAACATATGTCTAAATATGCGTCATAAGGGAGCTACGCCCCTTTAAAATTGGCTAAAAAAATCGGTTTTTATTTAATAACTCAGGGACCCTTTGAGATATGTTAACGAGGTTTTGAAATATGATTCCTCAGGTCAAAATACATAAAAAAGGTATTCTTGTTGTAATACTGCAGGATTAACCGTTTTCGAGAAAAGATCATTTGAAGGTGAAATTTCACGGTTCAAGGACGAAAAATTAAATACTAAAATGTCGAAAACCAAAATTTTAATGATGCAATGTTATTCTACATCAAAAACTAAGAAAAAAAGTTTCCATATATGTAGGTCGAAAAAACGCTTTTAAAGCTACCATAGCCCTTTAAAAATGGTGCATATTTAGGAGACCATAGCTCCATTAGGATTGATTTTTGGAAGTACCTGTATATGAGGTTTTTTTCTTAGTTTTTAATGTATATTCGCCCTGCATCATTAAAATTTTGGTTTTCAACATTTTAGTATTTAATTTTTCGTCCTCGAACCGTGGAATTTCACCTTCAAATGAATTTTTCTCGAAAAAGGTTAATCCTACAGTATTACAACAAGATTACCTTTTTTATGTATTTTGACCTGAGGAATCATATTTCAAAAATAAAATTGCAAAAAAGTTACACAGAAAAAAGTTTGGGACACAAAACTGATAAGCCCCTCCCGTTTCGCACACCCCTGGTTGAAATAAGTACATGAAAATAACACATAAAAACGGGCCTTGGTAGGATTAGTTGACGTGCAAAACCTCGTTGATATATCTCAAAGGGTTCCTGAGTTATTAAATAAAAACCGATTTTTTTAGACACTTTTAAAGGGGCGTAGCTCCCTTATGACGCATTTTTATGTTTATAGGAACTTTTTGTCATGTTTTATGATGTAGAATCATCTGTTAAAATTTCCGACGCTATTTCAAATACACCGTGTATAATCAATCAATTTTATTTTGTGTTTTGGTTTAGTAAAAATAAAATTTGATATTGAAATAAACTTTTTTATTGTGTCTATGATTTTATTATATTCATAATACACAGGAGATACAGCACAATCCAACAGTTTTAATGCAAAAAACGATACTTCATATGTGGGGTCAATTTAAACTCACCAGACTAAAAATGTGAGAGAAAAAACACCAGATTAAGAAAAGGTTAAATTGTATAACAATTTTTATTACATAAAAAATATTCAACATATCACATGAGCAAAATAACATACAATTTTTATAAAAATAATAGTTCTAATGTTTCTATTTGCTCAGTTTCGTTCCAAAGAAAAACCCCATATTTTCGACTAGAAATTGCTTCAAACAGCAACTAAAGGTCTACTTTAATAGCAACCTTTAGGTCTAGGTTTATGGGTACCACCTCGGATACCACGGAATTACAAGACAATTCTGTAATCTATACTAATTTTGTTAGTATATAAATATTATATTATGGGTCATTTCTTTTAAAAGTTTACAAGTTTTTCTACATTGTATGACTATTTTCTTCATAAAAATTTAAAATAGGTAGACTTTAAATAGCACTAAGTACCTTTTTGATTTCTTATAGTTCGTTGTGCACATATTCTGTTGTAACTTTATATTCTTCTGTGTGAAATTCGTCACATTTGGGGTTATGATATTTCTGGAAAAATAAAAAATTATTGTTAGAAACTTGTTTTTTTTAGTCAAGTAAATTGACCTATTTCCAAAAATCAATCATCAATCAAAAGGGGTACATCTGCACTAATCACATTTATCAGTATAAGCCAAAAACTAATAATTTCTAAACGGCTCAAAAATTAATTAAAATTGTAGTTGATTCTGTTAGTAATAAGCATACCATATACAAAATATCACTTTTAATTGATTTAATAATCAAATTTTCTGTAAATCACTAGATAATTTAAAATCAATTTGAAGATGACCCCCTTTTGATGCGGCACGCCATGCGATAATTATTTTGAAAAAATCACAATAGTTTCGTAAAACATGGTATATTAGGGTTTTCGAGGCTACTGAAACTGAATCTACCCCCTTTGGGGTAGGGGTAATATTTTTTTAAATATTTACAATGTATTTGTAAAAATTGGAATATAAGGGTTTTCGAGATTGAAACTGATTCTAATAATAAAAAATCCATTTCACGCTCAGGTTTAAAAAAAAATGGAAAAGGTTTTTTACTGAGCAGTGTATTTTTTATTATTTTAATTTTATTATGGTTTTCTTATGAATTTTTTATAGATAACATGGGTATTATGGATTATTACATGTTAATACGGGTTTTTAAAGATTAGTATGGGCTTTTATGAGTTTTATGAGTTTTTTGGGTTAATATAAGTATTATGGATTTTTATGGTGATATGGTTTATTATGGATTGTTATGGGTTATTACCAGTTAATACTGGTTTTTACGCATAATTATGTACTCTTATGAGTTTTATAAGTTTTTCTGGATTAACTAAGGTTTTTATGGGTTATTATGAGTAATAAACTGTCCAGTAAAAAAGCTTTTCCATTTTCACCTCCGCGCGTGAAATGGATTTCTTATTATTAGATTCACTTTCAGCAACCTTAAAAACCCCAATATACCAAACTACAATATACAAAATAATATACCTACAATATAATGTTTGGCTCATAATTATAATCATCTTAAGAAATCTGAAGATATCAATGTAGGTAAAAAAATTGTTTATTAGACGGTACCCAGATAGCATAAAGTGATACTATGGACGTCCAATGGACGTATGTTCATGGACGGCTGTATGTCCATAGGATGACCATTTTTTCTCTATGGACGTCCCATGGACATCCGTTCAGAGTCCAGATGACACAACTGTGGACATCCATAAGGTGTCCGTTCAAACCATCCATCCAGCATCCATACGACTTGCTTTTTTGCTTACTTAACTGTTTTTTGCGACTGTGAAAAACTGTTATTTAACTTGCAATGTTTGTTGTTGTTTGTTTGTTTAGGGCAAATCTGCCAAAGGCTTTTTCGACCACTTAGAATATACTTAGTAAGCTGAAATTTGGTACACATGCTCGTCTGACAATACAATTTTATATAAAACTTACCCCTAAAATTTAAAAAATCCATTTCTTACCCACGAGATAATTTGAAACTAAAATTAGGTTACATACTCATCCAGTGATAATCAATTTTTTAAATAAATGTTTCATCCCCCATTAACTTCCCATGACCTCCAATACGCGTATAAGGCTAAGTTTACCCTCTCTGTTTCACCCACTTAGAATAAACACAGAGGGCTGAAATTATGGGCGTAAAATGGACACTGAATGGACGTCCACTAATAGTTGTAAAAATGATGTAAATATATGGACGTACACAGTACATCCATTATTAATCCGTGGACCAATGTACTTAAAAGGGATCTAAAATGGACGTCCAATGGACGACCGGTGCTATATGGGTAGGTACATACTCATTTTTTTTAAATACAAAAGTTAATTTCATACGCATGTACCGATAGTTAAAAAACTTCGATCAGGCGCCTTTAGAAAAAAAAACACTTTTGGTTCATTGGTAAGCAACTTTCTGTACGTACAAGACACATTTTATTAATGCCAGTGACTTGACATAAGCTTAAAACATTTGGTTAATATTTATATTACTATAAATTTTTAATTAAATTTTAATCGTGGCAGTCTAAAAAATATTGTGTGTTCCATAGCCGAAGCTACTTTGCTGGACTCGCCTTTTTACGATCCTCGGTCTCGGTTCTCAAAACACAAATAAGTATTATTCACAACCATTTAGTAATTGAATAATTACATGTATACATAAAATTTTGAGAATGAATTATTATTTTGAACTGCAACTTTCCAAAAAGTTAGAAACACCTCATTTCCCTCCCTTGGTCGAGAATGCTGTTGTAGCTAACTTCATGTATGTCACGTTTGTCAAAAATTTGAATTTATTGATTTAAATTTTATTACAAAATAGTTTTAAATACATATAAAAACGGATTCCTTGAACCAAGGACACGTCTCTTTGTATATTTTCAAAGCCATATTCTCTTGTTTCAAGGCTGGCATTTTCTTGAACTTAAGTCAATGTCCTTGAATGAAGAGCACGGGTTTTGGAATAAAAATCCGAGCTCTTTAATCAAGAACATTCCAGCCTTAAAACAAGAGAATCCGTTCTTTCTATGTACATTTATTTTTTTATTTATTCATTTATTCATGATTTATTTTTATAAAATAACATCACATATAAATTAAAGTTATATTTTTTTGGCATTTATGAAAAATATGCAGTGACTGCTTCCTAATTTATAGGTTATTATATTAGCTAAAAAGAAAAATGCATTACAGTATAATTATACCTTAAGGTACCTAACTTGATATAACAAATAACTAAAAATAGCTTTAAAGTAAGATAAATTCAAGAATTTTATTTACCTTGGCAGCCATCATTTGTTAACATCAGTGTATTTCTTTGATATATGCCGACTACAATCAAAATTGTCATTAAGTTTTAGCTAGTGTATAAATTTACACTAGCTGTTTTTCTTCATATTTTACACCGAAAATTATAAGTAAATAGTTTATTTATTAACTAAGTCATGTCATAAACGTCAGCTGTCAGAAAATTAAAAAACGAAATACATGTGCTGCCATCTATCGCTAAACTAACGAATTCAGGGGAACTTGCAAAAAATGTGGTACTCCATTTCTATAGAATTATATAGTTTTTACTGGGATACTGGTAACCATTTTTTTTTCTTTTAGACTGGTCAAGTTAAAATTTTGAATGAATATAAATATTGAATGAATATAAATGTTTTAAGATAGTTAACAAAAAACGAAGTTTATTTTATTGATTTCTATTTATTATTCTATATTAAAAAAGCAACATTTGTAACAAACTTCACTGCAACTAAACTTTTCAATATGGCGTCAAAATTTAAACAGTTTTTGTAGTGGGAAAGAAGTCAAATAATCGTAAATAAAACAGGTATGGTTGTGAATAAAATAATATACAAACCTCGATTTAACCTTTCATTTGTCCTTCAGGAATTAGCAAACCTCGGAGCTAACTTTGCTTACTTTCCCTCAGGAAATGAAATAGTTTCCAACTCGGTATGTAATATACAATTATTTACTTTTTGATAAGTTGGAAAAGTTACCCACCTTTTTTCTAACCAGGGGCAGAAAATAACGGTTTTGTAACCTATTTTGGCTTTAGGTTTTACCACATAAATGGTATGATTGTTATTTAGATAAGATAAGATAAGATAAGATAAATTTATTATACCAAAAAGTTGCATACAGAGTCGTATAACTTATTAGGCTAGTCAAAATGAAATTTATAATTATAATTTAAAAATTTAAAAATTCTTCTACACTATAAAATGCATTTTCAATCAAAAAACTTCTCAATCTATGCTTAAATACATTTAAGCTTGATGAGTTACCGAGAATACTATTTATTTTATTAAGAAATTTAATGCCTTCATAATTAAATCATTTTTGAGTTGTAGTTAAACGACAGTATGGCATTTGAATATTATTATTGCCTCTTGTATTGTATGAGTGTATATCTCTTCGTTTTTCTAAAGAATATGAACTTACTTTATAATTTATTACATTATAAATGTAAAGACATGGTAATGTAAGTATACCTAAGTCTCTAAACAGTGGTTTACAATGAGCTTGATAGTGAGCATTTACCATGGTTCTGATAATCTTTTTTTGTAGAGTAAAAGCCACACCCGAACAACCTACTGACCCCCAGAAAATAAGACCATAACTTAATACAGAATGTACAGTACCATAGTATAATAGCTTTATTACACTAAGTGATACCGTTGTTTGTAGGGATCTTATTAAAAAAATGTAAGAACTTAGTCTCTCAGTGAGCCGCGCAATGTGTGGCTGCCAGGTAAGCTTTTGGTCAAGTATAACGCCTAAAAACTAATCTGTTCTAATTGTTGCACACTCGAATTGCCAACTTTTATTTAGAGCAATATAACCAAACATTTGTTTAAATGTAATTATTTTTGTTATATATTGTGATTTAATTGTGATTTTAAATAAAAAACTGTTCTGACCTCATAAGCAAATTATATTTCCTACTTTCGAGATGCAACTATATAACATCCCTCGAGTTGGAAATGTTTAATTTTCTTATTAGGTTAGAAATATACTATTTTTTACCTGGCATTCAGACTTTTCTGTAATAATTGTATACAAATTCCAAAATGGAGTTCCGGAATGTTCACTTACAAACCAGCTGGCTGCCAAACTAGACACTTTAGCCAAGCCGCTCTTTAATCCTGGCAAACTTAACTGATCATTTTGATTTTCCTCATTTACTTTGCAGAAAACATATCTAAAATAAAATGTGGATTAGAAAAAAATCTTATATGAAATAGAAGTAAAAGTATTTTTATTGGGCATTCTCTTCAATTTGCAAGTCCAGTACATAGTAAAAATGTCACTATTACTGTGGTTGCTGCAGAATAAGATTTAAGTAACCACGTTGCGTTATTATATTTTTATTTCACCATCAAAGTAGTAGAAAATATTAACATTGTAATAAGGTTTGCTTAGAGGGTAATGATAAATTTACATCACTACGGAAGAAATTGAATAATTTAATACTATCCAGGTGCGGATCCAAGGGGATTAATAGGGACAATTGCCCCCCTTTCCAAGATTCACGCAAAACCTATGTGTTTTTATTTCATATTTTTTTTCAAGACAGATAAATAGCTAAGCATTCAAATGAAAGTATTACATGGATAATGAACTAAAATTTTATCAATTCTTTGTTTGTTTAGAACAAATTTTCTTGAAGATACGAAAAAACGAACAGAAATTGCCCCCCCCCCAAAGCAAAATCCTGAATCCGCCCCTGGATATATCGGTATTTTAATGTCGGTTGTAAAAGAAAACTTACTTGTCACAGACAGGTGTAAGGATGGCAAATCTGTAAGCTCTACTAACTCTTGCAATTGGCTCAATAATTTCCAAATTTAAGGTGTCAGCTAGTTTATCAGACAATTCTTTAGAGTTTAGTGAATCTGTTAGTAGTCCACGTTTTTGAGATAGTGCATATAACTCCTGAAAAAAATCTAGTATAGTTTATATGAAAATCATTTTTTTTTGTCTTATCAGAAAAGCTTACAAGCCTCAAGGAGATTCTAAAAAGGGTCCTAACAAACTGTTAATTTAAAAAAGACTCTTGAGGAGTCTCCCAAAATTTAAAGTTCTTTTACACCTAAAGCTTAGATTTTATTCTAAACGGTCGGACTTTTTAAAATAGAAAAATTACTAGTGTTTTTAGCGGTCGTTTGAAAGTAAAAATAATAACTCACCTTAGTATATTGTACAGCAGGTTTTACATATTCTTTTGAACTGATTTTCATACCTAGATGTTTCTTAGCTGCATAGTTAACAATTTTTGATATGGATTCTGTGGGTTTTTGGAGATCTAGCGTTGCACTTTTCGGGAAACCTTGAGTTGCTAATAGAGCATTAACTAACATTGGAGCTGTTTCTATATATCTAAAACAAGTCATAAAGATATCTAATGATTTGAGTTTTTCCAAATACTTATTATACGCAGGTTAAAATGATTTAACGAAAACGCAAAATAAATAAAAAGTAAAAAAAAGCTGTGCCACAAAACCAGGGACCTTTTGAAAGGCAGTCAGTAACACTGACCTCTACACCACGAGTTGACTGTTAAAATTTATTCATAAGATTAAGTACAGTATAGAATATTATTTTCTCGTCAAGTGTGCACTTATAACTTTTTTGTTTTTAAATGGATGATTTTCAAAATAGGGCATAAAATAAGGGCATTTTATCTTAAAAAATTTACGTGAATCAGACTATTTCTTCTGATTTGTTCGATTCTTTTAAAAGTTTAACCCCCTGTAACTTTTTTTTATAGAAATTGATTTTTCCCGATAATTCGTTCTTAAGTTATCGTGTCTACAAAAAACGTAACATCATACGGACGGACAGACAGACAGATGGACATTTTAATAGTTTCTAAATTTTTATGTTTCACATAAAAAGCGAAAAATATATTTGCAGTTTTTCATTACAAGGTTTTGGTAAAATCATAGTTTCTACTTCTCGAGTAGTGGAGGACTCCTTTGTACTTACTGTTTATGTACTTTTGGATCAGCAAATAACTTTATCATTTCAGCAATCCTATCAGTGACCATTCTAATCCAATGCCTCCTGAAGGAGTGATTCTCCAATTTTTCTCCAAACCTTCCATAATCGAATCTGCCTTTTTCGTCTTGGAAAACTCTGAACATTTTATCAGCGCCAATCAGACTGATAATGTTTTTGCCCATTTCTGAGTGGATAAAATGGTCAAAATAGATGTGGGCTTTTTCCAAAATTGGCGGCAGCATCGACGAATGTTCAGAGTGAGATTTTGAACGTTTTTCTGCATCGGGTCCAATAAAAGAACTAACTGTTTGTGCGATTACTGGAAGTAGGTCCATCAAGTTTCCACCTTAAATAAATTTAAACATTCAATCAATGAATTATGATCAATCCATTTTTTTCAATCATCGTAAAAGTTACGGTGGCTGAACCATTTAAAAGAATAACACTGTATGTATTTACATGTGATATGTAGTTTTTTCTTAATCAGTGTGCAGAGTTAACTCGTGGCCAGCAGCCCGAAATTGTCTGTCTACCAATATCACTCTGTACGATCATTAGAAAATAGATTAATGAAATAATAATTTAATAAGATACTCCCATTCCTTTGAAGAAGTTATGTTTATTCGTTAAAAAGTTATAGCAAATAAACCTGGATCTCCAGTAACTACTAGTTCCGGGTAATGGGGATCCAGGTTTATTGGCTATAACTTTTTAACAAATAACGATAATTTCTACAAATTTGGAATAAGAATACATTATTATATTAGCTACTTCTTAGCGAAAACAAAGTTTTCTATATTAAATCATTTACGAGTCATGTAGTTTTTGGCACTGTTAGTACATTTATTTAAAACCGATGCTACCTACCATCATTTGAATTCTTTTTACTTCCTTGACTTCCCATAAACATGCTGGCCATTTGTATCATACTACCTATATCCAATCCTGGTTCCTGAGATTTTCCTTTAGATTTAGCTAAAACGAATATTTTAATTGTCATACTTATAACTTATTTTTGTATCACTGGATGATATCCAGATGGTTTTCAAAGATAAAAGTAGCATGCATGCTTTATTAAGGAGATATGTTAGGACCTATGGTTAATTCTGCTAAGAAAATACTGAAAGAAAATTATAAGAAATATTAGAAAAACTGTTGACCCTTTTGCGGAATAAGTTATTTGGAAAGTACTAAAAACAGAGAGGAAAAACAAGGTTTTAATACAAAACGAAACAAAATCGAAATTTTATTTATTCATAGCGTGTCATTATTGCGAAGTGGTCAGTTTCTGTGCCTGTTGCATCTTTAACCCAGGTTTAGTTAGTTAGTAGCGATGCCTTCTATGAAATTTCATAAACACCACTATTATGCATAAAATTTTTATTTGTGTAAGAGCTCTTTCAGTGATTCAATGGAAGTATGACAAAATACTCCTACTGACAATACTACAGATCTAAGCACACAGTATTAGGTAAATAGCATTAAAAATAAAAAAGCTCTAACAAGGGAAGAAGAAATTAAAGAAATATTAAAAGAATAGAGGCCCAAGAAAAATTATTTCACTTTTAAGTGAAAAAAAAAAATAGACTACTGCTACAGGAAATATATGAAAAAAGAACTGTCCAGAAGAGATTACCTTCAAGAGAAGAAAAAATTACCTATGTTAGGTTCACTAGGACTACTTTCTTGTTGATTTGACATAAAGGCACTGGCCAGTTGCATTACAGTGCCCATATCAAAAGAAGATTCGTTATCTTGAGCTAGAAATATCCAATAAAATAACACGTAAGAGTCATACATTTTTGTAAATTAATAATTATTAATTCATAAAGATTATAATCTGTATTTTTTTAGATTATTTTGTGAATATATTTCGAGATATTTTCCAATTTCTATGTAATTTTTTTAAGGACTGAGAAGTAAGTTTTCAAGTATTTAGAACCAACTTGTAATAACTTTTAAATGCTTTCGTATAAATATGTTTAATTTTGTAGAATTAACTTTCCAATATATTAATTTATTATTCCATCAATCTATTTTCTAATCATCGTACAGAGTGATATTGGTAGACTGACAGTTTCGGGCTTCTGGCCCTCTTCAGTACCAAGAGTCAACTCTGCACGCTGATTAAGAAAACGTTTCTAGACTTTACTCGCAAAAGGAATATAGCCATTAGATTGATGTAGACTTGTGCACCATCTATTTCTAGATGTAGACAACTACTCATACCTCTCCTAATCTGGAGACTTTGAATGGTAGCAAGTTGAAGACTTGTGTGTCTCAAGCACATAGTACCACTAACGGGTGGTTAGACGTAGAATTCGTAAGGACAGAAATTTTTAATTTTAAACAAAATTATAAAAATATTAATTTATTATTCCATCAATCTATTTTCTAATCATCGTACAGAGTGATATTGGTAGACTGACAGTTTCGGGCTTCTGGCCCTCTTCAGTACCAAGAGTCAACTCTGCACGCTGATTAAGAAAACGTTTTTAGACTTTACTCGCAAAAGGAATATAGCCATTAGATTGATGTAGACTTGTGCACCATCTATTTCTAGATGTAGACAACTACTCATACCTCTCCTAATCTGGAGACTTTGAATGGTAGTTGAAGACTTGTGTGTCTCAAGCACATAGTACCACTAACGGGTGGTTAGACGTAGAATTCGTAAGGACAGAAATTTTTAATTTTAAACAAAATTATAAAAATATTAATTTATTATTCCATCAATCTATTAATAATAAATTAATATTTTTATAATTTTGTTTAAAATTAAAAATTTCTGTCCTTTCCAATATATATTTGTGTTAAATTAAAAAAAAAATAATTTACCTTGTTATTAAAAAATCTTGGTATTTTAATAATATTTTCATATGCAATTTGAACTGAAATTTGAATTTATAACATATGAAGAGTACCTAAATGAAAAGCAAAAGTAATCTCATTATGTATGGCAAACTACAACCCTATTTAATTTAACCCAAAATACATTTCACTCGACATTTTTCACTATAAAGTTTAGAGGTTCTTTAAGATTCTTAAAACGCAAAATAATTATTATTCCTTACATTTTTTCTGCTTTTTTCCTGTAGTCTCTTGCTGATTACCCATAAAAGCCCCAGCCAACTGCATCATTGTCCCTAAATCAAAGCCTCCATTGGAACCCTTTTTTTGTTCACCTGATGATCCTGCCAGCATACCCAAAACATTTCCAATTATTGCAGGATCTATTCCTCCTTGATTTCCATTTCCCTCATTTCCTCCTGCAGCACCCATCAGGGACCCTATTCCTGATAAAATCTGTCCTGCTTTATCGGCATCCAAATTCGATAATATATTTCCTGCAAAATAGAATAACTATGTACTAAAAGTGATGTGGATTCAAGTATTTTTTGCTTCTCGCTAATTTAGTTGTAAAAGCCAAGCTTTACTTTCATATTTAAACCCCTTTTTTCTACTACCTAATTAAGTGCTAGCTTACATATTATCTACCGTTGTCAAGGCTTGTTTACGTTGGCAACCAAGAAAACCATTGAACTCATTTATGATTGGCCGTTGTTAAGCATTGTTTATTGACGACGGTCATTAATCAAAAAAATAGTTTGAGACAACTACTAACTTTTTTAAACTTATTTATCAAACTAGACTGAATTTTGTTGCCTCGACTCCGTCTCAGCAAAAAAACTTCAGTCTCGAACACTTAAGACTTAGTTCGCATACTAGGTGCATAATATACTATTATTTACTTTACTCATATACAGTGCTCTCCAAAATTCATCATCGAACGAGTTGAGATATTGACTTTAAATTTGGAACACGACAATAAGAAATCTCAAACTATCTTTTTACATATTCTAGATGTTTGCAGTTTTAAAAATTATGATTAGATTTTATGGTACACTTAAAAATCTTTAAATAAGTATTTGTAGAGAATTTTATAAGCTTTGTTTTTATAATTTCTTATTTATTTTTTTAAAAGTTGACCATTTTCTATATATGCAAAAAAACTCCAAACTTGTAGGTACCTTAAAATCAAGATACCGGACAATTTTTGATATTTGATTTTTTCAAGAAGCAAGTTATAAAAAAGTTTTAAACAAGTATTTTATAGAGTATTTTATAAGCTTTCTTTTTTAATATTACTATTTTTTTTAGTTGACTGTTTAGGAGTTATTTACAAAAACCTCCAAAAGCGGACCTTAAATTCAAGATGTCGGCGCAAGCTTACCTTTTAGACATTTATCAGGAAGGCCTAAACAACATCTCTCCTAATTTTTTGAGGCAAGTCTAGAGTAATAACGTTTGAAAGATAAAAACCAAATTTTTAACTTAAGATTTTTAATTGATTCAGTAACAGAGACTTATTTTTTACCCCACATAAGTGTTGGTACCGATAAAAAAACGAAAAATGTTTTTTTTTGTCGAAAATGGACTCAACCTATTAAATATGGCTTACTTATTTTGATGGTGCAACCCGAATTTCGTATAATACACAGTGCGATCCTAAAGTACTACCTTTTGAACGAGTTGAGATATTAACTTAAAGTTTAAAACCCATAAATAAGATAAGTTAAATTATCTTTTGGTATACATTCGACAGTTTTGGCTTTTAAATTGTAGTCAGGGGAGCATGAGAATAAATTGTTTTAAATAGAAATGGGGGTCGTTTGATACATCATTTTAAAGCAAATACAATTCTATATCCGACCTTATATTTTTAAACATTTTTTTAATGTTTGATTTTTTTTTTATTTTTTTGCTAAAAAATAAGATTAAAAATAATTGTAAAATTTCATTTATATCATTTTTAATTAATAAAATTAATTCGTGTAAAAGTATAATTTACATTTGCATTATGAAATTAATAAATTTCCAAAAAATGTTTGATTTTTTTTAGGAAATTTAAAAGAATATTCGCACTTTAACCCTACTTTAAATCCTCAAAAAAAGTTTCACAAAATTAAAAAAATGTGTGGTCAAATAGAGAATTTTATAAGCTTTAAAATAATATATCACACGACTACATTTTCTTCTAAAAAAAAAATCCCACATGCACCCCTGTCCACATTTGAAAAGCTAAAAATATTAAATACATCCAGAAACATAGCCTGATGTGTCTTAAGTGTTAAATTTGAAGTCGATATCTCAACTCGTTCGTTAAGAGGGGGTGGGTTACTTTTGGACCGCTCTGTGTATGTCCATAAAAATAAAATTGATGGTATTCAAATACTGACATACCTATTTGCTGGGCACCTCCATTTTCCAAATAACTACCAACCATGCCTCCAATATTGCCTATATTTTGTTGACTTAAAAATTCAGAAGCTGCTTCTGATAACGGATTAACATCTTCTACTTCATTATCATTTGTGTTTTGCAATGTGTTGTGGACTAAACCTACTATGGCTAGACAGAACAGATATTTTTCGATCATTTTACCTACAAAAAAATCAAAAATCAGTTAACTAGTTTGAAAAAGAACGAATAGTAATCAAAATAATATTTTTTCATATTATGACTTTAAATGTACTCCCAAGGACCTAATAATTTAAAATTTATTTTATAGGAATATTTGAGCAAGGTTTTCTGTATTATTTGATTAGTTAAATAATAAATAAAAAAAAACAAACACATTAGGTATACAGTACGTGTTCAAATTTTCCCCTTTTTAACTTTTAAACGGCTTAAAATATCAACTTGATATTTTGAACACGTAAATAACATAACACACCTAAATATTTTTTTTGTATATATTTTATATGTTTAGGGGGCACAATGGGGATATTTTTTTTAATAGAAAGGATGTGTGATACATATTTGTTTTGAAATTTTCATTTATATGATTTAAAATTAGTTTAAAAATATAAATTAGGTTTTTTATCATTAAATTATTAAACAAAAATTGTTTTATTATTTTAAAGAAACCTGACGAAAATTATTAATTTTTGACAATTTTTTAATCCCTAAAAAAAAATTTGGAAAAAAATAAAAAATGTATGGTACAGTAGACCATTTTATGAGCTCAAAAATTATGTTTTGCAACACCCCCTTTCCATTAAAAAACCAAATATTGCCCTTGCTTCAAGTTTCCCCCTAAACTTATCAAACATATACCAAAAGATTATATGTGTATGTCATTTCGTGTTCTAAATTTTAAGTTGATATTTTAAGCTATTAAAATGTTGAAGAGGTCGGACTTTTGACACTCACTGTATAAAATATATATTTACCTATCAAAATATAAACAATTAAAATTTATCACGAAGAGAATATTGACCGATACTGACAAAATCTTTTTTTGAAGTGTTTAATATTAAGCATAAACAATTAAAAAAATATTGAATTTTTAAACCACAACATATTTTTAATCTATAGGTTACAACTAAAATGTAGGTAATTCTAAAACCAGCACTGATTAGATAATATTCATTTAGTTTTAATAAATTCTTTAAAACAATAGTATAACGTACATGCAGCAATTAAGGGCCAAATGATATAAGGTAGATGCGGCAAATATGAGCCACCTTATTTTAATCACCTATAATTATTTTGTTTTGGGATTTTGTCTTTAAATTTCGTACGATTAATCTTTTTAATAGAAGTTATTTTTCCGGAAAAAAAAAGTTAATCGGAGTTTTTCTTTTACAATTTTTATTTATTAATTTTTTTATTTCTTATCCCCCCAAAACTCTTATCTCTTATTTTTTGTGTATTTTTTTTAATTTCAACAGATTTCGTGTCTTTACATATGGACTAATAGACAAAAAGACCGTCAGACGGACGGACGGACGGACATTTTTAAAAGTTGCTTAGAAATATATAACGCACATTGGTTGTTTTTTTTGTTTTGGACATTTATTTTTTAATTTTCGGTGTTGGAAGTAAACGTATAAACCCTGGTAGAAATTTAAGGTTAGAATAAAGTTTTTTTAATGTTTGAAAACTGTATAAAAGTACGTTATAAAATATGTGCAAATGTCCCGCTTTTTAACGTTAGAATCTAACGTTAGTTATAAAAGTTAATCTAACGTTAGATTTTTAAGAAATGCGTTATAAGTGCGTTATAAATCTAACTTTCGTAGGATCTTCTTCTTCTTCTTTCGTAGAATGTGTGGCCAACTCGGAAATTTCTAGCTGTGAATTTTAATAAAATGGGCTCCGGAAAAAAATTTATTTATATCAATAAATCTTAATATATTTTAACAATTTAAATATTTTTAAATATAATTTTGTTACATTTATACAGGGTTATTCACGGAAGTGGTCTATTAAAAGTTTATGGAGAACGAATAATTTTAAAAATCTGTTATTTTGTACTTTGGAGGTTTTGAATATGCCCAATCGATTAAAAATATTTTTATGCTTGTGCCACTTCTGGTTGTACCGGAAGTGGCACTTAACTTTGATTTTTTAAATAGAACATCCTATTTATTTTTTTATTTTTAAAATTCTCATTAAATTTGCTTTATTTTGATGTAACACTTTACATCCAACTCTGGTAGTTTTTGAGTTATTCAGGTTTTTAGCCAAAAATTAACAAATTCAAGCACCCCTAAAAAAAATAATTGTTGTTTTATAGTTTTCTCAATAATACTTACCCTAATTATCCTAAGCCGAAACAGAACCCAAAAATTTATACAGGGTATCTCAGAAAGCAGGTGAAATCTAACAAATTTAAAATAGCCATAACTCATTTTTTTTAATGGCACCTTATATATTTTTAGTTAAATAGAGAATTAAATTTACTTTAAAATCAATAAAGGTTACCCTATACCTAACATTAACCGTTTTCGAGTTATTTTCAAATTATTGTAAAAAAGCGAATTTCTGTAAATTTTTCAATTGTATTTAGTCAAGTAAGCAGGTAAATGAAATTTCGTTTTTATTTCGTTAACTTAAATGACATAGTGATAAATTAGAGTAAAATAATGGTAAAGGCTTATTCTCACCCTGTTATTTTGGATTTATTGGCTATTAGTGAAAATGATTAAATAATTAGTAGAACCTGCAGAAGATTTAATACAAAATATCCTGATTTACGAAGACTGCCATGTAAAAATTTAGAAGAATTCACACAATTTTTTTCCAATTTGAGAAAGAAAACACAATGAAATCTCAAGCAAAACCAATTAGAAGCAATTAAGATAATTAAGTCAATGTTTTGGGTTACTTTTATGCTCATCCACATGGATAAATTCCTGTAGCTAGTCATGATTGGGAATTTACTATTCAAGCTTCCAAAGAATCTTAAAAAACCACAAGGCAAGATTATAAAAAGAAAAAATTGCCTTAACTAAAAAAAAAAATATATATATATATATATATAGGGTGACATTAAAAAAAAAAAAAAATGAGTTATGGCTATTTTAAATTGGTTAGATTTTACGTACTTTCTGAGATAACCTGTGTAAATTTTTGGGTTCTGTTTTGGCTTAGGATATTTAGGGTAAGTAAATTAATTGCAAATTTTAAAACTTAAAAAATATATAGGGTGTTCCGTTTAAAAAATCAAAGTTGAGTGCCACTTCCGGTACAACCGGAAGTGTCATAAGCATGAAAATATTTTTAATCAATTGGTCATATTCAAAAAGTCCAAAGTGCAAAATATCAGATTTTAAAATTATTGGTTCTCCATAAACTTTTAACAGACCACCGGTTATTACCCTGTATATAAAATATGTGGTCCTAAATATTTTTCTTGTAATATGCTGTGATGGCTAGATAAATATGTTTGTCTAGCAGAAAAACTTTATATTTACGTACATAAAATATTATTGTCTGTATTGAGTATACGGAACAAGGCGACAAAATGGAATCTGTATTGAGTGAAGTTAGTTACGATACTCAAGAATCGATTATAAATTAGTTTAAACATCCTTTAACGTATTAAGGAGAAGAATAAGAAAAAACATCTTTTAGTATATTTATCTTATTTTTTATAATTTGCAAGGTTTTCATGGATAATTATCAAACCTATAATATGCACATAGCTGTTTGTAATGAGTTTTTTCTACTTAGTTTTCTTAATGGAAAGTCAAAAAATATTGAAAGTTAGAATATCTAAGGTTAAAAAAAGGTTAGGAAAAAGTCATGTAACTAAAGTTAGATTTATGTATTCTATAAAGTTTTTGTCAAACGTTAGATTTGTATATTTTACAGGGTTTTTGTATAACGTTAGAAAATAAACATAAAAATGTTATGTTAAGTTAGTTTTATGTACTTTTCTACCCTGCTGGGAAATGCGAGTAGTAGATATAATAATGTGATTCATAACTATGCTTATGTAAAGGCCAAAATAAAGGAAAAAGAAGAACTTTACTTATAAATCACATTATTTTTTTCTGATGAAGAATATTATGAGATTAAAGATCTGTTGGATAATTATTCATTATAATACATTGATAACACATGCCGAGACACAGACCAACAAATTTTCAACTTTTGAAAGTTGATTTGGATCTGACAGCTGATTTTGGGTAATTTGGTTATGTTGATTTCGAACATAACTCCCATTTTTGTCCTTCACGTAAGGGTTTTGAACAACAGCACACTGGGCAACAAAAAAAAAAACACGGCAAAATTCTAAATTTTTGAATACGACTATATTTTATACCGCTGATTTCGAATAAAGTAATAAAAAATTCCAACAAAAAAATCCATGCCATTAGGGTTGTCCAAAATTTTATTTTTGTTTCGATCTTTCTAAAATGTGTCAAATGGCTTCTTTTGATTATGTTGATGAGATACAAAGATGAAGAATGAGATTTTTGGCATGGCTTATAGCTGACAAAAATTATACGTCATAAAAACCAAAAAATGCTTGTTTGGCAGTCAGTGGGTCTTAACTAAGCCAGAAAAAAAAAACACCCGATCAAATCATTGCTGGCCTGTGTAATTCTGAACTTAAACTATTTTTTTTAATAGGTAATATATAAACAATTACATTTTAAACTTATAATAGACCAATCAAATCCCTGTATTTTCTGACTTTCAACCAATCAGATTCGAATTACACTGATAATTTCACGTGTGAAATTATCAAAATCACGGTTTTTTTGATCAATTTTTAAAAATATAAAGGCCAATTTAATTTAGGAAAAAATACCTTTCTCAAAGAATTTAACAAGTGTAAATCCATACTTTTCCATTTTTCTTATCTAATGCAAACAATTAATAAGCTTATTTTGTCACTTTTCATATTAAATATTAAAATTTAACAGTAATTTATCTTAAAAACAAAAAATAAACTTTTGACAGAAGCTCTTTCGTTTGTGTCAGAGTTTATAGCAATTGTTTTTAGCGCGCGCTTTTTAAAAATTTAAAAAGATCGACTTGATACGGAAAACTAAATAACTTAACACAAAATTGCATGCAATAAACATTTGTTTAAATGCTTTAAATGCTTTTCCTTGCTAGATGCTTTGTAAAGTAGTCAAGTCAAAAACCACTTGAGGCATAGAAATTTTCAGAAAATTTTATTACGGCCATAAAATAATTTTTCCTTCGTTTATTTTTCGTTAAAAGCTCGAGCTTTTAATAATGAAAGATATACTCAAAAAGTTACTTTATAGGGATCAAAATAAAATTATCGAAAATTTCATTACCTCTTGTGATATAACTGTTGAAAATTTCTAATAATTTTAAAATTGAATTAAAAATTATAGAGTGAATGTACCTTTTCAATACGTATAAAGTAAAAGGTTGTAACTGGTTATTTATTTAAACCTATTAATATAACGTAAGACAATTTAAATTATTTAATAAGCGGAAAGAAGAGATTTAACTGAAAACTTTGCTGCAAAAACATTATCTTATTATTTTTACCGGTAAAATATTTATGACAAAGTATAAAGTTTATCAACTATTGAACTATTAACAGAGTATAGTATATTACATTAGTTTAAAATTTCCCAATATTGCCAAAAAAACCCCTAGACAAAACATTCTAAGATATAAGTGCCTTTCATGAAAAAATAAGAAACTTTGAAAATGTCAGTCTGTCCGTCTGTCTGTCCGTCCGTCCGATGTCACGATTTTTGTGGATACGATAACTCAAGAACGAATTATCCGATTGACTCAAAAGTTTTAGGAAAAATAAAGTTCTATGAGGGGAAGATCCCTATTGTTTTTAAAAACAATCTCCCAAAAATAAAAAAGTTATTAGGGGTTAAACTTTTTAAAAACTATCTTTCTCAATTTTTTTTTTCAAATTTATTTCGTTTCTCGAAAAAATAATGTTTTTTCAAAAAGAGAATATTTTGTTTTTTAATTTAGTTAAGATTTTGTTTTTTCGAGAAAAAAATTGTCAATTTTTTGATATATTTTTTTTTATTTTAAAACCATAAATGTTTTTTTTTAATTTTTTCTACTACACCATCCACTGTGAATAGTATATAATGGAATGCGTGGCACTACATATATTCAAAGCTTGTTTATCTATAATTATAATTAAGAAATTACGTGGTTTATTTGAATTCAATAAGTTTTAAAATCATCTAAACCCTTTATATATACAGGTTTATTCAGAAATAAGTTCGATATATTTAAGGGGTGATTCTACGTTAAAAAATATTAAAAAAAGTAAAAAAGTATAAAGGTTGGTCCGGAAATGAGCGCTAAGGGAGCTGCGACCCTTCGACCCTTTGAATCGGGAACAAAAAAGCATCAATAACATTTTAATAATGCAGGACGATTCTTCATTTAAAACTAAGCAAAAAAGTATTCCTCACCAATACACCTAAATTTAATATTAAAGGAGATATAACCTTTTAAAAATTTTTTTAGTGGCACAAAATGTTACTTATATGACATTTTTTATGTATTTTTACTGGAGGAATCTATATTTATTACAATAAATCCAAAAAAATATACATAAAAAAGTTTGGGGCAAAAATGTGTTAAGCCTCACATATTTTGTCAATCTAGGCACGCCTCTGGATAAATTAAAAAAAATAAACTAACATGAACTTATTGCCCTTATTAATACTAGTATACATGCAAAAGCTCGTCGCTCTAGCTTAAAGGGTACAAGGTTATTAATTAAAAACATTATTTTTATTACAATTTTAGAGCAGTAGCTCCCTCAGGACTTATTTCCGGACCAACCTTGATAGGAACTTTTTTTCATATTTTTTAACGTAAAATCACCTCTTAAATTTCTGGAATTTATTTCTGAATAACTTTTTTCTTTGTAACTTTTGTGTGATTTTATTTTTTAAATATGATTCCTCAGGTCAAAGGTATTTAATTTTTCGTCCTCGAACCGTGAAATTTCACGTTCAAATTAATTTTTCTCGAAAACGGTTAATCCTACAGTATTAGAACAAGTACCTTTTTTCTGTTGTTTGACATGAGGAATCATATTCCAAAAATAAAATTACAAAAAAGTCCAGAGAAAAAAGTTTGGGACAAAAAACTAATAAGGCTCCCCAGTTTCGTACACCACTGTTAAAATAAGTTCATGAAAATAACGAACGAAGATGGGCCATTTTAAGATTAGTTTAGATTCAAAATATCGTTGCTGTACCTCAAAGCGTTTCTGAGTTATTAAATAAAAAACGAATTTTTTAGACTTTTTGTCATATTTTTCTATGTAGAATCACCCCTTAAAATTAATGACATCATTTCTGGACAACCTGCATATATTTATTTAATTAATTTTTCTTGTTAAAAGTTTTTAAAAGTTGCGTTATTTGGAAAATACCATCCACTGTGAGTAGTATACAATGGAATGCGTTTTAAACTAATTATAAAATAGTTATTTACGGTACAAGTGTTTTAAGTTGTATATAGGTAATATATTAAGGTTCGAATTAACTAAAAAGATTATTTAATTATCACCTCAGTGCACATGCACATACAAATAGAATTATTTGTATTACTTATACTAAAATGGATTAAAACACGTTGGGACTAGGTATAAACTATAAGAAAATAAATAAATAAAACTGTGTTCGTACGCACAGGAGTGTTAATTAATTAATTTTCCTAGTTAGTTCAGTTATATTGAAGCACAAACCAACACCGAATTGAATATCTAGATTTTTTTTATGTATACCTATTTTCTGCATAAATGCAAATTTATAATCGCGTCCACCAAAAATACTTATAACGGTATAATAAACAGTAAGAAATGCTGATGACACTTTTAGACTCACAATAATGTTTACTTTTATTTTTTCTTTTAGCTCAAAACTTATGTGGTTCCTTCGTTACTTTGCAGAAATTAATCTTTTTTACGATAACTTTTGAACGCACATAGATAAAAACTTAAAATTTTATATTTGGTTTATAATATATATTATAAACTCGCTTGCTAAATTTAAAATTATTACTCTTCTCCGTTTAAAAATTATCGCAAAAATATCCTGTATTGGCTAACGATATATCCTGTTGATAATTATAATTTAAAAATAAATAGATAATATTTATTTTACATACCTTTTTTTTATAATTAACTGTTACAAAAATAAAACTAAATTAAAAACTGTCTCAAAGTTAAGTATATTTTTTTTTTAATAAAACTTATTTCAACTCATATCACTTGTTTTCGACCGAATGTAGTTCTCAGTTTTTGAAGTACCACGATGGTACTTGATGACGTAAACGTGAACTAAGGTAACTAGACTAACGGTACCACAGAGAACGGTTTCGTACGCGTGTTCGGTGTACCTGTTCGATTCTTACTGGCTGGTATCAGTGGTACCCAGTTTTCAGTACCTAAGCCTTTTCGGATTACAAAAGTCATTAGGTACTTACAAAAATTCAAAAATATCATCAACCAAAGCAGGGACGGATTTAATGGGAATGCAACCCCCTTCCTCGGGGATTTGACCGAAAGTAACTTCACAACAAGTTAGGGATGGGCTGAAAAAAAAAATATTAGGGGCAAGCCTGAAATGTTGCCAACTCATCTACAAAATTTTTCAACTGCAAAACAAAACAGCGCGCCAGCGGTTTGGATCTTTAATAAAACTGATGACTAAAAAAAGATAAACCACTCTTTATAATTTTACCAACTCGTCTAAATTTTTCCGACTCGTCTACAAAATCTGCCAACTGCAAAACCAAAAAGTTTTTCTCCTTCAATAAAACTAATGACGAAAAACAAAGGATCACCACGCGTGCACGCTTCATAACTTTTACCAACTCATCTAAATTTTGCCAATTTGTCTACAAAATTTGTCAACTGCATAACAAAAAAGTTTTTCTCCTTCAATTAAACTAATGACGAAAAACAAAGGATCACCACTCTTCATAATTTTTACCAACTCGTCTAAATTTTGCAAACTTGTCTACAAAATTTGTCAACTGCAAAACAAAAGAGTTTTTCTCCTTTAATAAAACTAATGACAAAAAACAAAGGATCACCACTCTTCATAATTTTTACCAACCCGTCTGAATTTTGCCAACTCGTCTACAAAATTTGTCAACTGCAAAACAAAAAAGTTGTTCTTCTTCAATAAAACTAATTACGAAGAACAAAGGATTACCACTCTTCATAATTTTTACCAACTCTTCTAAATTTTGCCAAATCGTCTACTAAATTTTCCAAGTGCAAAACAAAAAGCTTTTCTGCAAAACAAAATAGTTTTTCTCCTTGAATAAAACTAATGACGAAAAACAAAGCATCACCACTCTTCATAATTTTTATCAACTCGTTTAAATTTTGCCAACTGGTCCAATATTTACCAACTGTGAAACAACAAGTATTTCTGCCTTCAACAAAACTATTGATTATTAAAAAGGGACACCACTCTAAATTTTGCCAACTCGTCGACGAAATTTTCCAAGTGCAAAACAAAAAGTATTTTCTCTCTTTAATAAAACTGAAAACTACAAAAAAGGGTCACCATTCTTCATAATTTTTACCCCTTTGCCAACTGCCACAAATGTTTTTTCCCTGCATGGAACTGATGACTATAAAAAAAAATTAACAAAAAAAGACTTAGGCTTCTTTAAAAAGTCAAATTAAGACTTTCCCCCGAAAAATTTCAAAATGGTAAAGCAAAATAAAAAAACAAAAGTTGGTTCCAATTTCACCATTCTTTTAATTAAATACAAAAAAATATTTTTGTTGTTAAATTGTTGCTTTTATTTTTTACCTTATAGAAACACAGAAGTCGGTTTTTTTAATTAAAGTTTTTTATTTTGTACTTTTTAGAGAGATAGAACTCGGTTAATTTTTTTGTTAGTTTTTTTTTTTTAGATTTTAAAATACATATACATTTGTAACGTTATCTAAGCTGCATTATAGTTGTCCTTCCTTTTCGTCAAGCTGGTGAAGTCACAAACGCACTAAGACAATTTTTTGAATTTAATTGAATCTAGATATATTTATATTTCAGTGCAAAAGAATCCAACCAACCCTAATTTAAACAAAAATTTTACGAGATGACACTCCTGGCAAGCGGACTCCGTTTACTATAAAAATCTATTATTCGCCTATTATTGTCACTTTAGGAAATTTTCCACATATATATTTTTATAACTTATTAAATATTTAATGTTATCAAGAATAAAATATTTTACATCATTAAGTTTATTTATTCTATTTTATATAAAAGTCCACAGAAACGGCCTCTATCGATTTTGTACAGCATCTGTATGAATCCATAGATAGTGGTTATTTTGTTATTGCTATAAGTTTCGACTTATCAAGGGCCTTTGACACTGTGGATCCTGATTTTCTCAAAACAAAACTTTTTAATTTAGGAGTACGTGGAAAGATTAATGATTGGATCAAGTCTTTTTTAACTAATAGGAGCTTTAGGGTTAAAATAAACGGAGTCTTCTCTAAATTATTTAAGTCATTTGCAGGAACCCCTCAAGGCAGTATTCTTGGGCCTTTATTATTTCTTCTTTTTGTAAATGACTTACCTTATTTTGTTTTAGATGGTAAAATTTTCATGTATGCAGACGATACTACAATTGTCATTATTGATTTAAATAGAGATAATCTTATTAAAAGAGTCAATAATACTTAACCATGATAAAACAGTCTTTACAGAATTTGGGCACCAAAGAAAGGTTTTCGCTAATCCCACTTTTGTCTTTAACAACCAATCATTTGTACCTGCTAAATCAGTCTGTTTTTTAGGAGTCACAATAGATAAAAATCTTACCTGGTCTCTCCACATTGATAAGCTTTGTAATAGACTTATGAAGCAAGTTTATGTTATTAGGAGCCTTAAAAACTCACTAGATCAAAAGACCTTATTGAGTGTTTACTACGCAAATGTTCATTCGCTATTATCATATAACATAATTGTGTGGGGTCATTCTAGTGATATTAATAGAGTTCTTGTAGTTCAAAAACGAATCATAAGAGTCATTTATAACCTTGACTTTAACCATACGTGTCGTGATCATTTTAAAAATAACTCTATTTTAACTGTGACGTCTATTTATTTATTTAAGTTATTGGTATATGTTTTTAATAATCGTAATTTTTTTGTAACAAATGGTTATCTACATAATTACCCCACTCGACAACGAGACCTAATTCGTTGCAATAAATTTAGATTATCTATGTTTAAAAAATCTCCTGCCTATGCAGGATACCACTATTTCAATATTTTACCCAATTCCATTAAAGAAGCCACATCTATTAACATTTTTAAAAAAAATATTAAAAAATTATTGCTCTCACAAACGTTTTATTCTTTCGAAGAGTTCGAAAACTATATGTCTACCCTGGTTTGAGTTATAAATATATCGCTTTCATAAGATCGTTCGTTTATTTTTTTTTTGTGTTTTTATTTATGTATGCATGTAAATATTTTATTTTTTTTTTTATATACGAATAATATGTTTGTGATATAGTTTTAAGTCTCAATATTATATTTTAATGACGAGTCTATCTATTGTAAAATAGCCAAGGACAATAAAGATATCTATCTATCTATCTATCTATCTATATTATATAAAATTGAAACTGAGATATTATAAAATTTAAATTAATTACAAGAATACACAATTTTGTATTATTGGAACCTTTTTGCTAACGATTGGCATCCAGATTTTCCTATTATTGGCACCTAATTTTTGCTTTAAAGACCGGAAAAAAATTACTGAGCACCTACTTTTTGTTGAATAATAAACATTTTAGTATTAAAAATGGCGGATAAAATATGGCCGATTTATTTTTTTTTTATTTTGCCAAAATTAACTAAAATATAGCACAAAACAAAAACAAATGACAGGTCATTCTGTCATTTGCACAATTCTGTTACAGGTTATTTTCCTTATATGTACTAGTAATTATTGTAAAAATTTCGCGATTTTATGCTAGACCGTTTTTTTTTATTTAATTTTGAAAAAAATATATTAAAAATTTGGCTAAATGTGAATAATTTTTCTATTCTATTAATATATTAAACAAAATTACCCTAAAATACAGATTTACAAAGAAAAATTGTTTAGTCCCAAAATGTTTTTTTTTATGTTTAAGAAAGGAAAATGGTAATAAAAAACAGTTAAATTGGTCCCAGAAAAAAAAAGTGACAAAAAAGTCTGTTTTTTTTTTTGCATAAGACTATTTTTGCACCGCTGCTTACGAAAAAAATACTGAAAAATCTCAAAAATCGCGTGGCTCAAAATTTTTGAAAAATGCCCGACTCAAAATTCAAAATGAGACCGATTTATTTTTTAAATTTTGCTAAAATCAACGAAAATATGACATAAAACAAAAAAAATTTTTTCACATTTTCACATTTTCACATTTTCACATTTAATGTGAACATCCTATGTTTTTTTTTTCAGAATTTTCACTATTTTTTCTAAATCAGCGGTGAAAAAAAAAACAGAATTTTGTCACTTTTTTTCTGGGACCACTGTGCAGTGTCGTCTCCAAAAATGTTTATGAATTTTTAAATATGCCCGTACTTAGAGTATCTCAAAGTTCTAATTCAAGATATTTAAGATAAAAGACGTCTCCATGCTTGTCCGATTTTGTCCGATTACCAGACCCTCTAAAGGACGTCCAAAACGCAGTAGGGTACCAATCTTTTTTTCAGATTTTCACTTTTTTTATGATTATGAAATAATAAGAGATCAAAGCCCCCGTCAATCTGATGAAAATTTATTCTTATAATCAAACATAGAATTTTCTGTCAGATACTACTTAGAAAAATCGTCTTTATCTTTAACCCTGAATCGTAGAATTCGAAATCGCTTACATATCGTCGGATAATGGAATTATGAAAAATGTATTTCACTACATTAAAATTATTGAATTTGGAAAAGTGGACCTCCTAAAATGACTTGACCCCCCCCCTCCTTGTCCGCTTCTGTCCGATTTTGGTAACCTCCCCGGCCCCCCAACTGTGGGCGTCTTTTATGGACGGCCCCTTATTCATACCCATTTCCCGAAATTGGTAAGTTGATAAAACCTTCAAAACTGTTAATTCAGTAAAGATAACGTCGAAACAATAAGCCATTGCACAAGTAAGTAGGCCTAGAGGTATTTGGTGCTTATCGAAGATAAAGTGCTTACTAAGGGGTTAGCTTAATATTTTTATCATTTAAATATAGCTACTTACCTATTTAAAATTTTTTTAAAGTTCTGACGTTTTCGTAAAAAAATGAAGGTAAGTGAGGCATCTAAATGTATTTTCGATAATTTTGTTAACCTTATGATAAGGATATTACAATATCCTATAAATATTTAAAAGTAAGTAGGTATACTTTAAAGAAAACAGTCCTCCACCGACACACTAAAATTAAAAGTTTTGGAGAATAGTAATTAATTGCGAAATATTCTTTTTCAAATTTTTTTTATTTCAAAACCATTAATTAGTTTAGTTTTGAGTCAAAGTTTTATCAGCTTATAATTTCTGTTTTTGGAGCAATGTTTTTAATAGGTTGTTTCTTGGTTATACGCCTGATAAATGCTTATAGTGAACGAATACATAACACAAAATCAAAAAACAACTTTTTGAGATTTTTTTTCATAAGGATTTTTTTTAGAATGTTGATATGTTATTTTAGTCAAGTAGGGTAAGTGAAGGACAGTTGGAGCGGTAGAAGAGACGGACCACTGTTCATAATTACAAAGATATTCAACATTATGGCGTTTTCGCGGCAAATACCATTTTCGGTTTAGCCCCAGGTTTAGCACTTACTTACTCAACGGTATTCGTTTAGTCACTTTTGGACAGGAAAGAAGCAAAATTTAACAGTTTGTTGAAATTGGCGGGTCAAAAAGTTTTAAGTGGCTAAATCTGTGGTGAGATTGTGACTAGTGGGTTAAGTTAATAGTTATTTGCGCTTCTAGTAGAGGTAAGTGAATTTTTCTGTGTGAGGTCGTATTTTATGTACCGAAGCGGAGCAGAGGTCCATAAACACGAACGAAGACAGAGAAAAGCTTACCTACGAAGAGCGCATTAACGTTTTTCTACTACCAAGGAGTTAAGATCTTATTTTATTAATAACATTTTTGACATTTATATGTGTGATCATTCAAGAAATATTTTTTTTATGGAATCACTCTACACTGTAAATGAAAATATAGTAATTTAACAGCAAATAAATTAGATCATATGTTACCAGCAAAGAAACTGGTAAATTTAAATCAGTACTGTAAATTCACTGATATCTGTAAAAATGTGAATTTTTATTTTGGTAATTTTACTGCTATCTTTTGTAGAATGAAAGCTATAATTATGGCAATTTTCGGGACTGTCTGTAAAATTGCCGGATTTTTGGACCACATGGATGAATTTTCATGCAAAATTATTGTACCGACCGGAAAAGAGCTGAGATTTTACTAAACCGAGTAAAATTGAGGTTAATTACAACTGCTCTCACAAAAGTTTGTGATGACATAATAAGTGCTAAAGATAAAGACTTAGTAACTATTTTAATACTTTTGGATTACTCTAAGGCCTTGGATTCAATAAACCCTGATATTATAATTTCAATTTTGCACTTTTTAGGATTTGGTGAGTCTGCAGCTCTTTTAATTTTAAACTATTTGAAGGATCGCAAACAAGCTGTAAATCTTAATGGTACCTTGTCATCTATATTATCCTTACTTTGCGGTGTCCCTCAAGGTTCGATTTTAGGCCCATTATTATTTTGTATTTATATATGTTATTTACACAAGCCTAAACATTGCAAGGTACATAGCTACTCAGATAATACGCAGTATTATTACTCGTTTAAATACTCAGACTCAGTCAGTGCTATTTCTAAAATTAATGCGGACCTTGAGGCGTTAGTAAAAGTATCTAAAAATCACGATCTGTGCATTAACCCAAATAAATCAATGCTACTTATATTTGGAAAAAATAAAGATTCGAGTCACAAGCAAGAGATTTTATTGTTAATGTAGATGGAGTACGATTAAACCCGGTTAAAGAGGCAAGAAATCTAGGACTCATTATGGATGTGGATCTGAGATTTAAAAGTCACATAAAAAATGCGTAGGATTAGCTTTTTGTAACCTAAAGAAAGTTTTGCACATAAAGACTATCTCAATCAGAAGATAAAACAAACTTTCTGTGATTCCTTAGTTTTATCTCACTTTACATATAGTGATACGGTTTACGGTCCTTGCCTTGATTTAGCAACCACTAAGGTTATACAGAGAATACAAAATGTCTGCACACGATTTATTTGTGGCATTCCCAGGTGGGAACCTACAAGTGTACATATTAAAAACCTAGGGTGGCTAAATATGGCCAAAAGACGACTGTTTCACATGTCCGTGTTTTTTCATAAAATAATAATTTTTCATAAACCACCATACTTGCTTAAAAAAGAAATCCTTTAAATCAGATGTTATAATAATAATAATAATAATAATAATAATAATAAATACATTTATTTACCCAAAACAAAATATACAGTTTTTTTACAATTAATAAAATATAGGTAAAACGGCCGCGCTCAGTTGTTGGTCTTTCAGTAAAAGCAACACCTGGTCTTCCGCACAAACCAAAATATATAACTTAATTAATAAATTATCATATAGATCTACACAAAATCATTGTATAAAACATATTCAAAAGAGAAAAGAAAAAGAAAATAGACACACTCTATGAGAAAAACACGCACTAAAATTCACCACTCTGTATTAAACGCTTAAATTTGATTAAAAATTGACTTAAAGACATTGTTTTAAACTCTTCAGGTAGTTTATTGTAATAGGCGGCTATATTGCAAGAAAAACTTCTCTCAAAGAGAGCACAATATAAATATCAGAAGAAAAAATTTAATAACATGCCCTACTCATAAAACTAGCTTCTTTGAGAGATTTTTTTCATATAATGTCTGTAAGATATACAATACGACTTTAGAGGAAATGAAGCAATACTCAAATACAAAGCAAATTTAAGAAGAATGTTATTTAGTGATATTGTAATATATGTTTAATATATATTTAATAACATTGAGCAACGTTGGCTGGGTTAAAATTAATTTTTTGAATTCAAACTTATTATCATATTTTTCTATTTTTTATTTTATTTTTATTTTTAGCATGTAGTTAGGTATAGGAATTTTAGAGTTAAGAACAGCTTGCTGAACTTCCCCCTTTGCTATATTTTGATTTTAGACATTTTATTATTATTATTATTATTATTATTATTATTATTATTATTATTATTATTATTATTATTATTATTATTATTATTATTATTATTATTATTATTATTATTCTTAATTTAATAAATATTGCAAATTCACATTCTAACATGGTGAATTTGCTTTAATTATTACAGTTAATACTACTGAAAGATTGACGGACAAATTTAGAGTGTATAAAGTTAGAAATAATAGTCTTGTGTCTAGATGTCCCCCTGCGGTAAATGTAAGCAAACTTTATTATTCGATATTTATAATTCGTCAGCTGCACAATTTTATAGAAAATGCACTTTTTCGGAATTTTGGGGCAATTTCGACGCCTTGTTTGGTTGTGCCAGGTTAGAAACTTTTGACCAGGCTGAGATTTTGTAGGCTCGTTTCTATACTCAAAAAGAAAACATATAAACTTCAAGGACTGTACCGCGTTTTCCTGTCTAGAATAAGTAAAAACTAAAAAATTATCAGGCGCTGCCCTGGTTACTTATTATAGAAAAGAAAATGTACGGTTGCGATCGGCTAACTGGCATCAGTACGGGCACAGGGGTTCATGGATTAAAAATTATGATAATAAGCTTAGTTTAACACCTTGGGCGCCAGAATCTTGTAAACATACATGTGCTTGGCAGTTTATGTGTTAAGATTCAAACACATAAAAAATAATGTACTAGAATATTAATTATCTTTTACAGCATGTATAAACCTGAAAAATAACTATGATTTGAATAGATTTGTATATCTTGTGTTGATTATAATTTAAACAAAAACTCAAATATGTGCTGTTACAATGTTTATTTAAAATGACAAGTAGACAACTTTAATTAATCATATTAATTAAAATAAAATTATAAATTACCAAAAGTATGGTGAAAAGACCCCATTGCGAAATATAAAAAAAAAATGTGGTGAACTACCCTATTGCAAAAATGTTAAAATATGTATACCAAAATTATTATGGTGAATAACCTAAATAAAAACAGTAATATAAGGTATGTGTTAATAAGTGAAAAATAGTAATCTAGGCGTACGGCCCAAAGTTGCAACTTTGTTTACAAACCAACCTAGAATATTCATAATAAAATAGAGCACCTTAATAAATATTAAAATTTGAGAACTTGGATATTTTACCAAAAATAAATATAGTAAACCGCATTTTCATTATTTACACTAAAACTATAAAAACCTGTTAATTAAAGTTGTCCCTGGAACGACCAAATACGTTGTTCCACTCCCTGATGATGTACGTCACTGTGCAGAACATTTCCTTGTCCTTGCCTTGAGAACTCCTTACAAATTTGAACACGTTTGAAACTCAAACGCTTGAGGATCCATTGAAACGTTTGTAAACCTCTTGGCTTAAAAACGGTACTGCAATTTACTGAACATCTTGAAAAATCTTGAAAACTCTTGAAAACTAATGTGGAAAATTGAAGAACACCTCAATGAAAATTGAAGTTAAAGTTGAAATGGAAAGCTTCGCCATCGATACTCGTAAAATTTGAGATAACGGTAACGTTGTAAAATATAAAAGCTTCACCAACAATATTCATAAAATTTGGGATAGAGGTATCGTCAAAACATTCGAAGAACGTTAGAACAGAAATGGAAAAGCTTCACCAACAATCTAGAAAGAAAGAACAGCGACTTTAGAACTCAGCCATCGATATGAAAAATCGAAATCCGTAATTAGATTTAAAATAAACTTACCCAGTCCAAAACTGAATTAATTGGAGCAGTAAGTGCTGAATACTAGAATACTCTGCAGCCTGAAGCCTTCATCTGTACGCCTCTAATGAAAATAAAGAAAACAACGTGTTAAACACTTGTAACTTAGGTAACCAAAAAGCGACTTACTTTGAAAGATGAATATTGTGGAATTTCCATTAAAACTGCTTGAACTAATTACGTAGGATTATACTACACTTCATTACAAACTTATTGCAACATTTTTACACAAACATAAACCACGGATGGTTTCACAAAAATCAGATTCTGATTTTACGACCTGAACGCCATTGCTTGTCGTTTTGAAAAAGAACGCCACTCCCTTCAACTCCGGCAAGGTACAAAACTCCCCCCGTGGCGAAACTTGGAACTACGAACAACAAATCGATTTTGAGGGTAGGCAACACAAAAAACATCTATTCATAATCCCCATAATACTTGAAAATAAAGAAAAAGAATACTCTAAATAAGTTTAAAATGCCTAGCCATACATCTAACAATCGTTTCATATGGTTTAAGAAATGATACGACGAAAATAAACCAACTTGAAGTCATCAGCTGACCATGCAATGCATACTGTATACCTGAATGCGGGTAGAAGTAAAACTAACCTCAAAATTAGGTAAACAATCTTTGATAATGATTTTATCCGACTTCCAGAAGCTTTAGCTGTGATTAAAAAGGTAAGACTAGCTGAAAAACATCAGTAGCTAACTCAAGTACTGAATGTAGTAGATTACTAGACGTTTGTTATTATATTTTAGGCTATCAAAAGTAAACACCAAAAATAAGACAAATTCTGTAATAAAAGAAAAATGACCCAGCAAATGGAATCAAGGACCATCGCAAGACTTCCACAAGACCATACAATAAGTCTGTACTCAATCTTATATGTGCAAATAGAAAGAAATACTAACTTCTGAAAAAATGGTAACATCGTATGATTACGTGACACAGATCAGGTAATCTTTAAAAACAGTGGCAGTCATAACTGCTACACAGCCCTCCTCCGAATAAATAAAAAATATTTATTCCCAAAAATATTTTTTAACCCAGAGTATAAACTCCAATAGTTAACTCTAAATAGAACATTACAATATCACAAAGAATAACCCCGTAACCAAAAAAAATTACTCCTAACTTATGCTACTAGCATATTCTGATTCTGTAACCAAAAACTATTAAATTTACTTATTATTTATTGTAGCTTTATTCCCCTTTCCGAATATATACAAAAATAAAAACATTTATTTATTTTTCATTGCATTTCTATCCAATTTTTATGAATCAATATTGAATCAATGTTTATTGAACTTGTTATTGAATGCATTTTTATTGAATTTTTAGTTAAGCCTGATATCTACGCGTACCACACGCCTATTTACTAGGGACAAATCCATGAATTGACAAAATCGAGTTATAGTTACACAATCGGGAAGTTACATAATCGGGAAAATTCTTATTAACTAAAATTCAACAACAATGGCTTTTTAATATCAATAATCCTTATTATTGACACTAAGTCCAAAAACTTTTTAGTCCATAGTTTTGACCGTTATTAACCTTTTAATTTTTCAGGTATTCTAATCAAGATCTCAATCAAAACTGAAGAACACTCACTCTACACCCATCTACTAAAATGTCGCAGCAATCAGTTCTAGACCTGATCCCTCGAGCATCAAAGAAAATATTTTTTTTTTTTACAATATTTGACTTTATTTTATTTAAAATAAAATTTAACTATTTACACTTGACTTTTACTCACTCTTAGCTAATATTTACAATTAACGGTTTTATTTTTCTTTCTGAAATTTAAAAACTCATGCATGCAGTTATCCGACGGATACATCACTATTCGAACCCAAATATTTCTTAAGATCTTTAACGTGCCAGTCTCCAATGGATTGACCGTTTTTATCCTGTAACACATAAACCAAATTTGACTTTTTACCTATTATCTTACATAACACGTACTTAGGCGCTAATTTTGACGCAAAATAATTTACTGCGCTGGAAAGAACTTTATTTCTTTTCCATACCTTCTCACCTATCGTGAACGTTACGTCACGCTTTCTAAGGTTATAGGCTCTTCTATTTCGCTCGTATGCTTCATGCAATTTAGTTTTTACATCCGCAAAAATGTCTTTTAACCCAACTAAATCCTTAAAATACATTTCCCGAGAATCCGGTTCCAACTCAACGTCTTGAGTGGACGAAACTTTGCCATAGTAAGCCCCTGTTAAAGGTACGATTCTTCCAAAATTGAGAAACGCCGGCGAATGTCCGTGGACCTCATTAACTGCGGTACGAAGCGCAAGACCTATTTTACCTATATTTTTATCCCATTCCCGGTGATTTTCTTTTATATAAGACCTTATCGCCGTTTCTACCGTTCGATTCTGTCTTTCTGTAGGATTTACTTGTGAATGAAATTTGGCATTGTACCAGATTTTTTGAACTTGATAGTCGTCCGCAAGCTTTTTGAAAGCTTTCCCAGCAAACTGAGTACCATTATCGACAATAATGTACTGCGGTACGCCATATATTAAGAACACCTGATTTTCTATAAATTTTATTACACCTTGAGCAGTAGCTGTTTTCAAAGGTTGTAAAAGTGTATATTTTGTGAACCAATCAGATACTACTAATAAATAACAAAACCCTCCATTCGATCTAGGTAATGGACCTATAAAATCTGTTGAAATACACTGCCAAGGGAAACTAATATTCTTTTCTTTACCCATCAACCCATGACGTGCATAATTCGGAACCTTTTGTTCAGCGCAAATTTTACAACACTTAACATATTTCAAAATATCTGATCTCATACGTGGCCAAAAATATTCTTGTGATACCCTATTAAAAGTTTTATAAAAACCCATGTGAGCTGCTAAAGGATCATCATGACATTCTTTCATAACAAGCACCCTACAGAGTCTCGGAACCAACAACTTCCACTCTTTAATATTCGTTTTAATACCTAAATTAGAACGATCAAATTTATATATTTTATCTTCTACAATTCTATACTCTTTATATTGATTTGGACTCTTCAATATCTTTTCTCTTAATGAAACATAGTACTCATCTTTACCATACTGTTCCGAATCAAATGATATTAAATTAACTGACGGAAATACTGGTTTTTCTGGTTCAACTTCTTCAAAAGCCCTACTTAATGCATCTGGAACTACTTGTAAACTACCCTTACGATATGTAATATTCATGTCATACTGTTGGAGTTTAACCGCCCATCTAGCAATTCTTCCTGTCGGGTCTTTAAAATTTGCTAAATACTTTAAACTAGAATGGTCTGTTATAACATTAAACCTAACTCCTTCAATATATCCCCTGAAACGATCAATCGCGAATAAAAGAGCTAAACATTCTTTTTCACCGGTGCTAAAATTTCTTTCTGATCTTGAGAGAGTTCTTGAGGCGTATGCAATAACCTTTTCCTTTCCCTCCTGAACCTGTGTTAACACTGCTCCCAAACCTACATTACTAGCGTCACATTGTATGGTGAAAACAAGGTCGTACCTAGCACTGGTTAAAACCGGAGCTGAAACAAGAGCTTCTTTTATTTTAACAAACGCGACTTCAGCTTCATTATTCCATTTAATTGGTTGTTTCTTTCCTAAACCTTTCAGCAAAGCATTAAGTGGTGCTACTAACGTTGCAAAATTTTTTACAAACCGTCTGTACCATGAACATAACCCTATAAACCGTTTAATCTCTGTAGTTGTACTAGGACGTTTATAATTTAACATATCCTGTACTTTTTCTATATCTGTGCGTAACCCTTCTCTATCCAAAACAAAACCCAAATACTTTAATGATTTTCTAAAAAATTTACACTTATCAAAATTTATTGTAAGATTAGCTTCTTTTAAAATACGATAAACCTCTTTTAGCAGACGTATATGTTCTTCAAAACTAGATGATACTATTATTATGTCATCTAAATATACAAAAATATATGGTTCAAAGGCAGCACCAAACAATTTATCCATCAATCGTTGTTGCCTTTGCGCCGCGTTAGCCAACCCAAAACACATACGATTAAAGTGAAATAGACCATAGCCAGGTACAGTGAAAGCGCATTTTTCCTTTGACCTTTCAGTCAGTGGAATCTGCCAAAAAGCTTTTTTCAGATCGATTGTAGAAATATATCTCGCCTTACCAAGCATACTTAAAATTCTATCAATTTTTGGTAATGGATAAGAATCCTTCTTTGTTTGAGCATTTAATTTTCTACCATCGAAACAAAGCCTATGCGATCCATCAGATTTTTTCACTAACAATACCGGACTATTATAATCGCTATTCGAAGGAGAGACTACCCCTTGTGCTAACATATCTTTTAATTCTTTAACTAAAATTTCTTGCATATACGGAGACATTTGGTATTGTCGCATTTTAAAAGGTTTGTTATCCCCAGTATCAATATCATGTTTCATTATATGAGTACACCCTAACTTATCTTTTTTTAGTTCTTTGAACAAATCTTTAACTTTATTAGCTAAATGTTCCTGATCACTACTTAACTCTAAAATTCCAAATTCATTACTAGAATTAATACTATTTATTTCTACTTTATTCAAAAATTTCCAAGAATTATTTTCGAAACTTAGAGATATAGAAAATTGTTTCAAAAAATCTACTCCAAAAATAAATTCTGTTTGCAAAGTCGGTACTACTAAAATTTTTAAAACATTTACTGTATCATTGACTGTAATTGGTAACTCCACAAAACCTAAAACTTTTTGATGTGCCTTATCAGCCGTAGTTACATATGGTATACTACTATTACAAATTTCTAAATTTAAACTTTTAATCAAACTAATTCCCAAATTTCCTATAACTGAACAGTTAGCGCCAGTATCTATTAATGCTACTATTTGCTTATTAGCGATACTTGCTTTTATATAAGGCCTATTATCATTTGGTAAATTTTCAAAAGGATTTAAATTTACTAAGGAAATTAAGTGATTTTTATAAAATGCTTTTACTTTTTCTAGCCAAATTGTCCAATTGAACCAATTGTCTTCGTAGCTACTAGTTATCTTACTATCAGGTATGGCCTTATGAAGTAGTGAGCGTCGGCCGGGATTTCCCACTACTGCTCTACATTTTTTTGACAATTAGAACAATCTTTTAAAAATACGTCTTTTTTTCCACAACGGTAACAAAACTTAGTCCTTTTTGCAAGACATTTACTAAAAACATGATTAATTCCATTACAATTATAACAGACTATTTGCTTTACTTGATTACTACTATTTACTGTACTATTATTTTCTGAACTGCTATTTTTCTGATTTTTATTACTATTAAAATTACTGCTACTATTACTACCAAAAGATTTATATCCATTATTTCTGAAATTTCTATTATAGTTACCATTACTATTATTATTATTTCTAAAATTGTTACTAAAATTACTATTTGAATTTATCTGACAACAGTGCCCTTCTTTACAAACATTTTTACTACTACTTGCTTTATTTACACAACTACTTTCCTCTGCAAAACTACTATCTTGAGTTTCTACCACATTTACCCTAGGTACTGATTTCTTATAAATTGCGTTTTTATTTGTTACACTTTTTTGTTTCAAAATGTAAGCTTCATCTAACTTTTTACAATACTTTCTGAGGTCTTCAATCGAGTTTACTTCTACTAATGATAACGGAGTAAAATAATGTGGAAGTATCCTTTCCCTAATTGTTTTCAATTTTGTAAAATCACTAGGATAACGCAAAAGTCTCTTAAATAATGTCTCCATAGCCGCTGTAAAAACTGAAATTGACTCATCTGGTTTTTGATACTTTGCCCTGATGTCATCCCAAGTATGATCATCTACACTAGCAGACAAAAATTCTTTCTTTAATAATCCTATTAACTCTGACCAATTATTAACTGAACTTTTAACTGACAAAAACCAAGAGAGCGCCGGCTCTTTAAATAAGTCATAAGCTGTTTTAAATAAAATTTCATCTGAGACGTTTCTACAAACTTTTAAATAATCTACTTTTTCAATGAACGAAAGTACGTCTCCAGTACCGTCAAAAGAAACACCCCATTTATAAACAGGTACAGGCTTTATAAAGTCCGGGTCTGATCTAGCCGAAGTATTAGCTGCTGCATGAAACGTTGTGTCATTTAAAGAAATTCTTGTCATATTAGTTTCATTGACCTTATTCTCATGCGCAGTATGAGCCTCAATCAAATCCGCCTCTAATTCTAAACAAGTGGCTTTAGAAATCTGTAAAAATTTTGTCCTATCTGCTTCTTTATCCTTTACTTCCGGAAACCTATTTAAACGCTTATTTATGTGCGCTAGATTTGACTTTATACGAATGAGTTGAGAAATTGAGTACTCAAACTCCTCAAGTTCTTTAACTAAAGTTTTTACAATATCAATATTATCATTAATAGCTTTTACCTCATTATTGAAATTAAACTCCGGATCGACATATTTATTGTCCTCCGTTTCCCTTGCTATAGCTCTACTCAATGTTTTAATTTTCGCATTTCTATCATTCCTAGCCGTTAAAGACCTAATACGCAATTCATAATTTATTTGCTCTACCGTCAAATATCTAAGATCCATTTTATTTAAATCTTCCATGATTAAAATTTTAATTTATTACTAAAATTTACTATCAAAAATCTGTCAAAATCTGTCAAAAATCTTTCGCAATCTCTCTTTAAATAGTCAATATTCTTTCTAAAAATATTCACTCTCAAAAATCTTTTGAAAATCTTTCAGAAATCTTTCAAAAATCTCTCGCAATCTCACTCAAAATTTGCAATATTTTTTCAAAAATACTTGCCCTGTCCGCCACTCTTTTTTAGATTCGGATCGGAACCAAAAACTCCACGATTTATTCTCGCGTACTACTACACCTTTTTTGTTCACCCTGTATATTTCAGAATTTCACAAACTCAAAAAATCTCTCATCTTTCATCAAACTTTAATCCATTCTATATATTTTAGAATTTCATAACCAAAAACCTCTCAACTTTATTTTCTCCTATATATTTTAGAACTAAAATAACTCACTGGCCAAACTTTTCTCTCTTTATTTTACTCTATATATTTCAGAATTAAAATAATCAAAACTATGCACCAAAATGTTTGCTTTTCAAAAAAAATTCTCTCTAACTTTTATTTTTACCCTGTATATTTCAGAATCAAAAATAACCAAAAACTGTACCACTGCGTCCAATACTTTTTTTATTACGATCCTATATATTTTAGAATTCGAATAAAACTCAAAACTTTACCCTTTTGGTACTCTCAACCTATCCGTGGTTTCTTTTCTCCTTGTATACACCAAACTATTTTTTAAACATTGCACACCTATTGTTTAAATCAAATCAACAACCATATCCAGTTTTGTCTAAATATCTTAAAAATATCTTAAAAATATCTCAAAAAAACTTTTTTTTTTTTTTTTTTTTTTTTTTTTTTACTTTATATTTTTTTCACAAACTTCAAAAATTTAAAAGTTAAACTAGCTTAATCCCACGTTATTTGGGCGCCATTGTGTACCGCGTTTTCCTGTCTAGAATAAGTAAAAACTAAAAAATTATCAGGCGCTGCCCTGGTTACTTATTATAGAAAAGAAAATGTACGGTTGCGATCGGCTAACTGGCATCAGTACGGGCACAGGGGTTCATGGATTAAAAATTATGATAATAAGCTTAGTTTAACACCTTGGGCGCCAGAATCTTGTAAACATACATGTGCTTGGCAGTTTATGTGTTAAGATTCAAACACATAAAAAATAATGTACTAGAATATTAATTATCTTTTACAGCATGTATAAACCTGAAAAATAACTATGATTTGAATAGATTTGTATATCTTGTGTTGATTATAATTTAAACAAAAACTCAAATATGTGCTGTTACAATGTTTATTTAAAATGACAAGTAGACAACTTTAATTAATCATATTAATTAAAATAAAATTATAAATTACCAAAAGTATGGTGAAAAGACCCCATTGCGAAATATAAAAAAAAAATGTGGTGAACTACCCTATTGCAAAAATGTTAAAATATGTATACCAAAATTATTATGGTGAATAACCTAAATAAAAACAGTAATATAAGGTATGTGTTAATAAGTGAAAAATAGTAATCTAGGCGTACGGCCCAAAGTTGCAACTTTGTTTACAAACCAACCTAGAATATTCATAATAAAATAGAGCACCTTAATAAATATTAAAATTTGAGAACTTGGATATTTTACCAAAAATAAATATAGTAAACCGCATTTTCATTATTTACACTAAAACTATAAAAACCTGTTAATTAAAGTTGTCCCTGGAACGACCAAATACGTTGTTCCACTCCCTGATGATGTACGTCACTGTGCAGAACATTTCCTTGTCCTTGCCTTGAGAACTCCTTACAAATTTGAACACGTTTGAAACTCAAACGCTTGAGGATCCATTGAAACGTTTGTAAACCTCTTGGCTTAAAAACGGTACTGCAATTTACTGAACATCTTGAAAAATCTTGAAAACTCTTGAAAACTAATGTGGAAAATTGAAGAACACCTCAATGAAAATTGAAGTTAAAGTTGAAATGGAAAGCTTCGCCATCGATACTCGTAAAATTTGAGATAACGGTAACGTTGTAAAATATAAAAGCTTCACCAACAATATTCATAAAATTTGGGATAGAGGTATCGTCAAAACATTCGAAGAACGTTAGAACAGAAATGGAAAAGCTTCACCAACAATCTAGAAAGAAAGAACAGCGACTTTAGAACTCAGCCATCGATATGAAAAATCGAAATCCGTAATTAGATTTAAAATAAACTTACCCAGTCCAAAACTGAATTAATTGGAGCAGTAAGTGCTGAATACTAGAATACTCTGCAGCCTGAAGCCTTCATCTGTACGCCTCTAATGAAAATAAAGAAAACAACGTGTTAAACACTTGTAACTTAGGTAACCAAAAAGCGACTTACTTTGAAAGATGAATATTGTGGAATTTCCATTAAAACTGCTTGAACTAATTACGTAGGATTATACTACACTTCATTACAAACTTATTGCAACATTTTTACACAAACATAAACCACGGATGGTTTCACAAAAATCAGATTCTGATTTTACGACCTGAACGCCATTGCTTGTCGTTTTGAAAAAGAACGCCACTCCCTTCAACTCCGGCAAGGTACAAAACTCCCCCCGTGGCGAAACTTGGAACTACGAACAACAAATCGATTTTGAGGGTAGGCAACACAAAAAACATCTATTCATAATCCCCATAATACTTGAAAATAAAGAAAAAGAATACTCTAAATAAGTTTAAAATGCCTAGCCATACATCTAACAATCGTTTCATATGGTTTAAGAAATGATACGACGAAAATAAACCAACTTGAAGTCATCAGCTGACCATGCAATGCATACTGTATACCTGAATGCGGGTAGAAGTAAAACTAACCTCAAAATTAGGTAAACAATCTTTGATAATGATTTTATCCGACTTCCAGAAGCTTTAGCTGTGATTAAAAAGGTAAGACTAGCTGAAAAACATCAGTAGCTAACTCAAGTACTGAATGTAGTAGATTACTAGACGTTTGTTATTATATTTTAGGCTATCAAAAGTAAACACCAAAAATAAGACAAATTCTGTAATAAAAGAAAAATGACCCAGCAAATGGAATCAAGGACCATCGCAAGACTTCCACAAGACCATACAATAAGTCTGTACTCAATCTTATATGTGCAAATAGAAAGAAATACTAACTTCTGAAAAAATGGTAACATCGTATGATTACGTGACACAGATCAGGTAATCTTTAAAAACAGTGGCAGTCATAACTGCTACAGGACTTTAAATTTTATAAAATTACAAATACTAGGGCTGGTTATATACGAATTTTATCCATGCCATCTGTTTGATTTAGGGATTTTTAGGGCCCAAAAAGTACCACTTAGGGTTGTCTATATAATTTTTTACTCTAAGGGCGTACTAACCAGCACAACAGGAAACCAAAATACGTCTTTTTGACGTCAATATTTGGGTAATAACTGACCTACATGATGTCATATTATGAGGTCTTGCTGTCGTCCCAGTGACGTGTATAAGTTATAGCCCAGGGACGTAACACTACTGACGTTAAAATAACGTCAGAAATATGACGTTAGAATAACGTGTTCCAATTAATAGTTATTTATGGTATGAAAGAAGATTTTGTCCATGAGAAAATTAACCCAAAAGGCTAGTGGCGGAGTGGGTTAATTTTATAGACGGCAATATTATATCAGATCCAATGAGGATTTCACAGGAAATTTTTTGCCATTACTACTACATTACATATCTGCTTTTGTCCAGTGAAAGGAATTTTCCACAGGCATAGAAAATCTATGTCTACTAATTCGTAGATGTACATCAAATTAGCAGGCTAACTATAGTCGCAATAGCGACTGAACAGTAATGTTCAGTTCACATAATTCCTGAAGAAAGACTTTATAAAGACATCACTCTTTAATCAATATATTAGATTAAAATCTTTTTTTTAGTGGTAGAAAATAATATGTGGCGCCAACTATAGCCTCAGCATTAAATTGACGTCCCAGAGATGTGCAATTTTGACGAGGGCAAGATTTGACCAAAAACTGATGCCTTTTAGACGTCTGATATGCTACGTATGTATGACGTCACGAACATGACCTAAAACTGACGTCAATAGTACGTCGGGGACGTCAACTGGTTTCCTGGGTAATAGCACATCTCAACTTTTTTAAAACCACATGTTTTTTCACTATATTTATTTTTTTAAAGTTATTATATAAACAAAATTTGTATAGAGGAAATGCGCCTAATTTCGGATGGTTTCCAAATTTCGGATAGTAGTGTATTTAAGATACTGTCTGCAAAGGTACACAGAAACCTACTTTTATGTGAAGCCAAAAGTCAAACTAAATCCGTCCTGTTATATGATAACGGTAGAACTTCTCCCCTTTAAATGGCAGCACAAATCGTTTATATTGCAAATTGCAGTTTTGTGCTCAGTTGCATTATTATGCTTGTTTATTTTATAAATAATCGTTATAAAAGTTCGTGATTCTGTCTTGGGTAAATTATGATGTTAGTTAAGTTGATCTACTATTCATAATTAAGCAATTTGAAAACGTAAACATTCTACAAATTTCTAATCTAAAAAGCAGAAAGTTGCCTAATTTCGGATAGACCATTTTTGTGCATTTGATTCCCAATTTCGGATATCCGCAAGGTAATTATTATTCAGGATAACCAACCATTAATTATTTTTTTTATAATGATACAACAAACTAAGATAAACAATTTAAAAAAAAACGAAAATTACCTAAGATACTAAGATATTCGAAATTGGGAATCTAAAATTATAGTTCCTATAGTATTTCGTAGAAAATCGCTTAATGATTAAATTACGTCTTAAATGTGAAGAAATAACAAGAAACATAAGCAATGGGATCCAGATCTACTCTTGAAAAAATTTTTTCGGATATGTCCGAAATTAGGAGCCCTTTTTCAAATGCACAAAAATGCGCTGATTTTTTTTAACCGTGTTTTTTGGAAAAAATAAACTGTAATAAAATTGCTTTTATAATAAATCATGGTTCGCTATAATAAGTTGTATCTGGTTACATAAAAAAAATATCAAAAAGTAATACCGAGTATTAAATATTGAATACATTGTAAAAGGTATCCGAAATTAGGTGACTTTTTCCTCTATTGTTGAGAAAGAGAAATAGAAAATAATCATAATCCCAAAACTTCGAAACCGTAGGTACTATTAATAAATTAATTTACTTTAATTTATTTTTAGACATTTTTTATTATATTCTTATCTTTATTAGTGTTAGGGTTAGTTTGTGCAGAAATTAACGAAGCTAACGAGAAATATAATTAATTTTGGGTCTATACCTACTGCGCTACTTGGTGATAATTAACGAACTAACTAGAAACATAAATAATTTTTTGACTACACTGTGCAAGCATAAGTATAATTGCGGCACTTAGTTATACATACGAATGACCACTGCGCATTGCGCAGTGTATACACTATGGCTACAGTCATAAAATTAATTATATTTCTAGTTAGTTAATTAATTATCCCAAAGAATGCACAAAATAGACATGAAATTATTAATGTTTATTTGTTAGCTTCGATAATTTTTGCATAAACTAACCTTAATTTACAATTCACCTAATGATAAGCAAAAAACCAATTAAGACTAAAACTAATTATTTTCCATGATAACAAATAGCAGGAACACGTAAACAAATTAAAAATATTTTTTTATTATTAATAACTCAGAAATATAGTTATGTACTATTTCTATTTGATTCTAGAGAAATTATTATACATTTATAACCGAGTTTATAACACAGTGCGACAAAATCGAGGTTGATCGTTTAGGTAAGGGATCTGTTAACATCATTCGAAAATAAATGTCTAATATACAGGGTGTTTGGTAAGAAGTATGACAAACTTGGCAGGGTGATAGATTAGGACATTTCCAACATGTTTTTTTAATACGACTTTGACTCAATGTCATAGAGTTATAATAATTTCTCAATATTTATGAAAATATCACTATTATTTGGATCTTAAAAAACGCATAATTCTTAGTAAACTAAAAATGTCACAAAAAATTGCATGACCTGGAAAAAATTTCACACTGGAATTTGTCTTGCTCAATGTTATCAGGACCACTTAGAAGGTCCAAATCCAAAAAAGTGAGGACTCATTTTTGTCCTTAAAAAAAAATCGAGAGCGATGCAGAATTTCGAATAATTTTAAAAACATTTTTGATTAAGGGCATATCCACAGGCTCGCGTAACAAGCATAGTACATAAGAATGAGATGCCGTGATTGGCTTGATGTGCCGTCATGTATCTTGTAAGCTAATCACGGTATCGCATTCTTATGTACTATGCTTGTTATGCGAGCCTGTAGATACGCACTAATGCTCTGTCTAATGGTATGCGACATGCATCAAAAAACTTTAATTACCTTGATAAAAAATCCAAAATTCTTAGTATGTACTAATACAGCTCTTCAGTAAAAATGTCACAAAAAGTAGCAAGGCCTGGAAAAAAACTCACACTGGAATTTGTCTTGCTCAATGTTATCAGGACCATTTAGAAGGTCTAAAACCAAAAAGGTGACCTTCCCCCTTTCGCTTTAGCCGCCATCTTGAAAAAATTGAATCGTTTTATCTCGTATTCTACTGGTCGCACAGAAAAATTAATTAAACAAAAAATGTTGTAAATAAAATTCTACATTGCCGCGATACTGAGAAGTTAATATTTCGAGCTGTAGAGGGCTTTGAAGTTATCACAAAATAGTTTTTCGCTATTTTAGCCCCCTGGGTGATGGTTTTTCGGAAACTTGAAAATGGAAAAGTTGTAGAGCTCAAAAAAACACGCAAAAAAACTGTTTCATTCATGCAATTATCTCAAGTAATTCCCGAGTTTCAGCGCTTCAACGTCCGCGCTCAATTTTTCAAGATGGCGGCTAAAGCGAAAGGGGGGGACGTCAACTTTTTGGTTTTGGACCTTCTAAGTTGTCCTGATAACACTGAGCAACACAAATTCCAGTGTGACTTTTTTTCAGGTCTTGCGACTTTTTGCGACATTTTTACTGTACAGTACATACTAAGAATTTTGGATTTTTTATCAAGGTAATTAAAGTTTTTTGATGCATGTAGCATACCATTAGAGAGAGCATTAGTGCATGTCCACAGGCTCGCATAACAGGCATAGTACATAAGAATGCGATACCGTGATTGGCTTACAAGATACATGACGGCACATCAAGCCAATCACGGCATCGCATTCTTATGTACTATGCTTGTTACGCGAGCCTGTGGATATGCCCTTAATCAAAGATGTTTTTAAAATTATTCGAAGATCTGCATCGCTCTCGATTTTTTTTTTAGGGACAAAAATGAGTCGTCGCCTTTTTGGTTTGGCACCTTCTAAGTGGTCCTGATAACATTGAGCAAGACAAATTCCAGTGTGAATTTTTTTCCAGGTCATGCAACTTTTTGTGACATTTTTACTGTACTAAGAATTTTTTAAGATCCAAATAAAAGTTTTTTGATGCATGAATCATACCATTGGACTTTTTAATCAAAGATTTTTTTAAGATTATTCAAAGATCTGCATCGCTTTCGATTTTTTTTAAGAACAAAAATGAGTTGTAAGATTTTATAACACATTCTATGAAGTTTGTGAGGGCATCAATTATTTTTTTGGATTGCATCTGCAAAAATGATCATTATTCAATAACAAACATACATTAAGGATGCCAGCAAAAATTATTTTCAGTGCATAAGTACAAAAGGAAAAAAAATAAAAAGAAAAGAAGGTAAATTAATGTGATATTTTCATAAATATTGAAAAATAATCATAACTTGAGTCTTAGGTGAAAGTCGTATTCAGAAAACATGTTGGAAATTACCTAATCTATCACCCTGCCAAGTTTGTCATACTCGCTCTCAAACACCCTGTATATATTATATGTATACATATTCGAGTCCCCAAGGGGTTTTGCTGCTTTAGGTCATTTAAGCGATAATTTTTAATTTAAAGGTTCCAACTCGAACTAATATGCAAGACCCACTTTTCAAGTTATCGTTTTAAAACTTTAGGAGGTGAATTCCTATAAAAAAAAAGTTCATGTAAACTTAGGTCCAAAAATGCTTCCTAAGGGAGCTACGGTCCTTCAGTGACAACCGCGCAAATTGGATTTTTGTTTAATATCTTAGGTACCCTTTAAGCTACCGAAACGAGTTTATGCATGTAATTTAAAGTTTCCAATTCGGACTAATTTGCAAGACCCATTTTTCAAGTTATCGTTTTAAAACTTTAGGAGGTGAATTCCTATTAAAAAAAAAGTTCATGTAAACTTAGGTCCTTCAGTGACAACCCCGCAAATTAGATTTTTGTTTAATATCTTAGGCACCCTTTAAGCTACCGAAACGAGTTTATGCATATGTTTTATATCATTAAGGCCTACTAATAACATTTCATTGTAGTAACTTTAGCCAGGTAAGTGCGGTTGTTTGGTTTAAATATGATCTTATACATAAAAATACATAAAAAAGGGCATATTATGTATCCGTAAAAATAAGTAATGCCTATCATTCCATAGTATAATCCTCACACTGATATAACAAGGTGCTTTTTTGAGAGCATTTTTTGTTTGTTTGGAAACCCAGAAATTCCTTTACCATTCGATAGTACCGTCCATTTATATGACTTTCAGCGAAAATTAAAAAAATCTACCGAGCGCTTCGTTTTCTATAAAAAAATGATAAATGAGCTGCGAAGAGTAAAAAAAAGCCGTGAAGATATGTAATACTACGCATCCATTATTTACAGTAAATGGGTATATTGCATTTTTCCAATTATTAAAAAAAAAGAAATTAAAAAAAAATTCAAAATTTTTTAAATTTTTTTTTCCTTTTCGTAAAAAGAAAATAAAAAAAATCGTTGAAAATTTGTTTATTAGTATTGGCGCACTAGTGCAAATTTTAGTGATATTTAGTTAGTAGTATTGTTTAAAGTATTATGGCGGACCGTGTTGCCCACGTGTAAGTTTTAGTAAAGGAAGTTGATTTTTTTCGATGAAAAGTAGGTATTTACCGTAACTTTATTTTTTAATTAATACTTTATTATTAATAGGAAGATCTAGACTAATATTTTACCTAATATACTGAATATTTTGTTAATTATTCTGAATAATTGCCGCCTTCTAATATATTATTAAGTATTAAAATTTTATGATTTCATTCAGTGGTGTCACTCAGGGTTAACTGGTTCGGGGTTAACTGGGCATGGTCAAAATCACTTATGTCAATATTAATTAGTTCTGGGTTAATTGGGCCATGTCCAGTTAACCCCGGACCAATTAATCCTGAGATATATCTGATATTTAACATGTTATGTAGTCTATTATTATATTTATTATTCCATCAATCTATTTTCTAATCATCGTATAGAGTGATTGGTAGACTGACAGTTTCGGGCTGCTGGCACTCTTCAGTACCAAGAGTCAACTCTGCACGCTGATTAAAAAAACGTTTTTAGACTTTACTCGCAAAAGGAATATAGCCATTAGATTGATGTAGACTTGTGCGCCATCTATTTCTAGATGTAGACAACTACTTATACCTCTCATAATCTGGAGACTTTGAATGGTAGCAAGTTGAAGACTTGTGTGTCTCAAGCACATAGTACCAGAGTTGACACTTAGTACTGAAGAGGGCCAGCAGCCCGAAACTGTCAGTCTACCAATATCACTCTGTACGATGATTAGAAAATAGATTGATGGAATAATAAATTAATATTTTTATAATTTTGTTTAAAATTAAAAATTTCTGTCCTTATTCACAATAATTACAATACAATATATTTTTGTTAGTGGACCAGTTAACCCTGAGTAGTGGTCCAGTTAACGCTGGCCCTATAAAAAAAAGCTACCCAGTTAACCCCGACTTCCCCTAATATTGGTGGAACATTTCCAATTGTGCAGGTGCGTTTCATATAACCCATAGTGTTCCATAAATAAATAGTTTACGGTACGTCTAGGCCAATACCTATTTTTAGAAATTGATCATTTATATCACATATATTCTAAAATTTTAAATTTAAATTCAAAGAAAAATATAAAATTATAAATTTAACCTAAATTAAATTTAAAATTTAAAAATATATGATATAAAATGTTTTTTATCAATTTCTAAAAATACCAAATTTTATATTTTTTCACCTTATTGCCTTGTACTTGTACGCAGGGTGGTTTAAATTTTGTTTCGATCTTTCAAAGGGTATGGCGCGCCATGGCGGTACTCTCTTAGTAATGTTATGTAAACATTGTTTTTTTTTCATTATAGAGCCAATTACGTATATACAGTGTGCCCGGATTGACTTGAAATTACCACAAAATGACCTTTTTTTAGAATTAAGAAAAACTGCTTGTGGCGCCAGATATCAGTGAAAGAGTAAAAACAAATTAAAAAAAAATATTATTAAAATTTGACATGCGGCTCTTATTTTTGATTGTAAATCTATTTTTTAAATAACTTTTTTTTTGTATGAAAACCTGAAAAAAACATTTTACTTTTTTACTGATATCTGGCGCCACCTACAATTTTTTAAAAATTTTATTTCAACAAAAATTAGTTAAATTAGTTTTTAAGCAAGCAGGGCAAAGTCCCAAATCAGTTTTTATTAATTAAAAAAAAAAAAAAATGGTCATTTTGTGGAACATAACATATTTTTTTTTAATATGCTTAAAAGTAGGTAGGGGAAAGTAGGGTAACGGTGCGCAGTGGGTAATCGTGCGTACCATTGAAAATTCATATTACGAGGTATTCTGAGACATCTCTGGCATCCATGCTTGAGGGGCGTGCTTTAAAATACTGTTGTAAAAATTTTGCCACTTTTCTTTGTTATATTTGGGCAAAGCCTCAGAATATACATTGTATCATATTTTTATTAATAATTATAGAAAAATTGCAAAAGTTATATTCTATCTGAATGATATGACATATAAATATAACCTATTTTTTCAAGACATATTTATACGATACTTCAAATTTACGAAAAATGCCGTTTTTCATCCGAAGATCCACTTACAAAGCTAAACTTAACCTAGTAAATTTTTTAGTTACTAATAATGAAATGAAATAGGGTATAAGTAAGGCTTCTTTTGCCGCTTATAATTTTTTTAATATTCATGAGGTGCCAATCGATTGGCACCTCATGATCATATCAAGTTTCGCTTAGGTGCGCACCATTACCCGACTTTCAACTGTATTAAATAATTAAAAATTTTAAGTATTTTTTCTGATTTTATTTTCTATGGATATACAGGGTGTCCCAGAACTTACGGCCATCCTTGAAGGGATACATAATATTAAAAATATGTATATTAAACAGAGCCGTAACTAGAGTTGATAGAGTTGTTATTACTTTGCGCCCCCTATCCAATATAAAAACAACTGAAATATTTAAAGTTTTTTATTAGGTTAAGTAAACAAGAAAAAAAGTAACAAAAATAAAAACACTTTTTCATTTGACATTATTAATAAAATATGAAAAAAAAACTATCAAGTTCTTCATAACTAAAAGTAAGTAGGTACATTCTTCAGTCTTTGGCAAATATTAGCGCCCCTCTTAAGTGTTGCACCCGTATCAAATGCCACCTTCTCCACACCCTAGTTACGGCTCTGATATTAAAAAATATGAAAAAAAATCATATAAACACGGGGCCGCAAATAATGTAAAACTGCAGGGCGATTCGAAATTAAAAACTAAGAAAAAAAAGTTGATTACACCCTCTCCCAAAAATAAATAATAAGTGAGTTATGGACTTTCTAAATAGTACCTAACACTTTTTAGGAGCATGTCCTGTATTTTTTTTTTCGAAAACAGTTGCTTTTACGGTATTACACTAAAAGAATCCTTTTTATGTATTTTTACTCAAAGAATCCATAATTTGTAAAAGAAATTCAAAATTTCTATACTGAAAAAAGTTTTGGGTAAAAATGATGTAAGCCACAGTCATTTCGCAAGCCTAGGCGCGGCTCCGGTAAAATTTACAAACTAAAATAACAAAATAACTGACCTTAATAATACTAAACCACATGCAAAACCTCGTCCCTCTAGCTTAAAAGGCTTCAGAGATATTAAATAATAACCCGATTTTTGGAATCCCTTTTATTGGGCAATAACTCCCTTAGGGTCGATTTGCGGGCCTACGTTTATATAAGCTTTTTTTAAATATTTTTTGATGAAGTATGTGTACATTTAAGGATGGTCGTGAGTTCTCGAACAATTTGTATATCGCTGTAAACAATTTTTAACATTTTGGGGAAGAGAGTTGTGGTATTTTTTTTTTACTTATTTGTTTTTTCACCTTTTAACTGGGGGGTTTTTACATTTAACCCTTTTCCCTTTTTTTAGCCCCTACTCTGCAACCGATTTTGCTTAAATATGAACTTGTCCAAGATAATTCAAAAAATAAATCTGCATACCAAATTTCAAATCTATAGCTTAGAGTTTTTAAGTTAGACAGACAGCATTTTCTATGTTGTGACACAAAAAATATATACATATTTTTTTTAATCACAATAATTTCTTTGTGAAAAAGTAATAAAAAAGTTACAATAAACGTCTCTTTAAAAATGTAAGTTGTTCTAGCTCTAAATGAAAATAAATTAAAAAAAAATACTGATATAAAAATAAATAGTATTTATATTATTAAAATAAATAATATATATTATAATTAATTATGCAATAAAATAAAAAAAAATAATTATAGGAAATAATTATAAATAAGATTTTTTTTATACTAAAAGTAATAAAATGTGATGTTATTATACTCTTTACGGCTCTTGAATTGGAAGAGTATTATACAATGATTTCCTTTCGTTAAAAATTGTTCTACACTGCGCGTTTTTTGATGTGGATATTGTGAATATCTGGAATTTCATTAACTTATGTTTTGACATTATTATTTAAATACTCCTTTAATTTTAGGCAGTTTGTATTTTATGTTTATTGTCGAGCAGAATAAAAGAAACAAACCTTTAATTTTTTGTAAAATTTATGTGAAATACCTATCTATAAAAAAACGTTTGCTTGGGGGATTCACCACTTTAAAAATATATTATACGGTTCATTCTTAGTAAGAACAATTTCTTAGTTATCAAAGTATCACTATACAAGGCCTCCAAAGAGACTTTCTTCTGACGATTTTGCGGCTATCATAGCGCTTTTGCAACACGGGGGTCATACACAAATACAAGTAGCCCAAATCTACAATGTCTCACAAAGTGTGATTAGTCGGGCTTGGAATCGTTTTCAGCAAATTGCAGTGCCAATATACGGCATGGTGGTGGTCGACAACGAGCTACAAGTAGTAGGCAGGACCATTTTGTGGTAACCACTGCCAGAAGAAATCGCGAACTTTCTGCCTCCAGGCTTGGTGCAGATACTGGGGTCCATGTAAGTCTGTCTACTATTAGAGGAAGGTTGCACGAAGCTGGTCTAAGAGCCAGAAGACGTGCTCGACACCCCCTTTTAAACAGGCGGCACCGTGCTGCCCGCAGAATATGGGCAAACAATCATCGTAACTGGACTGAAGCAGAATGGGGTAACTGTTTATTTATCACTCGGACAGCCGTATTTTAACATGGCGTGAACGTGGCGAGAGATATTATAAAGAAAATATGGCTCCTACTGTTGCTTTTGGAGGTGGCTCTATTACAGTTTGGGGTGAAATTTCTTTAGAGTCGCGCACGGAGTTGATTATCCTAAACGATTTGGTTATTCAACCTATTGTTGTTCCAGTTGCTCTTGAAATTGGTCCTGACTTTGTTTTTGTCGACGATACTGCCACGCTCCACCGCGCACGTATTGCGAGTTTGGCGTTGCAACATAATGGCATCTCTTAAATGGAGTGGCCCCCTTATTCACCCGACTGCAATCCAATTGAGCACGTATGGTACCGTCTCCAAAGGCAGCTTCATGCTCGAAATCACCAGCCACAGACTCTTGAGGAGCTTGCTAATGCTCTTACAGAAGAATGGCAAGCTTTGGATCAAGAGTTTATTCGTTCATTAATTATAAGTATGCCAAGAAGGGTGCTGGCAGTTGGTACAGCAAGGGGGGGACCTACCAAGTACTAATTGTGAAGATGGAGAGGCCAACCTTTTATTTTTTTGTTTTAGTTTTGTTTCATTCAGAATTTTATGATTTATTTTCTTATTGGTATAACTTTTTTCTTGTTAAAGCAATTTCCTTATTTTTTTTTTTAAATAATTAGAGTACTTATTAAAGCATATTTTAATAATAAATTTTTGTAAAATATTTTTACTGGTACGTTTTTTTTTTTTCAAAGAATTTGAATTATCCACTTTAAAAAACGCGCAGTGTAGATAAAAAAGTTTTCATACGAAAATATTTTTAGATAATATTACTTTGAAAAAATATAATTATAAACAAAAAAGTTGTAAGTTTTTTGAATCCCACTTTTAAAAAATTATATAAAATACAAGATAAAAATAAAGTGCGTGCTTTGAGCCCATTTTTTATTCATTTAACATTTTATGCTGCCATGGCCCAATTTACAGTAAGTAAACATAGTTCGATCAACTGACTATAGTGGGACTTGAACCCACAATTCCTAGCACCGTAGTCAGACGCGCTGCTTCTAGCTCAAAGAAATCATATCTAGGAAAGTATTTCGAGTGAAAACGTACCTAATATTCTATTCACTGTATCATACATATCTTTACGGGTTTTTACGGGTGGAAACACCCGTTATTAAAATCGACCGAAAAATCAAAAAACATTTTTTTGCATTTTCTGCTTTAGAATGTCATGAAACGTCGAGAACATGTGAAAAAAGTGGGTGTTGAAAAAGTGTCTGTCTGTCTGCCTGCCTGTATGTAAATCTTATAACTTGTTAACGGAATGTCCGATTTAAAAAACTCTTTCTTTCTCACTTATTATTTATACACGGCATTCTTAAAGGATTAATGAGATGAAGTAGCTCTACAGAAAAATCTGATTATGTATCATGGTAGCAGAAGGTCTACACATTACAGAACCATTTACTGCTAAATCCAGAAAACTTGTTTTCGGTAAATAATGGTAAATAATCTTCTGCAGAATTATTCTGACAATAAATTGAATATTTTGTTGAACGATTCCTATAGTATTTTTTTACCTGATTCCGGATATCTTTAAAGTAAATCGCTATATTTTTCCGTTTTCGAGAAAAATGCTCTTAAAAATATTTTTTTCCGTTTTTCAAGTGCTTGTAGAAAAATTATCACAGTGCCTGTAAGCTTTTATCCAGGCTTCAATTAGAGCGGGGTTCTGACTCTTTAAAATCGTACAAGAAAAACTTAATACAATATTTAGTGGTAAATTTGATAACAGTTTTAAAATACCTCTGAAACCACGTTTTATGCAAACAACATTTGTGTTTGCTACATAGTGTTTTTGCCGAATTTTGACGAGTTTGCTCGGTTTTTGTATAACTTTCATTTTTGACAGTAAATGCGAATTACTGTAGTATCATAGACGTTCTGTATTTGAGATTTTTAGGGGTAAAATTCGCTGCTAACATAATGACACTATGTAACAAAGAAAAGCATAGTTTGCATAAAATGTGTTTTCAGCGGAATTTTAAAACTGTTTTCAAATTTACCACTAAACATTGTGTTTAGGTTTTCTTGTACGATTTTAAAGAGTAGGAACCCCGCTCTAATTTAAGCCTGGATAAAACTGCCCTGCTATGAAAAGTTGTCCTATCTGCGTAAATTCACTTTTTGAGATAAGCACACCATTGTATTGCATTACACTAGCCTCATGTGCTTAGTAAAGGAAATGTCCTATCTAAAACCCAAGTCCTGAAAATTAGCCCAAGATGTTTGTCCTATGTGGAAAATTTTCAATGTTTTCTAAGTAAAATTGTCCTAACTTGTCCTTACTAGATAGATGAATAAGTCCTAACTGTACAGATCTTAATAATTTAATTGGACTTTTTAAATCATTTTGGACTTCTTCAGATAGGACAAATTCATCTAGTATGAAAACTTATTTTTCTGACAGCAAAGATTCGCGCCAAATATTATAACCTAAAAATTAAATATTTACATCCATCAGGAGCTAAGTATAATTATTGTTTATTTGCAGTAAATATAAAGTTTTTGTGTAGTTAAATGCTATTTGTTGTCCTGAACAAATTTACAAAGGTAAGCAAAGTAATCATCCATTATGCAGTTAGGGCAACTTGTCTTAGCAGATATTTTAGCTTTTACTAGGACTAACTGTCCTATCTACAAATGTCACTTATTGTGTCACTTAATGGCTAACAAAAATAAATATTTTTTCAAAGCATATCACGTATTTTTCATTTTAAATAAAGCAGAAATAATCGCGATATTTATTTAAACGAGTTTTTAAAAAGTGCACAAAAACAATAAAACTGGCCATATCTCAAAACATCTAATTTAAAGATAAGACAACTTGTCTTAGCAGGGCAGAAAAGTTTTCTGGTGCTATTGTAATTTTTCCACAAGCACTTGAAAAACGGAAAAAATATTTCAAGAGCATTTTTCTCCAAAAAGGAAAAATATAGCGATTTACTTTAAAGATATTCGGAATATTTACCAAAAACAAGTTTTCTGGATTTAATGCAAATGGTTGTGTAATGTGTAGACCTTCTGTTATCAGATTTTTCTGTAGAGCTACTTCATCTCATTAATCCTTCAGGAATATCGTGAATAGTAGGACCAAAAAATTTACAGAAATAAAAATAATGTTTAATTCCCTAGAAAAACATACGTAATATTTTTTTTCGTAGGACTATTAGTTCCCGAGATCTAGGCATTTAAATTTATTTTGATATTTTTTTTACATTAAATTTCACTTTTGACATTAAATCAAATTTGTTTGGAATATATGAAAAGAAGCCGAAGTCAATTTGATATCTTATTTTATAAACGTTCTCATTTTTCCACCCATCTAGAAAGGGTACCCGTTTAATTTTTTTAATTAGAGGAAATGCGCCTAATTTCGGATAGTAGTGTATTTAAGATACTGTCTGCAAAGGTAAACAGAAACATACTTTTATGTGAAGCCAAAAGTCAAACTAAATCCGTCCTGTAATATGATAACGGTAGAGCTTCTCCCCTTTAAATGGCAGCACAAATCGTTTATATTGCAAATGGCAGTTTTGTGCTCAGTTGCATTATTATGCTTGTTTATTTTATAAATAATCGTTATAAAAGTTCGTGATTCTGTCTTGGGAAAGTTATGATGTTAGTTAAGTTGATCCACTATTCATAATTAAGCAATTTGAAAACGTTAACATTCTACAAATTTCTAATCTAAAAAGCAGAAAGTTGCCTAATTTCGGATAGACCATTTTTGTGCATTTGATTCCCAATTTCGGATATCCGCAAGGTAATTATTATTCAGGATAACCAACCATTAATTATTTTTTTTATAATGATACAACAAACTAAGATAAACAATTTTGAAAAAACGAAAATTACCTAAGATACTAAGATATTCGAAATTGGGAATCTAAAATTATAGTTCCTATAGTATTTCGTAGAAAATCGCTTAATGATTAAATTACGACTTAAATGTGAAGGAATAACAAGAAACATAAGCAATGGGATCCAGATCTACTCTTGAAAAAAATTTTTCGGATATGTCCGAAATTAGGAGCCCTTTTTTAAATGCACAAAAATGCGCTGATTTTTTTTAACCGTGTTTTTTGGAAAAAATAAACTGTAATAAAATTGCTTTTATAATAAATCATGGTTCGCTATAATAAGTTGTATCTGGTTATATAAAAAAAATATCAAAAAGTAATACCGAGTATTAAATATTGAATACATTGTAAATGGTATCCGAAATTAGGCGACTTTCCTCTATAATTGTAAATTATTTAATAACTAATTTATTTGTAATTACTGTAATGTGGCGTTAATCATAGTTGTTTTTTAATGCTCCAATTATTTTTTTTTCATACAATCTTCATTCGTAATCTGAATAATATTTTGTCATGACAAAGACAATTTTATAAAAAAAAGGGACAAGTTTGGTGAAGGTTAAATTTAAAGTTAGTCGTACTCACGTACGAAAATAATATTAGGTACATTGTTGTCATAAACTAAGGGGAAGGCTGAGCCCCCTTGTAAAAAATTGAGACCCCCTTGAAGCATATAGAATGTATTTTGAATAAATACATAAATTTACATTTTATTTACATTTTTACATTTTTTTGTTTAACATCGTTCTACTCTACTTAATTAAGCACCCCCTAAGCCCAGGATTTGTGTGGGCTAGTAGTAGAGGGAACCACCGGCTTTAATTGACTTTCGAACCAATTTATAGGGGGGTCCGCTTCTCTTACGCCTTCGCCAAATTTCAATTATTAATTAACTGAAAAAGGCAAATCGGCGCCGGTGAGAATCGAACTCACGCTATTTTGGGTAGTAAACTCGTCAAGTACGATGCGGTAGTCCACTACACTAAGATTTGTTTTGTTAGCCCATGAAGTATTCTCGTTAGCCTCCCCCGGACTTTTTCTCCTGGCCTCAGGCCTGGATCCATATAAACACTTCTGCATATTACCAGTCTTCGGAGCATTGAACTCGTGAAATCAAATATTTTACGTCTTATAGCCTTGGCGTCAAGACACTGACTCCTTCGAGGCTAGTCATCGGGTCATTTAAATGAAATTATGTTACTGGAGACTCCGACGGGCAGTCAGACCAGAAAACCTAACAGTTTTATGATTTGCCGCAGTTGATTGCAATTATTGCTAATTAATGGAGATCTCTACAACTAGAATTATGAAACAAAAGACGTCTACCCTATCTCTATCTCATTTGTGCTACACTTTCCAGCCAACCAAATAAATACTGTATTTGTTTTTCATACAACAAATACAGTATTTATTTGGTTGGCCGGAAAGTGTAACACTGAGCGGTACGAACGAACATAGCTAATGTGGATCTGTAGAATAAGATAATTCTACTAAAATTTAGATGGCGCCAGTAATTTCTTTAATAAAAATTAAATTGTTACACTTTTCGCCCGGCCAAGTAAATATTGTATTTGTTCAACAAAGAACAAATACAGAATTTGTTTGGTTGGGTGGAAGTGGGAGTGTATGTATGTCTTCTATCCTTTTTGGGTAGAACTTTTGTCCCTGTCTAATCTAACGGGAGAAATCGCCATTGGAAATGCTGCTCACAATAAAATAATCAGTTTCCTATAATTCATATAAAAAATATTTTTTTTAATTTTTTTTTTTTAAGAAAAAAAATCAAATTTCAACAAGTATTTTCGCATGCGATCAATAGTAAGCAAGCTATTACAAAAATAATACTATTTTAGTGCTTTGACCTCATCCTTAACAAAAAGAATCACTTGTGACCAGCGAAGAACTATGCTCCCTAGCACAAAGTATTCTTACGTTATCGTGTTAAAAATCAATTTCGGAATCTCTAAAGCCATGGGTCAATAATAATAAAAATTACAGGGTAACCACATTTCTTTTTTTTGTTCAATTTTTCGAATATTTTAATTTTTCCAGAAGATTTGGTGTATTTTTTTTTATGGTACTGTTATTTTATTTTATTAGTGGCGACCAAAAAAGGCGACCCTACATTTTTTTTATCAATTTCGGAAGATATTTTAAAAATTTCCAAAATTGTTTATTTTAAAGTTTTTAACCTTGTTGTGTCAATCCTTTTACAATTCATAAAATTTATAAAAATTTCAGATTAAAAAAAAATCCCTGATTTTCATAAAAATTAATAGTCTTTCTCAGGGCCCTGGTGTATTAAATTCCCTGAATTTTACAGAATGTGTAGAAAATTCATGGGTGACACACATCTCTACTCACGCACATTAGGGTGCTTTTTTTTTCGACTATTTTTTTTTTCGGTCTCATCACGAAATTTAGTTGGAAGTACCCTAAAAAAAATTCCCTCAAAATTTTAGCCCCTAATATTAATATTAAGTAGTGGACCAAGGCATCTAAAGATTTCCCATTGAAAATACACGTAAACTTTGATTTTTTTTCTTTAAATTTCTATAGCTTAGCGGCATTTTATGGCATCTTAAAATTGAATGCTCTACAAAAGTGCCCATTGCGGCATAATCATAACTCGTACTGGTGAGGTAGTTTGGGCCACCAAACCCAATTTTTTCATAAAATTTACGTTTTTCTGTCCTTATCTCGTAATTGACAAGAGCTACAAAAAATATTCAAACGACAAACTTGTAGGAAATTTAATTTCCTACAAAAATGGTCCTTGGCACTAAATCGCTAACATCAATATTTCTTGAGATATTAAATTCTAAAGTTTTTGTTATTTCAAATTATTATCGAGAAATTTAAAGAAAAAAAATCAAAGTTTACGTGTATTTTCAATAGTAAATCTTTACATGCCTTGGTCCACTACTTAATATTAATATTAAGGGCTAAAATTTTCAGGGATTTTTTTTTAGGGTACTTCCAACAAAATTTCGTGATGGGACCGAAAAAAAAATAGTCGAAAAAAAAAGGCACCCTAACGCACATCTCTACTCACACACATCTATACTCGAACATATATCTACTGACACACAACTCTACTCAAACACATCTCTACTCACACATATCTCTACTCACACACAACTCTACTCATTGTCATTAACGTCGATTGACTTTTATTAATTTAGAACTAAGATACCATGGCAATGTCAAAGTCTATGACAATGAGTAGAGATGTGTGTGAGTAGAGATGTGTGTGAGTAGAGATATGTGTGAGCAGAGATGTGAATGAATAGAGTTGTGTGAGTAGAGGCATGTGTGAGTAGAGGTATATATGAGTAGATATATGTGTGAGTAGAGATGTGATGAGTAAAGATGTATGTCAACAAAATTAATTGATTAAAAATTCAACACTAATTAATTAGTGTTAAATTTTTAGTCTAAATTATGTAAACTTGATATAGGAGGGCTGAGAATCAAAATAGGCCAATCATCACAATGTTTTTTCGAGGAGCTGACCGCGAGGAAATCTTTTGTACAACCCAAAGGAACTCAGGAGGAACTCTGGAGGAACTCTGAAGAACTCTGGAGGAACTCCAGGGGAACTCCGAGGAACTCTGAAGGAACTCCGGGGAACTCTTTGCAAAAAGGAACTATTTTGTACAAATTTCAGACGCGGTCAGAAACAATTTTTTTTTGCAAGGGCGGCATGTTTGGTAGAAACCATCAGGGACAAAGCTTTTTTCTGAAAGTAAATTTTAGGGCGTCAATTTTTTGTTTTGAAGGGGCGCCAAGTTTAGTAGAAACGGTCAGGCACAAAGGGGCGTTTTTCTTGAAGGTAATTTTGGGGCACCAATTTTTGTTTTGAAGTAGAAGTGGCAGGAATTTTGGGGCGCCAAGTTTGGTAGAAACCGTCAGGGACAAAGCTTTTTTCCTTGAAGGTAATTTTGGGGCGTGAATTTTTGTTAGAAGGGGCAGGTAATTTTTGGGCGCCAAGTTTGGTAGAAACCGCCAGGGACAAAGCTTCTTTTCTTGAGATAAATTTGGGGCGCCATTTTTACTTGAAGGGGCGCCAAGTTTGGTAGTAACCGTCAGGGACAAGCTTCAACTTCAGCGTCAACTTCTTTTTTTTGTAGGGGCGGCAAGTTTTGGTTGAAACTGTCAGGGACAAAGCTTTTTTTCATGAAGGTATTTTTTGGCGCCAATTTCTTTTTTTTTAGGGGCGCCAAGTTTTGGTTAAAACCGTCAGGGACCAAGGTTTTTCTTAAGGAACACAGGAGAAACTCCCAAGGAGCTTGGAGGAACTCTTTGCAAAAAGGAACTTTTTTGTACAAATTTCAGACTCGGTCAGCTTTTCGTTTTTTTTTCTAATTAGACGTCAAAGTTTGGAGTATCCCATGATTCGAAAAATTGGTACTTTATCGTGTTTTTTCTTCTGATAATTAAACACGATAAAGTAGGTACCAATTTTTCGATTTATGTGAAACTCAAATTGGTCTGTTTGAATTCTCAGTCCTCCATATGTTAATTTAAACTAAAAATTAAAGACAAATTAATTTTTTAAAGACATTCAGGGAAATCTCAGGGAATTTAATAATCAGGAAAAAATCAGGGAAAAGCTAGAATCAACAATTTTGGAATTTTTTATCCATATGGGATAAGAAATAATTACTATTTTCAGTTTAATAAAACTACATAATATATTATATATTACTTAAAATAACATAAGCACTCTATGACACAAGTATTACTGAAAACTATTAAAAATCTGAATAATAAAATATTTAATTTAATTTAAACATTCAACAAATAAAAATAAACATCACAATACGATAAAAATGGAAATAAGTCAATTTAATAAATAAAATTTCTCTTGAATACTAAAACACACAACCAAATAATAAAATTGATTACAATAAAATTAGCAGTATTACTAACCCATTATATTCAATAATTGAACATAATCACAAATATTGTAATAAAAAGTTAGGTAACAATTGAATCGGCCAGTTGAAGGAGAGTACTAGCTAAAAATAGCCAAATTTGTAGCTTTATTCATTTTGCTTAAGAATATTATCATTTACGTCAACGCTACAGCTACGCGATCCATATATTTAAAGCAGTCAGTAAAAAAACAGTACTTGTCCTCTTGTCCTGGACGAGTACTTTTCTTGAACTGACTGCCGCAATTGACAAGTTATTTCTGCAAATCAGGATAACATCTTATACAAAAGAATCGATTCTAAGAATGGATTTAAAATTTACCCCCTCCCTAATGGGGGGTGTAGCCAGAATAAGTAATCTCTACATCCTTTAATAACGAGAGAGACGGGGTGACGTCTTTTATGGACGACCCCTAATGCCCTTAAGAATTATATAAAAAAATTCAAATATATTCTTAAAAAAATAAATATATATATATATATATATATATATATATATATATAAATTTGTAAATGTGCATTTGGGCCACAATGAGACATTTCGTTATGGGCCACCATGAGACTGTGTGATGCTGGGCAGTTGGACTTTATTCAAATTATTTAAAATTAATTTGTTTTAATTTGTTTTAGAAGTTATTTTAATAAATATGGTAATTTAGATATCTAACAGTAATATTGCTTGTCTTATTTTATTTTATTGTTTTACTGGTTTCGATTTGGGCCACCATGAGACATTACAAAAATAGCTTTTTTTATATAATCCTGTTTTCTTGTTCTAATAAACTTACAAAAATGAACAATAAACGAGTTTTAGTCTTGTATCAAACGGTTTAAAAAAAAAATTTCAAACTTTTTTTTTTGTTAACATTCCGGTCGAAAACTATTTTTGGATATATTTTTGTGGCCAAAAGAGTTATTGAACTCTAGTACTTTATTAAAGGCATACCCAGAAGCTTGCATAAGAACATAAAACATAAGAATGCGGTTTCGTGATTGGTTACAAGATACATGGCGGTACATCAAGCCAATCACGACATCGCATTGTTATGTATTACGTTCTTATGCGAGCCTGTGAATATGCCTTTATTGTTAATTTAAGGTAACTTATTCAACCAAAATTTATTTGACCGATATATTTTTAATAACCACTGAAATAATTAGGGTTGATTTTTTAAGTCTCATGGTAGTCCACCTTCCCCTACATATCCGCGGTTTTATCTATAATTCATTCTTCAATTTTTTCCCAAAAAATTGCGCTTCTTATGTATCGGTCTAGTTAAACCTACAACTTAGTAAGGCATACAAACACTTTATAATCAACATTATAATAGCACAAAAAAATTATTTGAAAAACATAATTATGAAGTATAGTGAACGGCTTAGTTTACCCCGTCTTTCCGAAAGAAGAAGCCCTGGGGACCTTATCTTACCGTATCTTAAATTGTGACTTTTTAGTGGATTTAAATGAACCTTTTACTCGCAATTTGGACAAAACTAGACGTGGTCATACATTAAAACTTTCACGTGAAGTTTTTTTACCACTATCAGGCAATATTTTTTACCTAAGCGTGTCTTATGCTCCTGGAACTCCCTAACTGAATCAACTATCTCCGCCTCATCAGTAAATTCTTTTAAAAACCGTTATGATGGTAGACATCAAACTTTATTTTATATTAAATGTTTAAATTTTTATATTTCATATTATCTATTTATATTTGTAATAATATTTGGGCATAATAGGCATCAATGCACCTGTCTTTTTATACTAATAATAATAATAATAATTTACGGAAATAAAACGTTTTTTGTGTTTATCTCAAAACAACAATTTTGGACCAGTAATCTTCTGACTGATTCAATTAAAATCACGATTTGTACTATGGTAATTTGCTATTGCTATCATCTACATCAGCAAATTACCATGGTTAAATGGGTGAAATGTAAACAGTCCGAGTAGCTGTGAATTTATTCTACATCATTTTTATGAATAACGGATTATTAGTTGGTGTATAATTTTTTTAATTTATTTTGTGCCAACATTTTTTTTTTGTGAAGATATACAATATTCTATTGTACTAATATATTGCAAAATTGATAATTATTTTATGAAGTTTTAAAATTAAAAACTGATAAATTTTGACAAAATTATAAACGGTTGTAATCAAACTAATGGGTTAAAAAAAACAAATGTTACAAACTACGTTTTGTTGCAATTTTGAACTATAACAGTAAAATTCTTTTTATTTCTACACTAAAATACCTGCTAATCTTCTTTAGTAATAAGAATGAAATTATTGACAATATTGATTTAATGAACAAATGATTATAGTTATATATTTTACTGTTAACCAAATTGGTGCTAAAATGATTTATTTTTTTATGATGACTGTTCGGAAAAAGCATCGAATAAGAAACAACAAATGTTTAAAAAGTTTGGTAACAGAAGCCCAAATTAAAAATTTTCATCGGTTATTTTGCCATCCTAATAGCCAGAACGTTGTTTTAAAAATTAAAACCTCTAAGAAGCTTCTTAGAGGCTAGCCCAAAGATAATTTTAGTTTAAACAAATTTAAAAATAATTAAAAAATATTAATATTATATAAAACGACATAACATATTTAACTTAAACAAATATTCTGTATATTTCTTGGATCTTACTTATTTCTATGATTTTATTCATTACTATTACTTTGCGATAAATTTAAAGACCCAAAATCTCCCGTGTTACATGGTATGCTTGGTATTTGCAACCCTTGTTTAGAAAATCCTGTATATTGGGATGGTTTAATAGGACTAGGCAAAATTACTTCCTCTTCTTCTTCTTTGTCCAATAAGGTCTCTTCCGTTTTCTCTTCATTCTTATTACTTTCGATACTTTCCAAAAACGGCAACACAAATTCCTTGCTGGAACGTTTAACATTTTGCCCTGAAGATGTCGGTAGCGAAACGTTGGAAGGTAACAAAGGACTTTGCAGGATGTTACAGGACATACCAACAGGACTAAAAGGATCTGGAGTGTAATTTTTACGTTTTTCAGGTGTCATATCGTCAGCCAAGCTGTTATCAGCGCTTAAATCTGATAAATCTATATCATAATTAATTTTTGATAATCCTAAAAAGCTGTTGTCATCAGGTGTAGTTTCTGAACTCTGAATTTCAATATTTGGTGATAAAAAATCCGCAGATTGTGACGGTAGGATTTTTAAATTATCGCCAGTAGTTTCGATGCAAGAAGTTATGTCCAATGTTAGCTTGTTTTTATTTTCACTGTCTATTAAGTTATGGCCCAGTTGCAGATTTTGTGCGTAAAAATTCTGTGATGGGAGTTCTTCGGCTGATGATAAGTTTGTGATGTTGGCTTGATTTGATAAAATTGCTATCGGATCTAGTGGTATAGGCATTTTTCGAGGTTTTATTACCAGAGGTGTTCTTTCCAAGACTTCGGTTACTTTTGAGTTAATTTCATCCTAAAATTAAAGAAAATAATATAAATGTACAGTGTGTACTACAATAAAGATTATATAAATAAATTATACGAAAAATCTCCATAGGAAATTTAATGTTGGAAGGGGGGGGGGTTAGTAAAATAGCTATTTTCCTAACAAGTGTGGAAAGAGGCTCCTTTCCGCAGGTTGCATAGCGGAGTTCAGGCAAGCAATCGAGTGCGGGAAAGCCTCTTTACGCATGCGTTAGGAACAATATTTTTCTACGAGCGAGTTAAAAATAAAATATGCTTTTATATATAAGTATACTTAATTGAAAAAAATTTATTTTTATATATATTCTTCCAATAGAAAAACAATTAAAAATTAATAAATTTAAACATTTTTATATTTTGTGAATAAATATAACAAGAATAACACGACAGAATTAAGATATTAACAGTTTTAACAATTATTGAAAATAATCTAATATTAGTTATTACCAATTCTATTTTGGTTGAACATTATTGATAAAGTTGACGTGTTTATTTGCATTTGCCATTTCTATTATTCTATTATTCCTTCAGGTAACTTTCTTCTTCTTTAAGGTTCATCAATTTCTTTTATAAAAACTTTACAATTAAAATTGAGAACACAATTGACAACTAGCTTAGGACGATCATGTTGATCGGTCGCCATGGAAACAGGTGTCTTAGCCAATAATGTTACACGTTTGTATAATTATAGTCAAGCTTCTTGTTTTTATTAAATAATTATGCGTGCGGAAAAGACCTTCTTTCCACACGCATATGCGTGCGGAAAAGACATCTTTCCGCACGCTCCTAGAAAAATTAATTTAGTTATTTATAATGAATATTTTAAAAGACTTTTAAGACTTAGACCCTACTCTAAAAAGCAGTTCGGTAGAAGTTCTTTAATAAAAGTATTATTTCTTTTCAAATTTGAGTTGCATTATAAGGTCATAATCACACGCATTTTGCAAGCACACGTAAATTTGTTTTTTTGGATTGGCCACAGGACAACCGAACATCGCTTCTTGTTTTTAGAACTAATTATTATTATTAAAATTAAAATTATAAGCCAAGAACTGCAAAAATCACGTTTGTTACAGTTTTGCCAACTTCTTTTTACAAAAAAATAGAATTTCCCGAAATGAACATTTTTTTTTGTAAAAACCATGCAAATAGAAAGAGTAGTATATAATATTCATTTCATTATAACTACTGTTGGCGCACTTGTCGATTAAAAAACTTGCCGCCAGCTCGCTTTTGCTTAAGCGGTTCGTTTTTAAAACATGGACGCGTGTGCCAAAAATGTCTATAATGAAATTAGTATTATAAGGTGTATGGACCAACCGCTTTTCCATTTAAACATTGAATAATTTTTTGTTTGTCATTTTTTAATTTTTTTTTTTACAGTACAGGAAATTGTTTTTGATATAGAATAACCCTGCATCATTGAAATTTTAATTTTCAACTTTTTAGTATTTAATTTTTTGTCCTCGAACCGTGAAATTTCACCTTCAAATATTTTTTCTCACAAACGGTTAATCCTACAGTATTACAAGAAGACCACCTTTTTTTATGTATTTGGACCTGAGGAATCATATTCCAAAAATAAAATTACAAAAAAGTTACACAGAAAAAAGTTTGGGACAAAAAACTGATAAGGCCCCCCATTTCGCACACCCCTGGTTAAAATAAGTATATGAAAACAACATACGAAGATAGGCTTTATTAAGATTAGTTCACGTGCAAAACATCGTTGCTATATCTCAAAGGGTTCGTTTTTGTTAATTTTAATTTTTTGAATATTTTTTTAGATTTTTTTCTGTATTTCTTTTCTCTGCGTGAATTATTCGTTAGTAACAGTAAACTTATAACCTTTTTTTTTAATTTGGGTGACGTTACGTCACTGAAGTTAAATAGTACAATTGACCTTGTTACTATTAAAATTCCATGGCCCATAGTTTTATCGCTCTTTATAGTCTAAGAGCTGGTGACTATTTTTTCCATTATTTTCTCCCAGAGCTGAGATAAATTACAGCTCTGTATTCATATAAATATGAAAAAAAGTTCCTATAAACGTTGGTCCAAAAAGGAGCCCTACGGGAGCTGCGCCCCTTCGAAGATGCACCAATAAAATTTTAATGCTGCAGGGCGATTCTTCATTTAAAACTGAGCAAAAAAGTATTCTTCACCAAAACACCTAAACTTAATATTTATATAGTTATAGACTTTTAAAAAGTAACATTTTTCGTAGCACAAAATGTTACTTCCTCTTAATTGCATTTTTTTTTAAAACGGTTGCTCCTACAGTATTACACTATATGACATTTTTCATGTATTTTTACTGAAGGAATCCATATTCTTTACAAAAAAAATCAAAAAAATACATATTAAAAAGTTTGGGGCAAAAATGTGTTAAGCCGTCTAGGCACGCCTCTGGATAAATTAAAAAAAAATAACATAAACTTATTGCCCTGATTAATACTAGTATACATACAAAAGCTCGTCGCTTTAACTTAAAGGGTACAAGAGTTATTAATTTATTTATTACAATATTAAAAAGCCGTAGCTCCTTAGGACTCATTTCCGGACCAACCTTTATAGGAACTTTTTTTCATATTTTTTATTTTAGAATCACCTGTTAAATTTCTCGAACTTATTTTTAAATAACACTGTATCGGGTTCCTTTTAACAGCGGGTCAAACGCATTACATTTGTTACATTTAGGTTAGTCTATTTTTATAGATTTACACAATTATTTAGCAGGCCAAGGGGTAAAAACAGACTTTAAAAACTTCATTTGACATATGTCTATACTAAAAACTCGAAATAATTTTTATTTAATCAAGATATCATTTCATAAATTTTCATTTCTTTAAAAAATTAAAGACTGTTTTTACCGTCTTAGCCCCAGAATTATTGTGTATAACTATGAAAATAGATAAATCTTAATGTAATAAACATAATGTATATGACTCGGCAAGTTATAAATAGATTTTTTGGTAGCTCATTGGCACAGCTTTTGGAGCTTTTAGCACCCAGTGGAACCGAATCCGGAGCCTTGCAATTTAGAAATAGCTTAATTTGAATGTACTTTTAGACATATATAAAACACAACCGAAAGAAAATAATAAAATAAAAATGGTCACCAGCTATCCGACTATTATTATAAAGATGGATTAACATGGTAAGGCATAGGAGGGATAAAAAGTTGAAAAGTTCATCCATAAATGCCCCCCATAGTCAATAAAAATCAGTAGGTTAGGTTAAATTGAAAAATAATTATTATAATCAGATTTGTTAGAATAACATTTGTATGTTAATTATTTTATGGAATATTTGACGAAAAGATTACCTAGGTACTTAAAAGGTGTCTAATGAATTTTTAGGTATTATTTACATAAGTAGGTACCAAATTTTATAATTCCATGATTTTTTTATCTTGACTTTTTTGATCATTGTAATTTATTTTAACTTTGGGGTAAACCACTGAGGAATTCAGGTGTACAAACTGGAGGGAATCTCTCGAGGAAATCCAAGGAAATATTATATTTACCAACTGTGGGACATTTTTTTAGGTAATTTTAAGAAATTTCAAAGTAATCTTTAATTTTGAGTAAATCTAAAGGGATTAGAAGGAATTTAGGTATAAAAATAACTCTTCATGTTATATATTTTTTTTTGAGTTGTCTGTTATAAAAGTATTGGAAACAGAACACTTAAGGCACTAGGCAGTATGAGAAACAAATCAAGTGACTTTTTATAACAGTTACAGCGTGGCCTTTAAAAGGAACGGATGTGACCGTTTCGGCACCTTACAGTGCATCGAATTTGCCATCTTTTAGATTGTGCCCAGAGTATTTTTATGTTAATGTTTTAAGTATATGTTAAAGATAATCATAGATATGGTTATTAATCGCCTGAATTATTGAATTTTAAATTAATAATAACACTGCTCTACAAAAAAAGATTTTTGTTAATTTTTATTTTAGTTGCTATATATTTGATGCGCTGATTTTTGAACCTTTTTCCGGTTTTCTCGATCAGCTCGTTTTTTTTGATATAGTGTTTTTTTGCCTAGTAGTAAAAAAAATAATTAAGTTCTAATTATTCTTTTTTGCGGTGGATTGCTTCTCTATTAATGGGGATCTAAGCAAAAAAAAAATGGATTTAAAATATATTTATTCCTTTTTTTTATAGGCTTTTCGATATTCAAAATATTATATTTTGCACTTGAAACCTCATAAAACACAGAGAGAAACCCAGGCTAATTATTCTGAAGAAAAAAGCCAACTAAATAGAGGGAGAGAGAGAGAGGGAGTTTCTTTATAACTCACTCTTAAACATGTTATTGTTGTTTCTACTAACTTTCTACTTATAAAATAAATAATTTATTAATACAAGGTACTCTTATATTTTAACAAACTTAAGTATAGGTATAAAATATATTAAACATTGGTAAATTATTTAAAAAAAATTGTACTTTGATGATTTTAAAATATTAAAATGATGCTTGAAATGTATACAAATTCCAGTTGATGGTTATATAAATAATAAATGAATATAGATTAAATGATAATTATATAAAACAATAAAAATCAAAATTCCTTAAGTATAAAAAAAGATTAATGATTGTATTATTTTAAAATATTGCAGCTACACACTCTAGATAAGAATGTATCCATATCTTGAAAATAATTAAATTTTAAATAAATTTTACAATATTTTTTATAATTTTGTAGGTACGCTTTTAAGTTTTCTAGATAATAATAATATATTAATATTAATTATTAATTATTTAAGGCGTGTATTCATTTATAATATTATTATTTTGAGCCTTAACACGTTAACGGACACCGGTCTAAACATCATAACTCAAGATGGACATTGGCGCTATATAACTTTGCAATTGGGTTGGTTTGCATACACTACGGGGTGTCATTTTGAGCACACAATACCATATTTAAGTGCCCAAATAAACACCAGTTGGCTGACGTCATATGCCGCGGGTGTCCGTCAACGTGTTAATAAATATCTCGATAAATATCTAAATTAATTTCGTTTATGTTTGAGATATTTATTGAGGAGAATCGGCGATATGGCTTAAAATATTAAATATATGAATACTAATTACCCAGGCCCACAAAAATTAAAAAAATGTCATTCACTTAACTAGACGATTGATTGATTTACCCAATAATTAACAGAAAACTAATAATTTGACCTATGCAAACGAACCTTATAATTTTAGGCGTTAAAAACGAAACTGACAGTAAAAAAGTTGGTTGACTCCAAAACTTTTTCAAAAAACTGCACAAATATTTATTTATAATACAAGGGCGAAAAGTTAAATTTTTCTATTAAGTAGGATTTTAGAAGCCGCGGGCCGGTGGGTCGGTAATAAACCTTCGAAATCAAAATTTAACTTTTCGCCCGTGTATTATACAATATTTTTTATTCGATTGTTACTAATTATAATAAATTATTAAAACCATATGTTTTGAGGTTATGTTACAGAAGAAATTTTTATTTATATGGCAATAGGGCCACACGTCGAACTTTTCCCCGCAAAACATGAAAAAAAAGTAACGTTTTTAGAATCAATCGAATAAAAAGAATAATGGATGAGCTAGCTCTAGATCTTTGAAGTTCTCTAGTACATAAACCACTAAATTTGACGAGTACACAGACACTTTTGATCAGAAAGTCAAGAATTATATCCAAATTTTATACAAATCTGACCGAAACCACTTTTCCATAAACTCAGTGCACCCCAATTCTCGAGACTTTTGCTTAAAATATTGATTTTTGGGAATTGCACCGGTGGACAGAATATCAAGAACTATAACATGCAAAATTGAACCAAATCTGACCGAAACCACTCTTCATTGTCAAATTCGTTTTCCGTGCCAAAAATACGGTCTGGTCAATTGAACTTATTTTTTTAAGTGGGTCTGCGTTATGGTTACTACAATAATTGTGGTAATAATTATTATGTCTGCAAGTTTACATTTACGTTTTATGCTTCTGTTTGTGTGAACTTTCCATCAGGACCGTATAAAAAACGAAGAATTATATTAATTTATTAATGAATAATTTAAACAAATCACATTTTATTATAAATTTTTTAGGTAAATATACATATCACGCTGCGGTTTTGGAGGTAATTTACGAACTCGGACCGTCACTAATTTTTTTTTTTTGATAATCTTGTTATTTATGACATAACAAAGGATTTAAGGCTAAAAATTAAAAAATCTGACGGTTAGTTTTTTTTTAATTGTCAATTTATTAAAAAAAAGTGCACTAACTTAATTATCCCCTTATAACTCAAAATTTTATTGATATATAATATTTATTTTTTCATAACAATAAAGACTACTACTATAAAAATGTATTTACCAGTTTTTTTTATATCTTTTGCCGTTTTGTCACAATACGTGATTAAATCCAGAATTCAAAAAGCATTAAATTATTTTTCATTTATTTGAAAATTATACAAGTAGGCTTGTTTTACATTGATACGTTAAATGCACTTTTCACAAGTTATTACCTTAAAATCAAGGTGGCTTGTGTCAAATATAAATATATAAATTGACAATTAAAAAAAAACTAACCGTCAGATTTTTTAATTTTTGGTCTTAAATCTTTAGTTATGTCATAAATAACAAGATTATCAAAAAAAAAACTTAGTGACGGTCCGAGTTCGTAAATTACCTCCAAAACGGCACCGTGATATGTATACATATTAAGTATACATATTATGTATTTATAAAACTAAATATTACCCAGCTGGCCAGTCTGTAATACAATTCTATTTAAATTTATTTCGAATTAATTAAAATGTTTGCAGTCCAATTCAAAAAGTCCTAGGAAATATTTTAAAAAAATAATTGATTTATTTCTTATCATTCATTTAAACCGACATTTTTTTTTATTAAAGCTATGTAATAATAGTACATTACGCACCGAGTACGCGAACCTAGTTTTCGAGGTTTGGTTTGTTCGTGCACTGAAAATGGTGTGCGTCGAGGTGCGTATAATATTTTTCCTACGACATAACACCTAAACATCCAAAAAACGCAAAAATTGTCTAAAAATTAATTTGTCAATTTGAGGTTATGTGTTTGGCGTTTACTTATTTTCTGACAGCAGATATGTAATATCAGCTGACTGTCACTTCGCAACCGTTGTCATAGGCAACGGGTGGGAAATACTAACTAGGTCGTAGGAAGAAAACTATTTTGCATCTTAACCATCATAACAAAACCTATAAAACTAAAGTTTTTGAAAGTTTCTGGGTATTATTTAATTTTTCATTTTACACAAAATTTAATGGTTTTACAGAAAACATATATTTTTATATAAAAATAAAAAATACTTTTTGTTAAAAAAAATCAACATTTTGTCATGACGATATTTAGCCCGATCGAAAATATTAATTGACGATCAGGAGTGTTCCCATGCGGCACCCCCAAACCACGCTTGAGCTGGGGAAATTCACTGTCTAAGTGGGAAATAGGTGGGAAAGTTATGCCAAACTGGTAGAGACGATTTTTTTTACTTTTGGTTAGTAAATTTATTATTTGGGAAAATTGGAGTCGTACAGTAGGGAATTTGGTTAAGGCGAGGAGCATTTTTGGAGTTTCTAGTACAGTTGGGAATTTGGTTAGATCTATACTGCCCCACGAAGCTAAAAAGCCGTAACTCCACTTTTTGTGGATTTTTAATTAGCCTTGCCCTTAGTCGTGCATTTCCATGGGCTATTTATTGAACCAATCAAATTTGAGAAAATAGTTTTATTTATTCAGTTATAAACTTATGAAAATTGCAGTATCTCCAAAATAAGGAACTAAGCTAAAAAGCAGTAACTCCAAATAAGTTTTTTATTACCTTAATATATTAAAATAAAATTAGAAGGTTTTAAAGCATTAATAAAACAGTTTGTTTTTGCTTTATAGTTTTTGTATGACGCTAGGTTTTCCGGAAATAACAAAAAAAAAACTGCTTCCAACAAAATAACACTTTCCTCTGTAAGTCTTTGTCCAATAAAACATATTTTTTTGCAAAAACAAACAAAATTTGAAAAAAAAATATATTTTTTTTGGAAAACATTTTTTTCAAGTTTTTCAAAAAAAGTTTCTTTTTTCAAAAAACTAAAATAATACTGCTGCCAACAAAATAATACTTTGCCCTATTATACGACTAGGTTCATTAAAATCTAAAACGAAAAAAATTAAAAGGAAATTTAAAAATATATATATTTTTTATTTTTGGGTTGTTTTCCCTTTATTTTGTCACATACTGCTTTTTAGTTTAGCATTCCTAAAAATTTCGACTACGAGATACTAAACTAAAAAGCAGCAAGTGCCATTTTTTTACTTGTGTACTTGTGTTATAATAAAGGTACATTAAACCTAAAGTTATACGTTCACTTTCTCGATTTTAGCAATAACACAAGAAAGTGACTAAGACGATTTACTGTTTTCGACATTATCTCATTACTGCTTTTTAGGGTGGTCGGGCAGTATAGAGGCGCAGACCTTTTTTTTTAGTCAATAAATTTTTTTGCCAGGGGTAAAGTTTTTTTAGTGTTGTGAAATTTCTCAACTTTTAGTTTGGAAATATTTTTCCTGTACAAAAAAAAAATCTTGGAGCACCCCTGTTGACGATCACTTATAATAAATCAATTATAAATTTGACGATATTGTCTATTGGATTAAACCCTTTTAAATATTGTTTTAATTTTAACGAACTAAGAACCTTTTGTGCACCCTGTACAAAAGAACTAAATTCAAACATAATTATACCTTTAACTTTTGCATATCCTCCCTCAACTTCAGCGTATCATCTTGTACTACAACCGTTCTATCCGAAAGCCCCTTTAGCAGAGCCAGGTGCTCACAGAGCTGGTGCATCCCTTCGCAGGCGACAAGGGCCGATTCCCAGGCACTCACGGAAGCAATTTCTCCGGACATATATGCTTGGAACTCCTGCTCCGGCATGTTTAGGGACTCAGCGGTCAAATTTTCGATGAAAGATACTGCACAACACTGAAACAAAATAGAATAATTTTGGTTTACAAAATGTGAAAAAAAAAAAACTCGTGTACATCTAGGTCCAAAAATCAATTGTAAGAGTACTTCAGAGTCTTAACCCATTAAGGTCAACCGTTTAAATATTCATAGATTTACAGATTTTTGCAAGGAGTATTTTAAAATGCATGTAGTTTTCAATTTATTTATTTATGGCTTAGCATATGCAAAAATTATGTTTTTTTTTTTGTTATTTCTAGAGACTAAATTGTTTTAGTACTAATCACGTTTAACAAGCGCAAACTTGATTTTTTTATTTTTTTTTAGTAAAAATAACTTATTTGGACTATTAATAGTAATATAGTAGTAATATTTTATATATTATTCAATTAATTCATGGCAGTCCTTTTGGGTTAAAGTGGCATCGCCCCCCTATTTCACACGTCCCTGGTTAAAATTACCGAATAAACATTTAGATAAAATTATAGCCTGTATAAGTGTTAAGGCAGACGCAAAAATTCGCGGTTTATTCGGTTTAACTAATAAAAACTACTTTTTAGATATACCCTTAGGGGGTCGTAGCTCCACAGTGCTCATTTCCTGACTTATAGGAACTTTTATCACATCTTTTAATGTAGAATTACCCCTTGGAATTCTCGAACTTATTTCTTAATTACCCTGTATTTTCAAACTATGTAAAACTGTAAAGTTACATTTAAAACCTAGTAATATGTTTATACAGAATAGTCTGGTCTATAGTATCCTGAGCAATAAATAGCTGCAACAAAATATACCGGCAACAAAATATTCCGGTGACAAAATATTCCGGTGACAAAATATGCACGGACACAGCTGTACACAGCCAACACGGACTCAGACACAGGATGATAATGATGATAATAAGAAAATATGAAAAAACACGTTCCCAAAAGAAATGAAAAAAGTAAGTTTTGCTACTAACGTAAACTTCTTAGGGGAAAGTAATAACTTTTAAATTTAAATAAAAGTATGGCACTGCACTTTAAATTTAAATTTTAATTTAATTATCCGGGATATTATGTGGCACAAATATTTTATCGCATCTATTTTTCTCGGGGCATTTTGGACCCTGATATTTTGTCTTATACCTAGGATTAATGTCTGTCTAATGATAGCTACAGATACCAAGCATGGTCAAGGTTATTTATTTACTCTGGTCTGTTTTTTCAAGCAAGATAGTAAATTAAAAATCGCACAGTAAATTTTTTTACAACAGGTCTGAATAGTATATGTTTGTATATAGAAAATAGTTACGTTTTATAAAATAAACTACGCAGTATATTCGCACATCCAATATTCGAATCTGTTTTGAAATATTCACTGTGCGATTTTTAATTTACTATCTTGCTTGAAGAAACAGACCATAATGTCTAGACAGTATTAAGAAAATAATTTTTGGTCACTACTTCACTTGTTCATGATTTTATATTGCAATATATCTACATACCATATTATATGGTACCATATATGGTAATTATTTAAATTTGGCATAATTGGTTTTGTTTATATTTTAATCAATTGATCTTGATTAGATATAAATGTCTAACAAAAATATACTTTATTTGCCTATCGTAATATTTTTAAAAAGAAAATAATAAAATTAAGGAAAAATACTGTTTTATGCTAGCTTTTAAATATTGTTGTAGGTAGATAAAACGACTTTATTATGGATATCAATTAAAATAGTTGTGTATGTATGTTTAAGCATTAATTTTAAATTTTAATTATGTATTAGTGCCAACTTTAAATAAAAACAATGTCACTAGATTACAAAAAAAACGGATATTTTAAATACAAGATCACTGAACGGATAATTCTAGAAATAAATTAACATGTTGTAGGCACTAAAGCTTCGCACATACTAGGTCACAAAAGTATTGCACACTTATGTTTTTACTTTTTTTCATTATATATTTTTATAAGGTTTCTTTTCAAATATAGATTTTGTAAACATACCAAATTAGTGAAGTAGTATCCAGCCTCTCCTTGCATCAGCCTGGAATCATTACAAAATCTCGTGACGTACAAAATGTTGCTTTTTAGCCTTGCAGGATTCGCCTTCAAAACGACAAATATCAGGGCCGGCAAAAATTCGTCTGCGCTTACTGGGCCACCTTGACAGTGTTGTAAAACTTCAACTACTGACCTGAAAAAAAAAAACGAAATTTTAGAAAAATTAAGCTATAACAAATTATGAAATTACATAGCCATAGTGAGTGACCATAATTTACCGCACTAAGAAAAACCGCGCCGCGTTTTACGTGCCGGATAAACCACGCCAAGACATTTACAGAGCCCACATTTACCACGCTATACCTAATACGCACCTCATGTTCCACGCGGAATGCGTCTTTTATTAAATATGTTTTTAAGGATTGTGCAGGTGTCTTATTGTATGTTATCATTTTTTTTTTGAAAAAATGTAGAAACGTTGCTCTAACAGTTTTAAGAAAATTGTCTACATTTTCAGATTTTATCTTGGTCAATTTCATACTAGGGTAATTTGGTTTGGCTTCGTCGCCCTAAATATTTGAATTCAATTAAAAATCTTAATTAATATTATTCTTTTTAGTTGATCAATCAACTTCTTTTAAGTTTTCTATGCTTTTTTCTGTGACTTAAAAAATTATATATAATAAGGTTTGTTTTTTTATTGGTGCGCTTATGTATGGCTCCGAAAATTACACGCGGTAATTGCCAAACGATTAATGCTGGCGCGGTAAATGTGCCGCGGTAAATGCGGCGCGGTAAATCTTAGCTCGGTAAACAACCCCTCCGATAATAGTTACTTTATTAGGGTTATAGTTATGCTGTTACTGTTTAAAAAAAATCCAAACAACTCTTTAAAAAGCCATAGATATAATTCTTTTTATTTTCATTTTTAGATAGTATCAAGTTTTGGTGCAACAAGCACAACACTCGATTTTTTTAAGGAAAAAATTGATATGCTTGCCGTTCTTTTCAGAGTACCTACCTACAACATTTCACAACACAAGATAACTTCTCCTGCGGCGCCTTCACAGAATCCATGCCTAATAAATCGTTAATAGCGGTGTAGACGAGGTCTCTAACTTCAATGCTGGTCTCAGAAATACAACAATCTAGGTGGTGGGCGTTGACCCAACTTAGTTTACGGATTCGGTCTTGAATAATAAGGTCTTTTTCTTCGTCATTTGTTGACATTGGGCAAAATAGCCATCTAAAAAAATAATTTTAAAGTTGGTTTCCAGGTTTTTTTTTTATTTATCATTGTCTTCTTGGATTTAGGGCATTCCAGCGTAATAATAAAACGTTTCGGTTTATCAATGTTTTGCATTGTACTAAAGCTTCTTGAGTAGTAGTAGTAGTATGGGTTATTGAAAGGCGTCAAGCACGTACTGGGGACCGCTTAGGCGCGCATGAGGAAGGCAAACAGGAATGTAAGGATATATATTTTTTATAATAAAGAAGGCCAGAAAAAAATCTATTATAAACAAGTAAAGAAAACCAATGAACATATTATGTTAAAAGACAAACTAAAATCAAAAATTAACAATAGTTAATATAATAAAAATAATATTAAGATAGATTAAAACACTGATTAGCAAAAGATAAATATGAAACGATTAACAGTAGCACTAGATTAAAGTAAAACATTTCTTATCCAAAAAGTATATCTATTTTTAAAAGCGTTACTAGACTAGACGGAGCACAAACAATACTTTCTGGGAGAGAATTCCAATGTGAAAAAACTCTATTTACTATGAGTAGGTATGTTCGCCAGTGGTAGTCTTAAAGTTTTCACGGATAAGTTTAAGTCTATGACCTCGAATCGGATCTTTCAAAAGGTTAAACACATACAGGAGGTCTACAGAATAGGTGATGTGTAGTATTCTGTAGGTTGGGATCAGATCACCACGCTGACGTTTACCGTAAGCCAGGGAAGATTTAACAAATCTAGTCGAGTATCTATTCTAAATTATTGGTATTTGTATCACTCCAATATTAATGATTCAACGATTTTTTTAAGATCTACTTACGTGTATAGACTGATCATGCAATATTTTTCGAAAAAATCCAAAATATCATCTCTAACTTCCTGCGTTGTTTCCTGATAAGCACTACTAGGAGTATTGACTCTTGTGTTAAAAAGATTATAATATTTCTGCGTGGTTTCTGCAATTTCATCGATTGGTTTATTTTCGATTTCTTTCACGATCCGCTCGGAAAATGATTGCACACAGCGGAAAAAATCTTTACGAACATTTTCGCCCCATGATCCATACTGGGCCATGTACTCAGCATTTAGCTTATCTGCTTCTGGGTTCGTGTGTCGATAGTCAATCTGTCTTTCTGATCTTCCAGAATCTAGAAACAAAAGAAAATTATTGAAAAACTAATTTTGAGACTCAAACCTGTCGTTTAAGTTTAGAAACGTCAGAAACAGTCTGGTACACAGGAACACAGGAGGTACTTTCTCAAGAAAACAAAAGTACGATGATTGTCCATGGTTGTTAATGATTGATGAAATTATGAAGAATCATGGATATGTCCAGATTCCAATCTTATCCATGACTGCGATTTACAATTTGCAAACGATTAGGTTACGCTAGTCAAGTTTAGATCACCAAATATAACCAAAGAATTTTACCTTTAAGGCTTGATGATTTTCTGAACACGGGAAAACTCTTGAGGTATTTGTTTTTCTTGTCGGTCTGTTGACGTTTCTTTTCTTCAAATTTTCCAAAATCGGACATTGTTGTTTTTGAATGGTCGTGGGAATAATGGGAAGAAGACCGTGGTCTTCTTTGTCTTTCTTGTTCCATATGATTTCGATAACATTTCGAACAATATCCTAAAATAAATAAGAAAAAATATATATGGAGACCTTATCGAGACGTTTCCATAGGCCCTCCCTGAAAATTAGTCTATACTCATAATAAACCTTCGAATTCATAAAATTTTTCGGTGAATGAGTATCTTTTTTTGTAATTTTCGTGGATCTTCCCGTCATATACAAAAACTCACATATATTTTATATATTTTTGTATTTCAAAATAATTTGGCCCCCCTGGGATTTTAAAAAGTAGGCGCCCTTGGAAATTTGTATTTATTTTTCTCTAAAACTTTGTTTGTAATAACACCAATTTTTTTAGATTGGCACGTGTCTTTTTAGAATAAATGCTTACGCTATCTGTACAGATATAAATTATAATTTAATTATTAATTATAACCAAGCAGTATTTTTATCTGAGTTTTGGCAATCCCAACACGCTAAAATGTATTTACTTCAAACACAAACAGCAAAAGTTAATATATTTTATGCCATGGGCACTGCACATTGTGCAGGTTGTTTTTTAAGAAAAATTCACTGGACGAAATAATTAAGGTATAAGGATCCTCCACCAAAATTGAAACGGTTTTTCACTAAACACTTTTATTAACCAACTTTGTGAAGAAATGCGTTCGTGACATTTTTAAAAAAAAATCATAATAACTTTTAAACGGTTTAACTCAGATGGTAGTTTTATAATAATTTTATTTATTATATTATTCACAGCGCCTGCGCTAGAATAATATACGGTAGTTTCGAATTTTCAAAAAATTTCAAAAATCTTCCTAGCAAAAAATTCTTGGATATAAATATGTTTCATGAAAAAATAAGATTTTTTTTTTTGAAATATTCGCCCGTCCGTCCGATGTCACGATTTTTAGAAGCACAATAACTCAAGAACGAATAATCCGATCGACTTGAAATTTTCAGGAAAAATCAGGTTCTATCCCTATTGTTTTTAAAAGTAATCCCCCCAAAAACAAAAAAGTTATGGGGGGTTAAACTTAAAAAAAAAATCGAAAAAAGCTGAAAGAAAATTCCGATTAACGTAACTTTTTCAGGAAAAATTACTTTTATTATAAGGATCAATCTACCAATTTTGAAAGTAATCCCCCCAAAAATAAAAAAGTTATGGGGGGTTAAACTTTTAAAAAAAATTAAAAAAACTATTATCTTCATTTTTTTTTATTTTTTTTTTGTTTTTCGGAAAAAGAGAATTAAAAAAAATTTAAAAAGTTTGAAAAATTTTTGTGTTTTTTTAAGAAGAGATCATTCTTAATTTTTTTTTAAGTATTGGGGAAAATGCAATATACCATTTACTGTAAATAATATATAATGGAATGCTTAGCATTACATATTTTCACGGCTTGTTTTTATTTGCGAGCGATCTCAACAGAGTAACTAGACTTTTTTTTGTAGCGAGTTATTTAAATTTTTTAAATACCTAAAAGAACTTACTTAAAATTCTATATGGCATAAGTTTTAGAATTTTCAAGGTCAAGCATTTCCAAACCCCTCAGAATTTAAAGGTAAAACCTTTTTATTAAAATTTTTGGGAGGAAGCGAGACTTACCCGTTATTTTATTATTGATATGTGAAAAAATATAAAAATATAAATTATCTCATAAACAGCTCAGAATTTTAAAAGAAAATTAATTTTCCCATATATTGGTTTTGGGTTAACATTTGGCTGATTATAGTTTTGGTAACCAGGTTCAGAACCGAAGGCATTTACTTTATTTGACCATCCATACAACTTAAAAACTATTAAAATATAACTTTTAATAACTTTTTAGCGCACCCGTGGTTTCTCTCTTAAACTAAAAAAATACTCTGGCCAAGTCATACTCTAAAAACATTGGGATTACTGTTTATGTGTTTGTTACCCGTATCAAAATAAATAAAAATCGTTTAACAATGAAATTTTGTTTGTTCAATTTTTGTTTACCAAGATTTGTATGCTTGTAAATAATTTAGACCCAAGTAATACACTTGGATTTAGACTAAATTTATAATCTTTGGTCAGGAACAGTCCATAAAATTACACGCGAGGTGGTCAAAATTTTGCAAATTTCGAGTGACGTACCCACATCATGGTGGCCCCTTATCAAAATTAACCTTAAACTTTATATTTTAAAAATGAGAAGTTTGCGTTCATAACCAGTTATATCACTTCTTACAGAAAATAAAATAAAAATAAATTACAGAAAATCATGTTTTGACGGTTTTTGAATCTTTTTCGTGAGAACTACCCATTCCTGTACTCATTTTGGATCAAAACGCAATATAAACTATTAAAATCGCTAGGTAAGTTGAGGTTCTGAAGCAAAACCAGTTTTATCCAACCATCGTAGGAACTACTAATGAAGCCCAAATGAAACCCAAAATGAAATCCAAGTACCTAGCCAAAAAATAACTATGTGATTGCTTACACGAAGAAAGCTACATACATACAGTGTGTCCCCGGATCGACTTGACAATACTACAAAATGACCTTTTTTTTTCTAATTAAGAAAAACTGCTTTGGGATTTTGGCTTGCTTGCTTAAAAACTAATTTTGTTCAAAATAAAATTTTGAAAAATTATAGGTGGCGCCAGATATCAGTGAGAGTAAAAATTTTTCAGGTAAACTTACCTTTCCGTAAAAGATACGAAAAAGAGTTATTTAAAAAATATATTTATAATCAAAAATAAGAGCCGCATGCCAAAATTGAATACTTTTACTTCATTAAATTTTTTTATTAAAAAAAAAATCAAACGCTGGAAACTTGACACTATTTAAAAAATTATTACGAGTTAAAATTATTAAAATTTGACACGCGGATGTTATTTTTGATTATAAATCTATTTTTTAAATAACTTTTTTTTGTATCTGTTACGAAAAGGTAAGTTTACCTGTAAACTTTTTACTTCTTCACTGATATCTGGCGCCACCTACAATTAAAAAAAATCATTTCAACAAAAATTAGTTTTTACGCAAGCAGGAAAAAGTCCCAAATCAGTTTTTCTTAATTGAAAAAAAAAATGGTCATTTTGTGGTATTGTCAAGTCGATTCGGGGACACACTGTATTTAAAAACTCCATCGTCCTTTTTAATCAAACCAGTTAAATGAAATTGCTTTCATAGTATATAACTTTTTTCAAGGTAAAGATTTGAAACGTTTTTTTAATTTCCTGAAAGTTTATGTCCGGTTTTGAACGCGAACTTCTCAAAATTATGAGTAATTTTATAGATAATAAAGTAGATAATAACATTTTAAGTAAAATTTAAACATTTGGTAACCTAACACTTGAACTTTGAATAAACTATTGTTATCTGATCGAAATTGGTTAAGTACAAAGCAAGTCATGAAAATATGTAATGCTCGCATTCCATTATATACTATTTACAGTAGATAGTATATTTTATTTTCCCAAATACTTATTAAATATAAATAAATAAATTTTATTTTACGCAAGTTAAAACGATTTTACTAAAACGCAAAATAAATAATAAAGTAAAAAAAAAACAGTACAGTAATGGGCCACGAAGCTGTCAGCCGGGTACACTGATTTCTACACCACGGGTCGATTATTAATAGTATATTATTCAATGAGCGTATAATAATTGCTATTAATCAATGAGGGTGAATTTTGGGACACGAGCCGAAAGGCGAGTGACCTAATCACCCGAATGATTAATAATAGCTATAGAGTAGAATTCTAAACTTTATCCACGGTCGTTTTAAATTTTAAACGATTTATTTTTATAGACCCGTGATTAATAGGCCCATTAATCACGGCCGTGGATAAAATATATTCATAAGGTGTACACTGTACAGTATACAATGTTATAATAAAAGTAGTTTTTCTTTTAAAAAAATACGTCAATCCTTCTGATTTTTTATTTTTTAAAAACAATAGGGATATTTCCTCTCATAGAACTTGATTTTTCTTAAAAATATCGAGTCGATTGGATAATTCGTTCTTGAGTAATCGTGTCCACAAAAAACGTGACATCGAATGGACGGACAGACAGACGGAAAGACAGACGGACAGACAGACGGACATTTTTAAAGTTTATTATTTTTTCATGAAACAAATTTGTATCTAAGAATTTTTTTGGCGATTTTGGAAAATTAAAAACTAAACTATACTACGTATATAATTATTATTATTATAATACGCGCTGTGAATATTATAATAAGATGAAGCAAATAATTGATTGCAATCAGCCACACAAAAAGAAAAAAAAAGGTCCGGAAGACCATTGTATTCCTATGTTTTTTGAGGCGCTGAATTCGAACTTGAAGTCAGAATAGCACATTATCCGATTAGTTAAAGAAACAACGATCTTGTGCGATTTTTCTTTGATTATATCTACTTTTTTCGCAGACCTTTTGACATAAAGCTAATCTCGGCGGTAAAATCAATCGCTTAGTTTCAGATTAATCCCTGAAGATGTCTCTAGTAGTAAGAGACGAAACGTCGGAAAGTGAAAATCCATTAACACGGTCTAAACCCGAAAGTGAAAGTTCTTTATACGCTTAATTTGGCTTCCAGAGAAACTCAGCAAACAGCTGAAATTTGACAGATAACGTGGAGAGGTGAAAGTATTAATGTTTTTTTCTTTTTTGCGACTCTTATAATCACACGCATTTTGCGTGTTCTTATAGGCCCATAAGAGGTCTGTACTTTTTGTTCTTTTGGGTTGGCAACAGACCTGGCCTATCGCTTGACGTTTTCCGTACAAATGTCAATGTCATTTTAAAGTTGAATTTTCTACAAAATTTTGTTTAGGTTATTTTTACCATGTTAAAATTGTGGCTTCGTCAATTGCAGTAAAAAAGAGAAGAGATGACTATAAAATATATCAAAATATCATTTGTTCTTAGAATTTTAAACATGGTGTAAACTGTAATGCCAATCCAAAACAAAAATCCCTAAATCAGTCATCAATTTAAATGTAAGTTTTTTTTTTAATTTTAGAGCAAAATAGAAAAAATTGTATAAAGCACTTGTTTCAAAACAAGTTTTTAGAGCACTAGTACTTTAGAAAACTCGCCGCAAGCGGTTCGTTTTATAAGTTTGTACTTGTGCGCTAAAAACGTATGTTATGAAACTAGTATTTTAATATACTATTAGTAGACTTTCGCTGAACTCAATTAAACGCACCTAAGCACAAGGAAAATAGTTTTGAAAATAGTCAGATAACTTTAACTTAATGATGATAAAGAAATTACAAGTTAACTTGATAATAATGGTGTATTGTACTGTTAACAATACAAATAACATAAACAAGCTTCAACAAGTTAGCAGTTCAATAAATCGATGCAGGCATTTTATTTTCGAACATTTTCAAGCAAAACATTATTTCGTAGACTGCTTAACATCCTTTGCCCCTTTTGGAAAATCAGCTAGTGTCCCTCCTTAAACACCTAAATTATAATTGGACGGTGTTATGCAAAAATCGTCTAAGCCATATCGCCCTGTAAATAATCTCTCAAAAAAATATTTTCGGTGCCTGGTACTAATCAACTCTGTACTGACTGGTAACAATACAAACTTCAATTTATTACTCGAATATAACATAACTTATGAACTAATTGGAATAGTTAACTGGAATGTGTATATGTTATCATTTATCGTGTAGGGGAAGAGGGGGATGGTTCAACCAAGGGGCACATTCAACCAGTCGCTCTAACTTCCAAGACTATTTCAGTTAAGCGCCCAAATAAGGCACATAACAATCTAACTTGCCAAACCTACTTTCATGAGTAATATGGCTGATCTGCCAGTTAGTGTTAGTTTAAAAAAATATGGTTTTTGCGATTTTATGTAAAAATTTTAGTACTTTTTATTTTTTTGGTAAAGCCTTTGTGTTTAATATATTTCTAACGTTACAAGGTTTACTTATTTACAAAATTATAACAATTTGTTAATGTAATGTTATTTTAACCTTGAAACAAGAAATTTTGCCGGGAAAAATTTTTATGTGCAAAAAGTATTCCTGAGGCACATTCAGCCAAACGCACTGGGGCACATTCAACCTATGGTTTTTACATATGGTGAAAAATTAGAAAGGTTTAACCACATAATACTGTAGTTTATTTTTATTTTAAACTTATGTTTTAAACATATGTGCGTTACTTTTCTTTTTATTTCATCTCAGACGAAATTTTATTCACATTTGATTTTATTTATTAAAGTTATATTTTTTTAGTGATATTTTATTTTATGTGTTTAAAGTTTTTGTAAACTGCATATATTTACCTATATATTGAAGTTTATTTAATAAATGTAATAAAAAACTAAAGCATCTTTTAATATTATCGATGTCTGAAACTGCCCCTAGTTTAAATCTGCCTCGCTCTGGGACAGATTCAACCTTTTTGCAGCTTGCCATTTAAACAGCAAACAAAATATTAAATACTTATTTTATAAAAAAATTTAACTGCAGCTATTTATAAACAAAGGTTTGAATTATACGAACATGGCAAAATTATTTTGAAATAATTATAATAATAATTTAAATAATTTACAAAGATATGAATTTTTTACGAAAATGTGGTTGAACCATTCCCCTCTTCCCCTACAGAGGTTATTAGTGCAAGAAACCGAAAATTGATTTTTTTGAGATACGATGTTTCAAAAAATGTATAGGGCGATATGTAATGCAATGTGGGTTAGACGATTGTGTCATAATACCGACCAATTTTGCTTACCTTCCCAATCCGCATTTCCATAGAAACCACAACCATTTTTGCACTTCAAATCAGCCTGGTTGATCCTTAAGGATGGTTGCTTTGTTGCATACATTATGTATTTGTAACTTCTCTGTAAAGCTAACACGGGCATGTTTATAATTATATAATAACAAATAAAATACAAATAAAAAACTTAAAAAATACGCTACTATTCTTAGGTCTAAAAAAAGTCTATTTTCTTTTAAAAGTCTTTATTATTTTGGTAACTTGCAGTTATCCCATCGTTGGATTGATTTTTTTTATATTTTCAAAAAGAACCTTTGAAAATATTTTTTCAGGACTTTTCACTAAATTTCACTAGGTTTCAGCAAGCTACCATGGAGGTACAAAGCTGTGGTCGTGTGCACATAGGTTTAGTTCTTTCATCAATAGTTGTGCAACTGGGTTTTGTGGAAATTTCAAAAATTGGATATCAACTTCTTTGTTTAGTTGAGTTTTGCTAGTTTCAAAACTATACGGTAAACTTTCGCCAGGGTCAGCCATTGGTCAAAGATGAAAATTGGACGATATTTTGAGGTAGTTTATCCAACTATAAATCAACAACTTCCACACCAAAACACTGTCTTAATGCTCCTCAAAATTTCTTTGATTTAATAACACTCAATAACTCGATCAAATTTAAAACAGTTAAAATTAAAGAAATAAAATATTATTTTCAAAATTTAAAATGTTTATACTTTGGGTGTTCGCTTTGAACTGAGGCTTCTAGGTTGATTTACTTTATTATATTTACTACACTTCAGATTAAAAATTTAAATCAAGATCACACAGGAATAACAAGAAAAAAAAAACAAAAATTAGCTTCAACTCTCTAATGGTACATTTTGAGCCTTTGATCACAGATCAACACGGATTTATTTTTTGTGAAACTCAGTAAAAAAAGCAATCGTTAAGCAATCATCCTGCTTAACTGAAAAATTTAATGATGCTATATTCTGGGAATAGATAAAGATAAAGATCTTCATTAAAATTTGATAAAGATTGAATAATTACAATTTCTGATCAATTTCTAGATTTTTACTTTCGAGCGACCTTGGAGAAAAAAAAAGCGATGCGTCGAAAAAACTTATACACCTAAATTCCTTCTAGAAGGTAAACCCTTAAGATTTTTCTTCCGAATTTCCTTCAAGATTACCTCGAAAAAATTTTAAATTTTCTTAAAAAAACTTTAAAAAAATGTCAGATGTTTGGTATAGATAAGATCTCGGAGAGATTAAGGCCCGGTACACACATGCGTTTTTTTTTTGTCGCGCGGTGCCGCAATTGCACTGAGATAAATTTTTACATCCACGTGCATGGGTAATTTACTTGCAGCTGCTGCTGATGTGAATTTACATTCGAAACGTTAATATAAATGCGGTGTGTATTATATTTTTACATCCAGTGTGTAAAGTTTACACCAACGCGTAAATATACTTGTATGGTGTATACATATACTATTATACCAAGTGGGTAAAATAGAATAACCATTTTGTTATTTTTCTATTTATGAATAGTGTTTTATGGAAAAACTACGCAACAGAAAAATAAAACGTATATTCGTAATCAGCGCTACAAAAATTACCAATATAAAATAGAAACAGAAAACATATACAACTCAAAATTTGCAGGCCAGTGTTACCGCCTAAATAAGTAAAATATTATAAAATGTACGTTTTAAGGATATTGTATTAATCACACTTTTTAAATATTTACTTTTAATCAACACTTACCAATTATTTCTTTGAAAAATCTAGCACACACAAAATTATACGTACGCTCTTACAAACGTAAACAATTATAATAGTCGACAGCCACCAGACTCGATGAAGCAGGGATTCTGGCTTCTCGAGTCACGTGACTAGCTTAACGCCCGCGCTTGTCTGGCTTGTACATCAGAAGTGTGATTTTTACACTTCGGGTGTATTGTTGCTAAAGGTATGTTTATAAAAATACACTTTCTTGAGCTCCGAGTGTATTGTTGCAGAAGGTATGGATGTAAAAATACACACTCTAGGTCAAAATCACCTCACGTGTCACATCAATGTTGATGTACATTTATATAAAGGTGTAAAATTTATACATTTATAGACTGTATTTTTTTATACCTTTTCAATGTAATTTCTTTCAGTGAGCGGTGTGTGATACTATATATTTATAAATATAAATGGATAAGACGGACGCGCGTTGTCGCAACGTCCTCGGAGGTATGTTTGCATTGCCCAATTATATTTAGAGTATCACAAACCGCAATTGCGGTACCGCGCGGCAAAAAAACGCATGTGTGTACTGGGCCTAACTCCAAGATTTCCGTCAATTTGTACACCTGCTATTCTTGGAAAAAATTTATGGCAAAATAAAAACTTTTCCAAATTGATTTATTTATCCGTTTTAGGGTCTTTTTCAAAACTAACTCTTGTCGAAATTTCACGATTTGAGGACGAAAATTAAATACCAAAAAAGTTAAACACCAAAATTTCAATGCAGCAGAGTTATTTTATATCAAAACTATGAAAAAAAGTTTGAAGCATGTAGGTCGAAAAATGGGTTTTAAAGCCCTTTATGGCCCTTTAAAAATGGCGCATTTTTAGGATACCATAGCTCCCTTAGGATTGAGTTTGAAAGTACCTGTATATGAAGTTTTTTTCTTAGTTTTTGATGTGAATTTACCTTGCATTAAAATTTAGGTTTTCAACATTTTATTATTTAATTTTTCGCCCTCGAGCCGTGAAATTTCACTTTTAAATTAAATTTTTCTCGGAAACGGTTAATCCTACAATATTACAACAAGTACCTTTTTATGTATTTTGAACTGAGGAATCATATTCCAAAAATAAAATCACAAAAAAGTTACACCAAAAAAAGTTTGGGACAAAAAACTGATAAGGCCCCCCCATTTCGCACACCCCCGGTTAAAATAAGTACATGAAAATAACATAAGAAGATGGGCCTTATTATGATAAGTTTACGTGCAAAACTTCGTTGCTATATCTGAGTGTCCCTAAGTTATTAAATAAAAACCGATTTTTTAGTCACTTTCAAATTCATATTTTCCTTTGCAGAATCAACCCTTAAAATTAGTGAACCTATTTCTGAAAAACCCTGTTTAGCAATTTTCAAATTTTTGTAAAAAAATATGTATTATAAATGGGGAAACCATTTTTCCCCTTTCCACAGCCCAATTTTCACCAAAAACAATTCCGAGCGGGAAGTTTTGGTAACATACCTGTATGCTGAATTTCAAGCCTCTAGCTTAAACCGTTCTTAAGTTATCATCTTGAAAAGATTTCCCGGACAGACCGACCGATCGAGCGACAACTTTTTGTTCCAAATTGATTTATATTGACATAAAAGGTCATAAAACGCAAAAATAAGTAAAAAAAAAACATCTTGAAATTTTTTGCACGAATACAAGGCCGAAATTTAGAAAATTTTCAAAATGGGAAAGCAAAACAAGTTGTGAATATATATAATTCTTTGCATTCTATAATATACTCCCTGCAGTTCCAAGTAGTCTAAATTGAATATTGGCCAATTGGGATATTTTTAATTTTTTTCCTGAAAAAATTTCGTTGACAGCATAAATGATTTTTTCGGGGTCCAAAGTAAAAGTATATGTTGAGCCGTACCATTTGCGTAGTTAAGATGGCGGCGGATGTGCAGTCATGTCTCCGTTGCTCCGATAATTTTATAGTTAATACAAAGTTTATTAAGTGCTATTTATGCAGTATCAAGTGCCATTTAAACTGTGCTCAAGTTAACGATAAAGTAGCAAAATCTATCAATGATCTAGTGAATTTGTGTTGGTTTTGTGATCAGTGCATAAAAAACGTAAGCATGTTGACAAACTTATCGGATAGGCTTACTCAGATTGAAGACAAAACCAATTGTGCAATGGAAAATACTACCAAAGTTCTAGATCTCGTGAAAGAAAATATACAACATGATAATAATAGTCTATGGTCGCAAGTAGTTAAAAATAAGAAAACAAATTCATCGTTAATAATTAAACCGAAAGACAGCAATCAAAATTCGTCAGAAACAAAAAATCATATTGAACAAAAAATTAATCCTTGCACGTTATCAGTGTCTGTGGCAAAAATAAAACCGATAAGTCAAGGTAGCGTTGTAATTGAATGTAGCGACGAGAAATCCATGAAAAAACTTCAAAACATTGCGGTCAATGAACTGTCCAATAATTACAATATCGAAGTACCGAAGTTAGTTCAGCCAAAATTATTAATTGTAGGAGTACAGGACCGTCTGATAGAAAATGAGAATAATTTTATAGAAAGTTTAAAAAAACAAAACTGTATGACAGACATAAGCGAAAATTGTATAAAATTTGTACGCAAATTTAAACCTAGGAATAAAAATTTATTTAATGTAATTATTGAAGTTTCCACTGAACTGTACAAATACTTTATTAGTAAAACTAAAGCATACATTGGATGGGAAAGCTACCCTATATACGAGTATGTGAATGTACTACGTTGCTTTAACTGCTGGAAATATGGCCATATGGCTGCTAAATGTCGTAATAAGGACCCTGTATGCCCACTATGTAATGGTAAACACAAAAGCACCGACTGTAAGTCTGCGAGTACAGAGTGCACAAACTGTAAATTTGCCCAAGAAGAACTTAAGCTACCAAATATCGATTGTGCACATACTGTATTTGACAAGAACTGCATAAGTTATCAAAAAGCAAAAGAAAAAAGTAAATTGAGAATGGAATATGATTTATAGCAAAGTAAAAATATCCCTACGGTGGCTAATGTAAAAAGTAAACCTCTAAAATTAGGATGTATAAATACACGCTCAATTATGTCAAAACTGTCTGACTATAAAGACATTTTTGAAGAAAAAAACTGTGATATTATAGGAATGTGTGAAACATGGTTAACCCCTGATGTGGACTCAAACTATGTCGCAATTCCAGGTTATAATCTTGTTCGGAGTGATAGACCTACTCGGGGAGGAAGTGTTGGAATTTATATAAAAAACCATCTAAACTATAAGATACATTTTAAAAATACGATGAATGACTTCGAGCAATTGTGGATAACAGTGAATTTAAGCGGTGTAAAAGTCGGAATAGGTGTAGTATACAAGCCTGGACAAGGCGTGAAAATGCTAGATAGATTGTGTGCTGTGGTAGAGGATATTTTTGTACAAGTGGATTACATAATATTAATGGGTGATATCAATATAAATATGTTAGATACGGACCATAATCATACCAAGTATTTTAACAATTTTACTAATAGCTTTAATTTATCCCAAATTGTTACTGAACCAACCCGTATAACAAGATCCAAAGAATCACTTATAGATGTTATTTGTCTAAGTAACGGTTTGAGTTATGAGGATATTGAGACAACGGATTTGCTTAATTTAAGTGATCATAATTTAATAACATGCAAAGTAAATATTTCTTGTCCAACTCCTCATATCTCCGATGGCTATTTTAGAAGCTATAAAAATTTTGACTCTGTTAAATTTAATAGCGATGCGTTGGCAATAGATTGGAATAGTATAAATTTAATCGAAAATATAAATTATCAGGCATTAGCGTTAAATGAAAGTATAATTAAGCTATTTGACAAGCATGCGCCCTTAGTAAAACCAAAATTTAAAGGAGAAATTAAAAAACCTTACATTACATATAATATACAAGAAATGATTAAAACAAAAAATAAGGCACATAAAAAATATTTGCGTACAAAATCACCAGCAGACAAAAACTTTTACCTTGATTTAAAAAATTATATTACTACAGCTATTAAAAGAGAAAAAGTGGCTTATATGAATTACTCTTATGAAAAATCCAAAAATAATCCTAGGGAATTATGGGGCAACTTAAAGTCTTGGGGTATATATAATCCCTTTAAAAAAACACTTAATGAGTTACCTCAAGAAATAGACGACTTAAACAAAATAAATAAGTACTTCATAGAAGCTGCTGGCGACTCCCAAATAGATCAAAACTTGAAGGATCATTTTAATAATAACAGTTTTTTTGAAGAACCAATAAAGTTTAATCTCACTGAAATTTCAGAAAACGACATTACAAAAAATTTGAATGCAGTCAAGTCGAATGCTTATGGTTTGGACAATATTAACGCCAAAATGTTAAACCTTATAATGCCATATTGTTTAAACACGGTCAGAGTCATTTTTAATAAATCTATTAATAGCGGATTAATACCAGAAGTATGGAAAATCGCATGTGTCAAGCCATTGCCAAAAATTAATAAACCCAAAGACTTTAAAGATTTACGACCAATAAGTATCACATCAATTTTCTTGAAAATATTAGAAAAAATAATATCTGAAAGACTAAAAAAATATTTAGAATCGCATAAAATAATACCTAAAATACAATCTGGTTTTAGAGCCGGTTATAGCACGAACACGGCCCTAACTAAAGTCTTAAATGATATAAGTTCTTATATTGATGACTCTCTGATAACTTTTTTGGTATTACTGGACCAGACCAAAGCTTTCGACTTGGTAGATTTTGATTTAATGCTCTCAAAACTTAATTATATTAATATAAAAGATAATGAGCTTAAATGGTTTGAAAACTATTTAAAATATAGGTCACAAATAGTCAAGTTTAATAATAGGGAATCAAACATTCTTTTCACAAAGAGTGGTGTGCCACAAGGGGGTATACTTTCTCCCACATTATTTTCAATATTCCTTATAGATTTGCCTGATGTATTTATTATATGTATAGTTCATATGTATGCCGACGATATTCAAATATATATTTCTTGTAAAATCTCTAAAGTAAAAGAAACTATTAAAATATTAAATTCAGAATTAGGTAAATTTGCTAGTTGGTGTACAAGAAATGGGCTAAAAATTAACCCTAATAAATCGGTTGCTATGTGTATCGGAAGTAGAAATTTAGTAAATAAAGTTAATTTAGATGAAATTCAAATTTTAATTAATAATTCAGTTATACAATTTGTAAATAATGCAAAAAATCTAGGAGTTTTTGTTGATTCGTATTTAAGTTTTGATTACCATGTAAAACATATTTATAAAAAATGCTTTTGCATTTTAAAATCCATATACCAGTTTAAACATATCTTACCCGAACATTTAAAGCTAAAACTAGTAAAATCCCTAATCTATCCGCACATTGAATATTGTTGTTCGGTTTATTATAATTTTTTAACCATGGAGAAAAAAAACAAACTTCAAAAAATTCAAAACTCCTGCTTTAGATATATCTGCAATATTCCTTTTGGAAATCATGTAACCCCATCAATTAATAATCATAATGAACTAAAAATAGAGAATCGCATGAAATTTTTATTTGCACAAGGTGTCTTTAATATAGAGAAGTCAAGAACTCCCGATTATCTATATGAGTTACTTATTAAACGTTCCGATATACATAGTATAAATATAAGAACGAATAGATATGATATTCCTAGGCATAAGACAAGTAAATTTACAGGTTGTTTTTCCTACAATGCACCTACTACCTTAAATGAGTTTTTAGATTATCTGGGCGAATCACCCTGTATATTTAAAAAAAATGTAAAACTTAATATTTTGAATATGCAAAGGAATAACTAGTTCTGTCGTTCCTAACAATAGCTATTTTTCGCAGAGTAATTTAATTTTAAATTTAATTTTAGTAATAATATTTTTGTATTCTTAAGGTGGGAGCTGAAAATCAACTTTGTTGAGCTCTTTACCAGTTGTATTTTTTTTGATACAATAAATTACTTACTTACTTACTTACTTACTTACTTACTTAATTTTCTTGTGTTCTCTTTAAATATTGTTTAAATGATAATAATAATTATGATTTAAATTAATTACTCGAGCAAGGTCTAAAACGATAGCGGGAAAGTGAGTTGAATCCTTTTAAAGAAAAACAAATCGTTGTGGTAATTTCTCAACCTTGTATCTCTAAAAAAATCGGTTTTTGGTTCTTTCCACAAATTAGTTTTTTACTTGATTGATTAATGATTTGCAATATAACGTAACTTATTAACTAATTGGAATAATTAATTGGATTAATTGGTTTTTGTATAAGTTATCAGTCATCATGTAAATTAGTAATTAGTGTGAAGACCGAAAATCGATTTTTTGGAGATAAGAGGTTGAGAAAGTGATACTACGAAATATATAGTTTTTTTTTAACATTTTAATAAAGTATTAAATAAAAATTTTATAGTACCTACTACAAAATTTGTATTTCATCTGCAGTACTCGGCGAATTTCCAGTACTCGCATAGGCGCCTCGACGACTCTAGCGTTGACGCGAGGTTTTAAATATTTAGTAAATTAAAAATAGTGGAAAAAAAACAAAAACACCAGTTAATGTATGTCGACGTTTCGTCTTTTATTAAGACTTCTTCAGGACTCTACAATATAAAAGAGATTTTTTAAAGCCAATGTATGAGAAACACAATAATAATAATTATTGTGTTATTATAATTATTAAAATAATACAATTAATAATTATTATAACAATACAAATGCAGTTATAAAAATATGATCTCAAAAAAAACCGAAAATCATTGAGAATGTTGAAAAAAAAAACAAACAAAAACCTGCTAAGTACTTGAAGTACTATTTTTTTTCTAATATAAATATTAAAGGCCAATAATAACCAACACAAAAAAAAATAATTACAAAATTAATAAAATATATAAATAAAAAATTAATATTTATATTTTGATTTTGTTTCGTTTTAATGATTCCATTTAAACGAGTAAGAAGAAAAAAAAAGATAAAAAAATATAAGAGAAACAAAAGTATAGGTAAATAAAAATTAAAAACTTTCGTATTCTTAAAAGATAAAAATCGAATGTCGGTTTTTTCTTTGAAGAAAACCGATATATACATATACATAGTTAATATGTATAGTCAATATTGTTGTGTGTAACAAATTAGTCGTCAAATGTTTCGATTTAGTGACCTTTATAAAAATTTCCCTCATAATTCGGCAAAATTATTCCGTAAGCCTATGTTTCTGTTTATTTTCAACGATGAGTCATAACTAAGTTTACGCCGACTACTGTTCATCTGGTATAATATATAAAAGATGCTCATTTGAAAACGATCCACCCCAAATATATCGCAAAACTAAGCACAATATGAAAATTCTAAAAAAGAGGTTAATTTTGTTTTTCGAGTGGGAAATTTAAATATAATTTTGGGGGTTGTAACTTTCAACCCCTAACTCCCGACTACCCCAACATTAGTATCTTAAATACCAACCCCCGTCTTATGATACGTGATTTGAAATATCTTAAAAATTAAATATTTTGGTTAAAACAAAAGTTAAATATACCATCCCTTAACTTAAGGGTGGATGATTTTATTTCCAAATAATTGGTACAAAATATTTATTTATTTTTTAGCTACCAGCCACTTTAACAGTTTTATTTTGAATTAAATCCCAATTCTTACGATACCCTATTTCAAACAGCTTAAAAGGTGCTATCTTTGGTATAAAAAAGTAAAAATATCAACCCTTAACTTAAGGGTAGATGCTTTTATTTCATAATAATTAAAGCAAGATATTTTACAAAAATAGAGTATTAATAATAAAAAATTAGGGTAATTAATAATAAAAAATTAAATAATTATTTTTGAGGGTTGCAACATCTACCCCAGATCCTTAACTGTATTTTTGATGTGCAAAAAGATATAATTTTTGGGCACTTTTAAATAAGGTAACGTAAGAATTTGAATTTAATTAACAATAGTGGCTGATAGCTAAATGGTAGAAGTTATAACTCCCATGAATTAAATTTAAATTATTTATTTTTAAATACTGAGCTATTTTTGAAATGTATTCTTTTAAATAAAATCACCCACCATTAAGTGTTGGTTGGCTAGCACCCTACTGTCCATGGGACTCCTGATTTTAAATTCTAGTATTCTAGTTATTTACTTAACAAGTCGGGAAATAACTGACTTAAGTAAATAACTACAATAGTTTTTACAGATCAAAGGATCCAGGCACAGTTTAATTTTTTAATTATGTGTCTCACATTTATAAAAACTTTCAATATCAGCCCCCTACTTGCTGGATGCAAAAATCATTTAAATATGTATATTTTATACTTTAGAAGCTGGAAGATTTCTGCGGATAGATAGATAGGCACTGCCTATCCTATTAGGCAGCCGCATTGTGTTTCGTCTAGAGGACAAAATGCATGACTTAATTACATGAAATTAACGGTACCAGGTAGTAAACATCCCCTCCCAGGTACCAAATCCAAGAAATAAAGGTCACAGGATTATTCCCTAATTAGGTAGCCTGGATTAAAGGTAAGTGATAAGCAAAGCGTTGCGGTCAATTTCGTAACAGTTGCAATTTTGCCACAGTTTCGATAACATCTCTTAAAATTTTTAGTGAAAGTAAAAAGTGTTTTAGTGATGGAATCTTTTATTCAAGGTATGTTTATTATATTTATGTAAAAAAATACAGATTTTGTTGGGTAGTTGTACTTAAAATTTCTTGAATCTCTAATTTTCAAAGACCACAACTTAATGCCCTATATTTACGTTTAATTTTGGCCCGAAAGTGCCCTCAACTAAAATTATGTGTTTTTTTTTAGAACAAGTCGTCACCGATTCTTCGGAATCATCGGAGATTTTTAGTTTTAATTGTTATGTTTTAGGATTAATAATTTATTATGTCAAGATTTATTATTTTGTTTTAAATTTGTTAATTTTCATTCGATATTGCACTTTTACGTTTACCTTATTGTCTTATCCTCGTATTATTTCATTGTAAAAAATATGATCTTTTTTTTATCAAAATAATGTTTTGTTCTCTCTGATATGCCCCTGTTATTGCATAATATACAATTCTATGAAATTAAAACAAATAAAATAATTTTGTCCAGCTAGCTCTACACTAGACGAAATACTGTGAGACGGAAGGAAGGATGTTCAAACGAGAGAAATAAGGTTTTCTGGAATAAGTAAAGATACATATAATGAAAAATATTTGGTTAGCAACAAATTTAAGATATTTTCTATTTTAATTATCTGGCAGATGATCATTAATATTTAATAAGCTATGATTATTAAATTATAATGTTTTAATAATTGTCTTATCTCTCGTTTTAAAACATAGTCCTTGAAAGTACAATTTTATATTTCTATACTTTTTATTGCTGAGATTAAAATGATTTAGAAACAATGCCCTTTAAAAAAAAAGTAGCGTTAAGGCCAAAATACAAAAATAAATTATAAATTCTGAAAAAAACAAATATAAAGCCTCATAAAAAGGTTATCTAGGTAATATTAACAAAATCCCTTGGTGTAAATGTTTAACATTACAAGAATTGTTCTGCAGAAAAATCTTGCGTGAGTAAAAAAAAATTTACCTTTTTACCTTACTCGAGCTTTTATAATATATTTACATATTATGTAAATCTCTGATTTCCACGGAAAAAATTTATGTCAGCCAGTACGGGAAAATTTGTAAATAAGATAACAAAGGAGACTACCGATACTACAATAGGGAGTGGCCTGTAGGAGGATAAGGGTGAATATATTTCTAGAGGATAAAAGCTGACCCTGGCTTTTATATGAAAAAGGACGTTTTATTCTAATAAAAGCAACCATTTATGCTTTTTTTACTTTTGTTTTGACGAGGGAATAAAAAAACTAGAGCAAATGTCAGTTGTGTGACGCGTCCCTACCTCAAGTTGGCGTATATTATTCGTGATTTTAATTAATATATGGGACATATTAATCTGTATTATATTAAAATTAAATTAAGAAACACCTAAGTAAATAATTTTTGTCAAAGGTATCTTAAAAAAAATTGACTACTGAGTAAATACAGGAGTAAATATTAACTTTTTTGTAAAAACGATCGATGTCAGGGTCAGATTAGTAAACAAGACATATGCTGGACTACTTTAATCATAAATTGTAACACATTATGTGCATTTTTTTTTCAAATTTTGAGCTTGATTTTGTCCCGCAGAAAAATATTTACCCATAACACCACCTGGTGGTTCCATAGGATGATGGGAACATGGTTGAAATGGGGGAAGAAAGGCAAAAGTTCAATGAGAACTATGTACTGACAACTTTTTTAATCGAAACAGGTGAAGATACGTTACAATGTTAAAACCACTGATGGTTTTAGATAGATCAACAAGTGATCTTTTAAGGGTACATTAATAAAAAATGCGGCGGGAGTTATTTCCGCAAAGTAGAAGAATCGATGGGTCACCCGCCAAAGTACGGCTCGAGGTTGTTTAACCTGTAAATTTGCCGCAGTCACTTACTGACTAGGTTATGTTCCTTCTTGCCTCCCTAAGACATTCACTTTGTTATTTTCATTCGTGCACTTTCTCCCTCACTCCCTCTTTACAGGCCAATCTCGGTAGTCTCCTTTGATCATAGGTTCCTTATCCAAAGTACTTTGCAGCGACTATTTTTTGTACAAATCGGGGGATGGGGTAGAGAGCAAAAAATATTATTTTAAAGTTTTTTTTTTTAATTTAAAATTAGTTTTCTCAGGACTTTAACATTTTTTGACATTTTATTTGCAAAGGCTTAATTTTTCTAAAAAACTAATTTCTCTGTATTTCTTTATAAATTTTCGCCTGCGGAACTATAATCAATCTTCTTGCAACACTTTTTTGTAAAAACGATCGATGCCAGGGTCAGATTAGTAAACAAGACATATGTTGGACTACTTTAATCATAAATTGTAACACATTATGTGCAATTTTTTTTTCAAATTTTGATCTTGATTTTGTCCCGCAGAAAAATATTTACCCATAACACCACCTGGTGGTTCCATAGGATGATGGGAACATGGTTGAAATGGGGGAAGAAAGGCAAAAGTTCAATGAGAACTATGTACTGACAACTTTTTTAATCGAAACAGGTGAAGATACGTTACAATGTTAAAACCACTGATGGTTTTAGATAGATCAACAAGTGATCTTTTAAGAGTACATTAATAAAAAACAATCAACACCTGCCGTCTATGCTCAGAAGCACCAGAAACGGCCGAAGTCGTTGAAAGGTCAATATAGAGTGTATGAATGTGTTTAGCGCCAGTCTGCCCTAATAACCCATGCTCATGCCCCTTACTTGTTCCGTAGAATGCGGCGGGAGTTATTTCCGCAAAGTAGAATTCACTCCGAAGAATCGATGGGTCACCCGCCAAAGTACGGCTCGAGGTTGTTTAACCTGTAAATTTGCCGCAGTCACTTACTGACTAGGTTATGTTCCTTCTTGCCTCCCTAAGACATTCACTTTGTTATTTTCATTCGTGCACTTTCGCCCTCACTCCCTCTTTACAGGCCAATCTCGGTAGTCTCCTTTGATCATAGGTTCCTTATCCAAAGTACTTTGCAGCGACTATTTTTTGTAAAAATCGGGGGATGGGGTAGAGAGCAAAAAATATTATTTTAAAGTTTTTTTTTTAATTTAAAATTAGTTTTCTCAGGACTTTAACATTTTTTGACATTTTATTTGCAAAGGCTTAATTTTTCTAAAAAACTAATTTCTCTGTATTTCTTTATAAATTTTCGCCTGCGGAACTATAATCAATCTTCTTGCAACACTTTTTTGTAAAAACGATCGATGCCAGGGTCAGATTAGTAAACAAGACATATGTTGGACTACTTTAATCATAAATTGTAACACATTATGTGCAATTTTTTTTTCAAATTTTGAGCTTGATTTTGTCCCGCAGAAAAATATTTACCCATAACACCACCTGGTGGTTCCATAGGATGATGGGAACATGGTTGAAATGGGGGAAGAAAGGCAAAAGTTCAATGAGAACTATGTACTGACAACTTTTTTAATCGAAACAGGTGAAGATACGTTACAATGTTAAAACCACTGATGGTTTTAGATAGATCAACAAGTAATCTTTTAAGAGTACATTAATAAAAAACAATCAACACCTGCCGTCTATGCTCAGAAGCACCAGAAACGGCCGAAGTCGTTGAAAGGTCAATATAGAGTGTATGAATGTGTTTAGCGCCAGTCTGCCCTAATAACCCATGCTCATGCCCCTTACTTGTTCCGTAGAATGCGACGGGAGTTATTTCCGCAAAGTAGAATTCATTCCGAAGAATCGATGGGTCACCCGCCAAAGTACGGCTCGAGGTTGTTTAACCTGTAAATTTGCCGCAGTCACTTACTGACTAGGTTATGTTCCTTCTTGCCTCCCTAAGACATTCACTTTGTTATTTTCATTCGTGCACTTTCTCCCTCACTCCCTCTTTACAGGCCAACCTCGGTAGTCTCCTTTGATCATAGGTTCCTTATTCAAAGTTCTTTGCAGGGATTATTTTTGGTAAAAATTGCGTAAAAAGCAAATGTTGTTCGCGTAAAAAAAATATTATTTTAAAAGTTTTTTTTTTAATTTAAAATTAGTTTGCTCAGGACTTTAACAATTTTTGAGATTTTATTTGCAAATGCTTAATTTTTCTAAAAAAACTAATTTCTCTGTATTTATAAATTTTCGCCTGCGGAACTATAATCAATCCAGTTGCAACACTCTAAAAACATGTCTAGCAATTATTGTAGGCGATTTATTGCCAGAAATTGTTATAGTAAATTTAAAGCCTAACTGTATTTTTAAATAGCGATTTTAAAAATACCTTAATTTTTAAAGTAAATTTAAAGCGTTTGACTGTATTAACGTCGTGTTTCTGCAGCTTTTTTTTACAGTTGTTCTGTGTTTTTTAATGTTACTGTGAATTCGACCTATTGATACAAGCACTTCCTGTATTTTTCAAGGGATATTACAACCTAACCTGTGGTTTAACTTAAAATTTACAAATAACATGAAAATTTAAGCATTATTACAGTTTTTTGTAAATTTGCTTATATGAGATAGTATAATTCAGTATTTCCTCACAAGGATAACTGCTTTAAATTTACTATCAATTTTTACAGTGAAATAAGATTTTTGCCTACGCGTAGCCGTAGCTACAACGCTATTTTTTTTGTAAACACCTTTTAGCCCTTCCCGACAAGGAAAAGATACCCCTTGACACTTCTAAGAAAAAAATATTAGAAATTTTAACCATAATCGTGGTTAACCGCGGTAAGCAAAACGAAAAATATTTTGTTCAATTCTCGTTACGATATGCCAAAAAACTTTTATTTTAGACATGGGCGGATTTAGGGGGGGGCATGGGGCCATGCCCCCCCAGGGAGATATATTAGCAAAGAAATACCTTCAAATTTGTATTTTTGGTGAAAGCGCAATGTTTTTCCTTAAAATGAAATAAATCCGCCCTTGATTTTAGATCTTTTTTTTTCCGGCGGAAACTGAATTTAATTCACTAAGTTGATGAATTATAATCATAATTTTGAATATTTTTTGTAAATCCACACAAAGCATAAAAGTTTATTATACGGTTAATCTTATGCACATGAATAAATATTATTTATTTGTAATGATTAAAGTACAAATCTTTGTGTAAATTAATTGATAATAATTTTGGATTCAGCCACCAAAACAGGTCCCAAGTATATACAAAAGGCAGGCAGGTTTTTTACCCGTGTACCATTTGAATTTCATCCGTATGACCGTCTCCCTTAATAACTAATTAATAATATTTATTAACACGTTCGCTACTGACATGTAAAAAAAATCCGTTCCCAGGAACGGGCGATATTTTTGAACCGTTGAAACACACGATGACGGAATCGTCTGTCATGCGCATAGCCCATGCGCCTGCCGTGACGGAAATTCCCGTCAGTCAGCAGCGAACGTGTTAAGTTCAACAATACAGAGTTAAGTTGCCTTGACGATTATTCAAACCACTTGTGTCAAATTTTAAGATTATTAAGGGAGAACGATCACATTATACTGATAGCTTATTAAAATTTAAATAAAAATATTTAAATAAATTTAACACTTCAATTTAACTTAAAATTAAAAACAAATATATCGCATTGTACACAGAAAAAATGGTTATCTTGGCAGAAGATAATAAGTTATCTTGGATTTATATTATCTTAAATCGAGGTAATAATCTTCTTTTAAGATCATGTATCCTCGGTTTAAGATTATCTGTGACTTTGGTTTCCTTTAATTATTCCCTTGATAGAAAAAACCTTGTCTCAAGGATTTTTCCTTAAATGCATGACATTTAAAATAGTAACAGAGAATCAAGAGTTATTATCTTGACTCAAAGCCCCTGTTGTGTTACGGTAAAGAGTTTGCCGGCCTCACCCCACCTAGATATACAGATATACAGTAGACTCGCCCGTTGTTATTGTTGGCTGGCAGACAATTTGCGCAGTAGTTCAAGATATGCGCGGGAGAGAAGTTAGTTTTTTTTTTGCCGTCAGTTTTCTTTAAAGGTGTATCATTGTTTTTATCTGCTTTAAAAAGGACGAATTTTTATCTGTTACCCTCAAACGATGGGGATTTTCAAATTTACTTAAAAAATTCAAGGGTAAGTAGCTTTAAATAATTTATACCTATAAGCGCCATTTTGCAATGGCGTTGCAACAAGTTTTTCTTCAAAAACAAGTGCTTTTTCAAATTTCATACGAATAACAGAGTAAGAAAGTATCATATTTTATAGGCGTGCAAAATAATATTATACATGTGTGGGAAATTTTTTCAAAATATTTACCCATTCTATTAACACTGGAACCTGACTGTGGGGTCTTTATCTTACACAAAGTCTTGGTTTAAGATAATATGATCTTGAATCAAGAGAATCATAATCTTAAATCAAGATTATAATTATCTTCATTCAAGATTATATTATCTTAAACCAAGACTTGGTGTAAGGTAATATGATCCTGGATAAAGATAATATGATATTGAATCAAGATAATTATATACTTGGTTTAAGATAATATGATCTTAAATAAATAGTGTAAGTGACTTTGATTTAAGGAAATGTCCTTAAATCTAGGACCTTAAATGCCAAGATCACGACGGACTTGATCCAAGACAGTAATGGCGTTGAACATATCGAAAGCCATGGCGGCCTTGGTTCAAGATCGTTTTGCTTTGATTCAAGATATCCTTTTTTTCTGTGTATATATAATAGGCAACTATGTGTAACAAAACCCTCTTTTAATTTAACATTATATCGCATCTTGCATTTAAAATTATATGCCATTTGCACCCAGTATTATTTTAAACCTTAAAAATCTTTACAAATAATGGCAATCTACATTTTTCCGCAGGAAAAGCGCGTAGCCTAAAACCGTGGGGCAAAAACCGCGCAAAAAAAAATCATAGAATATATATTTTCCGCAAGACATAAACCGCGCATTTCAAATAAGCGCAAACAATAACAGCGTGGTACTAAAGAGCGCAAACATAGATCGCGCATAGATAATTCCGCATATTTTTATAAAAATATGTATAAGGACCATGGTTTTTGTTAGTTGATATATTTTATTAACTAAGTATAAGATTTGGATTTTAGCATGCCGTTAACTTAAAGTAATTTATTATAAATTTATATTGATTAATAAAAATTATAGATATAAGAAATATTATATCATTGCTCACAAAAAGTAAGGTACACTATACCTAGACCCTATTTTTACATTTTGAGATACACAAAATAGGCAAATGGAAAGAACTTTTTAAAATATAGCCTATTATTTTTTCTGTGTTTTAGGCTTGATAGTTATATTTTTAAATTTTCCTAAATTAATTTTTTTATATTTTTTAATCAACTTGAAAAAAAATTATATTTAGGGTCGAGGTACAACAGTGGCTTTGTACCTAGGACCGGTAGGGGTTGTACCTTGGGCACAGATATTTTATATATGTACAACTTGATTATTTAACATTAGCTCTACTGCGCTTCTCAGTTTCTTTGTCAGGGGGAGCCCCCTTTTTGTCATGCTTACTCCGTGGCATCTTTGGACGACTAAAAAAATATTTTAGCTGTACCTTGAGTTACAACTAAAATATTTTTTTAGGTGTCTAAAGATACCACGGTGTCCAAAGAACAACGTATTGTACGTCAGACCCGTTTAAGGTACATTTTACACATTAGGTCAAAGACACAACTATAGGTAGCGATACCAAAAACAATCCGTATATTTTTTTAGGTTAGAGTTAAACTTTCCATAGCGAATACATTTTATACATACATACAATTTAAGTGTAGGTTCTAGGTACAAATAGGTCCAAGGTACAACAGTTTCCCCTACCTATTTAATTTGTTTTTTGGTTCTGACAAACAGATAACAGAAAAAATCAATTGCGCGGTAAAAGTATGCGCGAATTTTGCAACGCAAAAACAGAATCGCGCGAAAAGCGAACTGCGCTATTTTTTTCACACAAATTCTATATCGCGCGAATAATTTACTGCGCGAAAAACGATCTACGCGTGGATTTTCTATAGCGAGTAATTCCGCCTCAAATTACAAAGATAACTTATTTAAGCAATATTTCTGTTCCAAATCAAGTCGCTGTCTTAAGATGAATCAACAAAACAAATTAAGGTTTAATACAAGGTGTATTTGAAATAGGGTCCGAAATTTTAAGCGGTGATTCTACATGATAAAATATGACAAAAAGTTCCTATAAAAATATGTCTAAAAAAGCGTCACAAGGGAGCTAAGCCCATTTGAAAGTGAATAAAAAGTTCGGTTTTTATTTAATAACTCAAGAACCCTTTGTGATATAGCAAGGTTTTGCACGTCAACTAATCTAAATAATTTTCGTATGTTACTTTCATGTACTTATTTTAAACAGGTTTTTTCCCACACTTTTTTCTGTGCAACTTTTTTGTGATTTTATTTTTGGAATATGATTCCTGAGGTCAAAATACATAAAAAATGTACTCTTGTTGTAACTGTTTTCGAGAAAAAAATATTTAAAAGTCAAATTTCATGGTTCAAGTTTAAAATTTATATTTTTCTAAAATGTTGTTTTGATTTCCCTAATTAATGTTTTCTTATTCAATATTCAATAAGACTTATTGCATCATTCGAAAAATGCACTATTTCAACAAAGTCTAGAGATAAAATTATGTATTTAATTATGACCCACCATAAACGGTTCCAAGTTATCAATATGCATTTGTTGGAATAAATATGAAAATATTAGTTCCTAACCATATTTTTTCGTAAAATGTTATTTACCGATTTTATATAAATACGGTATATTTGAAATAGGGTCCGAAATTTTAAGGGGTGACATTATAAAATATGACAAAAAGTGAAATTTCACGGTTCCAGGACGAAAAATTAAATACTAAAATATAAAAACCAAATATCAAAAATAAAGAAAAAAGTTTCTATACGTGTAGGTCGAAAAATCCCTTTTAAAGCACTTTCAAAATTGTGCATTTTTAGGAGAACATAGCTCACTGAATGAGTTGGCCAGATTAAGACCATAGCTCACTGAATGTGTTGGCTAGATTAATTATATCCACTATTAATGAGTTAAGTTTATGGTGATATAAAAATAAATTAATTCTCATTAAAAGTAAAACAGTTGGCATAAATTTTTATAATAGAAAACCTTTACCCAGCACATTTTCTTTGCCAGGTGATATATCCTTGGAACAGAACACTAAGTTTTTGGGCAATTTTCTGGATAGTACATTAAGTGGTACACATAGATAAGTTGTGCAAGAGGCTGAACAGTGTTTATTTTGGCATTTTACAATTAAGAAATACTTTAAATAAACGTGATCTTCTTAATGTATACTAATCTTTAGCTAACTGCCATATAAATTTTAGTATTATGTTTTGGGGCCGTTCTTCTTCTATGTCAAGAGTGTTTATATCACAAAAAAGGTTACTGCGACTAATTTTTGGCCTTGGCTACAGAGAACCTTGTAATTTTTTTTTTTAACCATAACATTTTAACTGTGTCGTCTGTTTTTATTTTTAAATGTATTTTATTTGCAAAGCAAAATATCTCACTGTTTGAGACTAATTCACAAATATATGAACGTGACACTAGGCATGGTGAGCTCTTGAGGATACCATCTCACAAAACCGAGAAATTTAAGAATTCACCACTTTATCGATGTATGACTTTTTATAATGCCTTGCCTATGGATTTAAGATTAATTTCAAATTTTAATATTTTCAAGCAGTAAATTAAAAAAGTTTTGATTGTATTTACGATATAAATGAATTGCCTAACTCTAATTTTAATCTGTAATTGTTTATAGCAATTTATTATTATTATTTTTTTAATTTAGTACTAGGTATAACTATTTATTTATTTAATGTTGTATGTGTAATATTTCAGTTTATATTTACTTATTTTATTTTAGCTCTATTTATTTTATTTTTTTTGTACCTATTTTTTAATTTTTTGTCTTTTTATTGTTTTACTAAACCCTGACTGCAAGTTTTTTTTGTATTTTTTTTTTGGTTTTGATTTTTTTCTAGCAGCCAGGGTTACAGAAATATATTTTAATCTGACTTGCCAAAATTGGTTAATATACAGAGCGGTTAAAAGTCACCCCCATCCCTCTTAACTTTTGAACCAGTTGAGATATCGACTTCAAATTTGGAACTTTTAAATAAGACAACTTAAACTATCTTTTAGCATATATTTAATACTTTCAGCTCTTAAAATGTGGGCAGGGGGGCATGGGGGCATATTTTTTTAAATGGAAAGGGGGGTCGTGTAATACATCATTTTAAAGCTTATAAAATTGTCCATTTAACACCATACTTTTAAATTAAAAAAAATTGGGTTTAAAATGGGGTTGAAAATGGGTATTAATGTCAAAATTCCTTAAAAAAAAAACAAATAATTTTTTAAAGATGCCTAATTTCATCATAAAAAAATGTTAATTATACTTTTAAACTAATTTTAGTTGACATAAATAAAAATTTATAAAAAAAACTTAAAAAAATCGAATGTTTTAGCACAAAAAATTGAAAAATCAAAACCATAAAAAATGGAAATGGAAACAATTTAAAAAAAAATTAAAAATGTTAGTTTAAATAGAAAATTTCATAAGCTTTAAAATGATGTATTACACTATCCCCCTTTCCATTTAAAAAAAGTCCCCACATGCCCGCCCCCCTGCCCACATTTTAAGAGCTGAAAATGTCAAATATATGCTAAAAGATAGTTTAAGTTGTCTTATTTAAGAGTTCTAAATTTGAAGTCGATATCTCAACTGGTTCAAAAGTTAAAAGGGAGGGGGGGTGATTTTTGGACCGCACTGTATATTCTTATTCTTAGGATTGATTTTTGAAAGTACCTGTACCTATATGAGTTTTTTTAAGTGTTTAATGAACATTTACCCTGCATCATTGAAATTTCGGTTTTCAACATTTTAATATTTAATTTTTCGTCCTCGAACCGTAAAATTTCACTTTTTGTCATATTTTATGATGTAGAATCACCCCTTAAAATTTCGGACCCTATTTCAAATATACCGTATTTATATAAAATCGGTAAATAACATTTTACAAAAAAATATGGTTAGGAAATAATATTTTCATATTTATTTCAACAACTGCATATTGATAACTTCGAACCGTTTATGGTGAGTACATAATTAAATACATAATTTTATCTCTAGACTTTGTTGAAATAGTGCATTTTTCGAATGATGCAATAAGAAAACCATCTGTTACATTAATTACGGAAATCAAAACAACATTTTAGAAAAATATAAAGTTTAAACTTGACGCAGCTAAAACTGGAAAATTTTCTCTACATTGTAAAATCAGAATCTAGAACAACCATATTAAAATACTTTTTTATTCGCTTGTATTCCAAAGTGATAGAAGAGTTTGTCTTTTGTTTTACTTTAGCGGCCTGCAGCCCGCCTCGTCCTTGCATCATAATATAATATTTTAGCCTTACAGTGGGTTAATCTAAATGTGACACCCAGGGTAATTGTGACATGTCCTGTTATAATTGTTCTAAACAAGTTTAAATCAAATCGAAATTTTAAGCGAAATATTTAATACTGTCAAAAACCTAATGCCAGGGTTGGATTGGATATAAACTAGTTTAGAAGAATTATAACAGGACATGTCACAATTACCCTGGGTGTCACATTTAGCCTAACCCACTGTACCCTCTTTTGTCAAGATTAAAATTAAGCTTTACTCTTCTACTTTAAAATAGTAAAATTATACAGCATAATATGTGTATGTATTGTACTGTAGGGCCCTTTAATTAAAACATATTTTCAGACACTCTTGCTTACATTTGTAGACTGTGCTACCCGTCAAATTTTGATTATAGTGTCAAAAAGTCTAGCAGACTAACCATATGAAAACTGCCACCACTTTAATTTAACTTTTTGTACAGGTTACGTAACACCCTTAACCTCAAAGACAACTCGCCCCAATTTTAGACCCCTACCCCCTCCCATAAGGGCAATAATAGCATAAATTAAAAAAAAATTTAAAGTCGATTTTCTCGGTAACTATTTCAGATATTTCAAAGATTAAAAATACAAATTATAGCTACTCACTAGCACTACAAAATATATATTTTTTTAGAATTTTTGGTTACATAATAGGGGTCAAAAAAAATATTTTAAGTTTTTGGGGGTAGGTTTAAATACCACCCCTTTGAGTGACAAAATTCTGGCAAAACACTTATTTACCCACCTCTAACGTGTAAAAATTGTAAAGGTGTCAAATGGCCGGAAGGCAGCTAAAAAACATAAAAACTACTACCGTGCACCAATTTTGCAAAGAATAAATGTCATTTTGAATATTGTTATTAAAATGATTTTTATAGAACATAATTTTACATAAAAGTAGAAAGGGATTATTTAAGTGTCACGTGACGCACATTTTGTTTATTGTATACCCCCTTCCCCCTGCATCACTCCTATTATTTGTTACATTTAAAACGCTATAAGGATCCGTAAGGAAGATTTTTATGTTGGTTATCTGCTTTATTTTTTTGATTTTTCTTTGAATGAGAATAATGTATGTTTTAATATGACTTAAATACTTTGATACCTACTGTTTGGTCTTTTTATTTGTTTGATAGAACAGGAATAACTCCAGTTATTGAGGAAAATAGTGACGAGGATTAGTTGTTTGTTTTAGTTTTCTTGGAATTATTAAGTTTTTGTTAAGTTTTTGTCATAATAATGTTATTATACTATTCACAGCGCGTAGCGCTGAATAGCATCATACGGTAGTTTCGAATTTCCCAAAATCACCAAAAAACGTCCTAGTCAAAAAATATTGTTGCATGAAAAAATAAGAAACTTGGGAAATGTCCATCCGTCCGTCCATTCGATTGACCCTTCGTCTGTCCGTCCGATGTCACGTTTTTTGTGGACACGATAACTCAAGAACGAATAATCTAATTGACTCAAAATTTTCAGGAAAATTTTATGAGGGGAAAATCCCTATTGTTTTTAAAATTAAATCCTCCAAAAACAAGAAAGTTATGAGGGTTTAAACATTTAAAAAAAAAAAATTATTTTATTGATTTTTCGTTTTCCAAAAAAATGAATATCTAAGCGTGAAACAAAATTTCTTTTTTGAAAATTTCTCACAAAAAAAATAAAACTTTTTTAAATTTTTATTTGTTTTTTTAAGAAATTTTTCAAAAAATCATGCGGTATTTGGAAAAATGCAGTATACCATCCACTGTGAATAGTATACAGGGTGGTCCATTTATCATGACAATCCTTAATATTTTAATATCAAAAAAAGTTTTAAACAAAAGTTATAAGAGTTTAATGGAAGCACAAAATAAATACATGCAATACCTTATTATATGCTGGGGTAATACTACTGAAGCACAGCTGTTAAAGATGCAAACTTGTCAAAACAAGGTAATCAAGGCACTGTTTGGATTTCACTATCTCACACCCACAGAAGAAATTTTTGCATCAACAAAACTTTTAAACATTCCTAAATTAAGAAACTTTGAGCTTGGGAAACTTATCTTTGGTATACTAAATGGATTATTGAAATCAAACCAAGTCTTACACTTAATACATGATGTCCACAGTCACAACACACGAAGTAAGAACTGTCTTCATGCGAACACCAGACACACACTTCAAGCACAAAACTCGCCCATCTACAGGGGTATAGAAGTGTACAACAAATTAAATGAGCACTTAAAACTAATAAATAATAAAACAACTTTTAAGAAAAAAACCAAAGAACTATATTTAACTGTGATATAATATTTATACTTTAATTTCCAATTTTGTGACATTTTACAATTTTATTTTATATGGTAATTAATTCTTAGTACTTATTTATATTACTATTAGGCCTAGTCACCAGTTTTCTTGTACTGTTTTTAGGTCATAAAAAAAATTAAAAAAAAAAAAAATGGTGTATATGTAATATGTTTGGCTGACACAATGGAGGCAGGGGGGCAACGGGAATATTTTTTTTTAATGGAAAGGGGTTTAGGTGATAAATCATTTTAAAGCTTCTAAAATTTTCTATTCACCTTCAAAAATTTGTTTTAAAAAAATTAAAAATTATATGGTCAAAAAGAGAATTTTATAAGCTTTAAATTGATGTATCACACAACTCCCTATCCATTTAAAAAAATGTCCCTCTTGCCCCCTTGCCTCCACCTTAAATAACTCTTGTTTAAAACTTTTTTTGCTATATCTAGAAGTTGTTAAAATATTTGGACCATCCTGTATAATGGAATGCGTAGCATTACATATCTTCACGGCTAATTATAGTTTAATATAAAATTTTATTGAAATTACTTTATTTTTTATACTTACTATAAATAATTATTAATATACAAAGAAAATAAAATAAATATTTTTCTAAAAGGGTAATTCCATGGTAACTCACGTTACATCTGTAGAAAAAATGACACTTTCTTTAAGATATGTTATTATATTATTTTTAAAGACTGTTTGTTAAAAAATTATAATATAATAAAATATTTAAAAGGAAGTGTCTCTTTTTCTGCGGCTGTAACGTGAGTGGAATTACCCAAAATAATTAATTTTATTTCAATTAAAAGTAAGTTTTTTTACTAAACATATACGTCATGTGACTTAAATAGCCCCCTACTGGTTTAATGTAAAATTATCTTCTACATAAATCATTTTAATAGGAATATCCAAAATGACATTTATTCTTTGCAAAATTGTTGCCTGGTAGTAGTTTTTATGTTTTTTAGCTGCCTTCCGGCCATTTGACAGCTTTTTAATTTTTACACATCAGAGGTGGGTAAATAAGTGTTTCGACAGATTTTTTTGTGGGTGTCACTCAAAGGGGTGGTATTGAAATCTACCCCCAAAAACTTAAAATATTTCTTTCGACCCCTATTATATAACCAAAAATTCTAAAAAAATATATTTTGTAGTGCTACTGAATAGCTATAATTTGTATTATTAATATTTGAATCTGAAATAGTTACCGAGAAAATCGACTTAATTTTTTTTAATTTATGCTATTATTACCCTTAGGGGAGGGGGTAGGGGTTTGAAATTGGGGTGAGTTATCTTTGAGGTCAAGGGTGTTACGTAACCTGTACAAAAAGTTAAATTAAAGCGGGGGCAGTCTTCATATGGTTAGTCTGCTAGACTCTTTCATTTGAATTATTACCATAAAAAAATATTCAATATTAAACCTAAAATATACAAATAAAGCTTAGGCGGCAGCCATTTGACCGAAATCCCCTAAGTATAAAAACTGCTTTCGTTTTACTGTGCAGTAAAATTAAATTTATATTAACTAAATTCTAGAAAATTATTTCGTTAATTTTTCAAATTTTTTTCCTGGTAAAAATAACAAATATTACATAGGAAAACACTTATAAAATAGGTACTTACAAAATTATAAGTATTTATTTATAAAAAAGGTCATATGCATTTTATCGCAACATTAACAATATCATCGGTTTCAAAATATCTTGTTTTTAATATTTTGAGAATTTTAATTTATACTTATAATCTTTTAAAAATATTTTTTAACTATGGTCTGTTTCATCAAGCAAGATAGTAAATTAAAAATCGCACAAGGAATATTTTCAAAATAGATTTGAATATTGGAAGTGCGAATATACTGCGTAGTTTATTTTATAAAACAACTATATACTATACACAAACATATAATATTCAAACCTGTTGTAAAAATATTTACTGTGCGATTTTTAATTTACTCTCTTGCTTGATGAAACAGACCATAGTCAAAGTTTTATAAATCGTACATAACGTAACCTTATATTAGGTTATGTATAAGAACCGTCATTTATTGATAATGTACGTTGCATAATTATTGCAAAAAGGAATAAAAATTGCTCGCGCTGTTCTAGAAGAACTTTTAAATGACATGACAACTTCCATTTTTTTTCTTTTTGGAATTTGTTATATGAGCTCCAATAAAAAAAAATAAGACCAAAATTTTAAAAATCGTTAGAGCCGTTTTTGAAAAAAATGTGTTTTTAGAAAATATCTCTGATATTTCACGCTAACATACTCGGTTTGCCCTCGATATCTCGGATTTTGACAAAACTTGGCATAGTGGTACCACTATGGTACCTAAGCACTCCATCCAATTTTTTTTCAAAACGGTCCATCCGTTCACGATACCGGGTATCCCACCAACCAGGTTCTTGACAAGTTATATCTCCGTTATTTGAAAAGGTAAACTTTTGTAAAAAATAGCGTTAAATGGGATCCAAAAACGATTTTATTGACTTATTCAACCCCCCCCCCCTCCATTGCTTACTCACTCCCCACCACCCCACCCTCTGGTTTGCAAATAACACCTTCCACCCCCATTTTTATCTAAGCATATGAAATTACATTTGATTTTGAATTAAACCATGTATTATAAATAGTAACTTATTCTTTTAAGGGGCTTCCAATAACAATTATTATTTAGTAATAATAATGTCCTACTAGGTTTTAGACGGGCTATATTTTCGTTATTTAAAAATATAAAAAAAAATCAAAAAAAAAATAAAATTAAATTGGAGTCAAAGTAGAAGTTACTGACATATGCAAAACTATAACGAAAAAAAATGGAAGTTGTCATGTCATTTAAAAGTTCTTCAAGCTAGAACTCTGTGTGCTATTGACATCATTGCATGCGGCTGATTTATTACTCGAAGTAGAAAAAGAAATAAACGTATATTTACATAATTAAAAAACCGCTGGCCTACTTTTGTTTGACGCGGATAGTACAAGCTATGCGGGATGATGTGAAGGGGGTAGAGGGGTCCTCCCCCCAAACAACGCTCGACTTGGAAAACTCTTTTCGATTAAAGAAAGCTTTTTACTCGTATGATAATTTTTTTAATTGTGACTTTGTCTCTTAAAGGAGGTTATCGTATTTTGGGCTAAATCGCCTGCAACAATACGACATGCTTACAGGTACATAAAAAATAAATACTTAACAAAAATTTCAGCAATTTTACATCTCGGAACATACTTTATTTAATTATTTAAATTAGGAATTTTGACATATTTCAATGCACGATTTGGCAACATTGCACCTAACGATGGTTCGTGCCAAGTGTCATGTCATGTCAAAATAAAAATAACGTTTTATGTGGATAAAAATAACTTTTTATGTGGGGCAAAGGGCTGCATATTTTGTTTTGTTGTTAATTTTTACGGATTTAACATGGTGTAAAATATACATTGTGTATTACACAATGTGTATTGGACTTATCAGACTAGTTTTTCAGTAAGATTATCGAGTTTTTTTTGAGGTATGTATTTATACTAATAATATTGTAAAGCAATCGAACAGCTCCAACGTTATAGTATAGTAACCTAAAGCCTGCAGTCCCATGGGACAGTGGAACCCAGACTAGTAATTAATTGTGGCTTTCAACGTGTAAAATGCCTTTATTTCCATGAATAAGAGTTTTAAGAGACTTTTAAGCTGTAGTGTTAAATAAATACGTTTAATTAATATTGTACAGTGCTTTTATTACACATTCGAAATGTTATGTTGATGTTCAGATAAACAAAAAAACGTCACTTTTTTTAAGATAAGATAGAGGCATATAACACGTTAGCATTGTTGACACGTTTACGATAACAGATAAATTGTTAACGAATAATGATCAACATTAACAAATAAACGTATTAAACAGTTTTTCATCATTTCTTTTCATAATTTTGCACTTTTTTAAAATAAAAAAACATATTATTCTCATTTAGTCCAAAACTCATTTTTAAAACGATATCCTTCTTTGTTTTAATTTTATTGGAAGTGCATTTGTTTATTTATTTGGTATGTATGTTGATTTTATCTATATTATAACCGTTATATACTTTATTATTATTATGTGTATGTCCTTATATTTATACTTTATATTTACGTATTATTATATATTTTTAAATTGACCTGTGTAGTAAGACCAAATAAATCTAATCTAATCTATATTAGTGGCTAAATTATAGAATTGCCGTTGTGGCCAAATTTTTCCAGTCCGGGCCTGTTTAGCGAATTACGGACGTTTAATCTTATTCTGCATAGGTATGTATTAAACAAACTTTAGAAATAATTTATCTTAAAGTCTGATATGGTACAAAATACCTGTAATTAGGTCCCAAAACGTTTTTAACTAAATAAATAAAATAATTACTAATTATAATTATCAGCCTTTTAACTTTTAAAATGATAAAAAATTAATATTTTTTTACAAAAACTTATTTCAATAAATTTTATTTTTGTTATTATTATTAGTATTAAGTTTTTTTACACAATAAAAATACGTATTATTAAAAAAATACCCTTTTATTTGAAAAAAAAGTATATTTTGTATTTAGCACATTTTTAATATTTTTTATCAAAATACATAAACGCATCCTTGGGCTAATTAAAACATTAAACAAATATTTAATCCAATAATTTATTTTTTGTTCATTTATTTAAGGGGGGTTTCTGGTGGATTTTTTTTCGAAAAATCAAAATATATTTTTTTATATATTCTGTTAGAAAACACTATTAGAAATATATAAAAACTTATTTGGATTTTAAGATCCTTTTTTAAAATATTTTTGATATATTTTATTAAGACTTTCGGAGAAAAAGCTTTAAACGCGCTTTTCTTGAAACAGCATTTGTGGGCTTTTTTTAGATTCGAATTTAGCATAAAAGTTATATAATTGACCAAAAAAGTTTTTACCCAACTGTCAAATTAGGCTGTTAAACTAGAATAAAAAATAAGCTATTTCAAGTGTTACAAGTCGATATTTCAGAAACCGTAACAGATGTTGTTTTTGAAATTTGGTAATAAGCTTCAATATCAAAGGTGACCCTTTTTTATTAAAGCACTTAGTTTTTTACCCACCCCCTTAGGAAGGGAACGAGGTAACTATAAAATGGGAAGTAAGTATTTTGTTTTCAAATTTGAATTCAGCATAAAAAGTTACCCAGTAAACACTGACTGACAGGCCATTACCAGTCCATCACACACGTGTGATAGCCCGGTGATGGCCCGTCAGTCAGTGTTTACTTGGTAACTTTTTATGCTGAATTCGAATCTGAAAAAAAAAACCTAGATACCATTAAAAATTTTTAATTTACCTCTTCCCCCGCCTAAGGGTGTAGGTGAAAAACAAAAGTGATTTAATAAAAAACGGTCACCCTTGAAATTTAAGATTATTACCAAATTTCAAAAACATATCTGTGCGGTTTTTGGAATAACGACTTGTAAAACTTCGATTGGCCTGTTTTTTATTCTAGGTTTTTAACATCCTAATTTGACACTTGAAAAAAAAATTGTTTGATTAATTATGTAACTTTTTATGCTGAATTCGAATCTGAAGAAAAAAACATACCCATTCCATTTAAAATTTTAAAGTTACCCCCTCCCCCGCCTAAGGGTTTTAGTAAAAAAAAATCTGCTTTAATAAAAAGGTGTCCTCCTTGATATTGAAGCCAAGTACCAAATTTGAAAAACCTATCTATTACGGTTTCTGATATATTGACTTGTAACACTTTAAATTGACCACCCGGTATATTTTATGTATAAGAGAGCACTGCAATAAAATATAATTTTTTTCTACGAAAAAAAAAATGTTTTAAATAGAGGTTGATTCCACCATCCCTTAAGTAAATTAATTATTAATTTATTACTCTAGAAACTAATTTAATTGTGTTTTGCCAATAAAAGATTCCATAATTTTGTGTTCCTAGAAGTAAATAGGAAAATTTGGAACACATAACACGTGTATCATCAAGTGATATCATATTTAAGATATATATTTACCTAGTAGGTAATACCTACACTCAGAAAATGTCATTGTAGTTTTAATATTAAATGTTATTTGTAAAAACATGTTTTTTATTTATATCGCGACATTTGGTATGTAATACTTTACTTGTGATATTAAATACATCAATGAAAGTATTGTATGCAATATCTTGTCATATGAATACAACATAAGGTGGTGATATATTTGGAACCCCAAGCAACATGTGTTTATTAATACTAGTAAAAATTACTGTAACATTGGTAAAGTATATCATAGTTATTGTATGATATACTTTAAGTTGTTGTTAACAATGTTAACTTGTGTTATTAATCTAGTTTAAAGTAAGTTACAGTATTTAGTAAAATAACAGTAAATAATACCTAAATTTTGATAAGTAAAAAATAGGATCGATAATTTTTTCAGTGTACGTGTTAATTCATTATTATACAAGGGGGGATCTAGAGGGCGCTTTTAGAAAAATCCGGGCCTGGATGGTTTATGGCGCGTCCCCAAAAATCGCCCGGGCTATTGTCAATAACAGGGTCGCTTGTAGAAAATCTTTTCCCTGCAGGACAAAATCTTCCGTTTTGGTGGGGGAAAGGGATACGCGCTCGTCATTAACGCATTATAGGGTAATTACATTTGTCTACACTCAAAAAAAATCCGACACCACTTTAGTTGATTCTGGGACTATTTGATGCGCTTTTTTCGGAACCTAGCTTAATTTTTCCAGATCAGATCGTTTTTTTTTAGTTAAAGCGCACAGTAGTTTTTATGCCTATAGTTGTAATAAAAAAAATAGCTTAGGTCTAATATTTTTTTTATTGCCGTGAATTGGTTCTATATTAATAATAGGGATCTAAGCCAAAAAATATCTTTATTCGTTTATTTTTTATGCCTTCTAAATAAAAAAAGTTTAGGATTGTATCCAGTAACGGAGATTTTACGGGGAGTTATCGAAAGCAAAACAACAATAATTTAATGTTTATTTAATGTTATTTTAATTTTTTCTTTTAATTTTTCATTTCGTTTTTTTCATAATATATTTAATTTATTGTGTTGCTCTTCTAAAAATAAATAAAATACTTCAATATTAAGGTTTTTTTTTTCGATAACCCCCGGTAAAATCTTCGTCATTGGATTAAATCTAAAACTTTTGTTGTTTTTATAAACTGCACATATACCGGGTGTCCCACCAGGTTCTTGAAAAGCTATATCTCCGTTATTTGAAAAGATACAATTTTTTTGCAGAAAATAGCGTTAAATGGGAGCCACTGAAGTTTTTATTCACGTATCCATAACCACCCCTTGCTTACCCACCCCCTTGAAACCACCCCCAACTTCTGTTTTTTTAAATAGGACCCCCCTTTTTTATCAAAGAATACGAAAGTACATTTTATTCTGAATTTAACCATGTATTATAAGTGGTATTTTGTCATTTAAGGGGCTCCAAATAACAATTATTATTTATTAATACTAGGGTGGTATTTAGAACAAACTTGTAGGTGGTTCCAGGAGAGTGGGATATTAAGGGTGGTTTTTGGATATATTAATCCGTTGTCTTTTAGATATAATCTAACGTGAGTTTTTGGAATTTTTTTTTTATGAAAAATATGTGATGGGGCTGTACTTTGGACTCCAAAGTACAGCTCCAAAGTTTGGAGCCCCTTAAAAAAATAAAATATTACTTATAATACATGGTTGAATTTAGAACAAAATGTGATTTCATATTCTTTAGTAAAAATAGGGGGGGTTCTATTTAAAAAACAAAAGTTAGGGGTGGTTCCAAGAGGGTGGGTAAGTCAGTAAATTCTACTTTGACTCGCATTTAATTTTGTATTTTTTCGATTTTTTATCTTTTTAAACAACGGAGATATAGCCCGTCTAAAACCTGGTGGGGCAGTATGATTAATAAACAAGCATGGAAGATATAATTGCTACGCATTCCATTATATACTATTCACAGTAAATGATATATTGCATTTTCCCAAATACTTAAAAAAACTAAATTAAATTAAAAAAAAAATAAATTTTTATTTTTTTTAACTTTTAAAAAAAAATTCTTTCTTTTTGCGAAAAACGAAAAAATAAAAAATAAATTGATTTTTTTTTCTTTTTGCGAAAACGAAAAACAAAAAAAAATGAAAAAAAAAACTAAAAAAAATTGTTATTTTTTTATTTTCTTTTTGCGAAACGCAAAAAAAATATATATTTTTTTTATTAAAAATTATATTTTTTTATTTAAATAAAAAGTTTAACCCCCCATATTTTTTTTGTTTTACGGGGGGATTACTTTCAAAAATAATAGGGATCTTCCCCTCGTAGAACTTGATTTTTTCTGAAAATTTCAAGTCGATCGGATTATTTGTACTTGAGGACAGACGGACATTTCCAAAGTTTCTTATTTTTTCATGAAACACATTTGTATCCAAGAATTTTTTGTCTAGCACGTTTTTTGGCTATTTTGGGAAATTCGAAACTACCGTATTATACTATTCTAGCGCAGGCGCTGTGAATAGTATAATAATATAAATAGTTGTTATTTGGAGCTCCTTTAAGAAATAAGATACTACTTATAACTTATAAGTTATAATACATGGTTGAATTAAAAATACAATTTACTTTCATATTCTTTGATAAAAATGGGGGGTGCTATTTGAAAAAAAGAAGTTGGGGGTGGTTTCAAGGGGGTGGGTAAGCAAGGGGTGGTTTTGGATACGTGAGTAAAAACATCAATGGCTCCCATTTAATGCTGTTTTTTGTAAAAAAATATATAGTTTCAAATAACGGAGATATAGCTTGTCAAGAACTGGTGCGGCACCCGGTATATGCATATGTGTTAGTATTGCGTATAAAAATTAAAGTCGTACCTTTAGTATTTATATAAAATCAAAATATACCGAAAAAATGCGAATAAAACTATTTTTTTTTAATTGGGTGGTTTTCAGCCGCATTTAAGCTTTTAAAATCTACAGTTTTCTTTTTAAACCCCACTCTGGCAGGTTTTCACGTGGTTTTTCAATTTGAGTGCAGATTTGTTTTTAGCGCCCCTAAGTACGTATAAGTAGCATAGTTTGCTCGTTTCAACCCTTAATAAATAAAAACTCTTTTATCAAAAATAAAGTAATTTTTAGCAATTTTTGAGGTTTTGTCATAATCCTTGGGTGATGGGCCAATTCTGACCTCGGATTCGGATTCAGCGGAAAAAAATACATATGGGTACATATATGGTTATTTAAGTACAGACCACTTTTTTTATTTTGTGTGCCTATGTAATTAAGCCTTAATAATTATTTTACTACAAAACAAAAACACTATGCGCTATATCTCAAAAAAAAAGAGCTGATGGAGAAAAACGCAAAATGGTTCCAAAATCAGCACATCAAATAAGAATAAAAATAGAATAAGAATAAGAATTTATTTATTTCAGAGAAAATGCCTTTACTTAAAATAAAAAATAACGTAAGGACATTGAGTGAAATATTGTCATGTTTTAGGTAAACTAATATAAAAGTAATTAAATAAATAATACAAATAATAGTACAATTTTATAAATTTTGTTTTTTTAAAAAGAAAAAAATTCTTGTATTGTATAAGGTTCTATGTTGCATATATATGAAAATAACTTGTTCTTGAATGTTTTTTGTATATTTATAGATTTAATTTCCAAAGGAAGCTTATTGTAAAATCGAGTGTAAAATATAGTCAGCCGCAAATAAAAGGTCCACAGAAAATTAAAAAAATCTAGAGCAGTGTTATTAATAATTTTATGTTTGTTATGTAAAAATATATTAGATGTATTATTAGCTATACAAATATTGTGTTTTCTGTATTTTAACTTATTTATTTTTAATAACAATAATTTAAATTTAAAAATAAAATACGTATGTCAATAATATTTTTATAAATAATCAAACATACTTTTTAATTAGGACTTATTAATAATAACTTAAAATATAGATAACCTACACAGGTAGAAAAGTATCTGAATCATAAATTTTAAAATTCACAGACATACATTATGTAGCTATATGATATAACCACTTACTTCTTAGTAATAATCATGATGATTTTAGAGTCTATCTTACTTTACAATTTATCTTATCTATGTTTACAGTACAAAGTCATCTTGGTAATTATCAAGAAGTAGTTTTTTCGGAGATAAAGGGGGGCTGCGAAACGGTCAAAGGGGGGCCCGTAAAACGGTGAAAATAAATAATTTCTCTTTTCTGTAAAAAGCATTTATTCTGTAATTACAATCAGTCTAAAAACAACAAGCTTTTTTATGCTTATTTAATTTGTTTATTTGGACCCTTCCAATTTCAATAAACCTCTGACGTATTTAGGTATGCAAACTCGAGGAAATATTGGAGGTAGTCTTTTGAGGAAATCCGAGGAAATCGCATCTTTACCAAATGTGGGACTTTTTTAGGTATTTCTCAAATTTTTCGAGACAATCTTAAAGGAAATTTTGTGGAAATCTTAAGGGATTACCCTCCAGAAGATGAATATTTTTTTGAAGCCATTTACTCCTCGCAATAAACATTTAATAAAAATAATTGCAAGTGAGGGGCCTGCAGGAAACTTTGGGTGCCAAAATTTCCAAAATTTACAATTGGATTATTTTACAGATAATTCTAGAGGACTGTAAAATGGACAATATATTTCATGCTCCATATATTCTCTTTTTTCATTATCAATATTATGTACTGGTTTAAACAGACTGTTTACGAAATGTAGGAAAAATATTATTATTCCAATAACCTTATTTGTGTGCAGATAAATGTTACACTGTCAGACACCAGCAGCTGCTACATAAAATTTTAAAATTATAACTTAATTTACCAAAACCAATTTAATGAAATGGCATTTTAAATCACCAGTTTAACACTTTCACTGCGCATGATTCTCTTAAGAGTCGGCCCTGTCCTTGGCACAGCGCGCACGACCCTCATAGGAGCCAGGCATCAGTTACAAAGCACACCCCATGAAAACTACCTCGAAACAAAAAAAAGAAATAAGTCTCTTAGTTTTATAGGATTTTTTTTTTTCGACATATTCTGAATCATTCAGATTCAGCACAGTGAACTTGCAAAAACTGTAAAATTCACATTGGCAAAAACCTTGTAAACTGATATAATTATAGTGATATTTTATAACACATTCTGTTCATTTTAGCCCCCTTAGAATAGCGGATATGTTCTCCAGCATAACTTCTTCCCTTTAAGTCCCCCTTAAAACCAATTAATTGAGTCTTAGAAACGAAATAAGTACCTTAAAACAATTATTTAAATAATTTATGAACATTTAAGGAAACCAAAGAGCAAGAATTAGAAAAAATAAAAAAGGCACTTACCAAATTTTACTAAAATAACTTGGATTTAGTTTAATTAAACATTTAAATGATTATTTATTTACTCTGACGTCTTAGAATACATTTTTAGGTTAGGTTTTTTGACATTTAATCAATATAGAAGATTCCTTTATGTTGGCCCGCTACGGCGGTTCTGAGAAACTCGAGTTCAACATTTGAACGATAGATGTAGCGACACCACTTTTTAAATGTTTTCGCCTTCTAGCGCGCTATAGCGGAGGTAATTTGGAACTCTACCTGTTTTAAGAACCAGCGCGAGATGGAGGGGCTAGACTGCCTTTTAAATATCTATTTCAAATTTTCACTAGAGTTCTTTACTTTCCCCTAGAAAAACCCTTCGGTAAAAAAAAAATTGATTGCTTTTTAAAGTCTCTCGAGTATGTAAGCTGATTTTCGAGAAAAAATCTATCTGTCCGGGATATGATCACGATAAGTCGAGAACGCTTCTAGCTAAACACTTCAAATTTAACAAAATTTCCAACTGTACCACTCCAATCTTCCCAACCAATAATTTTACTGACCAAAAGATAAAAAAAGATCTTTGACTACCAATATTCCCATCTATTTCCAACTTCGACAGTGACTTTTCCCAACTCAAGTGTGGTTGGAGGAAAGGGAGCGTCCTCCCAGAGAAGGCTGGGGTTCAATGGCGTTACTGCAATTTGGCGGACCGTCGGAGGCGTAACCAGGTCCAAATTTTGGGGGGGCTTGAGTCCCTAAAAACATATGCGTAATTTTTAAGTTTGTCTGTCTGTGAGACTTTTATAGTTTGATTTGGGGGGGGCTTAGAAAAATTTGGGGGGGACTAAGCCCCCCCCCCTCGTTACGCCTATGCGGACCGTGCGCAAAAATTTTATTCGGCGGGTCCTATAGGTATTATTTACTTACTTACTACATATCGTCCGTGATACTACAATACCGCTTAAGGTCTAACTGCAAAACCGCGTAAGGTTTAAAAAAGCAAAATTTTACAGGAGAAGGGAAAAACTAATGAATTTTGCTTTTACTGAATATATGAAGATTTCTGTATAATTAGTATATTTTAAACAGTTTAAAACAATATTTAGTAAACTAATTTTCAATCAGCTACCCTATTTGAATTAAACATAAATTAAAAAACCATCTTATTGCGTAGTTTTTAATTTTTTTTTTTTTTTTGAAATTTTAGATTTTTAATGAAAATAATATTATTAAGCTAATTTGTTGTTATAATAGTTAAACGTAATATTAAACCATATTTGATTAGAATTATTATTTTACTGTTGACTTTATACACATTAATTTAATTTAGAAAATTAAAAAGCTATACTTATTTCAAAGTTATGTCAACTTGTGGATTAGCAGCTGAGCAGTTTTCAAATAAATATGGTAAATAACTTTATCCATTTAAGACCTTTAAGCTGATTATTTTTTGCAAAATATATCTTAATATACGCCATTTAAAGTTAAGATTACACTTTACCATTTTTTTTCGCCCAGTCATATAGCACTATGTACCAAAAGTTGCCTTTATTATAACCAGTCATTTTTTTTCAATTTTTTTGGAAGTCGTTTTGATTCCCCAAGAGGGCCTTGAAATTAATCAAAATTTAAAAAAATTTAAATTTTGTTGAAAATTGCATTATAGGGGTTTTTGAGGTTGCTGAAATCGCATCTGATAATAAAAAAATTCTAACTCCACCCCACAGGGGTGAGGGGGTAAATATTTTGTTTTTTTTTGTGAAAGTTTGTATATAGGGTTTTTTCAGGATTCACTTTCAGCAACCTCAAAAATCCAATATACCAATTTTTAAAACAATCACCCCCCACTAATTTGGAAAAATATTATTACAAGATGCAGTTTTAGCAACCTCAAAAACCCCTATAGAGGAAATGCGCCTAATTTCGGATGGTTTCCAAATTTCGGATAGTAGTGTATTTAAGATACTATCTGCAAAGGTAAACAGAAACCTACTTTTATGTGAAGCCAAAAGTCAAACTAAATCCGTCCTGTAATATGATAACGGTAGAGCTTCTCCCCTTTAAATGGCAGCACAAATCGTTTATATTGCAAATGGCAGTTTTGTGCTCAGTTGCATTATTATGCTTGTTTATTTTATAAATAATCGTTATAAAGGTTCGTGATTCTGTCTTGGGTAAGGTATGATGTAAGTTAAGTTGATCCACTATTCATAATTAAGCAATTTGAAAACGTAAACATTCTACAAATTTCTAATCTAAAAAGCAGAAAGTTGCCTAATTTCGGATAGACCATTTTTGTGCATTTGATTCCCAATTTCGTATATCCGCAAGGTAATTATTATTCAGGATATCCAACCATTAATTATTTTTTTTATAATGATACAACAAACTAAGATAAACAATTTTGAAAAAACGAAAATTACCTAAGATACTAAGATATTCGAAATTGGGAATCTAAAATTATAGTTCCTATAGTATTTCGTAGAAAATCGCTTAATGATTAAATTACGTCTTAAATGTGAAGGAATAACAAGAAACATAAGCAATGGGATCCAGATCTACTCTTGAAAATTTTTTTTCGGATATGTCCGAAATTAGGAGCCCTTTTTCAAATGCACAAAAATGCGCTGATTTTTTTTAACCGTGTTTTTTGGAAAAAATAAACTGTAATAAAATTGCTTTTATAATAAATCATGGTTCGCTATAATAAGTTGTATCTGGTTATATAAAAAAAATATCAAAAAGTAATACCGAGTATTAAATATTGAATACATTGTAAATGGTATCCGAAATTAGGCGACTTTCCTCTATACAAAATTTTATGAATATATGGAAATATGATTGGGCAAAAAAATCTTTTCGCTTTACCCTAAAAGGGTTAAAATGAGAATTTAATAAGCTTTAAAATACTTCCATTTAAAAAAATGTTTCCCCTGCTCCCGTGTTTCCATTGTGCCCCTAAACATATCAAATATACTGGGTGTCTCAACTAAGCCGACTCGGTCGATATATAGTAAAGTATCCAATAGAGAAAAACATTAAAGGAAAAAGTTGTATGGTTTTAAAAAGGCACATTCTAAAAATATTTTGAAATATACAGGATGGTCCTCCTAGGGTGGGTAACATCTGACTTATTTTTTTTAAATGGAATGGCATATTTTTTATTATGTTGTCTTACTTGTCATAAAAATACGTTTATTTTAATATGATATTATATGGGTCTATTGTTTATAGTTTTTGAGATATAATTTTTTTTTTTTTGAAAAAAAAATTAATTTTTAGTGATAAGATAAAATCTGCTCCAATTTCTTTACTTTTTGTCAAAAATTAATAAAATTTTGCAAGCTTATCTTGATATTATTTATTTACTCATTAAATGTAGAATTTATCTATCTATATTTAATAAGCAAATAAAAAATATAGTATTCCATTTTAAAAAAATTGAGTTTTTTAAATCCAAAAGTTTGAATATTAATTTTGAACGCCCTGTATAAAACATTTTATTTTTTGAACATAAAGTAATTAGCAGTAGCCGGCGTATTTCCAGTTGTAGTCCAGTCTTCAGGTCAATAAAAGAGGCTTCACCCGGAAATAATTCAGGGAGTTTTGATTTTCGGTTTATTGGGTAGGGTTAATGGCCGCAAATAAAAAAAAAAAACAATTTTGCGACGTTGAACTCGATTTGGAACTGTCATTTTTTCAACGTGTTTTTCACAAAAAACGGATTTTTAAAATATCTCTTAAACGTTACACTATACGTTTTTAGATTTTTAATATTTTTTTTTCGAAAAACCAAAATTGTTCATCATCGGTTAGGCATGCCCCTAAGAAGATTTTGGGTGAGAATTTAAAAAATCTATCTGGCACTTTCTTTTTAATTTACGTAAAATTATTTTTTTTTAAATAATTCAAACATTTGTGCCCCATTATTTCGAGTAAACCCATTTTCGATTGAATCACCATTGTATTAACCATAAAAAACCTTCCTAACCGAGCCATAAAGAAAAATCTAAAACCCTACAGTGTAACGTTTAAGGCGGTGCCGTGAATTAGCTATAAGTTGTACAAAAAAATATATGACACAAAAAATGTTGGAGATTTGGTCCTCTTTATTTTTATATCAAAAGTTTTTTGTTCTAGGATGCACCGATCTTGAGATATTTTAAAAAGTCGGTTTGGACTTTTTGGTTTGTGAAAAATAAGTTAAAAAAGTTCCAAATCGAGTTTAATGTCGCAAAATTATTTATTTGCGGCCTTAAACTCTACCTAATAAACTAAAAATCTAAACTCACTGAATTATTTCCTGGTAAAGCCTCTTTTATTAACTTGAAAACTGGACTATAACTGAAAATACGCCGGGTACTGGTAATTAAATACACCCTTTTTAGATAAGCATGCAAAATTTTATTAATTTTTGACAAAAAGTAAAGAAATTGAAGCAGGTTTTATCTCAACACTAAAAATGCATTTTTTCTTAGAAAACAATTCTATTTCAAAAACTATAAACAATAGACCATATAATAAGATATTAAAATAAAGGTATTTTTATGTCAAGTAAGATGAAATAATAAAAAATATACCATTGCATTTAAAAAAATTAAGTCAGATGTTACTCACCCTAGGAGGACCATCCTGTAATATTTTAAGAATGTGCCTTTTTTAAAACCATACAACTTTTCTCTTTAAAGTTTTTCTCTAAAGTGGATACTTTACTATATATCGACCGAGTCGGCTTCGTTGAGACAACCCTGTATACCAAAAAATTATTTTTGTAATGATATTTGTGTTCCAAAAATTAAGTTTATATCTTAAGCCGTTCAAAAGGTGTATTTTAGACACGCACTGTATATATACACTATACCTACTAGGGTGGGTCAAAAAACCGACTATTTTTTTTTTACTTTATACTCTGAAAAATCGGTTGCCAGACACCTCTAGAAAATTCTCACCAAATATGAGCTCTTAATTTTGAGAAAAAGGTTCTCCGCTTTACAATTTTCCATTTTTTCCTCAGTATTAGAAACAAAAATTCATATCTCTTTGATAAATGTTCGTTAAAAAGTATCTCTCCTCATATTCTTGTAGGAAATCGAACGCTCTACAAAAAAGGTCTCTTGCAATTTTTTCGTAAACCTCACCGTTTAAAAGATATCAAAGGTTAAAGTTTGATTATTTTAAGAGACATTTCTGTTTTGCTTATGAATTTTATAACTCGCTTACAAAAAATTGTTATGAATTGCGCAATTCATAGTTTTGTAGGAAATTAACTGCTCTACAAAAATGTTCTCTTATGATTTGTCGATTAAATTAAGAGTTTAAAAGATATTCATCGTCACACTTCAATGCTTTAATAGTTTTTGATGAATAATTCGAAAAATTTCAATTTAATTTATGAGTTTCACGAAAATTTGAGTTTCTATCGTAAGAGTAACTCTTATAGAAGTTTCCTTTTCGAAAATTTATTTGAAACTTTTTTATTTTAATAATATTTTCATAAAATTTATCTTTATAATAACTTATTATTTTATTATTATTTTTTTCAAAATTTAATAAATCATTGACTCTGAGTTAGAAATAATGCACTAATACCTACCTATAGGTATGGCTACCTGTCCGAATTAAAAGTCCAATTAATTATACCGTTCAATAACGCAATTTGTTTTTAAAACTATTTATTTAAACTTAATATAATAATATACTACGGACTATGCATGATTTACATGTTTAACAAATATTACTGCTGTTTGCAGATAGCTCTCATGAGAGTAGACATTCAAAATGCGTTTTGTCCAATTGCACAACAATTGAGTAAAATTACCTATAACTTTAATCGCTATAGGGTCTATTTAACAATTATGTCACGGGTCTAGGTGGTCAGATGTCGAGTGACAAAATGTGACACAGAGGGGGTATCAAGTAAAAAGTGAATTTTTTAATAGTTATACCGAAATCTCGTTTTTATTTCCAAACCCTTTTTTTTCAAATGTTTTATCTTTTTTTGTTTGAGGAGTAGAAGTTAAAGTCACAAAGAGTGACACAGCGGGGACAGGGCTAAAAAATTGTCTAAATTGCAGTAATATAATTGTTAGGCAGCCCTATAGCGATTAAAGTTATAACTTGAATTATAATAGTATTATAACAGTACTGTAACGTTACGTACGTTACATCTGTTTAAATCGGCTAGGTATAACTGCAAAAGATTGGACGAAACGAGTTTTAAATGTCCGATGCACATAATAAAAAATAAATAATAAATACCTAGTTAATAAAAAAAAATAAAAAAAAAATAATAACTGGGAATGTATCTTTTTCTATAGGTTGGGGAAGTCGGGGTTAACTGGGCCGCTTTTTTTCATATCGAGTTTTTGAAAAACCTGTAAACAATTTTCAAATATTTTCATTAGCAAAAGGTAGATTATTACTATAGTTAGAACATATTAATACTTCAGACAAATATTATTTATATAAAAAAAATTATTAACGATAAACTAGTTAACCCCGCTGATCCAGTTAACCCCATAGGACAGGGTTAACTGGAGTAGTGACTCAGGGTTAACTGGTCCACTAACAAAAATGTATTGTATTTTAATTATTGTGAATAAAAACGATTTGAAAACAAATAAAATTTAATTCTAACATAAGAATAGACAACATAATATATTAAATATTAGATATGTCCAGGGTTAACTGGTCCGGGGTTAACTGGACATGGCCCAGTTAACCCAGAACTAATTATTATTGACATAAGTGGTCCAGTTAACCCCGACTCAGTTAACCCTGATTGACACCACTGAATGAAATCATAAAATTTTAATACTTAATAAGATATTAGAAGGCGGCAATTATGCAGAATATTTAACAAAATCCTCAGTATATTAGGCAAAATATTAGTCTAGATCCTCCTATTAATAATAAAGTATTAATTAAAAAATAAAAGTTAAGGTAAATACCTACTTTTCATCGAAAAAAATGAACTTTCTTTACTACAACTTACACGTGGACAACACGGTCCGTCATAATACTTTAAACAATACTACTAACTAAATATCACTAGAATTTGGTGCCAATACTAATAAAAAAAGTTAATAAAATCCAGGTGGACCAGTTAACCCTGTGGCCTAGTTAACCCCGACTTCCCCTACTATTAAGGATATATTTTTAAATCTAAAATTTTGAATATTTTTGAAATCAGTTTTTGATAGGTAGATCGTTAATCATTGATTAATAATCAAGTCACTGGTAATTTATCCCCAGTGACGTCGCATTCGCCAAAATACTAAAGTATTAAGTTCAGTGAAGAAAATACATTTTTTCTCCGAATTAGCCCGTGTTTTGCATTAACAGTACCTACGTTGTTAATTACACAAGTCTACAAAAAAAACACCTCTTTTAACCCATTATTTCCTATGTTTTTTGATGCGCTAAAACCGATTTCGCCATAAAAAGTATGATTCATCGCGCAGGTTTTCCACTAATCTCATATAAAGTGTATAATTATTGAAATTTATATATTTTTTGTGAAATTATGCACCTTCAAATTTCAATAATTATTGAAGTTATGCACTTTATATACGATTTGTGAAAAAACTACGCGATGAATCTTTTTTATGGTAAAATCGGTTTCAGCGCATCAAAAACATAGGAAATGATGGGTTAGAATCTTGAGACAGAGATTTTTTTTTGTTATTCTACTAAATATCTCCCAAACGATTTGAATTAAACATAACAAATTTTGTACATGTTATGATATTTGAACAATAGAATAAAATATATAATTTTAGGTGTTTTAGTCAAAACGTTTAAGGGGCCGTTCAACAATTATGTCACCGATTTTTGATAATTTTAGACCCCCTCCCACCCCCATTGTCACCATTACGTCACGTATAAATGGGCTGTTACTTTCAGCTAGACACCTTCCCCCTAAAACGTTACATAGTTGTTGATCAGCCACTAAAAGATATCAAGGAAAAAGTTCAACAACTTACAGTCATCTCACAATGTGGGTTAACACATTGTTGCATAACACAGTCCACAAATAGTTATGGCAGACCAATACAAAATAGAAAAAAAGAAAAAGGTCTAGGCAAGCCTATAATATAGGACAGCCGTATTAACCCTATATTGCACCTTGTGCCCATTTGGGAACACTGGCATCAAGACCACTGAATTCTTTAATCAAAGAACTTTTACCTCAAGAATGGACATGATGAAATCTACCGTATGCTTTGTTTGAAGCGTCAACCAACTACGGTGAGGGGCTGGTGGGGAGTGACTATTGTTTTCACTTAGTACGCGTAAAGAGAGAGGAAGAATGTGTAAACTCACAGTCTAATGTCGTAAAATGACACACAGGGGTACAGTGTTGCCGATTGGAAACATATACTTTGGATATTTTATTGTAAATTTTAAGAAACATTAGTTCTGTATGAGTTTTATATGAACTAGTAGTTTAATTTTAATAGATTTAAATATACTATATTATTAAACATAATTATAGTAAACACAATAAAGTTTTTTACATTTTTAATTTAAGTATAATTATTTGAATTCATGATAAGGTGGAAACTACGCAACATCGCTACTAGGTAGCCTGAAAGTCGACTAGCGACATCTACATTTTACACCACAAAGCTGATCGCGTTTCTGTTAGTAAATAAACAAACAAAAAGATGACACATTCATAAACATTGGTCTGAAATTACTTCTTTAGGTAAAAGTTCTTTGTCTTTAATAGACAATACAAAGTTTATGGGCACCTAGTTTTTACTTAGGAACACTGTTCTTTAAGTTGGAGTATCTATTGAAAGATGGCATTATCTAATATTGCCGGTAAATATTTAAAAAGGTGATCATGTCACGCACTTTAAAAATTTGCTGGAGTCAAATTTTTGTTAGTGTGTTGGTTTTGTTTAAAAACGAGCTTTTGAGTTCTGAAAAATTCTAAAAAATTGTTTTGTTGGTTACTGTAGCTTGGGCTAATTGTGACTTCAGGGTAATTGTGACATGTCGTATAATAATTCTTCTAAACTAGTTAAGATTAAATCCAACCCTGTTATTAGATTTTTGACAGTTTTAAATAACTAATGCCAGAGTTGGATTGAATCTTAACTAGTTTAGAAGAATTATCACACGACATGTCACAGTTACCCTGATGTCACAATTAGCCCAACCTACAGTACCACACATAGTTTGTGAGCAAGTAGATATTAGTATTTTTTGGTTTTGTATTCGTTTTTGTTCTTTTTTTTTGAACAAAAATGTTTTCAATAGTTTTTATGAAATATTCAAGTCAAAAGACGATTCATATTTGTTTTTTAAATTAAATTAAAATTATGTGCAATATAGGGTTAAGACTATTTAGCGTATGAAATATGATCTAAATAAATGGAATTCTTAATTTTGCAAACATCCTGCATATTTTTTAATAATTTCTCTAGGTTTTTTGCAAATTTAGATTAAAAATTGTGTATTTTTAGCCTGGGTGGACGCCTTGCGAAATAGTTTTTAGAAGGATTAGAAGACTTTTCTCCTTGCTAGCTACATTACAAATTACTTACTATTTTGTAAGTAAATAATTTACTGACTATTTTTAAGTAAACTAACAACTTAATTTGGAAAATGTTTAGTTTGCCTTAACAAGTAACTGTTGAGGTTCTAAAGACATATAATGAATCTCAGATTTCTCCACTGGGACCGAAACTTCATTGACGAATGATTTTGGGCAGGTTTTCACTTCTGTAGTCATTGTTTCAGACCATTTGTGTGGTGCTAGCTTATTCTAAAAAAAATATTAATAATTAATTTTGAACAAAAGGAACAAAGTCTTTTTGAAACCTATCAACCATGTTTAATTAGTTAACCCCTTCCAGTATGATTTTTTTAATATTTACGAAATATTTAATTTTATGTATTTTGAATTGATTTTAAAATACGAAAAATAAAAGTGCGAATATTGCACAAAATATTGAACTCTTAGAAGAGCAGTACCTGCAATTAAGTAAAAATGGAAAAAAACAATCCTTTTTTCGGACGCCACTGAATTTTAAAATTAAGATTTTATTAAAAGTAATTCCGTTCAAGTTCCCTCTAAATATCTTGTTTCGTTCGGGAGTTATATTAAAAGGTAGATCCGTTTTATAAAATGTTTGTTAGGCTCTAGCTCAACAGTTATTAGACTTAGAGCTTGGTGCCCATGGAGAGTTTTAATCAGTCAGTTGAGAACTAAAACATATTCAAATCTTAACCCGGGGCCATTTCCCATAAGGTATACAGGGTGTATTTGAAACAGGGTAGGAAATTTTAACAGGTGATTCTACATGATAAAATATGACAAAAAGTTTCTATAAACGTATGTCTAAAAATGCGTCATAAGGGAGCTACGCTCCTTTGAAATTGGCTAAAAAAATCGGTTTTTATTTAATAACTCAGGAACCCTTTGAGATATGTTAACGAGGATTTGTACGTGAATTAATCCTAATAAGGCCCATCTTTGTTTGTCATTTTCACGTACTTATTTTAACCAGGGGTGTGCGAAACGGGGGGGCCTTATCAGTTTTTTGTCCCAAACTTTTTTCTGCGTATCTTTTTTGCAATTTTATTTTTGTAATATGATTGCACAGGTCAAAATACATAAAAAAGGTACTCTTGTTGTAATACTGTAGGATTAACCGTTTTCGAGAAAAATTCATTTGAAGGTGAAATTCCACGGTTCAAGGACGAAAAATTAAATACTAAAATGTGGAAAACCAAAATTTTAATGATGCAATGTTATTCTACATCAAAAACTAAGAAAAAAAGTTTCCATACATGTAGGTCGAAAAAACGCTTTTAAAGCTACCATGGCCCTTTAAAAATGGTGCATATTTAGGAGACCATAGCTCCATTAGGATAGATGTTTGGAAGTACCTGTATATGAGGTTTTTTTCTTAGTTTTTAATGTACATTCGCCCTGCATCATTAAAATTTTGGTTTTCAACATTTTAGTATTTAATTTTTCGTCCTCGAACCGTGGAATTTCACCTTCAAATGAATTTTTCTCGTAAACGGTTAATCCTACAGTATTACAACAAGAGTACCTTTTTTATGTAATTTGACCTGAGGAATCATATTTCAAAAATAAAATTGCAAAAAAGTTAAACAGAAAAAAGTTTGGGTCAAAAAACTGATAAGCCCCCCCGTTTCGCACACCCCTGGTTGAAATAAATACATGAAAATAACACACAAAAACGGGCCTTGGTAGATTTAGTTGACGTGCAAAACCTCGTTGATATATCTCAAAGGGTTCCTGAGTTATTAAATAAAAACCGATTTTTCTAGCCACTTTCAAAGGGGCGTAGCTCCCTTATGACACATTTTTAGACATATGTTTATAGGAACTTTTTGTCATATTTTATTATGTAGAATCACCTGTTAAAATTTCCTACGCTATTTCAAATACACCGTGTATACGTGGTACTTTATATAAGACATACAGCAGCCATGATATAAACGTTTATAAAAATCCATTAAAATAAATTTAGGTGACTAAATTATTTACATTGGTCTGTAATAGGCTTCTTTATTTATTTGCATATAAGTAAAAGTTGGTTTAAGATATGGCATTAGAGATACACTAAAAAACCGTGTGTGCTATTTATGGCAAAGTATGCGGGAAGGGGTTAACATTTTAAAATTAATAAGATTTAAGAATTAAATAAGAAAATTCCAAATGTTATTTTATCTGGTTGCCCAAGCAAATCTGTTTATTTTCACTATCATAAAATCATATCAAAATACCAAACCATTAAACTAAAGGAAATTCCCTACAAATCTTATAGGATTTTTATAAGGATACCTTTTTTTAACAATTTCAAATCAGATCTTACCTTAAAATATACTTTTTCCGTATAAGTCCTTTTTGTTGAATCTAGCTTTAGAGTTAAGGATTCTGTGAACCATACTGGAACTGTGACTGGAGTTATAAAACACTTTGTAGTATATCTAAAATAAAACAATAGAATTAGAAATAGCATTAAAAAAAATCAATCGGGAGATAGATTATTATTCACAGCGCCTGCGCTAGAATAATATTATATGCTAGTTTCAGATTTTCAAAAAAAAATCAAAAATCGTCCCAGATAAAAAATTAATAAGTTTGTTTCATTAAAAAATAAGCAATGTTTTTTTTTTCAAATGTCCGTCTCTCTGTCTAATGTCACGATATTTGTGAACACGTTAACTCAAGAACGAATAATCCGATCGACTTGAAATTTTCGGGAAAAATCAAGTTCTACGAGGGGAAGATATCTAGAATCTTCCAAAGATTCCTATTAATTTTGAAAGTTATCCCCCCAAAAACAAAAAAGTTATGGGGGGTTAAACTTCTAAAAGCTAAAAAAAAATCCGATTAACGTAATTTTTTCAGGAAAAATTACTTTTATTAAGTAAAAATTCTAGCAAAAGAAAATAAAAAAAAAATTAATTTTTTAATTTTTTTTGAAAAATGTTTTTTTTTTATTTTTTTCGTTTTTCGGAAAAAGAAAATTTAATAAAAAATATACTTTTTTGAAAACTTTTTGTTGATTTTTTTTTCAATAATTTTTCGTTTTTTAAAAAAGATCTTAGAAAAAAAAATATTTTTTTTTGTTATTTATTATTTTTTTTTTGTATTTGGGAAATGAAATATACCATTTACTGTGAATAATATATAATGGAATGCGTAGCATTACATATCTTCACGGCTTGTTTTAAGTTAATGTACAATCAGGGGCGTAACGGAAAAAAAATCCCAGATTGTAACGGATTGTAATGAGCGAATTTACTATCATCAAATATATATATTTTTTTAGTCACCAATTTTTTGTGGCAGGGGTAACCTTTTTTCAGAGTTGATGACCTTTTTTTGTTTGGAATTTCTCTTCTCGCATCATCGCCAAACCAAACTGGTAAGTACTAACCTTTTTGGTGCACTTCCTGTAAAATCAGTTCTTGATTTTGTCAGAATTTTTGCTTCACTTTTGGTTTCTTTAGTAATGGTAGAAGTCTCAGTAATGGTACGTCTAAAATTTTAATTATTAAAAATTTAAGAAGAAGAACTTTAAATTTTGGCTAGCAACTTCAATATTTGGCCAAGTGGATTTGCAAAAAGGTAACTTACACAAATGCATGATGTGTTACACCATTGAAAAAAAAGTTTGGGGTGGGGGAGGCAACCGGATCAATAGTTAAATACGGAACAACAATTTTTCTGGTAGCTGCAACCAGGGATCTCTGCCGTGCTAAGCTGAAAGGTCCTATCTGTGTATATTAAACCTATGTAGATAGGACCTTTCAGCTTAGCGCGGCAGATCTGGTAAGGCAACAGGACAAATTGTTATGCTTACTAGATCAATAAACTTAATTCTGGTATTCTTTATAACTAATGATCTGATTAGCCAAATTAGATGGTTTTCGCAGTGACATAACTAGATACAGGGTGAGTGAGTGAATAAAAAATAGTGAAAATGGGTAAATTCTGAGACTAAATATTTAATTCTTATTTTATAATTATTTTACATTTAATTGGGGGCGTTAATACTAGGCAACACTGTTTCTGGCCCTGATTGCAGTTATATGTTTTTTTTAACTAATTTTGGGTCGGTGAGGCCGAATCTGGCCCCAGAATGTTTCTACTATCTCAGGGTTCTGAGCAAAATAAGACAAAGGGTGGAGAGGGGTGCATAAGAGGACAAGCTTAGTGCCACGTACTTATGCTAAAACCAAAAAAGCATCACTAGGGGGTCAAAAATATACTACAAATATTACGTAATATGGTAATGAAGTAATATTTTTATGATGTAAAACCATTAAAAAAACGAAAATAAATAAATAAGCAATATTGTTTTTTATAAATTATTTTTAAATTGGCATAATTGCCTGTACTAAAATTTAAAAAATAAGAGGTTCTAGATTTTTTTTAATGTCAAATTCGGATGCTGCGCTTTTAAATTGATAAGATAAATATATTTTTTGTGATCGGGCAAAGAGTTTACACTGTGTGCTTTAATTTTATTTGTTTTTCATTTATTTAATTTTTACGAACAAACTAACCAAAATAAAAATTATTTGTATAAATATTTTTATAGAGAATTTTACAATCTACAAATTAAGTTCTATAAATTTTTTATACAAATTTTATAGTTTTCCACAAATGAGGCATATCCACAGTCTCGCATAACAACATAGTACATAACAATGCGATGCCGTGATTGGCTAGATGTGCCCCCATGTATCTTGTAAGCCAATCACGACATCGAATTCTTATGTTTTATGTTCTTATGTAAGCTTCTGGATAGGCCCTAAGCAATCTCTGCACTTTAATTTTAAGCTATTTATTTTTTTTTTCGCTTACTTGATGACATTAGATCCTTCGTATATGGATATTTAAATTCTTTCTTTTAAAATTTTGAAAAAAATGTCATTATTTTCTGGTCTTATATCTCAAAAATGTGAGGTGCTGATAATTTTCTAACGTCAGATTCGGATTCTACGGCCTCGAATTAGTAAGAAAAATTTACTTCTTAATCGGGGCAAAAAAAGTTGCGATTTGTTGCCTAGTGTAATTAAAAAAGAGCCTCTAACCAAACTCATCCATGATTTTCTACCCTTACCGGTTTTTTCGAGACAAATGCATGGCGTAATATTCTAGTCACAAATAACATTTCAACACAGAGTCACAAACAAAATCGATAGGAACAGTTTTGAGTACTTTTTTTTAGGTATTAATAAACTATTCTTAAATAGAGGTGATGTAAACAATTTAGAAACAATAGTCTCCTTGTTTTACCTATTCATGTCACATGTTTGCACTCACCCTGTATATTTTTAATTTTATTTATGTAAATATTTATGGTGTTTATTGGAAATCCTTAAAAGATTAGATCACTTTTGAATCAATAAAAATTAATTACTATTTTAAATTTATACAATTTCTTCATGGTCTTAGTAATGATTTAAAAACAACAGTTTCACCTACACTTTAACGTTTTTGTAAAGAACATCAACAAATAATTCGTTATTGTTTATATTTTTTTTAATTTTTGCCGGTGCATATTTATGTCTATTTTCTATAACAGTTCTGGCCATTTCAAACATTTATAAATATTAACTTTGTACACTAAATAACATATGATTTATTTTTAAGCAAATATACAAAAAAGTTAATTTTTATCAAAGAAATTTGACCAGGTCCGTACTGAGTATTACTTACCCATTTATGTGATTGTCGTCCAAATTTGAATATACTTTAATAGAAGAGGTGGTAAAACTTTCATGATTTTTGTCAATTTTTTCGGGAAAATAAGCTAAAACATTAAATACATAATTTTAAATACATACTTTTTTACGTATAAAACAGTGACAAAAAACAAATGCAGGCTATGGCCTATATTGGCTATATAAGTAGTCAACTATATTTTGGCATGAAATAACGACTTTTTCCCCTTTTCCATCTTTAATTACTACCTACATATACAGTGTGTCCCCAGATCGACTTGACCACAAAATTACCATTTTTTTTTTGTTGAGTTAAGAAAAACTGATTTGAGACTTTGCCATGCTTGCGTAAAAACTAATTTTTGTTGAAATTAAATTTTAAAAATTTTAGGTGGCGCCAGATATCAGTGAAAAAGTAAAAAGTTTTCAGGAAAACTTACCTTTCCGTAACAGATATAAAAAAAAGTTATTTAAAAAATAGATTTATAATCAAAAATAAGAGCCGCATGTCAAATTTTAATAATTTTAACTCGTAATAATTTTTTTAAAAAGTGTTTAAATAGTGGTTCCAGTGTTTGAATATTTTTTAATAAAAAATTTTATGAAGTAAAAGTATTAAATATTGGCATGCGGCTCTTATTCTCAATTATAAATATATTGTTTAAATAACTTTTTTTCGTATCTTTTACGAAAAGGTAAGTTTACCTGAAAATTTTTTACTTTTTCACTGATATCTGGCGCCACCTATAATTTTTCATAATTTTATTTTGACGAAAACTAGTTTTTAAGCAAGCAGGGCAAAATCCCAAAGCAGTTTTTCCTAATTCGAAAAAAAAAGGTAATTTTGTGGTATTGTCAAGTCGATCCGAGGACACACTGTATAAGATAAAAACTAGGATACCTAAATTCTGGGTTGACGTCTGGCGTCTTCTTAAAAAGCTAAATTCTTCGATATATTTAAATAGGAAAAAATATCAAAACATTAAAAGGTTTATTAGTTTGATTTATCAACAGGGAAAACTTTTGACGTTAAAATAAATGCCCCTACTCTTATTACATAATTAGAGAGTATTATACGTATAATTCGGGGAAATTAAAAAAAGTGTCATGTGACACATCATCAATGAAGTAAGATTTTTAAGAGCTTTTACTCTTAAAAATCTTACTATAGGGAACGTTCAATTATTACGTAACGCATATTTTTATCATTTTGAACCCCCCTGTAACGCTATTTTCCTATACCATTAACATGGGCGTAACACTCCAAAATTACCCCCACCCCCCATAGGAGCGTTACGGAATACTTGAACGTTCCCTTAGCTATGTATTTTTTATTTTTTTTTAATTATTTTGAAAAGCCATCAGTTTTGTAAAACAATATTTTATATGCCTGAAGTTGCGGGTTTTTAAAATGTGAAATATCAATATCTAGTATTATACAGAGCGGTCCAAAAGTCACCCCCCCTCTTAACTTTTGAAACTGTTGAGATATCGACTTCAAATTTGGAACTTTTAAATAAGACAACTTAAACTATCTTTTAGCATATATTTAATACTTTCAGCTATTAAAATGTGGGCAGGGGGGCATGGGGGCACATTTTTTTAAATGGAAAGGGGGGTCGTGTAATACATCATTTTAGCTTATAAAATTTTCCATTTAACTCCATATTTTTAAATTAAAAAAAACATATTTTGGGTTTAAATTGGGGTTGAAAATGGGTATTAATGTCAAAATTCCTCTAAAAAAAAACAAATAATTTTTTAAAAATGCCTAATTTCATCATAAAAAAATGTTAATTATACTTTTAAACTAATTTTAGTTTACATAAATAAAAATTTATAAAAAAAAAACTTAAAAAATCGAATGTTTTAGCACAAAAAATTGAAAAATCAAAACCTTAAAAAACATTTTTAAAAAATTTAAAAATGTTAGTTTAAATAGAGAATTTTATAAGCTTTAAAATGATGTATTACACGACTCCCCCTTTCCATTTAAAAAATGTCCCCCATGCCCCCTGCCCACATTTTAAGAGCTGAAAATATCAAATATATGCTAAAAGATAGTTTAAATTGTCTTATTTAAGAGTTCTAAATTTGAAGTCGATATCTCAACTCGTTCAAAAGTTAAAGGGGGGGGGGGGGTGGTGACTTTTGGACCGCACTGTATTTATAAGATAACAGCAGATTTTTTAAAATTATATGTATTTTTATATTACAAGAACATTATTTGTTGGTTTTGTTTTGTATACGTATAAAATTTATTAAAATTGGAAAAAGTCGTTCTCATATCAAATGAATAAAATAGTCATAAATTATTTATGTTTTCTAATAAAAATAAACCATGTCATGTGAGTTAAATTGGTTTAATATCTGTGTATCTAAGTCTATATATTTTTTAATAAAATCAAAATTAAATTACAATACACTGAGAATTCGTTATCTTAGTGAATACTAAACGTTTTTGTCCATTTCGAACCCCAGGAAATATTTGTTATTAATTACAAGTTGTTACAGTAAAACATAACAGAACAACGTTATTATAAGTAAATTATTAAAATGGATAGGATGCTCTGCAGGGCTTCTTTAGACCACGTACACAGATTTAAGGAACATATTTTTTGCTATCCGTTTAATTCGAAATTTCGTATACAAAGTCTATATGTTTCAATCTGTGATTGTTTCAATTACTGATTGATTTTGAATCCGAAATTTTTTATAGGCTAGTCATAATTAATACTTCTGACGTGCCTGAAGCAAGATGGTTGGAACTGCTGTCATAATGGCCTTGAGTATATATAGATTTTTCGCTTATTTGCAATGTTTTCAAAATTTCTATCAGATATTAGTCTAGAATATACTTTACCTGTTAGTCTAGACTTACGTATCGATATGTAAAATGTCTTTAGACTACAAATTACACTGGTCGACAAATCTAAAGATTTCTCTAACTGAGATTCCAGAAATAGGTTTATACTAATTTTGGGTCACTGAATCCAAATCCGAAGGCCGTTTGTCTCCATCACCCTCAAATTTTTTGATATAAAAAAAGTTAAAATTAGGAAAATTGATTTTGTGTAATTACAAGAAAATGCTTTGACTTATTACATTAAAATTTAGTACGGTTAATAGTGGTAATATAAGTTATTTATTCCCCTACTTACCCAAAAATAAAATTGTGTGTATGTCAGAGGCGTGCGTTCTAAAGTGTTTCTGTAATATATTTCTTCAACAAAATTTATGTTTAAAAATTTTACAATTTCGATAAAAAATTATTATTTATTGATTCATTTTACGTAAAAAACATATTGGACCTTTTGATCAAAGGTCATTAGTTTTCGAGAAAAATAGGTTTAAACATATCTCTGCAAGTTCCACTAAGAAATAAACTGCTGCCAACAAGATAATACTTTCTCTTCTAGGTTTAAAAAAAAAATAAAAATAATTAAATAAATTTAAAAAAAAAATAATTTTTTTTTTCCGAAAAAAGTCTCTTTTTTCGTTTTAACGAAAAATAAATTGAAAAAAAAATAAAAACAAGTTTTAACCCCATTTTACCCCCTTACCCCACCCCGATTTTTATAAAAAAAAATCTATCCTAGCCACACAAAAAAAGGTCAATAGTTTTTTTCCTATGTATTTTAAGGCGCTGGATCCGAATTCGAGGTCAAAATAGCACATCACCAGGAAAACGAATTGGATAAGGTGCTATTTTGACTTCAAATTCGGATTCAGCGCCTCAAAATACATAGAAAAAAAAACTATTGACCTTTTTTTGTGTGGATAGGATATTTTTTTTTTGATAAAAATCGGGGTGGGGTAAGGGGGTAAAATGGGGTTAAAACTTTTTTTTATTTTTTTTTTCAATTTATTTTTCGTTAAAATGAAAAAAGAGACCTAGACCTATAGGAGAAAGTATTATCTTGTTGGCAGCAGTTTTTTTCTTAGTGGAACTTGCAGAGATATGTTTAAACCTATTTTTCTCGAAAACTAATGACCTTTGATCAAAAGGTCCAATATGTTTTTTACGTAAAATGAATCAATAAATAATAATTTTTTATCGAAATTGTAAAATTTTTAAACATAAATTTTGTTGAAGAAATATATTACAGAAACACTTTAGAACGCACGCCTCTGACATACACACAATTTTATTTTTGGGTAAGTAGGGGAATAAATAACTTATATTACCACTATTAACCGTACTAAATTTTAATGTGATAAGTCAAAGCATTTTCTTGTAATTACACAAAATCGATTTTCCTAATTTTAACTTTTTTTATGATATAAAAAAATCTGAGGGTGATGGAGACAAACGGCCTTCGGATTTGGATTCAGCGACCCAAAATTAGTATAAACCTATGTCTGGAATCTCAGTTAGAGAAATCTTCAGATTTGTCGACCAGTGTTATTTACCCACCACCAATTAGTTAATAATTAGTACCTACAAATACATACAGGTAAGAATAAGAAAAACGATTTTTTTGAAAATTTTCACCCGAATTTTATATGCATCTTAATATGAAAATAAAAAATATATATACAGGGTTATTTAAAAATAAGTTCGAAAAATGTAAGAGGTGATTTTACGTTAAAAAATATGAAAAAAAAGTTCCTATAAAGGATGGTCCGGAAATGAGCCCTAAGGGAGCTACGACCCTCGTAAGGGTATATCTAAAAAGTAGTTTTTATTTAATATTTCTGGAACCCTATAAACTACAGTAACAAAATTTTGCACATACCTTAACACTGATAAAGGCTATCATTTCATGTTATTGGCTAGACGACTATCGTAAAAATGTGTTTCGAGAATTTTACAAACAATGTCATGAATCTATGTGTACTAAAAAACAAGTTATGAACATGGAATTTATAAAACTCGAGTTTTCTTTTTTTTCGGTTTTGTTCGTTCGTCTTCATTTTGAATCTAAAATTTTCAAGACACCCCACCCCCCCCCCCCCAATTTGCTATGTAACATTTTTTTTTACAAAAGGTAAAGAAATTGAAAGGAAATTTTGCTTTAAGGTTTAAACCGGTTTTTAACCGGTTACTGCTTCCGTGTTTTAACCAAAAACCGGTCTAAGGTAATTTCCGCAACCGGTTAACCGAAAACCGGTTATTGCACTTGGTTTTCCCTTTCCATTTTTTTTTTTGTTTTGAGGATTTAGTGTCCAATAAAATTTGCAAAGATTCCGTATAAGTTTATAAGTTTTTAAGTTAAAAAAAATATATATATATTTCACCCCAGAAAAATTTTGATGACTAAAAAAAACAGATTTACTCCTGACGAAAATTTTGATGACTAAAAAAAGGTCCTCACCTCTGGAAAAAATTTCACTGTACCCAATTTTCTAGCTGGAAAAAAAAAGCTAAGTAACTGACGAAAAATTTTAATGAATAAAAAAAGGTCCTCTGAAAGAATTCCCTATTTCCCAACTACACACGCAAAAATTCCCAACTTTTCTCAACACTGAAAATATATCCATCTTACTGCTCCAATTTTCCCAACTTTCTACCAATTTACCGAAATTTACCACTCATTTTCCCAAATCGAGCATGATTGGGTGGTGCCGATGGAGATTCTACATTAAAAACTACGAAAAAAACTTCCCATACAAAAATATCCTCAAATTACTTTTAAGTGAGCTACGGTCCCTTAAAAAGTCTTTAAGAGGCTGTAGTACTCTTAAAACTGATTTTTGAACCTAGGTGTATACGAGCTTTTTTTCACAGTTTTTAATATAGAATCACCCTGCAATATTAAAATTTTTATTGGTGAATTTTTTTGTTCCTATGTTTGATGCTCAGAACGTGAAACTGCCTCTTTAATTGCAATTTTCTCGAAAACGGTGGGCTCTACGGTGTTACATAAAGAGTACCTTTTTTATGTATTTTTAATTAAAGATTATTATTTTATTAAGAAAATTTCAAAAAATTTACGGTTAAAAAAATATGGGGCAAAAAAGTTATATCGCAATAACGCACGTTCCTGGTTAAAATTACTAAATAAACATTATCAATTCTAAAGCATGTGCAAAAATTCTTTATTTTGGTTTATAGGGTTCCAAAATTATTAAATCAAAACAACTTTTAGATGTACCCTTAAGAGGGTCGTAGCTTCCTTAGGGCTCATTTCCGGACCAACCTTTATAGGAACTTGTATATATTTTTTAACCTAGGATCACCTCTTCAATTTCTGGAACTTTTTTCTGAATAACCCTTTATATTAAACTGTTATTTTTTTAAAATCAAAAACAGATTCTGTAAATAATTTTAGCTAAAAACTGATATTAGCACCTTTTCACTTAATTTAAAATTGGTAAAAGAGAAATAAAAATTATTTTACCTATTTTTAATTTTTATTATTAGTTTCCATTGTTAAAAATTAAATAAAGTTTTATCTATTTATCTAATCTATTTTTTTTTGTGATGAAATGTTGCATTTACTATTTTACGACATGAGAGGGGGCTTAAAATTAAAAAAAAACCGTATAGATAGATTTATCTAATCTATTTTTTTTTGTGATGAAATGTTGCATTTACTATTTTACGACATGAGAGGGGGCTTAAAATTAAAAAAAAACCGTATAGATAGATATTTCTAATATCTATCTATACGGTTCTATTCTGTAAATAATTTTAGCACCTTTTCTATTCTGTAAATAATTTTTCTATTCTGTAAATAATTTTAGCACCTTTTCACTTAATTTAAAATTGGTAAAAGAGAAATAAAAATTATTCCTTCAACTTTTAGATGTACCCTTAAGAGGGTCGTAGCTTCCTTAGGGCTCATTTCCGGACCAACCTTTATAGGAACTTGTATATATTTTTTAACCTAGGATCACCTCTTCAATTTCTGGAACTTTTTTCTGAATAACCCTTTATATTAAACTGTTATTTTTTTAAAATCAAAAACAGATTCTGTAAATAATTTTAGCTAAAAACTGATATTAGCACCTTTTCACTTAATTTAAAATTGGTAAAAGAGAAATAAAAATTATTTTACCTATTTTTAATTTTTATTATTAGTTTCCATTGTTAAAAATTAAATAAAGTTTTATCTATTTATCTAATCTATTTTTTTTTGTGATGAAATGTTGCATTTACTATTTTACGACATGAGAGGGGGCTTAAAATTAAAAAAAAACCGTATAGATAGATATTTCTAATATTATATCACTTTGTCCGGAAATGAAGATTTAGTCCAACTTTCGAATAAGACAAATATTATTTCATATAGTAATAATTTTCACTATAGCAGAGCGAGCTCTCAAGTTTACGCTTTTATTTAACCTTTGTGAGTGAGTGAGTGAGTGAGTGAGTGAATTGGTTGATAAATATCTCGATTTTGCCCCACCACTATTAACTTTTTTATTATCAACCAGAGATTTTTTCCATTTTTTTACTTTAAATCCCTATTTTTGTAGTTGGTAATAAACAAAACGATAAATAATTTCTAAATGAAATTTTGCACAAAAATATATGTTTTTATATTTATTTTTTGTATCCCCCTATAGAAAACTATAATTATAGTTTTCTATTCTGCCGAGCTAAGCTGAAAGGTCCTATCTACATAGGTTTAACATACAAAGATAGGACCTTTCAGCTTAGCAAGGCAGTATTACAGTAAGAGTTCTACTATTTATGTCAAATACATTTTTTTGTTGTCATTAAATCACGCGAAAATCGCGCGGTAATAAAATGAATAGATAATAGAAAATAATAAATAAGTTGTTTTCTTTAACGAGAATATAACAAAGATTTAGACAACAGATAGTGAATTAGCCTTCCGCGCATGCAAATTTTTGGCTTCACCCTGATACATCAGGTAGCCATTATATTTTTTCTTATTTCCACTTAAAATGCTTTCTCTCTCGGCAGTGCGAAGTTGTAATCCCGCAGTAGGCACTTTTTTTTTTTTCTGTTTTTTAGGAAAGGGGGGCTTATGTGGACGTTAGCGCCACCATTACTTTCGTTTGTGCCATCTTGGTTCTCGAGATATAAAAATTTCCCCAGAATTGCCTGTAATCCCGCATTTGTATTTTGAAAAGAAAAATACGTGGGTAGGATCTCGTACTTCCGCAGACGTTAGTGCCACAAAAAACTTTTCCCCGTCTCAAAGCGTTAAGCCCGCAGGGAGGTTTGGACTTTTTCCAATTTAAATTGCGGGCAATAAATATGACTCAAAATGAATGCCAACTGTGTTAATCACTGGCGCAGAATTGAAGCCTTATCCCTTCCACTAAATCATTGGGATATAAATATTGCCATTTTTGGTGATAGCATTTTTGTGATCTTAATTCTTTGTTTATAGAATTAAATAATATTTGGCTTATTTGAAAGTTAAACTAAATCTTCATTACCAGACACCGTGTATATACATAATTTATTTGATACACCGCTGTCCCTGATAATTATTTTTGTTTATTATAGCAACGTTAATGTAAACATTAATAAAATAAATTATTACTTACACTAGCGCTTTGTTAATGTTTATAAATAGGTTATTTAAAATACCCTCAACACAAAAGTACTATTTACTGCAGATATTAATAGCGTCACTTAATCAATTGTTGCTTTTTCTAGTTGGCTTTTTGGTATTTTAATGGTTAACCTGGTTACTTTAAAGTTCTCGTCAGAAGTCCGAATCAACCAACCATTAAAACACAAGAAAACAAACTAGACAAAGCAAAAACGGATCAAGTGAACCTAGTTTTTGACGTAGATGTTAAAAAATGATTAAACAATATTCACACACAAGTATTGACTTGAGCCCAGAAAATGTTACTTATTTTGTAATATGTATAATATTTTTAATGAATGCTTATACCAAATTAGGGTCCCTGAATAAAGTGACATATTAGTTTTTAATCTGCTAGATTTTAGATAGTTTCTAATGAAGATTAAAAGAATTAAATGAATATAAGTAAGTAGGGTTTTAAGATAGTAGAGAAACGGAAGTACTTCTCAATTTTTAGCGACGAAAAAGATTGATCTTGTCTTGACCATTTCTCCACCATTAAATTCTTGTCTCGACAATTAACTTTTTGTCTTTTCTCACGAAAGTCTTGATTGTAAAGAATCTTGACTTTCTGAATGGTTTGTTGACCTTAGTATCACGCGTCAAAACATCCCCACAGGCCATAAATGTTTTATTATTGACAATGTTTCCTTATTTTCACAATTATGTGTAGAGGACTTACTTAAGACTTTAGAACAAAAATTTAATCAGTTGTTAGGAAGTTTCGATTCTTGATTAATAGTATTGACTTCCGACGACTTGACTTTTGCCTCTCTTATTTTTTAAATTAGACTCTTGTCCTGACTTTTTTAAAGTCGAAACAAGACAAGAAATCTTGATTTCTCGATTTTCTTGAAACCCTATCTGTAGCATACAAAACGGTCCAAAAGTCACCTCCCCCCCCCCTCTTAACTTTTGAACAAGTAAACACATCAATTTCAAATTCAAAACAATTAAATAATACTTATATCTTGTGTATATTTATTATTTTTATCTATTAAACTGTGAGCAGGATTAAAAAAAAAATGTGTGACTCATCATTTCAAATCTCATTAAATCCTCTATTTTTGTTTTTTTTACTTTTTTTGAAGGCTTAAAATGAAATTGGGGTTAAAAATGGAAATTTTTGTTAAAATTTCTTTAAAAAAATCAAACAATTTTTGATAAATAATTAATTTTATCGTTTGATAGAACCCGATATTGTTCTGCATGTTTCAAATAGAAATTAAGGATGTAGTCTACAGAACTTGTAATTTGTTAATTTTTTATGTTTTATACGTATTTCGTAACTTTTAATGTAGTTTCATTTTCAGAAACTTATAAGTATAAGTTTCTGAAGATGGAACCATTAAAAGATCTGAAATACATATAAAACATTATAAAAAATTAACCAGTTCTGTAGACCAAATCCTTGATGAGCAAAACATTCCAAAATTAATATAAAAAAATCGCAAAAAAATTTAAAAGTCAACACCTTAAAAAAAAAGTTTAAAAATAAATAAGAGAATTTTGATGTATCATCATATCATCAAAGTCCATTAAAAAAAACTATGCCCCTGACCACATTTTAAAGGCTAAAAATAACAAATATATACCAAAAAATAGTTTGAATTGTCTTATTTAAATATTTTAAATTTGAAGTTGATAGCTCATTCTCACCTGTTTTAAAAGATAAGACTATTTTACCGCACTGTATACGGCCAATTCATTATGTTATTTATTTATGTTACTTAAATTAGGTATATCCTTCTCTGAGTGTATTGAAACCTTCCATTTTTTAAAGTTTAAATTTTTTATTCTATTTTCTTAAGTATGTATGAAATACCCATAAGGGAACGTTCAAGTATTACCTAACGCAAATTTTGATAATTTTGGACCCCACCCCCCCTGTAACGCTATTTTCCTATACCATTAACATGGGCATAACACTCCAAAATGACCCCACCCACCCCCCTAGGAGCGTTACGTAATACTTGAGCGTTACCTAACGTTATGCCTATAACATGCAGTAAATTAGACTTTTGTCTCGGGGGATATTTGTAAAACTTACTGTCATGTTCCAAAGGAATATTGAGTTTATATTTAATTTTTCCTATGTTGTTTTCATGCGTGATTTCGGTAAATATTTTTTCGTTTTGAAGAAAATTGAACACATTTCCTTTCATGTATTCGTTTTTGTTTGGTATTTCGCTCGATTTATGCAGTCCTTAAATATCAATAAAAATAAATAGATTTTCACACATAAAATATTATTATATTGCAATATCCGAAAAACTTATTTTTCTTTCCCCCCAGATTTTTTATTACTGTTTTTACGTTTCTCGAAGTTTTATATGCAAAAACACGGTTTGCCGTTATTATATTATTCACAGCGCCTGCGCTAGAATAATATCATACGGTAGTTTTGAATTTTCAAAAAAAAAATCAAAAATCGTCCTAACTAATAATTTCTTGGATATTTTGTTTCATGAGAAACTAAGCAACTTTTTTTATGTTCGTCTGTACGTCTGTCCGTCCGTCTGCTGTCACGTTTTTGTGTACACGATAACTTAAGAACGATAATCTGATGGACTTCAAATTTTTAAGAAAAATCAAGTTGAAAGAAAATTCTGATGACGTAATTTTTTCAGGAAAAATTAGTTTTATTAAAAAGATCAATTCTTACTTTTTAAATTAAAAAGAAAATTAAAAAAAAGCTTTTTTTTAAAATTAAAAAAAAAATCAAATTTTTTCGTTTTTCGCAAAAAGAGTTAATAAAAAATTGAAAAATTTTTTTTTTTTTTTTGAATAAAAATGTTTTTTTTTATTTTTTTTTAAGTATTTCGAAAAATGCAATATACCATTTACTGTGAATAATATATAATGGAATGCGTAGCATTACATATCTTCACGGCTTGTTTATTTTTACAACTGGTTAACTTATTATTAATATAAATATCAGTTTATAAACAAAAATCAAATAATCTATGGAGCGAAACATTTTTTAATCGCAGAAAAGGGTCACGTGACCTCCGTAAATTTTGGTTCTGTTTCGGCTTCGGATGATTCGGTTAAGTATCATTGAGTAAACCACAAAACAAAGCTCCACAAAAATCAAGGAGAAATTAATTTTTTTAGGGGTGCTTGAATTTTCTTATTTTTCGCTAAAAACTTGAATAACTCAAAAACCACTGGAGATAGACATAAAGTGTTGCACATCAAAATAAAGCAAATTCAATGCAGATTTTAAAAATTAAAAATATAAGGGGTATTCTATTTAAAAAATTAAAGTGCCACTTCCGGTACAACCGGAAATGACCCCAAAGTGCAAAATATCAGATTTTTAAAATTATTGGTTCTCCGTAAACTTTTAATGGGCCACTTCCGTGAATAACGATGTATAATATTATTTTTTTAACATATATTTATCATAATTTGTACTTACTATTATCGTTATCGTATTTTATTTTTCCAATATTTTTCTCATGCAATAAATCACTATTTGTTTTCTCATTTTCTAAAAATTCCAACGTATTTCTTTTCATGTAGTCGTAATAATTTGGCATATTTTCCCTTTTGAACTTCATTTTATTAAAAAAAATTCACGAAATCACCAATAAAAAAGCGCGCTCGTTGTTTTTTACAACTGGTTGTTATGACAAATAGTCGAGGAATGGTTTTAAACAAATGACGATAAGGCGAGGTTGTGTATATAACCAGTGACGTACAAATATTTATTTACTAATTATAATACGAAATAATAAATAAATAAAGTTAAATTTATTTTTTTTAAGTAATTATAAATTTTGTTTTATTATTTTTTTTTAATAATTTGTTTTAATTTTTTTTCAAGTTACTTTTTTCGATTTTTTTTATTTAATAGTGTTAAAGAAACAAAAAATCTATAAAAGAATACTTGCACTTATTCCCTTAGAGGCTGTCCATATATTACGTAACACAATTTTTCAAAAAAATTGACCCCCTCCCCCCCCTGCGTAACAAACTGTCACATTTACCAACAATCCCCCTCCCCCCTGTGTAACGCGTAACAATATAAAAATTTGTATTTTTTTTCTAACATATCTTGATACAGAATTCTGCATAATGCAAGACGGTAAAAAGACAGTGTAAAAATGATACATATTTATTATAATAATACATATAGCACTTAATGTACTTAAACGAAAAAATCACTCAAACTTAAAAAAAATATTCATAATCAATATCACACAGGGAAAAAATACTAGGTACCTCTTTTTACACTGAGTGTCACATATAACACGTATATTAATGCACAGGTACACAAAATAGTACACACATTGGTGTTCTGTGAGTACACATTCCACGCGAAAATGTATTATCGCCGATGATTCATCGGCAAGATCACGCAAGAACAGGGCCGTAAGATTTTTTTTTATTATCAATGTCAACAGTTTTTTTTACTGGTTACAATATTATTTAAATATGCATAGTTTCGTCAATTTTTGTGTGAAAAGGGGAATTATGGGCCACTAAATAGTAATTTATGTTGAAATAAAAATACATCTGCCAAGCTTAGGAAATAAACATTAAAATTATTAAATTCCGTTACGTAACGTTTACCTAGACCCCCCCCCTCCCCCCTCTCACAAACTGTAACAATTTCTCTGCCCCCTCCTAGATGCGTTACGTAGGGGGCTGTCCATATGACAGCCCCTTATGTTGAACTAATAACATTTTTAAAAAAATATTTTTTTCAGAAAACCCAAAACATTTGAAACAAACGTTTTATTATTTTTTTTTAAATATTTTTTAGTTTTTTTTTTTCAAGTAAACTTTTTGGAGTAAAATGTATATTTTTAAATAGTTCATTCCCAAGGGCATATATTTTTTAAATTATTTTTAATTTTTTGTTCATTTTCAAGTATCATAAAACTTTTTGTTTATTAGGTAAATAAAAAAAGTTTTTAATGTTAATTTTAAACCATTTATTATTTTATTTATATTTTTCTTAGTTTTGTAATCATAAATAGGAGGGCACCGGGTTAAATGTACTTTTCAATTTCAATTTCAATTTCAATTTATTCAAGACATCATAATCACATAGTACCTTAAATATAATAACAATAATATTTTCATTTTTCATATTTTATATACTAAATTATTGAAATCAACCGCTAAGACCTATACCTAATCATAAATGATTGTATTGTACTTGGCCTTACCAGTAAAATTTCAAAATTTATTTTTAATTATTGCTAAAGTTCATAATAAAGACAAGTGGAAAAAAAATGCAATAAGAATAATTAAACTATTAATTATAATATTAGCTAAAATAATAAGACTAAGTTGTTAACATGGATCATCAGATACTGTTTAACATCAATTTTAAACTTTTTTAACCTTGATATTGTTTTATACATAAGAGGTAATTTATTGTTCAGTGTTGGACCATAATAAAAAACAAATCTTTTAAGATGTTCTTTTCTATAAAAAGGAACTAAAATTAAATTATTGTTTGTGGCTCTAGTGTAAAACAAATTTCTATTAAAAAACGTAGTTTTGTTTGAGTACATCCAAACCAAACTATTAAAAACATATAAACCACGTACGTTAAAAACTTGTGCTTCATTATACAAATCCTTAGTTGAGTAAAGTCTATCTTTTTTTAAAATAACTTTTAATATGGAGTTTTGCGCTACTTGGATCTTTTCCAAAATATTATTATATAAACCACCCCATATTAAAATACAATATCTTAAAATAGATTCCACCAGCGCGTTGTAAATTATAAAAATGATTTTTTTATTTAGAATATCTCTCAACTGATAAAACTTGTGAGTTAAAAATCTAATTTTCTTAACAAGACAATCGACATGTTCATTCCATTTCAAGTGCTGATCAAAAATTACGCCCAGGTATTTAATTTTAGAAACTTTATTTATTTTAAGACACTTACAAGCGTTATGCGTACAATTTTCCTTGACTTTAATGTATATATGTTCGTTTTCTGGTTGATCAGCACTTGAAATGGAAAAAGACATTAATTTTGTTTTAGATGTATTCAATACTAATTGCCCACTTTAAGCGACGCCTCTGGTTACACCATTGCTTATGACATCACCGTTTATTCACAGTAGTTAAGTAGTTAAGAAATGGTTTAAATATTCCAATACCTGAGGAAGTGAGACATCTTGGTAGTAATGCGCTTTAAAATAACGATTACAATGTCGGGGCCAGCCTTCATTCATTAATAAAAAAAGTCATAAAAAAAATAACCTCATCTGCATTTTAGTTATTCTATGCAAAATCCTATGGACTACCTGCTTTTAGGTACCTATAATAAAATAGATTATTGTTTTTTCTATGAATATAGCTGGTAATATTTTGCATTGATATAAAGAAAAATACATGTTTGCCTTTTTCTGGAAATTTCTAATTTCTGCGGAAAATAAATAACTGGGCAATCTCACCCCTAGAAAATATTTTTATCAAAATTCATTAAATTTTAAGTTTTGATGCCATTTGAATGTTCAATAAACAAAATTGTATTCAACATTCACGACTAGTTGTTAATTTTATTTTCCATATCCATTAAAATGTACCAAATTTTGCTGCCATGTTCGATACTCAACTTTTAATTTTTGATTTTTAATCTTGGACTTTATTAAACCATCTTTAGATACCAAGAAAAGAAAAGCATGAGTAGAAGCCATACAATTAACATTGTTAACAAAAAATGTTGAAGATCTACAATAGACTGTTTGGTAGCAAAATTTTTGGAGAGAAGCCATACTTTTTGAAATTGTTATTTTTATCAAAATTAGTGAAGAGTTCCTAACACAAGCTTGAAGCTTATTTGGGGCTCTTCACGACACTGTAAAATTAATCAAATAAATAAATAAATAAATAAATAAATAAATTGTTATCAAAATCCATAAAAACTCGACAAATGTTGCCGCTATATTCGATTGACCTCTTTTCAATAATAAATATAGGTCGTCGCCGATGTATCGATTGTAGAGTACCAGTTAAGTTGATGCAGCAAATACGTTAGTTCAGTAACGTATCTACTTGACTGGTATACTAGAATCAATACTTTGGCGACGGTCTATAATAATAAATAGGTTTCAGCTTCCTCGAAAACCACCAGATAACAATTTTTAAAAAAATATAACTAAAAACAGGATTTTGACGCGGAAACGGGACCTTTGCAGACTCTGACGCATAGTGCAGTGGCTTCACAATGATTTTTCTTTTGTGTGTACCCATATTATGAGTAGTAACACAATAAACGCAAATAAAGCAATTATTTTTTTGTGTGTATGTTCAATATCCGTTTCGCATCGTTTGTCAACAGACAAGGACAAATATTTTGCAAACCGTGTTTAGAATAGACTTTAAACTATTTTACTAACTACAGTTTTCTCCCAGCAAACAGGTTGTTAGTACATTAGTATTCATAAATTTTGTCTTTCTTATACTCTTCACAGCACGTATGGGCCGGAAGAGTAAAATACGGTTTAAGCCGTCTGTCCGTCATGTTATTTGTTATACGTAAAAAACAAGGGGCTGACTGCGAGAAAATCTTTTGTACAAGACAAAGGAACTCAGGAGGAATCTGGAGGAACTCTGAAGAATTTTGAAGGAACTCCGAGGAACTCTTAAGAAGTAGGTACTTTTCAAGTCACGCGCCAATTTTTTTGCAGGGCGCCATGTTTTTGGTAGAAATTATCAGGGACACAGCTTTTTTCTTAAAGTAAATTTTGGGGCGTAATTTTTTTTTGAAGGGGAGCCAAGTTTGGTAGAAACCGTCAGGGACAAAGCTTTTTTCTTAAAGTAAATTTTGGGGCGCCAATTTTTTCTTTGAAGGGGCGCCAAGTTTGATAGTAACCGTCAGGAACAAAGCTTTTTTTCATGAAGGTATTTTTTTTGGGCGCCATTTTTTTTGTAGGGGCGCCACGTTTTGGTTGAAACCGTCAGGGACAAAGCTCAAAGCTTTTTTTCATGAAGGTATTTAATTTTAAAAAGCCCTGTGCCTACATGATATCCCTGGCAGAACGACCGACAGATCAACCGACCGATAGACCAACAAAAATTACCCCTTCCAGAGAGGAACTTTTAAGGGACACAGGAGGAACTCGGAGGAACTCCCAAGGAACTCGGAGGAACTCCGAAGAACTCGGAAGAACTCCGGAGGAACTCCGAAGGAACAGAAGAAGTCTGAGGAACTATTTGCAAAAAGGAACTCTTTTGTACAAATTTCAGACGCGTCAGCCCCTCGTAAAAAACTAACCTAATTTTTTGAATCTCCAAGCTCAGAATAAAATTTATTCAACGGATGAATCAGAGTTAGTCCTTGTATTTAATGTGTTTTACCCAGAAAGCAATAAAATAAGGAGTTTATTATCTGAAAATGTTGGATTTAGTCCAGATATTCTGCTTAATATAATGTTTTAGTAAGTGCTCTTGTAAGTGATGATGTTATATGTACCGGGTGTCCCAACTCTATTTACCCAACGATTTTCTCTAAAACTTAAAGATATAATCAAATTCTGCAAAAACCATCTTAACTAAGACAACTTAAACTATCTTTTAGCTTATATTTTAAACTTTTAGCTCTTAAAATATGGACAGGGGGCATAGGGGGACATTTTTTTAAATTTTTAAATTCTCCATTTAACTATATATTTTTTAATTTTTATAAACATTTTTTTTTTTGGGTTTAAAATAGGGTTGAAAATGGATATTTTTGTCAAAATTACTCTAAAAAAGGCGGAAGGACCTCGGTCAAGAGCCTTTTGGGGGAAAACCCAATAAATAAACGATTATTATTATTACGCTAAAAAAATCAAACAATTTTTTAAAATTTACTAATTTGATGATGAAAAAACGTAAATTATACTTTTAAACTAATTTTAATTGACATTAATAAAAATATACAAAAAAAAAACATTTTTTAGCACAAAAAATTAAAGAATCAAAACATTTAAAAAATTGTTTAAAAAATTAAAAAATATACAGTCTAATAGAGAATTTTATTTGCTTTAAAATGATGTATCACACGCCCCCCTTTCTATTTAAAAAAAACTCCCCCCCGTGCCCGCTGCACACATTTTAAAAGCTGAAAGTATCAAATATATGCTTAAAGATAGATAAAGTTGTCTTATTTAAGACGGTTTTCGCAGAACTTGATTATCTCTTTTAGTTTTCGAGAAAATCGCTGGGTAAATAGAATTGGGACACCCGGTATATATAAAGTGTTTTATTTATGCAAATTAATAATTTTTAGCTCATCAAATAAAAAAGTTTCAAAAATAAAACCTACTATAAAGAAGTTATTTCCAGACAACAACCCTCAACATTTAAATCTATTTCAGACTAAAAATTTGTACTTATGTATTTCTAGTCGACAAATTATCTACTATTCAAAAAAAGGAATCAAGAATTTCGGGGATTTGAACCATCGTCCAACAAAATAATATTTTTTCATGTCAATTCCGTTGATTTGATCCAAATCGGTCCAACGAAAAGTTTGGGTAGAATGGAGATGTGCAAGCAAGAAAACAGCAAAACTGTCCAAACCATTTAATCCGGTGGCAAAAGTTTAACCGACAAAACGCAACAATTTAAAATTCGATTGTATTTAAACCATAGACAAAGAACATAGATGAGCTGTCATCTCAAGGTTATATACAAATTTACGAGTCCTCCATTTTGATCGGAAGTTACGTCAGAAATCAGCCGGAAAATTTAAATTAGTGGGTTAAATGTAAATAAATAAACGACATAACCTTACTTTTTAAAAATTACCTACATTTTATCCTGTATCACAGGCAGTTAATTGTTTTTATTAAGCATTAGGTATATAAATTATTCTTAATTTTTAGTAATGACCTTTTAAAATTTTTATTAAATGGCATTCCCGACAAGTTTAAGAAGAGGTTTAAGCTTTGCCAATATGCAGACGATACTTCATTAATATCATGCTGTACAAGGGAGGACTTCTTGGAACTTTTAAAAATTTTAACAGATTTAATGGCCACATGGTCAAGGCAGAATTCTCTTATTTTAAACCCAAAAAAATCAGCAATCCTAAAATTTAATAAATTAAACAATGACAGTAGTATCCTTATTTACTGTGACAAAAAGTCAGTACCACAAGTAACAGATTTTAAACTACTTGGAATTTCGCTAGAAGAAAAAGTAGCGTGGAATGTCCACGTAAACCATACTGCAAAAAAATTAAACAGCTGTCATTATGCACTATATAATTTAAAACAAAACGTCTCCAGAAGTCTTCTCCTGTCTTTTTACAATGCAAGCATAAAAAGCCACAATGAATATGGTCTAATTATCTGGGGGGGCTCGACACTTCTAGATCGTATTTTCATTAATCAAAAGAAAATTGTCAGAACGCTCTGTGGTGCAAAACACAGAAGTCACTGTAAACAATTATTTATAGATAACAAAATAATGACGGTTTATTCACTGTACTTATACAATTTGATACTTTTTGTTCACCAAAATAAGGAAAAATTTGTGGCAAATAGGGATCTAAACTCTATTAACACTAGGCAACCTCATGCTCTTAGCATACCTAGGCATAAAACGGCCGGATTTGAAAAGGGACCCAGGTATCTAGGAATCAAAACCTACAATAAGTTACCTCGTTCTTTTACTGATCTGGGCCCTCGGAAATTTAAAGAAAAAATTAAACGTTATTTTTCGAATAACCCGTTTTACACACTTGAAGAATTTTTGAACTGTAATGTAAATTCTATTAATGTTTAATGTTAGGTACCAGTGTATAATTTAATATGTACCAGTGTATAATTTAATAATTTCATTTTTTAATTGACGTTTGCTGGACATTTTTTCATGTAAAAACGAGGGAGCAATAAACATATCTTTATCTTTATCTTTATAAAATTTTATTTGTTTCTTATGTTATATTAAAAAAAATCAAACTTACCTAAAAAATATGATACTGCTGTCTGCAGGTAGCAGTCGTTTTATGTTTCTACAACTTTTTATAAAACACGCCATTGCAAAGACTTTACTAGTTCTTTGAAAAAGCACTATAAAATATACAAAAAACACAGAAAGACTTTAAAGTTCAAAAGCGCTATTATATAGTCTATAATAAAATAAAGTGTTCACCCTTCTAGCACAAAACACCAAACGCGTAGAAAAAATAACAGAAAAACCTCGAAAACAAACTCAAAACATACATAAATTAGGTTATGTTAACCTGTTGTACAAATATGTTAGAGGTGTGTGCGAAGAATTATATTTTTATATTTAAATTACTGGTAAAAATAAATAAATATCTGTGTAGTATAACATATTGAGTTAGTTTTTACATATATAACAAACTGTTGCAACAAAACAGCGACAAAAAGAAACTTTTACTGACTACTGAAGTGAAATGAAAAGACACATCTCTAACAAAGAAAATATTCCTATCTAACGCAACACAGTGTTACCAACATAAAATATATATTTTTTTACTTTATGTTGGACAATTGGAATCAAAATGGAGGACGAATTTAGTCGAGACGCAGAAGTATGCGCAGACGGTCAAAAATCAATCTATTTGTTTATTTTGTCTATGATTTAAACCCTTTGACGTTTCCGGAAACGATTTCCATTAGTCAAAATAGTCAGTTATTTGTTTATTTGTCTAAATTTAGAATCAACAAAAAATCAAGCTGAACTTTTAATCGAATCACATAAAATAGGAAACAATTGATAAGGAATGAGATTCAGAAAACTTTTTAAAGTATAGAAAACCTTGGCTCTCCGCAGCACGGTTTTTTAACTGTTTTCAGAAAGTTTGAACTAATAGGGTTAGTTTAAAATCAAAAAGTAATAAGCCAAAACTATTTTGCTTTCCCATTTTAAAATTTTTTAAAATTTCGGAAAAGCCTTGTATTTGTGCAAAAATTTTAAAATTTTTTTTTGCTTATTTTTACGTTTTATGAAGTTTCGTCTCCAGAAATCTTATAGGCACGATACCTTAAAAACACTTTAATCTAGAGACTTAAAATTTGGTTTACCGAAATTTTTTGCTCGGGATTTTTTTAGTGAACATGGGGGTGCGGCAAGGGGGGCAATGGGGAAAATACATATTTTTTACAAAAATTTGAAAATTGCTATATAGAGGTTTTTAAGGTTGGTAAAATTAAATCTGATATTATGTTTCTAACTCTACCCCCCGCGGGGGTAAGGGGGAAATTTTTTAAACGTTTAAAATATTTTCCTCAAAATTGGTAAATAGGGGTTTTGGGGTTGACGAAACTGAATCTGATTATAATTTTTTTCTAATTCCACCCCCTGAAAGGAGTTGCGAAGCTTTTGTGAAAATTGGTATATTGTAGTTTTTAAGGTTGCTGAAAGCGAATCTTAATAAAAAAATTCTAACTCCACACCCTGAGGGGCGGGGGGTAGTTTTCATGAAAATTGTTGTATTGGGGTTTTTTAGGTTGCAAAAAGTGAATCTGATAATAAAACAAATCTAACACCACCCCCTGAGGGGCGGGGGTAGTTTTTTTTTGAAAATTGATATATAAGGGTTTTTGAGGTTGCTAAAACTAAATCTTAAGTATATTTTTTTTCTTTATCCGCCCTGAGGGCCGGGAGATATTTTTTTCCGAAAATTTGTATATTCGGGCTTTTAAGGTTGCTGAAAGTGAATCTGATAATAAAAAATCCATTTTGCGTGCAGAGGTATTAAATGGGAAAGCTTTTTTACTGGGCAGTGTATTTTAATTTTTTTTTTAATATATTCTGGAAATATTGTACCAGTGACCTGAATAAAATGCCACAGTTTTTATAGTATATTAAAGTACTAGTTTCATAACGTTTTCATAACGTTTTTAGCGCACGAGTACAAGTTTAGAAAACGAGCCGCTTGCGGCGAGTTTTCTAAAGTACTAGTGCTCTAAAAACGTGTTATGAAATGAGTGCTTTATACAATTCTTTCTATTTTGCTCTAAAATTGAAAAAACATTTAAATTGATGACTGATTTAGGGATTTTTGTTTTGGGTTGGTATTACAGTTTACACTATGTTTAAAATTTTAAGAACAAATGATATTTTGATATATTTTACAGTCATCTCTTCTTTTTTCTTTGCAATTAACCAGTCCACAATTTTAACACGGTTAAAAATAACCCAAACACAAAATTTTGTAAAAAATTAAACTTTAAATCGACATTGACATTTGCACGCAAAACGTCAAGAGATAGGTTTTTGTATGTTGCCAACCCAACAGAAAAAAAAGTAGAGGCCTCTTATGGGATAATTAGAACACGCAAAATGCGTGTGATTATGAGCTTATAACAGTCGCGAAATAGAAAAAAATTATAAGACTCGTGCGAAAAGAATTACAGCTTTTTGCGGTCTCCAAAAGTTAGCTGGGTTGGACTTTTAATTCTAGATGCCTCATATGTGAAAAGTATGTAAAAATGTTACATTGGAGGAGAAGTAAGTCAACAATCATTAAAAAAAGGCCATGATTTGCCCACAGTGATGTTTACTAAAAATATTAGATTAAAATGATGAAAAAAGTAGTATTTTTTTTACTTCATTACTAAATGTGACTAATATAAAAACCCGTTTCGGCTCATTTCATGTAGAGTTTGAACTGTTAGGCTGTTCAGTATCTATCTAAATAAAATAAGATGTTATAAATACGTCAAAAAGTCACGTGCGAATCTCCACTGTTTAAAGAGACTATAGCTCCCTACAGGAAGTTTAATCCTTGTAAGGCCAAAACATAAACAGATATTTTTTTTTCAGAAAGTATGGGTTCTGTTTCTTGCTTCATGCACGCACGCTCGCACAGTAAGCCAGCACTAATTTTCATATATTTTGTTAGAGAAACTATACAGGGTGGCCCAAGGAAAACGAAACAGAGATAATATTGTTAAGACCCAAGTCTCAACACCCTTACACCCAACCAACTTAAATTTAAAATCTTAAATGTAACCCCCTATTTATAATACTCTATTAGTGATAATTAAATTCTAAATCGACACATTCCTTACTTGTTAGAGATTGCAAATTTTAATATTTAAAACTAATTTAAATTTGGTAAAAATAAATATTGATAAAAGGCAATTTGTTTTGGGTTTATGTTTAGAACTACATCATTTTATACTCAATTAGCTTCAGCCACCCCTAATTAACCCTATGAACATATTTTAGTAGACAGCCGACCTTGTTGCATTCTTGTTGCAATTATTTTAAATGTTTTTAGTTGTTGTTGAAACAGACATATTTTTTGAATTTTATTTTTGTACCATAAACAGCCATAATCAACCCTTTAGCGTGGATGCAGGAAAATTTTATATGAATGGGGGTTTTCAAAATAAGATTTTGCTTACGCGAAGAACAAAAAAGTTTTCGGATTAAGATCTAACAGCAAAAAAATTGTTGTAACACAGTAGAGAAACACGTTAAAAAAAAAATGGTCAAAATTATTTTTCTCTTAAAATGTACTACTTTTCAACACAATAACTTGAGAAAGGTTTAAGACAAAGACTTAGAAATTGAAACACAGGTTTTTAAACTCAAAATTTGATTCTGATTTTTTTTTTAAAGTGGTACAAAAGGGGCAAAATTTATTTTTTTGTAATAACATGCTTAGTTTTAAAGTTAGGTACACAAACTTATGTATTAATAAAAAAGATTATGAACGCGATATTATTTTTAATTTAAGCACCTGCAAAAATCAAAAAATCTTTTGGAAAACAATAAAACAATTACGTAGTATTGAACAAAGTTCAAGTCCTATTTCTTTGCAAGTATGGGAAACTTTTTACTCAAATATTTACCCTCCGAGGGTAAACAGTAGTCTCAGTTTTTTTGACGCTGGAGACCCTTTTCTTATTGCTCCTATTAGTTTGGATGAAATTAATTGTACCCTTAAGAATTCAAAAAATAATAAGGCAACGGGCGTTGACGGGGTACCAAATGAGTTTTTTAAATATTTACCAGAAAATTGGAATTTATACATGTGTAGTTTATTCAACAAGATTTTAGACACAGAAAGTATTCCTAACAATTGGTCAAGTATCGTTATGACAATGTTACACAAAAAAGGGTCAAAAATGGAACCATCCAATTATCGTGGCATCGCATTAATAAATTGTCTAGCAAAAATTTTTACTAATATTCTTAGAGGGCGTCTTGAATTATGGTGTGAAAAATATGAAATCTTACCGGAGTCACAAAGTGGGTTTAGAAAGGCTAGAGGTTGTCTAGATAATATATTTACTTTAAATAGTGTAGTTCAAATACATTTACGTTTAAAGCGGAGAAAGATTTTTGCGATATTTATTGATTTTAGGCGTGCGTTTGACTCCATTGATCATAATCTATTGTGGCTTAAATTGTTTCAACGTGGTGTAAGTGCAAAAATTATTAGAATATTAAAACCTTTATATGATAAAGCAATTATGCAAGTAAGGGTCAACGGTAAACTGTCTGGTAAGGTTGATATAACTGAAGGTGTATTACAAGGAGAGTCACTGAGTCCGCTACTGTTTGCTATATTTCTTGCAGACATCGAGCAATTTTTCCGTGATAACGGAGTTACCGGAGTGAATTTAGATAATATTATTGATATTTTAATGCTCTTGTACGCGGATGATTTAGTAATATTTGCGGACTCAGAAGCCACTGTAAAGAAAATTCTTAAGTTGCTGGAAGAATATGCTAGAATAAATAGTTTAGTAGTAAATGCGGAAAAGTCTAAAATAGTTTGTTTTCGCAAAGGCGGGAATTCTAGAGAATTTGAAAATCTGTTTTTCCACAATGGTGTAAATGTGGAAGTAGTCAACAAATATACATATTTGGGAGTTCCTTTTTCTTTTACTGGAATATTTTATGAAATGACCCAGGCGGCTGTAAATAAAGCTAAATTATCTATTGGCAGTGTAATGAAATTACTCTCAAACTCTAAAACAAATTCCTGGGAAACTAGAATAAAATTATACGATTCTATAATTTTAAGTTCGCTATTATATGCTTCCCCTATATGGGGACTTCGCTATGATTATGAGCTAGAAAGAGTACAAGTTAATTTCTTCAAAAGACTTTTATCCTTACCTAGGAACACCCCAGATTATATAGTTAGATTGGAAACAGGTATCGTAAAAATAAAGTACAAATTATTTAGTTTAATTTTGTCATGGTTACAAAAGATATTATCTATGCCAAATAACAGATACCCCAAATTGTGTTTTGTAAGATTAAAATCGCTTAATATTGTAGATATCAGATATAATTGGGTTGCACAGGTTGAAAATTTGTTTGGCTATATAGATTCTTCAGATCTTTGGCAAAATTTAAATACCAATAGCCTCAAAAATAACAAGCAACGTTTACTAGAAACTTTTAAAGAAAAATTATTGTCTGACGACCTACATAGTTTGGCAAATTCTAGGTTTTCAAATTTTTATTGTAATTTTTCGCTGACAAACTTGCAAAACAGACCAATTTTACCACAGGCATATCTACTTTACAGACAGAATATTTATATAGCAAAAATCCTGGCTCAGGTACGCACGTCCGGAAAACATTACACACAATTTACATATAGGGGCGTTCTTTATAAAATTGATCCTGAAAAAATCTGTACAATATGCAATCTACACGTTCCAGAAACAATTTACCATTTGCTCATAGAGTGCCCGTTGTATTATAATTTAAAACCAAATATGTTGTCTAGTGTAGCGCATTTAAATGAGTTTTGTTCTCTTATTGATAATATTTCTCTCTCAAACACTAAAGTTATTGTGAACTACATAATTAGCATTCTAAAACTTAGATCATTTCTCATTAATGAGTAGTAGGTCTATATGCTTAGTATAGGAATAATATAGTTTAACATAAATTTTGATAGGTTAGTTTAGTTACTATTGAACTTATTGTAATAGATATGATTGTAATTTATTCTATTTCGTTATAACTCAGCCCTTGTAATAAAAAAAAAATTCTGTAATTTTTTTTTTAGATACAATAAATTCATTATTATTATATTATTATTATGTATTAATAAAAAGGTCTTTTTATGCCCTACAAAAATGTTTATATTTATTTTTTGTGTAAATATTACCTTTTTCGAGATATTTAATTAAATAAATAAATAAACAAATACATAATAGGAAAAAAAATAAAATGCTTATTGGTTACCGAACAAATTTTAATTATTAATACCTAGACGAAAACTTATTTCAGTGCACTCCGAGTGCTTTTCCTCGTTAATAAAATAACCTCTATAGTGCAGTGAAAACTAGGTTCTCGTACTCGGTGCGTAATATACTATTGTTGTGTTATATTATCCTTAGGTTAAGGTTAAGGTTAAGGTGACATTGCAATAAATGTTCGATGATTTGAGTTTCTTTTGCTTTTGTTTAGTGAACGATTAGTTTAAATGTGTTAGATCCTTACAATTTAAGGATCAGATGATTTGTCAGCGAGAAGATCTTTTTGTTTTCAGATGTTTTTGCATTGCCCATATACATAAAACTTCACAAATATTTCACAAGATGATAAAAGCTCATAATGACCTTTTGGTCACTTTGCATTGCACAGAACTTTGTGACTCTAACCTGACGATATGTCAAAGGCACAAATGTTTTCTATAACATAAAATCTGTATTCATCCACTAAAATAAATCACAAACACAAAATTTCAAAAATCAACTTCAATATTTATAATATTTATAGATCGGTTTCAGAAGTTTTAATATTTTCATAACAAATACATTTTAACAAATCAAAACAATAAGCTAATTTGAAAATAAAACCGCACGCAAAAGAAAGGATTTCATTGTTTTTTTAGCGATTTTATTGGATAGCAATTTGTCATGGAGAACTAGATAGGTAATAAGACAGTAAAAGAAAATAGTTTTTACAATTTAAAATTAGATATATTTTAATAATTTATTATAATTAGTAACAATCGAATAAAAAATATTGTACAATACAGGGGCGAAAATTTAAATTTTAATTTTATAGGTTTATTACCTTCTAAAAACCTAGGCATGTGAAGTTAGCAGCCAAAACTGGCAGCCAATTTTCCGAAGATGCCCGAATGATCATAGACGTCGTTTTTATTTTCCGCAGGGTTTTAATGTACCAATTTATTGAAATTAAATATTTAAAACAAAAAACTATATAAAACCAAACACAAACAATAAAACACACAAAAAAAACATTATTTTCAAAAAAGTCCAAACATAAATCTTAAAAAAAATAAAAATATATTTTCTTAAATTTTTTTTTATAGAAATTAAAAAAAGTTCTTGAAATATCAAATGTTTGATTGTTTTTAGGAAATTAGGGGTCGGTAGATTAGAAGGGGTCAGCAGCCAGCCTTAAATATTAAAAAAATTCATATTTTCAAAACTAAAACTTGTAACGCTCTGAAATTTTGTACAAATATTCTTTGCACACATACACGTTAGCCTACACACACAGAATTGGCTTAGAAAGGGGACTAGGGGTCAGCAGCCAGCCCTAAATATTAAAAAAATTCATATTTTCAAAACTAAAACTTGTAACGCTCTGAAATTTTGTACAAATATTCTTGGCACACATCCACGTTAGCCTACATACACAGAATTGGCTTAGAAAGGGGACTAGGGGTCAGCAGCCAGCCTTAAATATTAAAAAAATTCATATTTTCGAAACTAAAACTTGTAACGCTCTGAAATTTTGTACAAATATTCTTGGCACACATACACGTTAGCCTACATACACAGAATTGGCTTAGAAAGGGGACTAGGGGTCAGCAGCCAGCCTTAAATATTAAAAAAATTCATATTTTCGAAACTAAAACTTGTAACGCTCTGAAATTTTGTACAAATATTCTTGGCACACATACACGTTAGCCTACATACACAGAATTGGCTTAGAAAGGGGACTAGGGGTCAGCAGCCAGCCTTAAATATTAAAAAAATTCATATTTTCGAAACTAAAACTTGTAACGCTCTGAAATTTTGTACAAATATTCTTGGCACACATACACGTTAGCCTACATACACAGAATTGGCTTAGAAAGGGGACTAGGGGTCAGCAGCCAGCCTTAAATATTAAAAAAATTCATATTTTCGAAACTAAAACTTGTAACGCTCTGAAATTTTGTACAAATATTCTTGGCACACATACACGTTAGCCTACATACACAGAATTGGCTTAGAAAGGGGACTAGGGGTCAGCAGCCAGCCTTAAATATTAAAAAAATTCATATTTTCGAAACTAAAACTTGTAACGCTCTGAAATTTTGTACAAATATTCTTGGCACACAAACACGTTAGCCTACATACACAGAATTGGCTTAAAAAGGGGACTAGGGGTCAGCAGCCAGCCTTAAATATTAAAAAAAAATCATATTTTCGAAACTAAAACTTGTAACGCTCTGAAATTTTGTACAAATATTCTTGGCACACATACACGTTAGCCTATATACACAGAATTGGCTTAGAAAGGGGATTAGGGGTCAGCAGCCAGCCTTAAATATTAAAAAAATTCTTATTTTCGAAACTAAAACTTGTAACGCTCTGAAATTTTGTACAAATATTCTTGGCACACATCCACGTTAGCCTACACACACAGAATTGGCTTAGAAAGGGGATTAGGGGTCAGCAGCCAGCCTTAAATATTAAAAAAATTCATATTTTCGAAACTAAAACTTGTAACGCTCTGAAATTTTGTACAAATATTCTTGGCACACATACACGTTAGCCTACATACACAGAATTGGCTTAGAAAGGGGACTAGGGGTCAGCAGCCAGCCTTAAATATTAAAAAAATTCATATTTTCGAAACTAAAACTTGTAACGCTCTGAAATTTTGTACAAATATTCTTGGCACACATACACGTTAGCCTACATACACAGAATTGGCTTAGAAAGGGGACAAGGGGTCAGCAGCCAGCCTTAAATATTAAAAAAATTCATATTTTCGAAACTAAAACTTGTAACGCTCTGAAATTTTGTACAAATATTCTTGGCACACATACACGTTAGCCTACATATACAGAATTGGCTTAGAAAGGGGACTAGGGGTCAGCAGCCAGCCTTAAATATTAAAAAAATTCATATTTTCGAAACTAAAACTTGTAACGCTCTGAAATTTTGTACAAATATTCTTGGCACACATACACGTTAGCCTACATACACAGAATTGGCTTAGAAAGGGGACTAGGGGTCAGCAGCCAGCCTTAAATATTAAAAAAATTCATATTTTCGAAACTAAAACTTGTAACGCTCTGAAATTTTGTACAAATATTCTTGGCACACATACACGTTAGCCTACATACACAGAATTGGCTTAGAAAGGGGACTAGGGGTCAGCAGCCAGCCTTAAATATTAAAAAAATTCATATTTTCGAAACTAAAACTTGTAACGCTCTGAAATTTTGTACAAATATTCTTGGCACACATACACGTTAGCCTACATACACAGAATTGGCTTAGAAAGGGGACTAGGGGTCAGCAGCCAGCCTTAAATATTAAAAAAATTCATATTTTCGAAACTAAAACTTGTAACGCTCTGAAATTTTGTACAAATATTCTTGGCACACATACACGTTAGCCTACATATACAGAATTGGCTTAGAAAGGGGACTAGGGGTCAGCAGCCAACCTTAAATATTAAAAAAATTCATACTTTCGAAACTAAAACTTGTAACGCTCTGAAATTTTGTAGAAATATTCTTGGCACACATACACGTTAGCCTACATACACAGAATTGGCTTAGAAAGGGGACTAGGGGTCAGCAGCCAGCCTTAAATATTAAAAAAAATCATATTTTCAAAACCAAAACTTGTAACGCTCTGAAATTTTGTACAAATATTCTTTATCCACCTACACGTTCGCCTACATATACAGAATTGACTTAGAAAGGGGACTAGGGGTCAGCAGCCAGCCCTAAATATTAAAAAAATTCATATTTTCAAAACTAAAACTTGTAACGCTCTGAAATTTTGTACAAATATTCTTTATACACATACATGTTACCCTACATACACAGAATTGGCTTAGAAAGGGGACTAGGGGTCAGCAGCCAGCCCTAAATATTAAAAAAATTCATATTTTTAAAACTAAAACTTGTAACGCTCTGAAACTTTGTACAAATATTCTTGGCACACATACACGTTAGCCTACATATACAGAATTGGCTTAGAAAGGGGACTAGGGGTCAGCAGCCAGCCTTAAATATTAAAAAAATTCATATTTTCAAAACCAAAACTTGTAACACTCTGAAATTTTGTACAAATATTCTTTGCACACATACACGTTAGCCTACATACACAGCATTGGCTTAGAAAGGGGACTAGGGGTCAGCAGCCAGCCCTAAATATTAAAAAAATTCATATTTTCAAAACTAAAACTTGTAACGCTCTGAAATTTTGTACAAATATTCTTTGCACACATACACGTTAGCTTACATATACAGAATTGGCTTAGAAAGGGGACTAGGGGTCAGCAGCCAGCCCTAAATATTAAAAAAATTCATATTTTCAAAACTAAAACTTGTAACGCTCTGAAATTTTGTACAAATATTCTTTGCACACATACACGTTAGCTTACATATAAAGAATTGGCTTAGAAACTGGACTAGGGGTCAGCAGCGAGCCCTAAATATTAAAAAAATTCATATTTTCAAAACTAAAACTTGTAACGCTCTGAAATTTTGTACAAATATTCTTTACACACATACACGTTAGCTTACATATACAGAATTGGCTTAGAAAGGGGACTAGGGGGCAGCAGCCAGCCCTAAATATTAAAAAAATTCATATTTTCAAAACTAAAACTTGTAACGCTCTGAAATTTTGTACAAATATTATTTGCACACATACACGTTAGCCTACACACACAGAATTGGCTTAGAAAGGGGACTAGGGGTCAGCAGCCTGCCCTAAATATTAAAAAACTTCATATTTTCAAAACTAAAACTTGTAACGCTCTGAAACTTTGTACAAATATTCTTTGCGCACATACACGTTAGCCTATATACACAGAATTGGCTTAGAAAGGGGACTAGGGGTCAGCAGCCAGCCCCAAATATTAAAAAAAATTATATTTTCAAAACTAAAACTTGTCACGCTCTGAAATTTTGTACAAATATTCTTGGCACACATACACGTTAGCCTACATACACAGAATTGGCTTAGAAACGGGACTAGGGGTCAGCAGCCAGCCTTAAATATTAAAAAAAATCATATTTTCAAAACCAAAACTTGTAACGCTCTGAAATTTTGTACAAATATTCTTTATCCACCTACACGTTCGCCTACATATACAGAATTGACTTAGAAAGGGGACTAGGGGTCAGCAGCCAGCCCTAAATATTAAAAAAATTCATATTTTCAAAACTAAAACTTGTAACGCTCTGAAATTTTGTACAAATATTCTTTATACACATACATGTTACCCTACATACACAGAATTGGCTTAGAAAGGGGACTAGGGGTCAGCAGCCAGCCCTAAATATTAAAAAAAATCATATTTTTAAAACTAAAACTTGTAACGCTCTGAAACTTTGTACAAATATTCTTGGCACACATACACGTTAGCCTACATATACAGAATTGGCTTAGAAAGGGGACTAGGGGTCAGCAGCCAGCCTTAAATATTAAAAAAATTCATATTTTCAAAACTAAAACTTGTAACGCTCTGAAATTTTGTACAAATATTATTTGCACACATACACGTTAGCCTACACACACAGAATTGGCTTAGAAAGGGGACTAGGGGTCAGCAGCCTGCCCTAAATATTAAAAAACTTCATATTTTCAAAACTAAAACTTGTAACGCTCTGAAACTTTGTACAAATATTCTTTGCGCACATACACGTTAGCCTATATACACAGAATTGGCTTAGAAAGGGGACTAGGGGTCAGCAGCCAGCCCCAAATATTAAAAAAAATTATATTTTCAAAACTAAAACTTGTCACGCTCTGAAATTTTGTACAAATATTCTTGGCACACATACACGTTAGCCTACATACACAGAATTGGCTTAGAAACGGGACTAGGGGTCAGCAGCCAGCCTTAAATATTAAAAAAAATCATATTTTCAAAACCAAAACTTGTAACGCTCTGAAATTTTGTACAAATATTCTTTATCCACCTACACGTTCGCCTACATATACAGAATTGACTTAGAAAGGGGACTAGGGGTCAGCAGCCAGCCCTAAATATTAAAAAAATTCATATTTTCAAAACTAAAACTTGTAACGCTCTGAAATTTTGTACAAATATTCTTTATACACATACATGTTACCCTACATACACAGAATTGGCTTAGAAAGGGGACTAGGGGTCAGCAGCCAGCCCTAAATATTAAAAAAAATCATATTTTTAAAACTAAAACTTGTAACGCTCTGAAACTTTGTACAAATATTCTTGGCACACATACACGTTAGCCTACATATACAGAATTGGCTTAGAAAGGGGACTAGGGGTCAGCAGCCAGCCTTAAATATTAAAAAAATTCATATTTTCAAAACCAAAACTTGTAACACTCTGAAATTTTGTACAAATATTCTTTGCACACATACACGTTAGCCTACATACACAGCATTGGCTTAGAAAGGGGACTAGGGGTCAGCAGGGAGCCCTAAATATTAAAAAAATTCATATTTTCAAAACTAAAACTTGTAACGCTCTGAAATTTTGTACAAATATTCTTTGCACACATACACGTTAGCTTACATATACAGAATTGGCTTAGAAAGGGGACTAGGGGTCAGCAGCCAGCCCTAAATATTAAAAAAATTCATATTTTCAAAACTAAAACTTGTAACGCTCTGAAATTTTGTACAAATATTCTTTGCACACATACACGTTAGCTTACATATACAGAATTGGCTTAGAAACTGGACTAGGGGTCAGCAGCGAGCCCTAAATATTAAAAAAATTCATATTTTCAAAACTAAAACTTGTAACGCTCTGAAATTTTGTACAAATATTCTTTACACACATACACGTTAGCTTACATATACAGAATTGGCTTAGAAAGGGGACTAGGGGGCAGCAGCCAGCCCTAAATATTAAAAAAATTCATATTTTCAAAACTAAAACTTGTAACGCTCTGAAATTTTGTACAAATATTATTTGCACACATACACGTTAGCCTACACACACAGAATTGGCTTAGAAAGGGGACTAGGGGTCAGCAGCCAGCCCTAAATATTAAAAAACTTCATATTTTCAAAACTAAAACTTGTAACGCTCTGAAACTTTGTACAAATATTCTTTGCGCACATACACGTTAGCCTATATACACAGAATTGGCTTAGAAAGGGGACTAGGGGTCAGCAGCCAGCCCCAAATATTAAAAAAAATTATATTTTCAAAACTAAAACTTGTCACGCTCTGAAATTTTGTACAAATATTCTTTGCATACATACATGTTAGCCTACATATACAGAATTGGCTTAGAAAGGGGACAAGGGGTCAGCAGCCAGCCCTAAATATTAAAAAAATTCATATTTTCAAAACTAAAACTTGTAACGCTCTGAAATTTCGTACAAATATTCTTTATCCACATACAAGTTCGCCTACATACACAGCATTGGCTTAGAAAGGGGACTAGGGGTCAGCAGCCAGCCTTAAATATTAAAAAAATTCATATTTTCGAAACTAAAACTTGTAACGCTCTGAAATTTTGTAGAAATATTCTTGGCACACATACGCGTTAGCCTACATACACAGAATTGGCTTAGAAAGGGGACTAGGGGTCAGCAGCCAGCCTTAAATATTAAATAAATTCATATTTTCGAAACTAAAACTTGTAACGCTCTGAAATTTTGTACAAATATTCTTGGCACACATACACGTTAGCCTACATACACAGAATTGGCTTAGAAAGGGGACTAGGGGTCAGCAGCCAGCCTTAAATATTAAAAAAATTCATATTTTCTAAACTAAAACTTGTAACGCTCTGAAATTTTGTACAAATATTCTTGGCACACATACACGTTAGCCTACATACACAGAATTGGCTTAGAAAGGGGACTAGGGGTCAGCAGCCAGCCTTAAATATTAAAAAAAAATCATATTTTCGAAACTAAAACTTGTAACGCTCTGAAATTTTGTACAAATATTCTTGGCACACATACACGTTAGCCTATATACACAGAATTGGCTTAGAAAGGGGATTAGGGGTCAGCAGCCAGCCTTAAATATTAAAAAAATTCTTATTTTCGAAACTAAAACTTGTAACGCTCTGAAATTTTGTACAAATATTCTTGGCACACATCCACGTTAGCCTACACACACAGAATTGGCTTAGAAAGGGGATTAGGGGTCAGCAGCCAGCCTTAAATATTAAAAAACTTCATATTTTCGAAACTAAAACTTGTAACGCTCTGAAATTTTGTACAAATATTCTTGGCACACATACACGTTAGCCTACATATACAGAATTGGCTTAGAAAGGGGACTAGGGGTCAGCAGCCAGCCTTAAATATTAAAAAAATTCATATTTTCGAAACTAAAACTTGTAACGCTCTGAAATTTTGTAGAAATATTCTTGGCACACATACACGTTAGCCTACATACACAGAATTGGCTTAGAAAGGGGACTAGGGGTCAGCAGCCAGCCTTAAATATTAAAAAAAATCATATTTTCAAAACCAAAACTTGTAACGCTCTGAAATTTTGTACAAATATTCTTTATCCACCTACACGTTCGCCTACATATACAGAATTGACTTAGAAAGGGGACTAGGGGTCAGCAGCCAGCCCTAAATATTAAAAAAATTCATATTTTCAAAACTAAAACTTGTAACGCTCTGAAATTTTGTACAAATATTCTTTATACACATACATGTTACCCTACATACACAGAATTGGCTTAGAAAGGGGACTAGGGGTCAGCAGCCAGCCCTAAATATTAAAAAAATTCATATTTTTAAAACTAAAACTTGTAACGCTCTGAAACTTTGTACAAATATTCTTGGCACACATGCACGTTAGCCTACATATACAGAATTGGCTTAGAAAGGGGACTAGGGGTCAGCAGCCAGCCTTAAATATTAAAAAAATTCATATTTTCAAAACCAAAACTTGTAACACTCTGAAATTTTGTACAAATATTCTTTGCACACATACACGTTAGCCTACATACACAGCATTGGCTTAGAAAGGGGACTAGGGGTCAGCAGCCAGCCCTAAATATTAAAAAAATTGATATTTTCAAAACTAAAACTTGTAACGCTCTGAAATTTTGTACAAATATTCTTTGCACACATACACGTTAGCTTACATATACAGAATTGGCTTAGAAAGGGGACTAGGGGTCAGCAGCCAGCCCTAAATATTAAAAAAATTCATATTTTCAAAACTAAAACTTGTAACGCTCTGAAATTTTGTACAAATATTCTTTGCACACATACACGTTAGCTTACATATACAGAATTGGCTTAGAAACTGGACTAGGGGTCAGCAGCGAGCCCTAAATATTAAAAAAATTCATATTTTCAAAACTAAAACTTGTAACGCTCTGAAATTTTGTACAAATATTCTTTACACACATACACGTTAGCTTACATATACAGAATTGGCTTAGAAAGGGGACTAGGGGGCAGCAGCCAGCCCTAAATATTAAAAAAATTCATATTTTTAAAACTAAAACTTGTAACGCTCTGAAATTTTGTACAAATATTATTTGCACACATACACGTTAGCCTACACACACAGAATTGGCTTAGAAAGGGGACTAGGGGTCAGCAGCCAGCCCTAAATATTAAAAAACTTCATATTTTCAAAACTAAAACTTGTAACGCTCTGAAACTTTGTACAAATATTCTTTGCGCACATACACGTTAGCCTATATACACAGAATTGGCTTAGAAAGGGGACTAGGGGTCAGCAGCCAGCCCCAAATATTAAAAAAAATTATATTTTCTAAACTAAAACTTGTCACGCTCTGAAATTTTGTACAAATATTCTTGGCACACATACACGTTAGCCTACATACACAGAATTGGCTTAGAAAGGGGACTAGGGGTCAGCAGCCAGCCTTAAATATTAAAAAAAATCATATTTTCAAAACCAAAACTTGTAACGCTCTGAAATTTTGTACAAATATTCTTTATCCACCTACACGTTCGCCTACATATACAGAATTGACTTAGAAAGGGGACTAGGGGTCAGCAGCCAGCCCTAAATATTAAAAAAATTCATATTTTCAAAACTAAAACTTGTAACGCTCTGAAATTTTGTACAAATATTCTTTATACACATACATGTTACCCTACATACACAGAATTGGCTTAGAAAGGGGACTAGGGGTCAGCAGCCAGCCCTAAATATTAAAAAAATTCATATTTTTAAAACTAAAACTTGTAACGCTCTGAAACTTTGTACAAATATTCTTGGCACACATACACGTTAGCCTACATATACAGAATTGGCTTAGAAAGGGGACTAGGGGTCAGCAGCCAGCCTTAAATATTAAAAAAATTCATATTTTCAAAACCAAAACTTGTAACACTCTGAAATTTTGTACAAATATTCTTTGCACACATACACGTTAGCCTACATACACAGCATTGGCTTAGAAAGGGGACTAGGGGTCAGCAGCCAGCCCTAAATATTAAAAAAATTCATATTTTCAAAACTAAAACTTGTAACGCTCTGAAATTTTGTACAAATATTCTTTGCACACATACACGTTAGCTTACATATACAGAATTGGCTTAGAAAGGGGACTAGGGGTCAGCAGCCAGCCCTAAATATTAAAAAAATTCATATTTTCAAAACTAAAACTTGTAACGCTCTGAAATTTTGTACAAATATTCTTTGCACACATACACGTTAGCTTACATATACAGAATTGGCTTAGAAACTGGACTAGGGGTCAGCAGCGAGCCCTAAATATTAAAAAAATTCATATTTTCAAAACTAAAACTTGTAACGCTCTGAAATTTTGTACAAATATTCTTTACACACATACACGTTAGCTTACATATACAGAATTGGCTTAGAAAGGGGACTAGGGGGCAGCAGCCAGCCCTAAATATTAAAAAATTCATATTTTCAAAACTAAAACTTGTAACGCTCTGAAATTTTGTACAAATATTATTTGCACACATACACGTTAGCCTACACACACAGAATTGGCTTAGAAAGGGGACTAGGGGTCAGCAGCCAGCCCTAAATATTAAAAAACTTCATATTTTCAAAACTAAAACTTGTAACGCTCTGAAACTTTGTACAAATATTCTTTGCGCACATACACATTAGCCTATATACACAGAATTGGCTTAGAAAGGGGACTAGGGGTCAGCAGCCAGCCCCAAATATTAAAAAAAATTATATTTTCAAAACTAAAACTTGTCACGCTCTGAAATTTTGTACAAATATTCTTTGCATACATACATGTTAGCCTACATATACAGAATTGGCTTAGAAAGGGGACAAGGGGTCAGCAGCCAGCCCTAAATATTAAAAAAATTCATATTTTCAAAACTAAAACTTGTAACGCTCTGAAATTTTGTACAAATATTCTTTATCCACATACACGTTCGCCTACATACACAGCATTGGCTTAGAAAGGGGACTAGGGGTCAGCAGCCAGCCCTAAATATTAAAAAAATTCATATTTTCAAAACCAAAACTTGTACCGCTCTGAAATTTTGTACAAATATTCTTTGCACACATACACGTTAGCTTACTTACACAGAATTGGCTTAGAAAGGGGAATTTTAAAAGAATATTTCTGAAAAATTTCAGAGCGTTACAAGTTTTAGTTTTGAAATTATGAATTTTTTAAATATTTATGGCTGGGTGCTGACCCCTAGGCCCCTTTCTAAGCCAATTCTGTATATGTAGGCTAACGTGTATGTGTATAAAGAATATTTGTGTATGCTAACGTGTATGTGTGCAAAGAATATTTGTACAAAATTTCAGAGCGTTACAAGTTTTAGTTTCGAAAATATGAATTTTTTTAATATTTAAGGCTGGCTGCTGACCCCTAGTCCCCTTTTTAAGCCAATTCTGTGTATGTAGGCTAACGTGTATGTGTGCCAAGAATATTTGTACAAAATTTCAGAGCGTTACAAGTTTTAGTTTCGAAAATATGAATTTTTTTAATATTTAAGGCTGGCTGCTGACCCCTAGTCCCCTTTCTAAGCCAATTCTGTGTATGTAGGCTAACGTGTATGTGTGCCAAGAATATTTGTACAAAATTGCAGAGGGTTACAAGTTTTAGTTTCGAAAATATGAATTTTTTTAATATTTAAGGCTGGCTGCTGACCCCTAGTCCCCTTTCTAAGCCAATTCTGTGTGTGTAGGCTAACGTGTATGTGTGCAAAGAATATTTGTACAAAATTTCAGAGCGTTACAAGTTTTAGTTTTGAAAATATGAATTTTTTTAATATTTAGGGCTGGCTGCTGACCCCTTCTAATCTACCGACCCCTAATTTCCTAAAAACAATTAAACATTTGATATTTCAAGAACTTTTTTTAATTTCTATAAAAAAAATTTTAAGAAAATATATTTTTATTTTTTTTAAGATTTATGTTTGGACTTTTTTCAAAATAATGTTTTTTTTGTGTGTTTTATTGTTTGTGTTTGGTTTTATATAGTTTTTGTTTTAAATATTTAATTTTAATAAATTGGTACAATAAAACCCTGCGGAAAATAAATAACGACGTCTATGATCATTCGGGCATCTTCGGAAAATTGGCTGCCAGTTTTGGCTGCTAACTTCACATTGATTAAAAACCTACTCAATCGAAAAATTTAACTTTTCGCCCTTGTATTGTAAATAATTTTTTTCACTAGTAGCTTTAGAACATACCATTATTTATTATGTTTTAATCTGAGAAATTATTTCTCCGCACCTAGAGCAATAATCATTATTTTTCTCTCCTGGTAGGTGTTAATTTTATGAGCAATTGATGAACTGTCACTTGGTTTTCCTGGAATTGCAAAGACATAACATGCTTAATAATTTCTGTTGGACAAAATTCAACAATATTTTGCCATTGGATAAAAAATGAGCATAGCAAAATTATAAATAAAATAATTTAAATGGAATATAATACATTTTTTATTAAATTACTTACCCATTTGGATGTTTCAAAAACTTTAAAAATATAAAAACGCTACCTTCTAGAGCTGTCAACTTTTAGTGAATAAATTTATTCAATTATTTTCAAAAATGGCGATTTTAAAGGCTACTAGTTTTTTCGCGGTTAATTAAGATCCAGTAGTGAAAAAAATAATGTATAAAACACTGTAGAGAACAATAATATAGCCTTGCACTTTTATATTACTCTATGCTACGCATTTCGGGATATAATACGCTCAGCCATAAAATATGTTTTCTCTACCTTATTTTATTTGTAATTTTGGCGAAGGCGCAGTTATAACTATAAGGAAGTGGATCACGGCTAGCCTTAAAAAGTTTAAATTAAAAGTCAAACCACCCCGGATTTTTTTATTTTAGATTGTTTTTGGGGCATTTTCAAACAGTTTTTAACAAAAATTTAAATCGCTCACGAAGCGGTATTTAAATAAAGTCATTCTTCTCCTTCTTCAAGTTTTTCCTGACAGCACAATACGGAGTTTTTTCTATGATACAGCCTATAGCGTAGGTACTACCCATGATCCATTCACATGCCTACTTTAATAATGTCTAAAATAAGACGACCATAATTTTGTACATTAACAAAGTAGGCGTGTAATGGTCTTGATTATATTGAGTATCATGTGTAGTACCTATGCTATAGGGTGTGTCATAGAAAAAACTCCGTATTGCGATGTCAGGAAAAACTTAAAGTAGAAGAAGAATCACTTTATTTAATAACGGCTTCATGCGCGATTTTAATTTTTGTCAAAAACTGTTTGGAAATGTCCCAAAAACAACCTAAAATCAAAAAATGAGGGTAGGTTTGGCTTTTTATTTAAATTTTCAAGGCTAGCCGTGGGATATTAAACCGTTATCGGCAACTATTCTATACTATACTATGTGTAGCCGATAGACGCTCCTATTAGTTGAAATCTAGTAGTTTAATAACGTTTAGTTTTACTTTAAATAACAAACCGTGAGGATATGTAACGCTACGCATTCCATTATACTTCCATTAGGAAGATTTTTTGACATCATATTTTTGAACGGGCAACTAACATAGATCACAATATCTTAAATCCAAGATGAAAGATAAGATCACGTTTTCTTTCGCTTCGGGACGAAAAGTCTTTTAGACTCAAGATTAGCACGACATTATGTGTCCTTTAACGCCTAAAATCTGTTTGTCAACAGTTTTCATCTACATGTGACCCTAGGCTGTACTAAAAAGGCTATTTTTTTGTTTCACTTTTTTCGAGGAAAGTCTGCGTTGGTAAAAAAAAACATTTTTAATGCTTTTTTTACATTTCTCTACGTTTTACATTTAAAAAAGGTGATTTTCATAAAATCTGTCGCGACATGTCGATGGAACCTATCGGATGGGTCTATCTGTCCGGGAAGTTTTTGACCAAGATAAACTGAGAACGCTTTGAGCTAAAGACTTTAAATTTGAACTTATACAAAGTTCTAGGCTGGCATTGGTAAAAATCTGGGAGGGGTTAGGGGTTAAATTGGTAAAAACTTTTTTTTTATATAGGGGAAACTATTGTACCTTGGAGCTATTTGTACCTAGAACCTACACTTAATTTTCAAATTTCTCCAAATCGACAGTGGTAGTTTATTACATGTCGGCAAGCGTGTGTGTGTTATTCCGCTAACTAATATTTTACATTGAAAAGTAAGTATTTTGGCTGCGACTTTTTTGATGGTAGTTGCCTTTGCTCTATATCCAGTATATTTATTTTGTTGTTGAAATATATGTTATTAAAGTATAAAATGTATGCGCTATGGAAAGTTTAACTCTTACCTAAAAAAATATAGGGATTGTTTTTGGTATCGCTACCTATAGTTGTACCTTGGACCTAATGTGTAAAATGTACCTTTAACGGGTCAGACGTATAACATGTTGTACTTTCGACAGGTTTGATCGATACTCCGTGTCATCTTTAGACAACTAAAAAAAGTATTTTAGTTGTAACTGAGGTACAACTAAAATATTTTTTTAGTTGTCTAAAGATGCCACGAAGTAAGCATGGTAAAAAGAGGGCTCCCCCTGACAAAGAAACTAAGAAGCGCAGTAAAGCTAATGTTAAATAATCAAGTGTACATATATTTTAACTAAAATATCTGTACCCGAGGTACAACCCCTGCCTGTCCTAGGTACAAAGCCCCTGTTGTACCTCGACCCTAAATACAATTTTTTTTTCAAAAATATACAAAAGTAATTTAGGAAAATTTAAAAATATAACTATCAAGCCTAAAAAGCAAGAAAAAAGTAATAGGCTATATTTTAAAAAGTTCGTTCTATTTGCCTATTTTTTGCATCGCAAAATGTAAAAATAGGGTCCACAACAGGTTCCCCTAATGCAAATCGATTTTTTGAATATGATTGCTTGGTTTAACTATCCGTTTAATATTTTAAAATTATTTTATTTATTTTTTATTACTAATTTAGCAAAAGGAAATCTGCCAAATTTCAGCTCAATATAATAACGTTAATACCAAGTTAATACGCTCAGAATTAGTCTATTTTTGTATTTTTGCGGCTTAGGATAAAATTTTGAAAGGTGATTTTTCTCGTTATGCCGGGGGTACACCTGGAATGGTATTAAGAAAAATCTTTTTTTGAACAGCCTAATGCCCATTACTTTACCTACTCTTCCGAGATTTACCTTTTTCCTTTAGAAAAGCTTCTTAAATTTGACCAAAAGTTTGTCATGAAAATGTAATAGGAAATGATTTAATTAGATTTAGTGTATCTTTTAATAAATTCATATTTTATTGTGACTAAAAGTACACACAGTTTAGCATTGTTGTGTATCTTGTATAGCATTGTTGTATACATATGTAAGTAAACATAACCTAACTAAAAAACATGTTCCTAAGATAGGGCTGTGTCGAGTTATGTTAATACGCATTAAAATCTGAAGCGTCATGGAATATTTTACCAGCTCTAATGTTTAAAAAATTGAACTTAAGTTTTTTAAAATTTCGACTGTGGCGGTTAATCTAACGTATATAAAAGTTTATAAAAAAAAAATAGCTATTTTCCTAACAAGTGTGGAAAGAGACGCTTTTCCGCACTAGATTGCTTTTGCGCGTAGCGGAGCGGAGTTCAGGTAAGCAATCGAGTGCGGAAAAGCCTCATACGCATGCGTTACAAAATGTTTTCTACGAGCGAGTTAAATATGCTTTTATATATAGTATACCTAATTGAATAAGTTTTATTTTTATATTAAATTAAATTAAACAGTTTTAACAATTATTGAAAAGAATAATTAATTACACTAGGCAACACGGTTTCTTGCCCCGATTGGAGTCATATGCTTTTAACTAATATTTCTATTACCTAAGTTTTCTGAGAAAAATGAGATAAAAATGTTAAAAAATCATTATTTTATCCCGCTTTTGTTCTAAAATCATGGGAGATAAAAATATTCCAAGGACAAATTTAGATTCGGCGGCTCAATATTAGTTAAAAAATACCCAACTTAAAACATGGAAACTTTAAATTAGGTAGAATAAATAGGGATATTATGAAAAAAAATAAATTAAAAAAAAATGGGTAATGTGACAAAACTAAGTAGGGGTGGAGGGTAAGAAGAAGGGTGCATAAGGGGACAAGCTTATCGCCACGTACTCATGCTAAAAATTGTCAAAAATCATTACTAGGGGGTCTAAAATGAACTAAAAATATGTTACGTAATATGGTTCTTATGTAATAAAGTAACATTTTTATGATGTAGAACCATTAAAAAAACAAAAAAAATACACAATATTTAATTTATAAATTAATTTTAAATTGGCATAATTGACTGTACTAAAATTTAAAAAATAAGAAGTGCTGGATTTTTTTTAAGGTCAAATTTGGATTCTGCGCCTTTAAATTGATAAGAAAAATATATTTTTTGGGCTCGGGAAAAAAGTTTACACTGTGTACTTTATTTTTATTTCTTTTTCATTTATTTACTTTTTACGAACAAACTAAGCAAAATAAAAAAAATATTTGTATAAATATTTTTTTAGTTAATTTTATAATCTACAAATTAAGTTCTATAAAATTTTTATACAGATTTGATAGTTTTGCCACAAAAGAGCAATTAAATAAACTCTGCACTTTCATTTTAAGCTTTTTATCTTTTTTTTTCGCGTACTTACTCTGATAGTAGGTCCTTGGCATATATATTTTTGAGTTCCTAGTATTTTTTTTAATATACCCTAAAATTTTTAAAATTCTACTGTTCTTTTTTAAGATTTTGAAAAAACGTCATTATTTCCTGGACTTATAACTCAAAAATTTTAGGTGCTAAAATTTTTCTAAGGTCAGATTCGGTTTCTACGCCCTCGAATTAGTAAGAAAAATTTACTTTCCGATCGGGGCAAAAAAAAGTTGAGATTTGTTGCCTAGTGTTATTACCAATTCTATTTTGGTTGAACATTAATTAACAACAGCAACAAATTTATCATTAATGATAAATTTGTTGCAGTTTTCATTTGCATTTGCCATTTCTATTATTCCTTCATGTAACATTTCATCTTATTTAAGGTTTATCATTTTTATAAAAACTTTACAATTAAAATTGACAACACAATTGTCACGAACAAACTAGCTTAGGGCCACTTGCACCAATGATGGTTTAACTTTAAACTTGGATTAAATTGACGGCCGACCAATCAGAACACAGCATTTTTAACTTAAACTCGGTTTGGCTGAGATAATCCCGTACCAAAAGTTGGTGCAAGTGGCCCTTAGGAGGCTATCATGTTGATCGGTCGCCATGGAAACAAGTGTTTTAGCCAATAATGTTACACGTTTGTATAATTAACCTACTTGTTTTTATGAACTAATTATGCGTGCGAAATAGTATATTCTATAACTAGTATGGAATAGACATTATTCCGCGCGAGCGGAAAGTTTGTCATATGAGCCGGCAGGCAAGTATGACGGTCTCGCGAGCGCGAAATGACTATTCCATACGTGTTGTAGACTATACTTTTTCTTCGACTGCAAATATGAAACAATGTATGGCTTTAAACTGCGGACAAGCTTAAAAACAATGTTTTTTGTGACTCGACATTGCAAATGCAACAAAACACATATTTTTAAATAAAGCAATTAATATTATTTAATAATTTTATTAAATCAGTACTTAAAAAAGATTTTTATTTAATTTTAGCACATATTTACAAATTATAATGCAAAAATTGAAGGTTATGTCAGATTGTTGTGGCAGATATCAGGTTTAAATGTTTCACAATAGATGGAGCAGTTTTATTTTTTTAAACTAAGCTGGTCAAATATTAAGAAAAAATAATAAACTTTATGTAATTTTAACGCAAAACTTTAAATTGCAATTAATTATTCAATATTTCATGGTAAAATAAATATATTTTTGCTAAATTTGCTACAGTTTTCATTCTGTGTTTGAAAAGTGTGTGTGTTTGCTTACATTCTAAAGCAGTCGTAGAAAAAATACATTCATTTCACATGAATATGCGTGCGGAAAGAGACATCTTTTCGCACGCTCGTAGAAAAAAGAGTTTACCTATTTACAATAGAGTCACTCCGGCGGCTTTAGCATATGCGGTCTATGGATTTTTGTTCTTTACTTTTAACTGTTTTATTTTTATAGCTATACTCTACGATGGCTGATGTAGCTTAATAGAGTAACCCTTATTATACTATTCACAGCGCGTATCGCTAGAATTGTATTATACGGTAGTGTTGAATTTCCCAAAATCGGCAAAAAAAAGTTCTAGACAAACAATTCTTGGACACAAATGTGTTCCATGAAAAAATAAAAAACTTTGAAAATGTTCGTCTGTCCATCCGTCTATCCGGTGTCACATTATTTGTAGACACGATAACTCAAGAACGAATAATCCGATCGACTCGAAATTTTCAAAAAAATCAAGTTCTATAAGGGGAAGATTCCTATTGTTTTTGAAAAAAATCCCCCCCAAAACAAAAAAGTTTTATGGTCAAACTTTAAAAAAATCGAAAAAAGCTGAAAGAAAATTCTACCAATTTTGAAAGTTATCCCCCCAAAATAAAAACAGTTATGGGGAGTTAAACTGTTTAAAAAAATTTAAAAAATATTAGTAGTTTAGTATAAAATATTAGTACTATATAATAAAAAAAAATCAAATATTTTCGTTTTTGGCAAAAAGAACATAAAATAATAAATTTGGATTTCTTTGAAATATGTTTTTTTTTATTTTCTTTTTTAATGTAATTTTTCGTTTTTCACAAAAAGAAAATTTAAAAAAAATAATAAAAAAATAATAAATAAAAACAAAAAAAAAAAAATAATAAAAAAAAAATTAAAAAATTTCAAAAAATCGCACAGTAAATATTTTTAGAACAGGTTTGAATAGTATATGTTTGTGTATAGAATATAGTTATGTTTTATAAAATAAACTACGCGGTGTATTCGCACATCCAATATTTGAATCTGTTTTGAAAATATTGACTGTGCGATTTTTAATTTACTCTCAAAATGCATTAAATTATTCAATATTTCATAGTAAAATATATATTTTTTTGTTAATTTTGATACAGTTTCTTTATTTGAGGAGGTGGCTTTCAAAACGCAGTTTTTGACATTTTTTGAAAAATTGAGATAATGATGGTGTTTACAATGTTAATGCATATTCGATCTATTGATCCAAAAAAAAAATTAAAAAATATGTTATTTCATAAAAAAAATTTAGATAGAAAACCACGTGGAAAAACAAAACGCAGTTTTTGAACCAAAGCTTGACTTTTAAAACGCAGTTTTTAATTATACTACAGTCAATATAGGTTTCAACTGCGACAAAATTCCTCAGTCAAAAAAAAGTATGTATTCCTATAGATTTTGGGACGGGAAATTCAATTAAAAAAAGTCTATCGATTTTCGAGTTTCGGAAGACCCTTAAACGGCCCTTAAAACACCCTAAAAACTCGTTTTTGCCCTACAACTTTTGATTGCAACCTACTAGAAACAAAAACTGCACAGAAAATGAAAAGCACAAAAAATGCAATAAAATTGCTTAATATATTGTTTTTCTATTGGTTGGAAGATATAACGCATTTAAAGTCGTAACTCACTCGTTGTTAAAACATTTTAGGACTGGCTGCCATTTTAACACCCTTTTATATATCGGCTTAATATCTTTCAAAATATTTTAAATAGATCTAAGGATGATTTATGCAAAATTTCAGCTTAATCTGATTAGGGTTTACGAAACCCCTATACGCCCCCTCTTATTTATATACGCCCCAGTTTTTAAGGAACTAAGCTCTCTAAAACGTTTAAAATTTGTAGTATTATGGTTTTTGGGTCAAGAAACACTATGAAATAAAGTCTACCACTCTAAGAGGCACACAGAAAAATATTGGCCCCTAAAGTCCCCTAAAACACGTTTTTTTTCACATATCTTTTTTGTAGTTAGTTGGAACTTTTTTATTATCAGATTCTCTTTCAGCAACCTTAAAAACTCCATTATACCAATTTTCACAAAAACTACCCTCCACCCCTCAGGGGGTGAAATTAAAAAAAAAAATATTATCAGATTCATATTCGTCAACCCCAGAAACCCCTATATACCAATTTTAAAGAAAATATTGAAAATATTTACCCCCCACCCTCTTGGGGGTGGAGTAAAAAAAAATATTATTAGATTCAATTTTACCAACCTTAAAAACCCCTATATAGCAATTTTCAAATTTTACTATTTGTTTTATTTTTCCCCATTTGCCCCCTTTGCCGCAACCCAATGTTCACCAAAAACAATCCCGAGCGAGAACTTTTGGTAACATACCTGTATGCCGAATTTCAAGTCTCTAGCTTAAAGCGTTTTTAAGTTATCGTGCCCACAAGATTTCCCAGACAGACCGAACGACCGACCGATCGACATTTTTTTTTCTTTTCTTGAAATGGATTTATATCGACATAAAACGTCATAAAACGTAAAAATACGCAAAAAAAAATTTTGAAAATTTTTGCACGAATACAAGGCTTTCCGAAATTTTAAAAAATTTTAAAATGTGAAAGCAAAATAGGCTCATACATTGAAAATGTATGTACAATGTACAATATGGGTCTATTTATAAGTTACGTAACACTCTGGAGGGAGACCCCCTCTCCCCCTAGTGTCATATTGTGTGTTGAGTTAAATGAAAAAACAGAACAGCCCCTGTATACTATTTGTATCTATACTTACCTACAAAATATTTAACAAATCAATATCACAAGAGATTCTATTAATAATATTCATATTCATTTAAATGCTGGACTATCAAAACGCAGTTTTTATGCTTTGACTTTGAAAACGCAGTTTTTGATTTTTTTAATATGCAATTTTTTTAATAATTAGTGAAACTGATTTAATTCGCCAATGTAATTTAACTATTCTCTCTAAAATAGATAAAACCTGATGTTCACTAAATTAATACTTGGTTGATATCTCGAAATGTGTTATTTGTCAAAAACTGCGTTTTGAAAGTCACCTCCTCATTTATACAGGCTACCCAGAATGTTTCCAAAATCTTAAGATAATCAGATCCCGTCAAAATAATGCCACAAGTTCATATAAAATTTTTGACTACTTTGAGATGTTTGCCCCTCAAGATAAACAGAAAAATCATTTTTTTTATAGTCACTTTCTTGGGTTAGGGGAAAAATAAAATTCTAAATTATTTCAGCTGACCGGTTTCGCATATAAATATATTTATGCTTCTTCAGAGCTCTACAAAGAAAAAATATATAGTTAATACAAACATTACAATAGCAAACAAAACCAGAAATGACAATTAAATAGTGTCCGGTCAATTTATTTATTTCTACAACCGCTGTCTAGTTAGACACAAAGTATTTGGAAAACTTAAGGTTAACCAATAAAATTTAGGTAAACAAACAAGTTAATAACACTTACCGCTGATACATCATTTTTTTTTTGGTAACATTTTTACTTTTTAATATTTTTTAACAATTTTTTCAGTTGTGTTTAAGAAAATTAATGCGCATCAAATAATTTTAACAGAAGTTTTGAAAGTCATCAGAAAATTCAGGGACGGACCCTACCGTAGCCAAAAATTTTATATAAACTTGTGGCATTGTTTTGATGAGATTTGATTACCCCTAAGACATTTTGGAAATATTTTGGGACACCCTGTATAGATAAGTGATGGCACCACATGTGTTCATTCTAACACTTGATATGGTATAGTCATACTAACCAGAATGGATTAATGTTATGTTTGAAAGGTGTGTGTAATTGCCTATATTCTAAACCAGTCGTAGGAAATGCAATTAAGACAATCTCTTTCAAGAAATGATATTTAAGTTTTATCGAAGATTTTCAACTGGAACATATTTGAGTACTTCAACCAGAAAAGGGCCTTACAAGTTAGGCTCTAATCGATTTAAAAATGTTATTTCGGGCATTTTGCATTTTTGTATTAAGCTAAATCCAAATTAATTTAATTGTCTAGAAACATCGAGAAAATGTGAAAAATTGTGTTAATAGGGGTGCTCCCGTGGGGTGGTGGGGTAGATGGGGCACTGTCCAACAAGAAAATAGTTGGGAAAATAGTGTGGCAGTTTGGAATCTGGTAGAATAATTGGGAAAATTTATTAGTTGAAATTGAAGTGGTATATTTTTTTTGTGATCAAACTTTTTTTTTTAGAGGAACTTTTTTTTTTTAGTCATCAAAATTTTGCGCCAACGGTAAAGATTTTTTTAGAAGTAATGACCTCTTGGTGTTAAAGAAATGCCTGTCTCTTTGTCTGCCTATTTGTTTGTACACCTACATTATTTAATAAAATGTCCCATTTCAAAAGTCAGTAGGTACCTATATTTTACTGTACATATGTCCCCCTGCGGTAAGTAAGACCTTACGCGGTAAATCGATTTTTCTGTTTTAGTTACGGTTTTGTTTGTATTGATTTAATCTATCACTAAGTGTGCTCGATATAGTACTTTCCATTACTGTCGAGTTTTTGATTAAGTAATGTCAACTTACCTAGGTGGTAGTGAGAAAATAAGGTGGGTGAGCCAATTATTTCCATGTTCCTAATATTGCCACCCCCTTTTAAACTTGTTAGCTGTCAGTATATCTGTTAAATCGATGTATCTGTATCCAGTTGGCAATGGCGTACACGAAAACGTAGTACGTGTTTCGAGCTCTTCCACTATAAAAACTTGTAAAATTGTACTGACTGTTGCAAGCTGGTTAGTATCAATTATTGCAGGGCAAGAACGTAATAAGGTAGGCACAAACATGCACTTTCTTGGCCTGGTGTTTCACTTAATAAAGAAGCGAAAAGGTAATTTTTTGAGATTGTTGTCTAAGTAGCTAATATGGCCATACAACAGAAAAACGACAAAAATAAAAAACAACAACAAAAGAAAGTAACGAAGAGATCAGAGAGTTCTGAATCTTGGTTCTGGTTTTCATGCGAAGAGATTTTAATCGATACGTGCATGAGGCTTACTAAAAAAGAGAAATTATTATTTAAGTACCCAAATTGTACCTAAAAACAGCTGAAATTGTTATTCTGTCACAATATTTTCCTATTAGTTTGTTAATTATTTGTAAGCTTTCCTTTACTATTATTGCCAGTACCCTGGCAATATTTGGGACATGGGTTCCTAATATTGTCAGTATACAATCCTTTTTAAAAAGCAATTATATATTTGTTTAAGCTCCTGCAGTTTGTTTATATTTTACCCATTAGCATAAGGGTATGTTTATTGTTAATGTGGTAAAGTTTCAGGGTATTACAAATAAATTTGAATGCAGTAAATAATAAGATGTCTTAACATGGAAATAATTGGCTCACTCACCTTATATATTTTAAGAAAACATATTTATTTATTGTATAGTTATTAAGTATAACAACTCAAATAAAATATTTTGTTATATTAAGAGTATATATTTATAGGTATTTTCATTATTTTTAACTCTGGCAGATATATCTCCATATATGGAAAATGTATGACTTACAATAATAATCTTGTTCATGTCTGTCATATTATTTTTAATATTTTAAGCAAAATCTTTAACATTTTAGGCTATATTTTTAAAGTTTTCTCAATTACTGTGATTATGAAAAATAGTTATTTATGGTACTAGTGAGTAAAGATATTGCCCATGAGAAAATGGAACTGTTGTTAATTCTAGAGAGGGCAATATTGGTTTACCAATGAGTGCCATACAAAATTTTGTCCAGTACCCAATTTAAACTTTTTTTTTTAATTTATACGTTAATTCTGTGTAATTTTTTGATTTAAACGTATGAATTTTACCTTTCAAAAACGTCGTCTATTATATCAAGTAGGCTGCTTTGAAGTTTTATCTGAAACTATTTTAAGTCGACATAATTTCAGTTTCATTCGCAATAAAAATTAAAAGAAAAACATGTAAAAATTGATCAAAACTAATATATTTTTTTAAGAAAAGTAACGTTAGATAAAGGATAATGTATGTAAGTAGGAGAAAATATACGTATATTTAGTTCTAGATTTAATTTTATAATATAAAATTAGTAGCAAAAAATGTTGATAGATGAATGGCTTTAACTTTGCAAGTGCTAAAGTAAAAGCCACGCGTGGGTTATTTACAAGTTTCTTTGTTTAAAATGAAGCTAGTAATTGTCTTATTACGTTTGTGTATTGGACAAAACTTTGTTTCAGAGGTGAGAACTTTTTTTTATATTTTTTTGAATCACAGTTTCTTAAACTTGGTTTGTACTACACAATTACTAAAAAAAATCGAATATCGATTCTTTAAGAAAAGATTCTTTTATAACCGATTTTTTTAGGATAGATTTTTAGTTTCGATTCTAAATCGATGCTTAGAATCGATTCTTTTGTGAAAGATCGGCATCCCTGTTTGGAAATTCCAAGCTGAAATTTTTCCAAGTTGAAACATGTCACTAATACGCACCCAACGTCTTTTTGAAGGGAGTACACGTATAGGTTTAGTGCGAATGTGTGTGTGTGTGTGTGTGTATGTGCCGCACTTCGTTTTATTAGATTAAAGCAATATTGAAGAGACTTTTCATACAATTGAGGCTCTTTGTATATTTTCACTTTAATTTACGTGTAACGTTCAATAAAGAAGCTGATTTTGTGGCTAGAAAATTCGCAATATATTTCTACATATATGCAGCTTTTCTAACTTTAAATAGTGCTATTGAAGAACATAAAGGACTCTTATAAGATTTTAATCTTAACCCTACATCGGACACCAAACCAAATATTAAAGAAAAATAATAACAGAAGAAGAATGTACAAATGTATGAGCTAAAAGAAATATAGATCCAATCATATGACACGCTAATCTTAAATACAAATTAAGTTTTAGTGACTTGCCAACGCAAACCAAGAGTTAATCCTGCTAGTAGGTGGTCTTCACATTAGAAAACCATTAACAGTAGAATCGGATCCATTATCCATTATCTTCCCAAACCGAGTACCTCAGATTTAAATGTCAATGATTTTATAATGTGTAGACTTCCTACTAACAGGACTAACTGTTGGTTTACATTGACAAGTCACTAAAACTTAATTTATATTCAAGATAAGAGTGATAGATCTTAAAAAAGCTGGAAAGTAAATTTAGTTGATATAATACAGTTACCTAAAAAAATCCAACCACCTAAAAAATTGTTATTTTTTAAATTCACATATTTATAAAACTTTGTGTGTATAATTGGCGAGTATAGGTCTAGAAGTTTAAGATAACTACTTTTTAACTTGCCGACGCATCTCGACGTTTGGAAAAATATATTTTCCTACGACCGTGCGGAAAGATCACTTTTTCCGCACGCATATGGGTGTGGAAAGAAAGCCTTTTCCGCAGGCATATTGTTTAATTTCTTAATTGCGTAGTGATATTCATAATATTATAAAAATGTTTAATTTTTTTACCTGTTAATTGATTTTCTTATTGAAAAATTATAAAAATAAGATTTATTTCGATTTATTTGATAATATATAAAAGTATATTTTATTTTAACCCTACTCGTAGGAAAAGTATTGTTCCTAACTCATGCCTAAAGAGGCTTTTCCGCACTTGTTAGAAAAATAGATATTCCTTTTTCAAGGGCTCTAAAAATAAAACAAAAATTAAAAGACTTAAAAATATTGCACTAAACAAAAAAGTAACAAAAACAAACAAAACAAGTTTTTACAATTTTCTTGGGATAGATGCGGAATCCCCTATGTGTATGTCAAATTTCAAATTTCTAGCTTTTCTAGAAAAGTATTTAAAAAAGCAGGTAATTAGGGAGGTTTAGAGGGTTGACGGTAAACGTTTATATATTTTTTGGGCTATATGCAGAATCCCCTATGCGTAAGCCAAATTTCAAATTTCAAGCTTTACTGGAATTGTATTTAAAAAAAGCAGCTAATTGAGGGGGTTTATGCGGCTGGGGATAAATTTTTATATATTTTTTTGGGCTATATGCCGAATTTCCTATTCGTATGACAAATTTTAAATTTCTGGCTTGCCTGGAAACGCAATTAAATAATAGGGGATTAGGGGGTTTTATGAGGCCGGGGGTAATTTTTTAGAAACATTATGGCATTTCATCAATAAATAACTTATTGGCTTTGCATTTAACAGCTAAAATATTTTTGGTGACTTTTTTCCCTTTTATCCACATAGTGCATCTACAGGTTAAAAAGTAGGTTTCTTAAACTCCCATACATATACTCACCAATTATATACACAAACTATAATTAAATGTCACTAAATCAAACTTCAATTAGAAAACTACAGTGCGACTTTCGATAATCCTGCCAAGCATTTAAAATGCATTGTGTACTTTAGCGGCTTTTATAATGAACCAAAAAAGGATCAAGCAAACCAAAATTACAAATTACTTCACAAAATAATATAAAATTTAATAAGGGGACCTTCAAAGATTACGTAACGCAAATTGTACCAAAATTCATACATTTCATATCCCGGTTCTCGCCCCCCTATTTGGGGGGTAGTCAAAATATGAAATCTCTCTATCCTATAATAACACGAGAACTGGGGTATGAAGTGTATAAATTTGGTACAATTTGCGTTACGACATACTTGAACGTTCCCTAAGTGTGCTTTTGTTTTATATAATCATTTTTCTATGTACCATTTTTTGGTTTTTTGGTATTAAAGTTAATAATAAGTTAATAATAAGTTAATAATAAGTTAATAATAAGTTAATAATAAGTTAAATCCATTAATTAATTCTTATTATTTTTTTTTTGTTATGAAGATTTACCTTTCTATATTTTTTTGTTTATTTAGAAAGATTAAAAAAAAAACAAATTTTTATTAACATTAACGAAAAATTTACAACTATGTTTTATCTTGCATCTTCTAGGGCTTTCATGGTAAGCCACTGCAATTGTTTTTTAATTAATCAAAATACCTCTTATTGTCGCAGTTATTGTGAACATTTCCTTTTTTATTTTTTAATTTCACTTCTGGTTTAGGAGATATGTGAATTTTCCTGAAAATTGTATTTTTTTTCAAATAACGCAAAACTAATAAATCAATTGAGTTTTTGTTTTTTTTTATTTAAAGCCTTGGTCTTCTACGTTTTCTTCTAGAGTTTCTTCATCTAGCGGTCACTTTTTCTAGAACCGCTGCCAGCATGGATTGACCCTACTTTCTTCTACCCAAGTTTATCAAACCCATTTTTACGATTTTGATAAACCAGATTAGGAGACAAATGTAAAAGGGTTAAGCTTCATATGTAAAGTACAGCATAAATAAAATCTTGTAGCAGTCAATGAGTTAATTGAAAAAAATTACAACTTTCAGGAAAATCCTTTAACCTTCTAAACGTGAAATGAAAAAATAATAAATAAAAAAAAGGAAATATTCATGATAACTGTGGCAAAAAGAGAGATATTAACAATTAAAAAAAAAATTAACAATTAAAAAAAAACAGTAGCAGTGGCGTTCCATACATTTCCAATAAGATGGGGCAAAAAACATAGTTGTTCATATTTTGTCGCTTTTTTGTTTTATCTTCCAACTTCTAGGGCTTTCATAGTAAGCCACTGCAATTGTTTTTTAAATTATTAAAATTTCTCTTATTGTCGCAGTTATTGTAAATATTCTCTTTTTTATTTTTTTTATTTCACTTCTGGTTTAGTATATTTTTTTCAAATAACGCAAAACAAAAGAAACTTTCTTCGTTTTTTTTTTTTTTTTTTTGAAAACTTAGGCCTATTATAGTATATACTGCCCTACTACGCTAGAAAGCAGTAACTTTATTGGTCACATAGCAGCGTTTTCAAAATATTACATCAGCGTTGACGTAAAAACGTCGCTAGGAGACAAATGGAGTTACTGCTTTCTAGCGTAGTAGGCCAGTAAAGGCCTATAGGGGGAAGTATTATTTTGTTGGCAGCAGTATTTATTTTGGGCTACCAAAGTGAAATTTCACCTTCAAATAATTTTTTCTCGAAAACGGTTAATTCTACAGTATTACAAACTTTTTTTATGTATTTTGACTTGATGAATCATATTCCAAAAATAAAATTACAAAAAAAAGTTTGGGACAAAAGAATGTAAAGGCCCCCCCGTTTCGCACAACCTTGGTCAAAAAAGTAAATGAAAATAATATGCGAAGTTGGGCCTTATTAAGATTAGTTTACGTGCAAATCTCGTTGCTATATCTTAAAGGGTTCCTGAGTTTTTAAATAAAAACCGTACCTTTTAGCTCCTTTACAATGCATTTATAGTCATATTTTTAAATGTAGAATTAGAATTAAAATTTCGGACCATATTTCAAATACAACGTGTGTATTATGTTACAAAATACTGCTGCCATTTCTTTCCCATATAGGCCTAGGTTCATTAAAATCATACCTCTTATTGTCGCAGTAATTGTGAACATTTCCTTTTTTATTTTTTTATTTCACTTCTGGTTTAGGAGATATGTGAATTTTCCTGAAAATTGTATTTTTTTTCAAATAACGCAAAACTAATAAATCAATTGAGTTTTTGTTTTTTTTATTTAAAGCCTTGGTCTTCTACGTTTTCTTCTAGAGTTTCTTCATCTAGCGGTCACTTTTTCTAGAACCGCTGCCAGCATGGATTGACCCTACTTTCTTCTACCCAAGTTTATCAAACCCATTTTTACGATTTTGATAAACCAGATTAGGAGACAAATGTAAAAGGGTTAAGCTTCATATGTAAAGTACAGCATAAATAAAATCTTGTAGCAGTCAATGAGTTAATTGAAAAAAATTACAACTTTCAGGAAAATCCTTTAACCTTCTAAACGTGAAATGAAAAAATAATAAATAAAAAAAAGGAAATATTCATGATAACTGTGGCAAAAAGAGAGATATTAACAATTAAAAAAAAAATTAACAATTAAAAAAAAACAGTAGCAGTGGCGTTCCATACATTTCCAATAAGATGGGGCAAAAAACATAGTTGTTCATATTTTGTCGCTTTTTTGTTTTATCTTCCAACTTCTAGGGCTTTCATAGTAAGCCACTGCAATTGTTTTTTAAATTATTAAAATTTCTCTTATTGTCGCAGTTATTGTAAATATTCTCTTTTTTATTTTTTTTATTTCACTTCTGGTTTAGTATATTTTTTTCAAATAACGCAAAACAAAAGAAACTTTCTTCGTTTTTTTTTTTTTTTTTTGAAAACTTAGGCCTATTATAGTATATACTGCCCTACTACGCTAGAAAGCAGTAACTTTATTGGTCACATAGCAGCGTTTTCAAAATATTACATCAGCGTTGACGTAAAAACGTCGCTAGGAGACAAATGGAGTTACTGCTTTCTAGCGTAGTAGGCCAGTAAAGGCCTATAGGGGGAAGTATTATTTTGTTGGCAGCAGTATTTATTTTGGGCTACCAAAGTGAAATTTCACCTTCAAATGATTTTTTCTCGAAAACGGTTAATTCTACAGTATTACAAACTTTTTTTATGTATTTTGACTTGATGAATCATATTCCAAAAATAAAATTACAAAAAAAAGTTTGGGACAAACGAATGTAAAGGCCCCCCCGTTTCGCACAACCTTGGTCAAAAAAGTAAATGAAAATAATATGCGAAGTTGGGCCTTATTAAGATTAGTTTACGTGCAAATCTCGTTGCTATATCTTAAAGGGTTCCTGCGTTTTTAAATAAAAACCGTACCTTTTAGCTCCTTTACAATGCATTTATAGTCATATTTTTCAATGTAGAATTAGAATTAAAATTTCGGATCATATTTCAAATACAACGTGTGTATTATGTTACAAAATACTGCTGTCATTTCTTTCCCATATAGGCCTAGGTTCATTAAAATCAAAAAAACAAAAAATAAAATAAAAAATAAAGTTTTTCAAAAAAATTTTTTTTTTCGAAAAAAGTCCCCTTTTTCGTAAAACAAAAAATAAATTAAAAAAAAAAGAAACAAAAAAAATATTTTTTCAAAAATTTTTTTTTCTTCCTTGGGGAAGGTAAAATGTTAAGTATGTTACCTGAGGGTGGTCAACAAATTTCTGAATTGAATTTTGGCTATTTTAAAAGTTTCTTTAGACTTAGTATTTCACCACAACAGTTTTCGAAAGGCTGGATGAATTTTAAACTACAGCTATAAAACCCAATATCTAAATAAATTACACTTCTTTAAAATTATAAACACAGTTTATCGTTTAAAAATTAAGTAACGAGATAGGTACCTACGTTTCTAAACAGTTAGAAGTGCCCCTTAATAGTAATTAATAAATACCTTAAATTTTTGCTCGTGAGTAATTCTTTAATATTCTGTATTCTGGTAGTGTTGAGCTTTTTGCACTGTTATAGACACAAAATTGGTCAATTAATCAAGCAGGCTGTCTGAAGTGATGCTTTTGTTGCGAGATTCATTTATTTTACTACGAATAACAATTGTTTTTTAAGTCGACTTTGTTTTTGCTTGCAAATAATTAACTAATTCATTCAATTTAGTGAATTCAGACAATAGATAAAGAAAAATCTAGTTTTTTTGCCCACTTCCCAAAAGCGAGAGGTTCTCAATTCGACCTGTCTGTAGTTCTTTTTATTAGTCTGATCCAAGTACATTTATTTCTCGCAAATAACACTAGTTTACAACTTTTTTTTTTGAAGCCCATTCGAGCTTCTGTATTTTTTATTAGAATCTTTCGTCTTGAATCCAGTAGTAGTAGTAAGGGTGGGGAGGCTGCAAGCCAGGCAACTAGGCCATTATGGCCCTTTTTGCCAGCCCCGAGCTGTACCAGCCACATATATACCCTACTCCCTGCCTAAACCTGTCGGACCTCCTTATAAAGGTCGCGATATCTGTCCAGGCAAGGGTACGCAACTCCTCTCTTCGGAGCATTGCCACTCCGAAGATCTCCTATCGTATTCTGCCGAACCGATCGCCTTGTCCTAGGAAATGGACGGGCGATTCTTTAACTATCTGCGGGATAGGTAAAGACCTATCCCGAACAGACGGGATCGTTACCGACCTTCATCTTGAATAGGTGCCTTCCAGTCCACAGTGACCCGTGAAGATCCCTGTGAGTTGGCTTAGTTTTTCTCCAGCCAGGGCTGATGTGACTTGTTTCCTTGTAATACCAAGCATGGGTTCGGGTCCCATGTACGGAGTCTCGGCTCCGAGTCTGGCAAGTTCGTCTGCCTTTTCGTTGCCTGGTATCCCGCTGTGTCCAGGGACCCATACAAGGTAGACTCTTTTGTTCCTTGCTAGCTCCTCAAGGGCTTCTATGCATTCCTGCACTAGAATTGCTGCAAAATTATAAATTTTTGTTTAAATTTGACAGATAAAGTGTTATTTAATTGTTGTTAAGTACCAGTCATGGCTACCTTGATTGTTATACAAAATTGCATTTTTCTTGGTTATTTATGGTTAGATTTAAAATTTAAAAAAAATGTTCAATAGAGAATTAAAAATTATATCTAAAAATGGGGTTAAATATTTTTATCTTTTATCCTAATCCGTCTATGAGATATACTGCCCTACTAAGCTAGAAAGCAGTAACTCCATTTGTGGCATAGCAGCATTTTCAAAATATTACTTCAGAGTTGACGTGAAAACGTCGCTAGGCGACAAATGGAGTTACTGCTTTCTAGCTTAGTAGGGCAGTATAGCCTAAATGAATAAGTCTGGGCCAATCTGTATACTATTTTCTTTGTTAAAAATGTTTAATAAATTTTGTATGAAATAAAGTCAAAAATTTGGCTTTCAATAGATATAATTATTCCAAAACGTTAGCTTATATTAAGCTATTAAATTTAAGTAAACAAAAATTTATAGCAAGTTTCAGTATCCCTCGTAAACTCAAAAAGTCCTTTTAATGTATAATATTCTAGGGAATTACTTCTTTGAATAATTTCAAAGTATTAAGATCTTTTATATAGCCATAGAATTTACTTTTAGAACTTTTAACAACAACCGCTAGTTAGCATTTTTATTGAATTTTTCGCATGCCTACCTAAGTAGTATTGAAAAAAGCTCTCAGTCTGTATAAGTTCCAAAATACTCAACCTATTATTTTTGCATGAAAAAAAAATATAACTGCGATTTCAAACCTAGGTGTATAAAAACTTTTTTTATAGGCCTATAGAATTTTCTACTGAAATAATTAGTTCCAGGAAAAACATATTAATTTTTAGATTAACCCCAAGAAAGCCCCGCTTCTAATGTCATTTTTTTTCAATCTTATCTTTTTTTTATTTATTTATTTTATCTTTTGATCCTAGAAAAAATGGTATTATGTAAAATTAAATTAAATTACTATTATTAAATTTTCTACAAAATTGTCTATTTATTTTACAAACAGGGCCGGACGATGCTATAAGTATTCTTTAAAAAATCGAAGGGCAAAAATGTTGTAATTGGGCGACGTTTGGTTGTTTGGTTTGGACGGATGGTTAGTTAATAACCAGCATTTTTATTGAAGTTTTTGGATGCCTATGTAGTATTCAAAAAAGCTCTTAGTCTGTATAAGTTCCAAGATACTCAACCTATTATTTTTGCATGAAAAGAAAATATTAGACCTATAAAATTTTCAACAGTAATATCACAAGAGGTAATGAAATTTTCGATAATTTTATTATGGTCCCATAAAATAATTTTGCTTAGTAATTTTTTAAGTATATTTTTCGTTATTAAAAGCTCGAGACCGAAGAAAAAAATTACTTTAGAGCAAAATTATTTTATGAGGCCATAATAAAATTTTCTGAAAATTTCACTGCCTAAAATGGTATTTGATTTTACTATTTACAAACCATCTAGCAAGAAAAAGCATTTTTTTTTAAAATATTTATAACATGTAATTTTGTGTTAACTTATTTAGTTTTGCGTATCAATGCATTGTTTTAAAAATTTTAAAAAACGCACGCTAAAAAACAATTGCTATAAACTCTGAAGCAAAGGAAAGAGCTTCTGTCAAAAGTTGATTTGTGGTTTTCAAGATAAATTACTGTTAAAATTGAATATTTAATGTGCAATGTGACAAATAAACTTATTAACTAAGAAAAATGGAAACTATGGATTTAAACTTGTCAAATACTTACAGAAAGGTTTTTTCCTAAATTAACTTGGCTTTTATATTTTTTTTAAAATTAATCAAGAAAACGGTGATAATTTCACACATGAAATTATCAGTTTACTTTGAAAAATAACCCATAAAAAATGGGCTAAAGTTTTTATAATTTGTTGTTTTACGCCATATTTTTTAGTTAATTTTAGCAAAATTTAAAAAATAAATCGGCCATGTTTATCCCGCCATTTTGAATTTTAGGTTTTTTGCGTATTGGTCCAAATTAAGATTAATAAAAGAAGTCTTTATACCAAATTTTAGTTAAATAGGACATTTTTGAATTTTTTTAAGCCACCCTAATGACGCATTTTTATTTCAGATTTGTCACTATTTTTTTCATAGCCAGCTGACACTATGCAAAAAAAAAAACAAAATTTTGTACTTTTTTTCTGGGACTTTTTTCTAAGTTTTGTTCTCGGTAAGTTTTGTATGACGGTCCCTCGAGCGCGGAATGACTATTCCATACGTGTTGTAGACTATACTTTTTCTTCGACTGCAAATATGAAACACTGTATGGCTTTAAACTGTGGACAAGGTTAAAAACAATGTTTTTTATGACTCGACATTGTAAATGCAACAAAACACATATTTTTAAATAAAGCAATTAATGTTATTTAATAATTTTATCAAATCAGTACTTAAAAAAGATTTTTATTTAATTTTAGCACATATTTACAAATTATAATGAAAAATTGAAGGTTATGTCAGATTGTTGTGACAGATATCAGGTTTAAATATTTAACAATAGATGGATCAGTTTTAATTTTTTGAACTAAACTGATAAAAAACTGGTCAAATATTAAGAAAAACTAATAAACTTTCTGTAATTTTAACGCAAAACTTTAAATTGCATTAAATTACTTAATATTTCATGGTAAAATATATATATATTTTTGCTAATTTTGCTACAGTTTTCTCTACTTTCATAAACAAGAGATGGCACTACATGTGCTTATTCTAACACTTGATACGGAATATTCATACCGTATCTAGAGCTAGAATGGATTCATTCTGTGCTTGAAAAGTGTGTGTATTTGCTTACATTCTAAAGCAGTCGTAGAAAAATTTGTTCCGTATTTAACAATTCGTCTGGTTGCCTTAATCAGATCGTTTCTGTTATATTTAGCCGATCCTTAAAATTTAAGTTTTTTTTTGGTAACCAAAACAAGTTGCTTTGTCGCCCTTATCAGATTTCTGCAGCAACCGGAAAAAACAGTTGATACCTATTTAACAATTTGTCAGTGATCACTGAAAAAACGATATAGATCTAGATCTAGATAAATAGTTAAATACGGAATAACTACCCATCAAACATTGGTTCGTTGGCCGCCCGTTGGCAAATCCACGTTGGGCCTGCATACCGAGGAGACATCAGCCGCATTGGACCAATGTTGGCAAAACCACATTGGGCCTACATACTGAGGAGACATCAGCCGCCCTAAGGCCGCATTCGATGGGCTAATGTTGGCAAAACTGCATTGGTCCTACATTGGCCGCCAGAAGGCCGCTCTAAAGCCAACGATAATTTCGATCGTAAAATCACACATTGGCCAATATAAGGCCGCAGTCTCATGAGCCAACGTACGTTGGCCAACCTAAGGCCAATGATAACTTTCCAACTTGAAAACTGAAAAAAAAATCGTTGGTCTTCGGGCGGCCAATGTAGGACCAATGCAGTTTTGCCAACATTAGCCCGTCCTATGCGGCCTTAGGGCGGTTAATGTCTCCTCTGTTTGTAAGCCCAATGTGGGTTTGGCAACATTTGGTCCAATGTAGGAAACAATGGCACGCCAATGTTTGGCCAACATTTAGCCTAGGAACCAATGTTTGCTGTGTAACTATACTGAAAAAAGTTTTCTTCATTTAAAGTATTTCATATCCTTACTTTTTGAAGGAAATGCATTTATGATAAGTACATGGAATTATTAAAATGAAATAACTAATTTCTTTAAAATTATTAGTAAAATTCTTTAATTTTTCCAATAAAAATAATTGGGCACATAAAATAAGTAAACTAATAACTTTATTTTAAAAACGGTACTTTAAGTAGTTTCAATTTTAATTTTAAAACTTTATCCTTCTAATTCAGTTTTTATTATTTAAAAGGTTAAATTCGATATTCGAAAATATTTTAATTATGTCAACCAGGCTAATAATTTTAAAGTATAAGTGTTAACATTAGTTACTATTCTAAGTGTTAACATTAATTTCATGTATAATTTGACAATTGAAGTGTCAAACTATTTGTCTTGATACCGCGGGTGACATGGGCTATATAAAAGTCCATGTTTCGCATATTTGGGCTGCTATTATCAGGGATTTATAAAGAGCAAAACTAAAAAACTCCTTCAATTTGTATAAAAAATATATTGAGAGATGCGTCTTGGTCCTATGAATATTAGTTATTAAAGTTATAGCTGTATTTGTACATGTTTTGACTATATTAGCTGTATTCGTGTAAAATAAAACTGTATATAAACGGATTATTTACCAAAAAAATAGTTTAAAAAGTTTAAAATAAATAATTTAATTAAAAAAAAAAACACCAGACTGATTAACTAGAAAGTATAAAACAAGAATAATAAAAAATAAAATTATATAGTAACCGTCGCAGTTCTCTACTCCCTAACATCCCTACTCCATAACATCCCTACTCCACAACAACTGTACTCCGTAACATCTCTACTCCATAACATCTCTACTCCGTAACAACTCTACTCCACACTATATGCACTTTATTAGCCACCTAATAATAAATGAGCAGTTCAAAGAACAAAGAATCTTCTTCTTCTAGATTATTTTATTTTTTTCCTAGAAAACGTTTATCTTTAAATGTAAATCTAGAACAATCATAAATGAATTATTCTAAAAGCAACAATGACTGCGTACTCTTAACATGCACTAATATGTAAGTAATTAATAAACTGAATTCATTTTTGACAGTGACTTAGCATGACAAATATTCTTTTGAGTTAAGACAAGTGGCTAATCGAGTGTCTATAGTGTGGAGTAGAGTTGTTACGGAGTAGAGATGTTATGGAGTAAAGATGTTACGGAGTAGAGTTGTTGTGGAAAATTTCGATAAAAATATTGAAATTGTCATATTTGATGTCAAACTATTTTAACCTTGATAAGTTAGAGCAAATGTTTGGTGTATAACAGACTTGATTTCATCAATGTTTTTGCTGTAGCAACGACATGTCCTGTTTCTAGGAAAATTTTTTGCAGTCTGAAATTGTGGCTATGTCGGTACTCTACTGCGGAACCACTCAAACTACCCACCTACCCTAACAAACCTACCTATCTAGTGCTAGGGACACTAGATCTAGGTCTTAAGTTAGCAAGACGACAGACAGCGGGAACCGTCAGAAAACATCTGAACATCGGTTGCCATAGAGAGTTTCTTCACGGATTTTACTGCCCATCCTAAACTTAGAAATTAATCAAATCGAGCCCTTTTGAAGTTAATTTTTTGCTAAATTGCATCGTCGAAAATGTCAATAGATAACCTAATTTTTTGACGTAAACTTATTATTTGTGTTTTAAAATAGTGTTTAATAGCAGCAAAACAGTGTTAATCATTAATAAACTTACGTTTCTAAAGAGTGTTACGCATAATAACGTGTAAGGAAGAAAATTAAATCGCTACAAAATATTTTGTTCATCTTATTTTAAACAGCTGAGATAATGGGCCATTTTTTCTTAATATAAGTTATTTCTGGACAGCCAGGCTGGAATTTCTTCTTTATCTTCTCGAATTAATAAGGTAAATAACTTAAGACCTAGATCTAGTGTCCCTAGCTCTAGCCCCAACCAGAGTTTTTTTCAGTGATCATTTTTTTATCTCAGTAAACTTTATATTCCGCTTAAAGTAATCCGTGCCATATACTAAAAAACTCCTATTGCTACTACGGTTTCATTCAAGTTCGTAAAATACTGAATCAACATTGAAATGATAAAATTTTAACTTATGCATTTGTTCACTGAAAATCGCGAAAGTCGGGAATACATTTTGCCAGTTTGTATTTCGATAAATGGATACGTCCGCCAGCAAAGGGCCCAAATTTTTAGGCAATATAAATCAATTTCAAGCAAAAAAAAATTTTTTCGGTCGATCAGTCAGTCGATCGTTCTGCCCGGGAAATCTTGTAAGCACGATAACTTAAAAACGCTTTAAGCTAGAGACTTAAAATTTGGCATAAATGTATGTTACCAAAAGTTCTCGCTCGGGATTGTTTTTGGTAAACATTGGGGTGCGGCAAGGGGGGCAAATAGGAAAAAAAAATTTACAAAAATTTGAAAATTGCTATATAGGGGTTTTCAAGGTTGCGGAAATTAAATCTGATAATAAAATAATAAATAAAAAAAAAGTCCAAACTCCATTTCGTAGGGGTGAGGGGGTAAATACTTTTAAATATTTTCGTCAAAATTGGTATATAGATATAGTTTTTGGGGTCAACGAATATGAATCTGTTAATAATTTTTCTAATTTCATCCTCTGAGGTGTGGGGGGTAGTTTTCTTGAAAACTGGTATATTGGGGGTTTTAAGGTTGCTGAAAATGAATCTGATAATAATAAATTGTATATCTACCCCCTGAGGGGTGGGGGGTAGTTTTCCTGAAAATTGGTATATTGGGGTTTTTGAGGTTGCTGAAACTGAATCTGATTATAACAAAATTCTAACCCCACCCCAAAGGAGCGGGGGTAGTTTTCGTGAAAATTGGTATATTAGGTTTTTTCAGGTTGCTGAAAATGAATCTGATAATAAAAAAATTCTTACCCCAACGCCGTCAGGGGCAGGGGGTAGTTTTCTTGAAAATTTATATATTGGGGTTTTTTAAGGTTTTAAAACTGAATCTTATAATAAAATTTTTCTTATTTCACCCTCTGAGGGGTGGGGGTAGTTTTTGTGAAAATTGGTATATTGGGGTTTTTAAGGTTGCTGCTAGTGAAATGTTTGCTACGGCTCATGTTAATGACTTCCTAGCTATTCCTAGATTTCAGGCTTTTGGGTTCCGCGATTGGCTGTATAAATCTTCCAACTTTTTTATTGTGGCTCTGCTGAGGAGTGACATTCATTCTATGGCATTCCAATCTATGGCAAACCTGGAGTAGAGTTTTAATGGGGGGACGGTAGCTCTTTTGAACTTTAGTATATTGGCTAATTATTAATTTTCTTGTAGATATTTTGTATGTTTTGTATTTTTTGTATATGGCCCTCTGGGCTGGAATAAAGGATTATTATTATTATTATTATTATTATTATTATTATTATTATTATTATTATTATTATTATTTATTTCGTGCAAATATATATACAATATATCGATATTCTAAAAAGATATGGTCATAAAACAAATATTCTTCTTAGTGCAGGAATCTTCTTACAATACTGCATGATTTTAAGATACTAGCTTTTTGGAGTTCGATGTAGGTTAATTTTGTTAATTTTAATTTATTAATTGAAGAATGAATCTTCTTAGGAACAACTCCCGTAGATGACATAACAATTGGAACTATAATGACTTTTTCTTGATTCCAAATCCTTATTATTATTATTATTATTATTATTATTATTATTATTATTATTATTATTATTATTATTATTATTAATTTGAAATAAAACCCGAGAGGTTCACCTCGTCCTCCGATGACCGAGGCGACGTGCGGGGAAATTGCGGCAACTGCTCTCCACGTCCGTGGAGTAAGCCTCTACCGTGACCGGTTATCGTGTGCTCTGAGTAAATTAAGAGACCCAAGGATTACTGCTTTCTGCATGCGACCAGCCAGAATTTCGGCTGAGTCGCGACATGCCGGTATGGTTTTGAGGTTAGAGAGAAAGCTGTCATTTATACCACCAAGGGATCCAACAATAAGCACCACCATTTTTATAGAGTGGTCTGGATACAGTCTGCGGAGTTGAAAAAGAAGATCCTGATATTTTGTCCGCTTGTCCTCCTCCTTCAAAACAATGTTTCTTTCGGCTGGGGCCGAGAACTCAATAACAAACATTGTTTTGGCATTGTGGTCGAGGAGGACGATATCTGGCTTATTGGCTTGTATTTGCCTTAGGGTGGAGAATGAATAGTTCCAATATATGCGGCATCTATCATTCTCCACCACGGACTCAATATCAGGTGGAGCATAGGGCAACACTGGTGTTTCGTCTAACCCATACGAGTGCCTGAGAAAGTAATAAAGCACTCGTAAGGCCGCGTTATGTCTGCAAATATATACCGAGACCGCATATGTGGAACATGCAGAAAGTAAATGCATGATGGTCTCTGGCATTTTTCGACAGGCCCTGCAGTTGGTATCAGGAACCTGCATTCCCATAACGCGACTCCGGTAGACTAATGTGTTAAAAACACCATCTTGGCAAGCAAGTATGAATCCCTCGGTCTCCGACTTTAACCCACCTGACCTAAGAAAGGAATATGTCAGTCTTTTGGATAAGCCAAGGTCTTCTATGGTCTTAAAGAAGATTCCATGCATTGGCTTATCCATGTGTGACTGCAGAAGCATCGAATACTCTGCAGTTTTGATGTGGGTTTTTAATTGAACGGGACCCAACTCAGTTACAGAGTTTGGGTTTTCCCGTTCAAAGTCGAATATGAGACCGAGTTCTTCAGCTGCTCTCGATGCTGCCCTGAAGATAAAGGCTCCAACTCCGGCTACCTCGTGGTCATAAACTAACCGTAGCAGGGGGTCTTCGCTCCTTATGATCTTACAGGCTGTATCCAAGGCCACTCTATTGTGAAGATACTCCAAACCTAAGAGTCCACGACCACCCCGATTTCGTGGGAAATATAGTCGTGGAACGGACGATCTCGGATGCAAGCTTCTAAAAAGATTCATAAGCTTCCGAGTAGAACGGTCAAGTTGGCGCAACTCATCTACTGTCCACTTGATGGTTCCAAATGAGTAGAGTAGAATTGGAACAGCAAGCATGTTTGTGGCAGACACTTTATTGGGTCCAGACAGTTCTGATGACCAGATCTGTCGGAGGCAGTGTCTGTACTTGCTGCGGAGAGCATCTTTAACAGATCTTACTTCCTGGGTATGACTTTGTTCCATACCCAGATAGGTGTACCTCTCTCCGGCATCTAGATGATGAAGGATGCTTCCGTCTACGAGTTGCGCATCTTCGCCGATTTCTACTGATCGTCCTCTCTTGAGATGTACCAGTGCACATTTATCCATGCCAAATTCCATTCCGATAGCGCGTGTATACTCCTGTACCACCCGTAGGAGCTGATTCAGATCTCTTTCTCCTGAGGCATAGAGTTTAAGGTCATCTATATAAAAAAGATGTGAGACCTTATGCCTCCTATTTCCGGGTGGACCGCAACTGTAGCTGCGAGTATTTCTTAGAGCAACGGACAGAGGAAGTAGTGAGATGCAAAAAAGGAGAGCACTAAGGGAATCTCCCTGAAACACGCCTCTTCTAATTGTTACCAACCCTGTTCGAACTTTGCCATTACCACTGGATATGGTAAAGCTAGTTCTCCAAAGTGGCAACAATTCTTCCATGCATCTCACTACGGGCTCTGGCACCGCAAGGCATCTTAGCAAGTAAATAATCAGCTCGTGCGGTGTTGTATCAAATGCCTTGCGGTAATCGATCCAGGCCATTGAGAGATTTCGCTTATAATGTATGGAGTCCTGCGTGATGCATCTATCTATCAGCAGGTTCTCCTTACAGCCAGCGACACCTCTCTTTGACCCCCGTTGCTCATATATAGATTGAAATACTCGGTCAGCAGCCTGGAGTACTCGCATGTATATGATGCGTGTAAACACCTTATAGCACGCGTTCAAACACGTTATCGGCCTGTAATTTTTGGGCATGGACAAATCTCCGTTCTTAGGTATTAGCACTGTGCGACCTTCCACAAACCACCCAGGTATTCGCTCCTCCCCATTTAGCCAAGAGTTAAATATTCTTGCCAAATGCTGGTGGGTTGAGGAAAATTTTTTCCACCAGAAGTTATTTATTCCATCTGGGCCAGGAGCGGCGAAATTCTTTGAGCCTTCAAGTGCTCTCTGAACTTCTTCCTTAGTGATTTGTTGGTCGGGTACATCTCGTTCAGCGACTGGCGGTTGAAACTGTCTACAGTAGGTTTCGAACTGTACCAGCGCTGGAGTATCTCTATTGAGTGGATGGGTTTCCTCATATAGTCCCCTCCAGAAGTCTTCAACTTGATCGACAGTCGGCGGGTTCTCAACAACACGCTGAGGCGGTTGGAACAGGCGAGAGGGTTTTTCGTGGAATTGCTTGTTTTCCGCATATCCTTTCGCCCGCTTCACTAGTGCCTTTTTTGCAGCTACTAGCATCCGTATCCTGTCAAGGCAATGCTGCTTGATGGTGGTCAGTATTGCCTTGTTAATTGTGTGATGGTGGCGTCTAATTGTGGTTACTAATTTGCGCACTCTTGGTGTGAAGGGCCTATTGGCTTTCATATATTCCATCACACATTGGATACGGGATGCGTGTTGTCTCGCCGACTGGATCTTGCCTTCCATCTTTTGTATTCGCCGCTCAGTTTTTTCAGCAAAGGACAACGCAGTATTACGTTGTTCCTGCTGAAAACCTTGAGCAGCTTCAAATACAGCGCAATTAATGCGCCAGATGTCGGCATCTTCCGGAAGGGTATCCTGAAGAACTGCATCCACTCGTGCCAGATCTTGTGGTTTTGGAGGCTTTATGCTGTTAAGAGCCTTCCTGGTGCTTATCCCTTCTTGAAGCGGTGGTATATTGACTCTGTCATCCGCTGCCTGAGCCGCCGGGAGATCTCTCACTCCTTCCACCGGCTGAGCCAACGGAGGCGGAGCTCTGACGTAACCTTTTTTGCGTAGATGGGATACATAATCCCTTAGATTTTGGGCGGAAAAGGCAGCATGCTCTGGATGCATTTCACACCAAAGACCATGCATTCGCCTCATGTATCCTATACGCTCAGGTTCGCTTCTCTCTCGGCAAAGCAGTAAATCATCCCTGAGTCTGTCATTCCACTCAAAGCATTCCTGTTCATTGCGGTCGTCATCGGGCATATCCTCTGTTTGGGCCCCACCACCTTGCCTTTGGCCTCTATCCGAATGAGGCCGGTTATGGGGGCCCTCTCTTCTGGGTTTTGGAACCATTATTATTATTATTGTTATTATTATTATTATTATTATTATTATTATTATTATTATTATTATTATTATTATTATTATTATTATTATTATTATTATAAATTAGCTTTTTATGTTTTCTTGACGCTATTTTTAGTTGATGCAACCTACAAACAAAACACTTTTCTTGTGTGGGTACATAAATGTTTACATTTAAGATTTAAAACTTACATTTACAATATGTTTTACACTAGTTTATGTAGAACCAGCTCAACGTTAGTCTTTTGGATGATATTGAAACATATTGCTTTAGATGTTTTGTATACAATATTGATTATAGAGTTCACAAAAGCATAGATGGATGGATTAAATAATTTTGTTCTAATATGTACATATAAGCTACTGTGAAGATATACAGTGCGTACATTAAGTCTGGAATCACCCGATTTACTTTTCAATTATAAGACTTTTAAAAAAACGCTCGGACAGGTCGATTTTAATTTTTAATTTTTCAAATTTTGGTGTAAAAAAAGTTATTAAAATTTTCACCCCCTTGCATTATATACAGTAGTCGGCGTAAACTCAGTTATGACTCATCAACGTTGAAAATAAACACAGAAGCACGGAATAATTTTGCCGAATGATGAGGGAAATTTTTATAAGGGTCACTAAATCGAAACATTTGACTACTAATTTGTTACACACATCAATATTGAATATATATATATTAACTATACATATGTATATATATATATCGGTGTTTTTCAAAGAAAAAACCGACATTCAATTTGTATCTTTTAAGAATACGAAAGTTTTTAATTTTTATTTATCGATAACTTTTTCTCCCACCTTAAATCGTTAAAAAAATCAAGATAAAAAGAAATAAAAATGTAAATGTTTAAACCCTCGCGTCAACGCTAGAAACGACGCGGCGCTTATGCGAGTACTGGAAATTCGCCGAGTACTGATTATACAGTGCGTACATTAAGTCTGGAATCACCC